>OX419590.1:10106616-10794708 GCA_948473455.1 Teleiodes luculella | reverse complement strand
CCATCGCGCGATGTATGTTCTTGCATACATCGCGCGATGGTCGCGTATTCTCGTTCTATTAGGACAACGCCTAAGTGTTTATGTTACTGTTTTTTGTTTATGTCTATGTTTGTTTGTGTATATTGCTATGCTAAATAAAGTAATTTTTATTTCTATTCCTTCAATCGGTGTGCAGTATGTATGAGTGTGCCTTACACGAGCAGTTTGGCGGCGAAGACGACCGCCTTGGCGGCGGAGATGAGCCCCTGCGACCACTGCGGGTTGCGGCGGTACATGTGCTGGCGCGTGGTGGGGTCCCCCAGCTCGCTCTGCAGCCGGCGCGCGTCCTGCACCAGCGCCTTCACCGCGCCCATCAGCGCCGTGCACGCGTCCAGGATCTTGCCGTTCACTTCCAGCTTTACACCCGTGTCGCCCGCCCTGCTGGCTTTCAGCAACTCCTGTACCGAATAGTGATAGTTTTAAGTATTGGGTGAGAAATTTGGTTTGATGACCGAATTCCGACAAGACTCTGCTCCGACAAGACACTACTTCGACAAGTTCGGTAGGTTAGGTTAGGTTAGATTTTATGTTTTGTCGGAGCAGAGTCTTGTCGGAATTTGGTTTTGGATTTGAGAAAATTATTTCGAAATACTAGCTTTCCGCCCCACGGCTCCGGCCGCATTATCAGGTTTTCCCGTGGGAAAGAAGTATTTTCCCGCGGTAAAAAGTAGTCTATGTGTTATTCTGTTGTATAAGCTATATAATTGTAAAGTTTCAGAAAAATCCGCCCAGTAGTTCCAGATATTAGCGTGTATAAACAGACACACAGACAGACGGTATTTTTTTTTTCAAAATTTGTATTTTTATGTTCAGCTACACTTCCTTTATCACCAACAATGAGTTTTTTTAATAACAAAACAATGTACAGAACAAACACGCCTTTACGTAAAAGAAATTGGCATAAAATGTAGGAAATATTACTCAGTATAGCTTATTCTTAGTCACGTTAATTGTAAAATGAGTCGGGAAAATGATACAGCCAAAAAACTGTTTTGACCGCCATTTTGTTCGATATGGCGAAACAAAACTGTTCATTTTACAAGTAAATTGCGTAGACATTAAATGTAGAAAATATTATTCAGTATAATTTATTCATAAGCACTTTAGTTGTCAAAGAAATCAGTTGTCAAGAACTTCCAAACACTCTCCAGTAGGCCTACTATGTAAATAGCGACAGGCTCGAGAAGCTGTCAAACGCGACATATTGACAGAACTACTATGGCTCTAATGTCACTATGTCGCGTTTGACAGCTTCTCGAGCCTGTCGCTACTTACATAGTAAGCCTGCTGAGCACAACACTCCCTCGACTGATTAAATGTAGAAAATATTATCTAGTATAATTTATTCATAGTTGTCAAGTCAAAAACTTCCAAAAATTCTCCCTCGCACAACACTCTCTCGACTGATGGAGGATGTTACCTCGATCTGCGAGGCGGCTTGTTCGATGGCGCTGTCCATGTCAGCTAGCTCGTCGTCGACGCTGCGAGTCCCACTGCTGGTCTTGTCGGCTGCCAGCGCGGCTTGCACCACGCTCGCCATGAGCCCCCGTGCCTCGCCACACGCCGCGCCCGGGACGTCGCCGCGAGTGATGCATTCCAAACACTGCTGCGTTGCTGTTAGCATCGACCGGCAGTCGTTGCTTAGCTCTGAAATAAGAGGATTGATTGTAACGGTGGCCCAGTATCCGGAGCGAACTCAGCGCTACAGAAAAGTTCACAATAGAACGCACGGAACAAGCGACCGACCAATCACAGCGCGCGGCTAGTCTATTTCTTAGTAGGCCGCCACATCAGCATGACTTCCAACCAACATGTGGTGGATTTCGGTCCACCACAGGGTTAGCCGGGTGATCACCCTATTCCTTCGTTCCTATTCCGCATATTGCGTACTACGTTATCTTCCACCAAAATACTAGAAGGTCGAATGAAAAAGTGGTCATTTTGGTAAAGTAGACTAAGTACCAGATCAAAGTGCGTCTAACTGCATTTATAAATGTAACTTTATACATTTGACTTAACTAAGTGAAGTGATGTAAAATATCAAAAAGTTAAAATAAATACCAATACAAATATTCTTTATTGACGCCAATTCAGAAAACACATAAATAATACAGTACATAAACAAAGTTGAGTCAACAAGCGGCCTTATTGCTAAGGTAGCAATCTCTACCAAGCAACCTAAGTTTAAGTGAATCGTTTGAGTGGAATAGTGTATAAATGATTTTATTTCAAAACAAAGGGGCAAGGGATCAAACTCCCAAGGCAAACATTTTTGTGATGAGACTTTTGTTGGACTTCTGATGTTTATAGAAAATAAAATAAAAAGGTGAGCCGTCACGGGTAGTACAAATCAAATACAAGATAGAACAGATTACGACAGGAATCGCGACCCGGCCCACTACTCGCCTCGCCCCGACAATCAGTTCTACCCCTCGCCTGACCCTCGCCTATAGACGTTTCACATCAACAAATCTGTATTATTTACTATCAAAAGGAACTGGAAGTTTACTTTAAAACCTGACCAAAGAAATAAAAAACCTGCTCTGGGGGCGCCACGTGTATATTTTTGTTTATGACAACAATTACCATTATAAAATTAGTTCCATTGAAATTCCGCAATATGGCGAGGATTTTTATTTCTTTGGTCAGGATTTACAATGTAATAAATTAAACCTGTTATATGGCGTTGACCTTGTGGCGTTGATGTCACACAATCAAGGATATTATAAATTACCAAAGACTAGGCTGTATGGGCCTTGATCCCTTTGCCTTTCCCATAAGGGATAAAAGAACAAAAATTAAACCTGTGATACTCACTATCAGACATGTCCATATCGGTGGAAGTGCTACAAACGTCAGTGACGTAAGCAGATATTTGAGCCGTGTTGTGGGCTGCGTATATCGCCGACTGCGCTATGGATTCCTCGTTGCCTTTCACCTGAACGACAAACGAATTACCATGCATATGAAATTGTAGGAACAAAAAAAGTTTAGGAAATAGGTTTATTTTTTTAAAGAGATGTCGGTTGAACAAATGATGTGGTAGTTCGCCTCTCGAGGTCTGCATTGAGGATGCTGTATAAATTGGCAAAGAGCACACAAGCCACGTCATGTGTATGTGTGCACATACTGACAGGGTGTAAGTGATTAGCAAATACTGAAAAGACATGTTTATATCTGTACAAGTGGTACACATGGGTTCACATGACCGTAATTTTTGCCGGAACGACTTATAGTCCCTAAAACACAGGTTTTTAGAGACGCGTCCGGCGAACACGCGCTAGCTTCTGTGTATAGTGTGTGTACCTGTGTGCTGCTGTGTACAGTGTGTGGTGTTGTGTACTGTGTGTGTTGTGTGTACCTGTGTGTGGTTCTGTATATAATGTGTGTACCTGTGTGTGGTGTATGTACCTGTGTGTGGTGGTGCAGGCGGGTGAGCGCGGCGTGTGCGCGGTCGGCGGCGGCGCGGCTGGCGTCCCCGGCACTGGCCTGCTCCAGCGCCGCCAGCGCCTCCGAAGTCACCCTCAGCGCCGCCTCGCCCGCCGCGGTCACCACGCGCGATCTCTCTGCACAACACGCAATCATAAAATAACACAATTGAATAATTAAATTGAAGCGAAAGTGAAGAAAAATATTGATTCCGGTCAGATAATGTAACCGGCATATTCTTGTCCAGGCCAACACAGTTCGCACTGACAGGAGATGCATGTTCAGGGCGCTCCCCGAGAGATCAATTAATATTTTCGCTTTAATTTAAAATGGAAAAATATGTTAACAGACATCAGCTGCAGAAAATGTAATAAAACTACGCAATGAGGTATATTTAAAACATTTGGATTTAAAGTAATGACCAAACGTAAAGAAACTTATATTTGGAAGACAAGACTTACGTGTTTCCACCTCCCTCTTGGTGTCCTCGAGCTGTCTCCTGGCGGCAGCGAGGTCTGCCTCCAGCACAGAGTTGTGCTGCAGAAGATCCTGCAATTCACACTCCGCGTTCAGTCTACTGCCCTCCGCGTGTTGCAGTCTACCTTCCAATATCTACATGCATTCGCACAGATCATTCCATTTACGAGTATATACATTAAAAGCGTAAAATACACCACACATTTCACATCATAATGAAAGTAAAAAGTAGAAAAACCACGTATTTTCCATTTTGAAGTCCGAAGTTGGGCCGGGGATAGTCCAGATTCAGGATAAGGAAACCGTGCAGCAGCATCCAAACAGCAGCCAAGGCGCAGTTGAAAAGAAAAGAGAGAAAAAACATGCATTAGAAACTAGAAGCAAGCGTCTATAATACAAAGCTTTACAAAACATAACGTAAGAATAAAGATGAAATAACAATCATTCTGAAATTTGGTAATAGAACATTGATAAGTTTTACAATAAGAGACTATACATTTCAATATTTAGAAATCATTCAAAACAAGTTTGCAACTGACCTATAATGAAATGATAATAAAAAGATAGAAATACATACATAAACTACCAATAATATTAAAAATTAATGGCAACCATCACCATAGAATATTTCTATAAAACCTTTGTCGATAAAACATTACGAGGACGTAATATTAAGAAAATTAACGAAGCAATGACGCTTCGACATTACATAAATAAAGATGAACAACAAAATCGACAAAACGTAATGTAGACGTGTACGATACGATTAAACCACAAATAAGAAATTCCACTTCATTTGAACAATCCACCCAATTATTCCTAACCTGTATTTCGTTGTCTTTCTTAAATATTTTTTCCTCCAATTTTTCTTTTTCTTTCGCCTTCTCTGCTTGCATTGAATCGACCTGCAGTTTCATTTGCTCTATATCATTCATTGCTTTAGCGATAACCTCATTTTTTTCCCGTGATTCATTGTTGAACTTACTTTCCATATCATTAGTTTTTTTCATCAATATTTGTATTTCAATTTCTTTTGAATCTTTTAACTGTTCATATTCTGATGTAATCCTCTCTATGTCCTTGGTAAGTTTATCTGTGGTATCATTTTTCTGGTTTAGAAGGACATTAAATTCGTTAAGTTTGTCCTCGTATGTTTTTTCAGCTTCTCTTAGTTTATTATCCATAACCTATTGAAAAATCTTAATCAGAAAAATATTTAAAATTAACGGACGACACAAAACAGTGAATTACTACTAACCTGCTTAACTAAATTTAATTCCTTGATTACTTGTTCTCTTTCTAGCGCTATGTCATCTTTATCTTTTGTAAGTTTAGTAATTTCATTGTGCAGATCTCTCAATTCAGTATTTTTCACAGAAAGATTATAATCATTTCTTTCAATCACTCGTTCGTGTTCTTCTCTCATGTTTAGCAATTCATTTTTACCTATTTCTAACTCCGCATTAGATTCATTTAACTCTTCTTCTAATCTTGATTTATCCGCAGCTAATTTATTTACCTCAACATTAATAGCAATCACTTGCTCATCTTTTTCAGTCAATAGCTTTTTTAAATTTTCAATAATTTCATCTTTACATTCAATCACTGTTTTAAGTTTATTTTCTAGTATTTGGATTTCCTGGTTTTCTTCTTTTTGCATTGCTTTAAGATCTGCTGTTTGCTTTTGGTATTCAGCGAAATTCAGTTTTATTTTTTGTTGCAATAGCTCGTTTTCTGTATCTCTGTCCTTAATAGAATTTTCAAGCTCAGTGATTTTTCTGGCCATATCTTCACCTACAATTTTTTGTCTTTCCTCGAAATCCACTTGGTTTTTAAGATTAATTTGAAGTTCGCTAATTTCGTCGTCTTTTTTCTGTACAGCGTCCTCTAGTTTAGCAATTATGTCAATTTTACTTTGTTCAAATTCACTTAGCTGAGCTGTTCGATTACAAACTTCTTCTTGCAATTCTTTTATCGAATTGACTAGAGTGGTTACTTCAGTTTCTTTTTCAAGTAATTTTTTACGCAAATCTTCTTTTTCATTGAGCATTTCGGTTAATTGGGATCTCACCATGTCTCTTTCTGTTTCCAATTCTTTAAGCGCTGATTCATTAACGCTTTTAAGAAGAACAAGCTCATTTATTTTGTATTCAAGAGATGTTACATTTGCTTCCTTTTCTGCGACACTCTCGCTATAAATTTTATTTGCAGTTTTATTATCAGATTGTAAAACATGCACTTTCTCGAGAGCTTCTTTAATCTCGGCATCTCTTTTGACCAAAGCCTCGTTCAATTCTTGGTCTTTCTGAGTAAATTCCTTTTTAATGTTTTCTAACTGCGTTTCGTGAGATTTTCTTGAATCCGATAATTTTAGATTAAGAATTTCTAATTCATCTTGTAAATTACTAATACGGTTATTCTGCACCTAATAATGAGATTAATATGAATGATGGTTATTTATTAGAGTAGTAACTGTATACTATTTCTATTTGTTATAATAATAATAATAGATTAAAAATAAGCTATGTCTTCATGCTATCATGCAAATTATTGTCCATGCTAAATAAATATACTATTGCGTTAATATATCATCAAAATATTAGTTTTAATCAACCATCGATGTCATAAATAACCAACAAGAAAAACACAACTGACCTCCTTTTCCTGCCGATGTTGCTGCGTTAACTCTTCTACTTGCTTTAGTGCTGCTTCCTTTTCTTCCACTGCCTTCTTATATTGTTCTCCACTTTTTTCCCTAAGTCCTACTAGCTCTATTTTAACCCTATTTAATTCGTTTTCTCTTTCTTCTTTCTCTTGCTTTATTTGCTCTAATGTTTCAGTCGCTTCTTTAAGTTCGTTTTTGACGGTTGCTAGTTTTTCTTCCTGTTCAGCCGTTAAGGTTTTATGTTCTATTTCTAAAGACTCCATTGTTGCTTTTAATGTTTCTAATTCTACTTCTTTCTGCCGGGAGTGTTCTAATTCTGTTCTGATGTTTGCTAGTTCACTTTTATAAGCCTCGACTTCCTCGCTTGTTGACGCACTTTGTTGTAACAGTTCGACGTCTTTCATCCTGTCGTTGAGTTGTTGTTGTAGAGCAGTCTTAGCGCTCTCGTGCTGAGCGGCGGCTGCGCGCAAGCTTGCGGATACTTTGTCAACTTCTGCTTTCTGCCTTATAAGTTTAATGTGTTCTTCCCTTAACTGTGTGTATGCTCCTTTTAGTTTTTGGAATTTTTCATCTGTCACTTTGGCTTTTTCTTCAGTCTCGACTAGTTTCTGTTGGATTTCCGGTGTTTGTGTTGATAAGATGTGGGCCTTTTGTTTTTCTTCCTCCAGTTCCGCTTTGGCTGTCTGTAGTTGCGATTCTATTCGTGTGCAGTGTTCCTTCATCGAACCGAGCATTGAGTTTCGTTCTTGTACTAGTTGTGATACTTCAGACCTGGTAAAAATATTTTCTTTGGTAAAATATTTGCAAGTTAGATTACATTAATTTAGTATTTAACATAAAACCATAATTCTCCGTGGTTTCTAACTTACTGCTAGGTAGAAAGTTTTTTGGGCTGTCAGATATCCTCTAGAGAGGCCTGCAAATCATTTCCAAAAGAAAAACATCTACATTCCTACCCACTTCTAAAGCAGTTAGGGCCGAAACACATAACCGCGTTGCGGCGCCGCAAACGCTGGAATCGGCGGCCGTCAATCAACTCTCAACCTTATTCTCAAGAGAGTTGATTGCCGCCGCCGCCGATTCCAGCGTTTGCGGCGCCGCAACGCGGTTATGTGTTTCGGCCCTTAGATCTAAGACACAAATTACGTATAGCGGCGGCGCGCGGCGGTGTCTAAGACGTCGTCGGACGAAAGAAAAATTTGATGGCACTGGATCGTTGCACATAAATTTCCTGTTGAGTTTCCTGTCAGTGAGGTACCTCATTCTCTTGAGCTCGTGCTGCAGATGGTCGATGAGGCGGTCCCGCTCCACGAGGGGGTCGGGCTGCGGCGAGGGCGTGGCGCGGGTGTCGAACGCTTCCAGCTGCTCCGGGGTCGTGGCCTTAGGGAACAACACCACCATTATACTTTTAAAGCTTTCATGGCTATTTACATCATTATTTATGACTAGATTTCCGCCAACGCGCGTGGGAATAAGGAATTTTCCCGCGGTAAAAAGTGGCATATGTGTTAATCCATGGTGACAACTAACTCTATACCAAATTTTACTTTAGACGTGAAGAAGTAACATACACAGCAATCGGCGCGATATGCGATAGGAAGGACACAGCAACTCGTGTTTTAGCTAGTGCCGTGCGATCTGAATTGCACTTTATTGTAACGGAGCTGGGTTTTCTATTTATTTCAATTGTGTCGCTAAGGGAAACATTATAGTGTTCTCTATAAGTAGTGCAGACAGTACCTGGCTGATGGTGTCGGAGGTGTCGATGAGCGCGCCCACCGCGTCCGGCTCGTCGGGCGCCGGCTCCGGGATCGACACCACCGGCGTCACGTACGTGCCGAAGTCGCTCTACACACGCACACAAACACACACATCAACAACATGTAAATTACATCATGGTCCAAGAAAACAAGGCCTACGTCGAGTACACTACATAATTCCGAATAATTTATTTACGAATTTGAAAATGACGATTACTAAAATTCCGAATTTCATACTTCCGAATGATTCACAATTCCGAATTTAAAATTTCGAACGAGCGGGCTCGCTCCGCTCGCCGCGCTCCTTTCTGCCATACCCTTCGAACCTAACCTATCCGTGTCGGGGTGCCCAGAAGTCCCGTGCTCGCTTCGCTCGCACCCGCTCCTGTAGTATTTTTGCCAAAAATCCTTACATGCATCCTAAACTATAAAACCAGAACTAATCAGGTACTCTAACCTATTATATTCGGGTACTATTTTTTTGCAACCTTGAACTTTATTAAGCTTTTTTCTAAATCACGAATTATCACATTTCCGATCGGGATTTTAATTTTTCGTGATTATAAAAGATCGGTATTTTATTTTTCGTATAATAAAGTATTCGTAATTTTTAACATTCGTATATTTAACAATCGGAATAACAAATCTTCGTGATTATAATATTAGGAATTTAAAATTTCGTATTTTATAATTCGTTATTTAAAAATTTCGATATTACAATATTTCGTAGTTTTCAAATTCAGTATTTTCAAATTCAGGAATAAGTAATTCGTAATTTTAGGGTGTTCCCGTAGAAGGTAGACGGGATTCGGGTATTTTTGGGTCAAAGCTAATAAACACCAAGATAATGAACAGATCTCTTGGAAAAAGTACAATGACGAAATGACAGTCAGAAAACTATTGCAGATTATATGATAAGATGATACACGATTTCGATTTTGTCACAGTCCGTGATTGGCTATGGCTTGTTCCGAGAAGAATGGCCAGGGGCTCTACTCTTGAAATCAATATCGATACCGATTTTAACTTCAAGATTAGAGCTACTCTTGAAAATCTGCCCGCCAAGAGTTGACAAATGTCCGATTTAATTTAGTTCACTCTATATCCGCCCAATATGAAACCAAGGTGGTGCTAGTGTGGCATATCGAGAGTACGAAACGCTCGATCTCATTGTCGACGAATCGGAATCGCCGTCATGAGTAGCCCCTCAGAAGGACCTTTTTCTTATTTGATAGAAAATAATGTATACCTATAATAGTGCGTATAGTTGTGTTTCCTCGCAACAATCACTTACTTGGAGTAGGAAGTTGGGTGGATTAGCAGGCAGCACGGGAAGTGACAACAAGTTCCTGTAATACTGCAGACTGCTGGCGTGCTTGTAGAACTGGCTAAGCTTCTTGAACTGTTGCCGAAACCTGAACATCGATGCGGAAATTGTGGAAATTAATGCATTGAGTTTAATCAGGCGTGTGTCACTCCACAGTTTAGGTATGTTCGGCCGATGTGGGAGGTTTTAGATAGGGAACTCAACGTGTTAGAAGAAAGGCGAGATATGCGGTAGAAAGCGCAGCAATTCGTGTTTTGAGCTAGTGCTAGAGTTGCTATTTATTTGAACTATGTCGCTAAGTGAAGCTTCTTTAGGGATTACTATTTGGTATTCTGTGCTCATGTGTTATTCTTATGTATCAGCTATATTATTGTAAAGTTTTATTAAAATCCATTCTGTATTTTTTGCGTGAAAGAGTAACAAAAATCCATCCATCCATTCTCAGAAACTTTCGCGTTTATAATATTAGTAGGATAGGGTAAACCCAGGTATAACTGGCCACTTGTATATTCTTATGTGTGTTATAAAGTAATAAACTTATTTGGGAGCATAACTACAAAGTGGCCAGAATACCACGTAATACATCGGTTCAGCGTATTACCGTGCATGTGTGTTACAGTTACAAGTGTTGTTCAAGTCCGGTGAAGCTTGATCCGTCGTACTTTTTCGACTCAAGCATAGGTCAATGAGGGATTTACAAGATGGCATTTAAGAAAAAAAAGGTTCTATTGACTCAAATAGATGGCGTGCATGTCGGATAAAATGTCAAAAACGAGCTTGTCAAACCAATGAGGGCAGCTAAAAAACTGGCAACACTGTTGTTGTCACGTCAATCGTCACGCATTTATTGTGTTTTAATTTCGTTTCGTGTTTTTGCGTATACTTATTATTTGCGTTTAAATTTTTGATTCGTTTTACCAGTGACCTTTTTGCGACTAAATTTTGTGACTTCTTTTCCTACCTTCAAGCACGTCTTTTTATTTGACGTAAGAATTAGTGCAGCGCCATCTCTTGTTTCCATAATGAAACCTTTTTTTGTTTTTAGAACTGTCAAAATGAAAATCCCTCATTAAAAAAAGAAACAAGTGTAGTTGTGTCGGTGTTAGCTCACCGCTCGCGGTGTCCGTCGAGCGTCCCCGGCGGCAGCGCGGCGTGCAGGCGGAACAGCAGGCGCACGTTGCAGTCGTAGATGTGCGAGGAGTCCTGCGCGCACGGGATCAGCGCGGCCAGCCGGCACTGCCCGCTCGCCGTCATCGAGTTGGCGCGCGCGTTGCCCAGGCTCGACAACACTACCAACACACATCATCATCATCAACAGCAGGCGCACGTTGCAGTCGTAGATGTGCGAGGAGTCCTGCGCGCACGGGATCAGCGCGGCCAGCCGGCACTGCCCGCTCGCCGTCATCGAGTTGGCGCGCGCGTTGCCCAGGCTCGACAACACTACCAACACACATCATCATCATCAACAGCAGGCGCACGTTGCAGTCGTAGATGTGCGAGGAGTCCTGCGCGCACGGGATCAGCGCGGCCAGCCGGCACTGCCCGCTCGCCGTCATCGAGTTGGCGCGCGCGTTGCCCAGGCTCGACAACACTACCAACACACATCATCATCATCAACAGCAGGCGCACGTTGCAGTCGTAGATGTGCGAGGAGTCCTGCGCGCACGGGATCAGCGCGGCCAGCCGGCACTGCCCGCTCGCCGTCATCGAGTTGGCGCGCGCGTTGCCCAGGCTCGACAACACTACCAACACACATCATCATCATCAACAGCAGGCGCACGTTGCAGTCGTAGATGTGCGAGGAGTCCTGCGCGCACGGGATCAGCGCGGCCAGCCGGCACTGCCCGCTCGCCGTCATCGAGTTGGCGCGCGCGTTGCCCAGGCTCGACAACACTACCAACACACATCATCATCATCAACAGCAGGCGCACGTTGCAGTCGTAGATGTGCGAGGAGTCCTGCGCGCACGGGATCAGCGCGGCCAGCCGGCACTGCCCGCTCGCCGTCATCGAGTTGGCGCGCGCGTTGCCCAGGCTCGACAACACTACAAACACCACCAGGGATCGGAACCGGGTTTTCATACACTTGTTAAATCAGGCTAGTTCAAACCCTATCCGACTATACCTCTAAGATCACTAGGGGTAGGTTTAGTCCTGGGAGAAAATAATATGCAAAGCAACCTGCAGTCCTGGCCTTCGCCTGCCGCAAAAACAATTACTTTAATAATTACAAAACCGATTGAAACCGGTTTCATTCCGTTCTTTATCAAAAAGCGGGTAACTAGAATATTTTTGGTTTGTTTCAGTAAGTTCCATTTATTGCCGGTTAATTGGGGAACGTAATTATATCTGTTTTTCGAACGATATTAACAGGGATTTCAAAACCGGTTTCGATCCCTGACTCCATGTACTTGCGCGCTATAACTACCTACCGCCCGGCCGAGCGGTCTCGGGCCGACTGCGGACCAATTCCTTCCCCATTCCCTAAACGTGTTAGTAGAGTGGCGCAATGCGCGAGAGAGAGATGCAGCAACTACTTCTTTTCGTCTAGCGCCGTGCGATCTGAATTGCACTTTATTATAACGGAGCTAGGGTTGCAATTTATATGAATTATGTCGCCTAGGTAGTGCAGCTTCTGTAGGGACTACTATTTGGTATTCTGTGGAAAGGCGCTGTAGGCGGAGCAGGTTCGCCAACGATATGAGCAAACGCTCATATCACTACGCAAAGACGCGATCGCGCTGTTTAACTCACAAATAGCTATAAAAATGTACATCGGTATGCGTGCATGCGTGTGATTCGTTCCATTTGAAATCGCGTGATTGAGCGGCGGCGCTATGATTGGCTAGATTTGAAATTGCAAATATATGCGTAAACTTCATCTTTATTTAAGTACAGATGTAGTGGAGTGGAGTGGAGGTGAAAGGTGGGGTGGAATCGGCGACACCGGATTTCATACGAACGGCGCGGCGCATTATCGCCATTCTAACCTCTTTTAAATGTTCTATGAACAACACAAACAATAAAGCCTCTGTCACACAGCGAATAGTCGCTGCGATTGCATTCGCTGCGACTAATAACCTAAAATAAAAAAAATTAATAACCCCCGACACGAAACTGTTACTTAATCCTTTCAACAACTAGAAAAGAGCTGATAATCTTCAAATGGCTGAAGATATTTTCTTGGATCATAGCTAAGAACACTCGATTGTGATACCTTGCAAACAAAAAAAACTAGATCAAAATCGGCGCATCCGTTTAGGAGCTACGATGCCACAGACAGACAGACACACACATCAAACTTATAACACCCCTCTTTTTCGTCGGGGGTTAAAAATGAACACGGTTAGTATGACTCATCCATGGATTTAATAACATAGTTAAACTATGGGGTGTACCCCACTATTTCCATTATGTATTTCCATTGATGGAAATACTGGAATGGATTCTCTCACTATGTCCCACGGAACCGTCGATGTAATTTATTTAATTAAATAAATCACATGAAACAGTAATCATAATTATTTCTAGTCAATCAAACAACAATCTTAGTACACAACAATAATACCTGATTCTTGTAAATTGAGAATTTCATCCATGTAGTCGAACAACTCGACGCAGAGCTGGAAACTGAAAAGAAAACCATACTTTTAGTTGACCATTTAACACAGGGTGTCACTATTATTGTATTCTTTACGAAACTGGTACATACATACATAAATACACGCTATTTTCCAAATCTAGTAGACAAAGTACCGTGAATGGCTGACTGAGTATTCATGCTCACTAAAGTGTCCTGACTTGCGGTGGCGTATGGGCCGGGTCGTTGGGTTCCCTCTAATATGGTTGAGCCCGGCGATGGCTGACCCATGCGTCAAACCCGTGAACGTGGTGCTGCTTGGGGGGACTGGTCTACTCTAGTCGATTGCCGGTTGTTTTTTGGTTACTTAATTTAGTTTTTCTACTTTGACTGGTTGCCTTCCTCTAATTGCATACTTCGTTTGCACTCTTTGTTATATGAATCAAATTGTATAAAATAATATTTTTTGTAAAATAGTTTGAAAAGATGCAACGCCTGTGGAGTTTCTTCCGGCGGGTTCTTCTCCACAGAAGACAGCCAAATTGTGAACCCGCCTCGACGTCGAAAAATGATTTGTAAAATCTTACTTCGAATAAAACATATTTCATTTTCATTTGAATCTTTCAATAAACAATAAAAACGTGTCTTGGAACGAAGAGATGACCTTCTTTAAGTACTGTAAGGATTTTACAACAATATACTTTACTGACTAGTTGTTAACGTCGTTTTCAGCAATGTTGTCGAGTTCGTCGGCCGTGAGCTGCATGTTGCCGGGGAAGCGAGGGTTGCGCGCGTGGAACTTGAGCTTGGTGATCAGCAGGTTGCAGTAGAGGTGCACCAGCCTGCCGTAGCCCTCGCGAAGGTGCACCTGCCACAACAAACATCTGCTCACTCCACTACCAAACACACGTCATTTGTTTGTCACTACATAGTATAAAATAAAGTCGCTTTCTCTGTCCCTATGTCCCTCCCTTTGTACGCTTAAATCTTTAAAACTACGCAACGGATTTTGATGCGGTTTTTTTTAATAGATAGAGGGATTCAAGAGGAAGGTTTATATGTATAATACATTCATAATATACTTAAGAATAATCCACAATAACCATTTTCCCGTGCGGAGCCGGGGCGGGTCGCTAGTTGCCAATAAGGCCACTTGACTTCAATGCTGCTTGCTTTTCGTGTGAGTTTCGAGGCCAACCTCACCAACCCTGGTGTCAGAATTATTGAGCCGCCTATGGCTTCTGACATGGCTCCTGTAACGACTATATCCGTAGATCATAGCCGGGACCAACGACTTTACGTGCTTTCCGAAGCACGGCATCATCTTTGTTTTCAGACAACCAGGTGATTCAGCCTGCAATGTCCTAACCAAACTAGGGAAAGTCTCACAAAGTGATATTTGTTCCCCACTGGGATTCGAACCCGGAACCTCCGTAACGTCAGACGAGCTTTTGACCACTCGACCACGGGGGTTGTTCTTGATGCCTGCATTGACAATATAAGAGTTAGAAAGAATGTTTTTGTTCAATACCCTTTTGTTGACAATTTACATTTTTAGCACGCTGTATTGTGAACTGTACCAGGGGGGTTTCACTCGAATGAATAGGTATGACGGGCGAAATATTGCCCCGGCCGATGAAAGGCAGGGCTAGCTACATCAGTACGCGAACAGTCGCCGGGCGCGCGTGACTCGTCGTTATAACGCGCCGCTCCGCTCGCTCAAATTACGAAAATTACTTCACAACAATACGACAAATGCTGTTGTGTTTATGGATGCAAAAATAAAAGGAAAAGGACTGGGTCGGATGTGTCTTTTTTTAGATCTCTTTTCTTGTCTTCATAATTTTCTCTGACAAACCTAACAGTAACATTATGATGACGTATTTTCATAAACTAAAGTACTTACCTACCTACCGACGAGTAAATATAGTTTGCAAACATTATAATACGAGTAATACTATTACTAAGTAAATAGTAGTAGCATTGGTTTATTTGAACCATCATTTGTTTGAGTAAAAGGTAGGTACCTTATAGGTTAATAAATCAGATGTTTATTTTCTCAAAGATGACAGCCCTAAAGGTGTTAGTAGAGTGGCACAAGAGTTGGCGCAATGCGAGAGAAAGAGATGCAGCAACTTCGTCTTTTCGCCTAGCGCCGTGCGATCTGAATTGCACTTTATTATAACGGAGATAGGGTTGCAATTTATTTGAATTATGTCGCCTAGTGGAGCTTCTGTAGGGACTACTATTTGGTATTCTGTGACTGTACTCTATCTGACCCAAAGAGGTTGAAAAAGCCGCTCTTCATCTGACCTCTACATGTGTGACAGTGTGAATAGTAAAACATCGCAGGGCTTGCTTAAACAACCGGATTAAACTAATCTTATTAACAAATTTCCGAGGATTTACTGACACGCAAAATGTATTAGGGAAATTACATTTACTCAAGCAAATACTTACGTATTCAATGTACACATTTAAAAATAGCAAAGTTGCACGATTCATGGAACACTGTGGTCTATGACGCAACAGGAATGTTCGTTACATTGTTTGGAAGTACTATTTGATATTGGTGATTCCTTGATGAATCCCTTGTGTACTTTTAATATAAATATTATATGACTTTATATTACGTTTACACACACATACATTCTGCCGCATTTTTCAGGAGTCCGGCGAATTTTGAATTCGGCAAGTTTGAGTTTGGAACCTGGCGAAGAAGGATCTATACATCCCTGCGAGTCTCTCAAGTCCGGTGAAGCATGATCCGTCGTACCTTTTCAACTCAAGCGTAGATCAATTCAAAAAAAGAAAAAAAAAGGCGAGTCTCTCTGTCTTGACGCAACAGTTTGCGTGTCACGTGACGTGGTAGAATAGAGGTGAGCCCACATACCCACAACTTGCCGAGGTTCTCGATCATGCCGATGTGTCGTTGCGAGTCGTCGAGGCATGCTGGGTGACCCTCGCGGAGCAGCTTGTGGGTCACGTGGCAGAACTTCCACGCCACGATGCGGTTATCTTCAAGGGGCAGCCGGATCGCCACCATCTTAAAAATAAAAACATCACTACATAGTATAAAACAAAGTCGCTTTTTCTGTCCCTATGTCCCTCCCTTTGTACGCTTAAATCTTTAAAACTACGCAACGGATTTTGATGCGGTTTTTTTTAATAGATAGAGTGATTCAAGAGGAAGGTTTATATGTATTATACATGCATAATATGCTTAAAGATAACCCACAATAACCATTTTCCCGTGCGGAGCCGGGGCGGGTCGCTAGTTAATTATAAACAGGTGAATCGACGATCTGGTGAAGCTCGCGGGAAGCCTCTGGATGCGGGCAGCGTAGTACCGATCGTTGTGGAGATCTTTGGAGGAGGCCTTTGTCCAGCAGTGGACGTCTTTCGGCTAAATTATGATGATGATAAAGAGGTTTCATATTTACGTGGTTTGAAGAGTTAAGATTTTTAAGCTCGATCTTGTCGGCTGATGACAGAAATCAAATTTAACAATCACTATAATGGGCTATCTATCTCATTGATTCGGAATCTTGAAATCTTTTCTTCGTGTTGTATTTAATGGTATTTGGATAAGTGTCACCATGACAAGCACTTGAGTTGTCTCTCTAGGTATTTCTGGTTTAATGATGATCAGTAGCATCAGTATCATCATCGTCATTTGAGTCGATAGTAGGTTATGTAAAGTCAAACCAAAGAAAACTCGCCATATTGCGGAATTTCAATGGAACTAATTTTACTATAATGGAAATGTTGCAATAAAACCATAAAAATATAGACGTGGCGCCCCAGCAGGATTTTTATTTCTTTGGTCAGGCGTTATGTAGTGTTACTGGACATTTTTAGATCCGATAGCCAGTCTCAAATTATCCGGGGTCTTTTTTTTTAATTTATAAGTCAGGGCTATGTTGCACACTGTCATGTGTAAATTGAAACGCGTCAGCTTTATGAGTGGTTTTTCGTACCCAGTATGTGATGGCGCTCTGCTCCTGGAAGGTCCCGATGATGGTGCTGCGGACATGTTTCTCCTTCACGGGCGTCTCGATCGAATTGATGGCCTTGGTTATGGCCAGGTTCTGCAAACACAATCATAACATCCTGTATTTATCCAGTTTATGGTCAAAATGAGGAATTTTTATATAGAACAAAATATTATATGGAACTGTATAAAGATGCGAAACTCTCCTTTCAATGTTATTATTTCACACATGAATTGCTAAATTGTCCACGTTGTAGTTAATATAAAATGTCAGTACCCCGGGGCAGAAAGCTGGTACATAATCTAAAGTTTGTGGTGACCTTGGATATCATGATGAAAAATCAATCACCATAAAAAATACTCTTAATGGCATATATTATAAATTATTACTAAGCAGGCTCACTTAGGTTGAAATGTTCGATTTATTTCATATCACAAGCATCTTATCTTAAAACTCTTTACTAAAACCTTCTGACCTAACTGATGCATAGTGATTTGGCTAAAACCCAAAATCCCCATATAGGGGTAAAACTATATTCCACTCAACTGTAATAAAATACAAACTGCATACATTTGGCAAGTAAACGCTTATGGAAAGCTATTTTCACATAAATGTGGCTACATGAGTACAGTTATTTAGTTGTGGTCTGAGTATCACAATTTGTATTCTAAAGAAACACATCAGAATAAATATAAAAAAAAAACTAAGTATTAAATGCGTGTTTGTCATGCTGAATAATGAAAATTTATAGATAAATGAGTATTGCCTATCATCGGCAACATCATGACATCATCAGCAAACAATGCTAGGTATTAATTAGCATTTAGCATGCAATAAGTAAGTGAAGAAGAATAAGTAAGTGCCTGTTAGTGCCTACTGTCTAGATGTGCAGGCTAGCTTAGGTTACTTTATGTTCAGCCGGGTTACTAGAGTACAAACGTGCAAGTAGACCAAAAGGGTGTTCAAATGCGACATGTGACAGAACCCATGACAGAACCACTATAACTCTTATATCACTATGTCACGTTTTGACATTTTGTCGAACTTTTCGTGCGTTACGTGCTCTACCTACTGAGGTAGATCTAAAGTTAACAAAATAAGGTAGAATACCACCTGTAAGTTCATTATAATAGTGAGTAATAGTGAGAGCTAGTAGTAGGAGCCAATAGTTTTGCTAATACATAGAAAGTAGCAATTTCTCAGAATCTAAAGGCAGTCAGTTGCTCGTGTAAGGTTTTACACATGACATACATGAACATTAATAAAATAATACTCAGTCAATAAAATTTTAAAATAATATTATGCAATACATGTTTCTGCATTCTAAGCTGCGAGGATGCATCATGTCATAATATAAATATAGTGGGCAGTGGGCTAATTATAACATCTCCCGTCCCTGCCGTGCGTAGGTGATATTAAATTAACACAAACCACACGCGATTCAGATATATTCAGATCAGGGTATTTATTTTATTTAGAACGTATATTATGTAACAATTATTTAAATCAAAGTAACTTTGTTACGGCATGTTCACATTATTTTAATTATGAACTGTAATTTTATATTTTACTCCGATGCCTAAGATACATACAAGTAAATACTTAGTTTAGTTATATTTGTGTGTTATATTTTTGTCCAATAATTTTATATTATACCCTTTTATGTGTTTTAGATTAAGTTTATTGAAATAAAGTTTATCTTATCTTATCTTATCTTAATCTTAACAATAATATGAGATATTTTATGGAGAAAAACTAGTTGGAAAATCTCCACAACTCGACTAACTGACTTGTTGACTAATAAGTCTAAGTTATAACAGTACAGTACATGTGAGAAGGTTAATCAAAGCAGTCCAGGGCAGGGCAGTGCACTGGCTGCTTCCTGTTTGTGCGCAGGAGTCGAATGCGGGATATCGTCCATTGAACGCCGCACCCTCGGGACACCATGCGACGCTGAATTAATCGGAATTTATTTGAATTCAAAATCAGATCGATCACTAAGGAGGTTGCAATTTGAATTCTTCTTTGTTCCAGAGTTTGTGAGGTAGGTTAACCTCGAAAACCACACGCTAAAGTATTGAAACACATAAAGGCTATTTTCCTGAAACATTTATGTAAATTTGTAGCTACTACATTTCAACGAAACTCTTTAAGTGCAACAATAACAAATGCATAAGAGCGGCTCAAAAGTATTAATTGAAAGTAAACTAAAATAAGAAAGTAGGAAGCAGAAGTAGAATGCGATTACATTATAATACCTATGGTGTGGATTTTTGTTCATTCAACCTACAAGCCGAAAGAAGATGAACGAATTTGGATTATGGCACATAAATTAATAAACAACAGCTGCCGGCGAAGTATGAACGGTGGTCAGCAATTTCATTGGTGTGGTGGACTAAATTACATGAAATCAATCATCGCAAAGTGATAATAAACTGTTAGCACGTGCCATTACCCGTCCGCTAAATGATTGCTCCCTGTTCACACCTAGTTTTACTGTTGATCTTAGTGAAACATAAAACGATAACGACTCGTGCGTGACTCAGTGGCGATAGCTGACAGATTCACCATTACAATGTATGTATTATGATATAGTTGCAAACGTTTAAATTCTTCTGAAAGTATCACGGGGCTGCACTAGTTTTAAACCACGTCCACTGTTAGCTAAAGAGCTCTCGAAAACTCCACTACAGTCAATTTCTACGCTACGCCACCTACATCTACTAGCAGTTCCAACGACCGTCACCAGGCCCGTGGCCCGACGATATGGTATGGTCACGAGAAATTGTCTCATATTTGACAGTCAAAATAATCCGCCATTTTGGAAGTTCTATTAGAGCATACTAGTACGGACGGCAAAACTAATCTCGTCAAGTGTGATACCTCATCCTCTCACAGCCAGCAGATGTAATGTAATCGATTCACCTGCATAACGCAATCGAGTGCCTACTTGACCTTTCTGTGAAAAGTGACCTAAAGGACAATGGAGAGCTCTTCTATTCGTGATCCAATCAGTGATGATTCGCAAATAAATCAAAGTCTACATAATAGACCGGGAGATGATGACAGAAATTTTTAGGTCATTTGTTACAGTATGGCGGTTTTACAGGGGTCTTAGTACGCAATGACAAAAAGAAAAATGATAGTCATAGCGCTGGTACTGGCGGCCCAATCGCGTGGGCGTTAGTGAACTAGTCGGATAAATTACGAAAGTCAAACGATTTGCACCTACCACAAAAAATTTAGTATTTTCCGATAGCCCGTAAAAAATAACTAGACTACAGTGTCATGCCATACTTCTCCGGTGTGACTTACAGCCCGCCATACCGACGCGAAAAATAAAAATTCAACCATTTGTACCAGGGTAATTTTTGCACAGTTTGATCATCTTCGTGAGCCATTTACGAAAATCACCATGCCATACTTTTCAGACGGCTCCAAATGGTCGCCATACTGCCGAAAATCTGCAATATTTTTTTTCGCGATTGGGCCGCCAGTACCAGCGCTATGACCATCATTTTTCTTTTTGTCATTGCGTACTAAGACACCTGTAAAACCGCCATACTGTAACAAATGACCTAAAAATTTCTGTCATCATCTCCCGGCCTATAATAGCTTTTTTGGATTTGTTTGTACGACACGACACGAGTCGATGCAGTTTGCCTCTAAAACTCCACGCCCGCAAACAAACTCATTTGCTTTCTTCACGCGTTTTAATGTTCCGTGTAAATATTTTTATAGCTTGCTCACTACTTACTGTTAATAAAATTAATCAGTAGATGGATTAAAGTGAGTAGCAGCTATTCATAACGTATTACTTACGTTAGTAATTATTTATTAATCTGTGGTATTACTAGCACACTTTTTTGGGTTGCATTATATAACTTTATTTCAGTAGAAAAAAAGTATTGTGATATTAACAAAAACTACCTTATAATTTTGATAGCAAGTGACAGCAAAAATTGCATAAAATAATAAATGTTACGTATCTACTTTAAGTAAAATTTATTAAACTCGTTCGACGAAATTTACGTTTCTTGAAGACGAATATAATGACGAGGAAACAGCCCGTTCTCGATGTTAAACTGGTTAAACTCTAGGACGTGACAAAATCTCAATTCTGAGTCTTACGAGTATGTCACTCGGCTCGGTGGGGGTGGGAGGAACTTTTTATTCGTTTAGTTTGTTCCTTGGCTGGCTCCTCTGGCAGAGAAGGATCCCTTGATTTTCGCGTGCCAAATCGCCAAGGAATCTGATAATTTATGCGACGTGAATATTTTAAAATTTTGGCGTGTTTGAGGAAATCGTTTAATCGCCTTGCTTTTGGCGTTGTGGCCTGAATATCTTCAAAGAAGAATCTAATATTTACAATATAATGTTCGTTCATAATATTTATCAGTTACAAGGTTTTTCAGTAAGGTACAGGTTGTTGTATGTATTCACTGTGTGTGTTTGTTTGTATACCTACAAAAACTGAGAAGGTATCTCAAGATCATTAAATCGTTAGTCATCCATCATCACAATACAACAGAACTAAACTAATTTCTAGAATAAAAAATACCATCTAGGCGGAAAAACCCGATCGAGGGAGAGACACAAAAAATAAATAGCAATAGGTAAAGTGAATTGTCGGCATTAAATACACTTACCAACTGATAGAAGCGCTTTTCTTTTGGGTTTGCCATGGCGGGGCGTGTTAGTGTGTGGCTGGAGCGGCATGCATTAGTTTAGTGACCAGTGCGGGCGCTGAAAGAGAGGCGCGCCAAACACCACATAGTTAGTGAGACATGAATAGTGCCCGTGAAATGAATGACGTATCCAGAGAAAGTAGTCGTTCTGAAAAACCAGTTTTTAATTTCGAAAGAAACACCGCGTGACTTTATTGTTTTTTGATCGATATAATTTCCGATTCAGGGTAACAAAGAAAAACCCTAACCTATAAATTCAAAATAGTTTGTATTTTTGAAACATTAATTATAATGTGTGATCAGTGTATCGTAACGTAGGCCTCATTCATTAAATTATTAAAAATCTTCAAAACTAGCATTTTTATTTAACTAACTAGGTTTTCAGACGACACAATTAAAACAAATTAATAAATTAAATTATGAAAATTAAAAGTTAAATAAAAATTTCATGCAAATTTCAAACATTGATTAGAGTTGTTGACTATTGTCCTTGTGCTATATACATATACCAACATTACGAACAGAAAAGTTAATAAAAGTCCACTGTGTTTTTTGGACTTGAAAAAATTGAAGCTAGAAATAACGGTGTTAAATATTTAGTTATTGTGGATATGTATGCAGGATCATATACCTGCGTTATTATTTGATAATTAAATAAAATTCACATGCAGTTTACCAGAAGGTGTATAGAAGATGGACTTGAGGGATTACCTGTGAACAAACAATAATATTATGTATTTTCGGCTTCGTTATCATTTATCATAACATCTTCTTATCATGTGTAGTATATTGTAAAGGTCGCCGACCGACTTCATTTTACAAGAGAATGTTTAGGTATAGTGAATGGATAATCACAATTTTATGAAAAGCCACTGTTAAATTCGTATAAAAATTATGTGGAATGCCGCAAGCCGCAAAAAGTTGCCCCAGCAGCGTAAATAAGCCTAATGACTTCATTGAATAGGATACTTATATTACTGCTATAGAACTATTTATGTACTACCATAGCTTGAACGAAATATCCGAAAGCTCAAATTCAAAATTTAATCACATAGATAAATCAATGAATATTTTATTTGCTGGCAAATTGAACTAGGCCGACCCCTAGCATGGCCACTATGACAAACTTTAAATCCCTCAGTGAACTGTCAAAATACGAGTACCATGAAAAACTCGCCATATTGAAATACCCGCCAATAGGATAAAGAGTATACGCACGACAAAATTATATATATCTCGCACGCGTGAACGATCACCATGCTAGGGGGGCTGGATAAGCCATTATTATTTATGCTGGTGTTATATGTGACTGTTTTGTGGTTGTATCACACAATATGTCCTGACTGATTATGTGGGGCTTACACCTTACTAGACCGACCAGCCTGCTAGTTCAATGTTATTGAGTAGGTCGCATAGTAAGGCTTCAGGGAGGGCATCGTTTCAGTAGCTACAAATTCGTGGTTACCTAACACTCGATTTACGTTACGTAGCCATACATTCTACTCGTTTTAACTGACTTCGATTCTTACTTTTGTCGTGGGGCTTTGTTTTTTTTCTATCTATCGTTTTAAATTTTGGGATGTTTTAATTAACCTTTAGTATTCTAAAGAGCTTTTTATGTAATGGTATGACGAGGATTTGCTTTGCTTTAACTAACAAAAATAGCTAATAGGTTTATTTCCTTTCCTTTTTTATTAAATAAATGTAGGCACAGAAAGATAGCTTTAATAATTTCGTCTCAGTCTTTGCTGGTATTAAAATCCTGAAAAAGGGAAAATAGGGCAACCAGGTCGTAAAGGGTTCGTCCCCGAGCTTACCGTTCCCCGAGCTTACCGTCCCGGAGCTTACCGATTTTGATAAAATTTATTACATTTTATTTTGTTTTTTTTTCTACTATTTCCAACTTGTACAATAGACATCAAAAGTGTTTTAAAGTATGAAATGTGATTGTTTGGTTACTGCCGGCAGAATTATGTGAACTTAATGATGAAAGTTATAGTTATATGTTTTAGTTTTGTAATTGTTTTTATTGTTGATTATTTGTAATGCTAAATTGACCATCATTATTAATAAAAAAACAAATTATTGTGATGATTAAAACCTGTGATAATTACACCAGCAGATAAATAAACGTGATTATTTAACCGCGATCTAGAACTTATTATTTATTCCTATAAAGTATAAAATTCGACTTTGCACTTATGCTGCTAATAGTACTTTTAAGCAAGATTGTCATTTTAATCGACTTTTTATAATAATTACAAATCGGTAAGCTCCGGGACGGTAAGCTCGGGGAACGGTAAGCTCGGGGACGAACCCGTCGTAAATGCAGTACCATCTTGCATCATGATGAGTCATGACAGTTTTATGTGCTTGTGTGAAACTATTCGTATTAATAAAACACTACTTTATTATTAGCGGTGTGAGAAGCTAGTATGCAGATCTCAATATAAGATGTACACATAGTTAATTCTTGTTGTTCGGTATATTTATACGTATACCAAAGCTGTGCGCTGTGCCTACGCAGTGCAGGAGAGAACGCTGAACGACGATGAGCGTAGCTAAATTAGGAAACTACTTCAGGGGCAATGAACAAGCAAATTAACTCGTAACACAACGGCATAAAGTGCTACACTACACTTTGAACTGCAGGTCATCAAACTTGAACTCATTGTAATTCTCCTGTTCAAATAAATTCGAAATTGTCTCGGAGCAAATCAAACAGACCCGTTTAAGGAAAATTTAATTTTTGACTTGTAAAACTGTCTACGACGCTTTATAAAATATCCTGATTGAATCATTTCATAATTAAAGTAGGTAACCAACAGATTACAAACATTATTTATACTACCTAATATTATAAAGAGGAAAGATTTGATTGTTTGTTTGTTTATTTGTTTGCACACAAAAATAATGAACTCCGGAATTACTGACCGATTTTAACGAAACTTGGTATAAAGATAGAATAGAATAGATCTTAGGGGGTAACATAGGCTAGTATAAAGATAGAATAGACCTTAGGGGGTAACATTAGGCTATCTTTTACCACTGGAAAATTCCTCATTCCCAAGGGAAAAACTGTTAAAGCGGATGGAGCCGCGAGGCGGTAAGCTAGTTTAAAATAATATTGTAGTCACTGCGAAAGGAAAATACATGAATTTCACTAATAAAATGTGTTTGCGCGTGTTTCCCGTTACGCATAGGAAATACCGATAGGCGAAGAGCGAAGGTACATTTATAAATGTTTGAAGCGCGTTCCGTTTAAATTAAAAGTATAACCGAATTATTGTTTAAACACAATTAATTTAAAGTTTTCATACGCGCGCGCGTTTTCCATTATAAATGTTTATCTAGCCAATTGTAAACAGATGACAATAGTAGAAATTATAAAATTCACAGTGTCGCAGACGCAGCGCATTGTGTTTTGCCTGTATAGGCGACCCAAGGCCAAATCTCTTCCCATATTACCCAACAATGGTGGTCATTAGAAATTGCAGTGTAGAAACTGCAGTGACGTAGGGAGGTTGCTGACTGGTTCACTACTACCGTGCTGTTCTAGAACACCTTAAACGTTTTTAAATTTTTACTTACTTTCACACAAAATACTTATAAATTTATGTTATGAAATCACACCACCATCATCGTTTAGGACTTTAGGAAATCTTTCATTAGTCTAGTTTAATTAGCTAGCAAACAACAAACCTTACAATTTGTTCCCCATCATTATTAAAGTAAATAAGATTGATTTTAAGGTTATTATAAAAATTAGAAGCCTACTTAAAAATAGATATACTAGCTTGCTTTCCGCCTCGCGGCTCCGCCCGCGTTTAGTTTTTCCCGTGGGAATGAGGAATTTTCCCGCGGTAAAAGATAGCCTATGTTACTCTCCAAAATCGATTTCTACCTTTATGTCAATCAAGTTTCATTTAAATAGGTTTAGTAGCAATCAAATCTTAAATACCTCTTTTTAATATTAATGATAATACATAGTATACAATATGTATAGTATACGTACACTAATTACTACATTTACTACTGACTGACAATATTTTTAAAGATAACTAGGGCATTTAAATTAATATACGTTTACAGACATTACGTATGTACACATTGTAGTAACAGTTATTTCGTGTTGGTTTTCATGCACCGATTCTTTCACGTCGTTAATATAACATTATCCTATCAATCACAGTAAGTGTAAGCTTGATGTATATTATGTTACGTTTCAGTTCTTACGTACTTGTTTTTAAAAGAATAAATAAAAGAAAAAAATATTTAGGTATCTACTTCTATATCTACTGAAAGTAATTTCTGACCGATCAGTGTCTTTTATAGAGCCAGCCCGATTTTGAAATCTATAATGTATAACATTGTTAAGTAAGCTTTGATGAAGGAAGATTCTTTTATGTACCTAGCAGTTTCTCACGTCCTCGTCGTCGTCGTCGCAAAATAAAAGAAATATAAAAAAGTCATAACGTAAAAATAAGTCAACTCATCTTAAAAACACACACGACATCATCATCTGAGTTTCGTTTAAGTACAGTATATTTAACTTAACATATCCCAACCGTAATAGAGTAAAAAGAACTCGTATATAACTGCAGATAACGACTGCAAGTATTTAGCATACAGCCACCTTCTTTAGAAATAAAGAATATGAATCTGCTCACAAAATTTCACTAAAATGCGACCTGTGGAGGAGAACAGACATGCAAAATATTTTTTGCCTAAGACTGAAACGGATATTGTACCTTGTACCGATACCCACGGAAAGAGTTGGGTTGGGGCAATGAAATGAAATTATTTTAACAATAAACAACACTTGAATGCAGCGTGAAAAGGCGATAGCGTCAGTGACCATCACAAATCGCTGCGATAAAGAAAGGAAATTGCAACGGTTAGCTACAAAATTATTCCCACTGCTGTATTTTTCAACACTGTTCAAGATCGAATGGGCGAAATTTTACTGGCTACAATCGAATAACCCAAAAGATGAATTCCAAAAAGCATAAGTTATAGGCGTAAGTAAACGTAGGTTACGGCACTGTCAACGTACAAGCGATACGCCCACTACCGACTGCGATACGACGCGACGAGAATCAACATAATATCCTACACGTACAGTAGCCAGCAGATGCGGCTGGACATATTGACCTTTATAGCGCCCGTATTTCGTAGTGGTAGAGGTGAATTTCGTAGTGCAAATGTCCAACCGCATGTGCTGGCTTCTGTACATTAATCCATGTACGCCTGTGGTACTCTTTGGCGAGTATATCTTCACAGAAGACGGCACAACGTTGTTGAACTCGCCAAGAAAAATAAACTTATTTGGCCTTTACCGAAAAAAAGGATTATTCGAGTGCACTGTAGACTTCTATATAAAAAAAATCTTTTTAAGCTAAGGTATGTCGTATACGGCGTGATGTGCGGGATTGTGATTGTGGAGGCTGGGCGGAAGAGGATGCGCGGGCGCCGGTGATTGCCCTCGTCGGCTCACTTCCCATCTGCCGCGTGTTATATCAGGCGACAACAGGTGAAGCTAGTCTTGGGTAACATTTATCAAGGGGAATTTTTGTAGCTTTAGTTTGTCAATTCCTCATTTATTTTATTACTAGCTTCCCGCCCCGGCTCCGCCCGCGTTAATAGATTTTCCCGTGGAGATGAGGAATTTTCCCGCGGTCAAAGTTAGCCATGTTCTTCCGAAGGTCTATTCTATCTTTGTGCTAATTCCACCCGCTTTAACTATTTCTCTTGTGGGAATGATAAATTGTCCCGCGGTAAATCGTAGCCTATGTTGTTTCCCAAGGTCTATTCTGCAAGTTTCATCAAATTCTGTTTTAACTATTACATACTTTAGGTTTAGGTAAATAAATACCTACCCACATTGTTATGTTACGATAGTGAACAGAATATTACCTATACATAGTAGTATTTAAAAAATTGTTTAAGTAAATTTTTCCGCGTTTACAACTTCAGTAAACTAACTAAAAAGAGTCCGCTATAATTTAAACTTTTTAAGTTACTTGATCAAACCTTTCAAAGTAATGAATACAAAACAAGTGATCTCGCAGTGATATAACGGTCATTTTGGCACACTAGTCTTTTTGGGACAAATGGGAGAAATGGAAAATTTTACATTTTTACCCACGACGGACGGAACGGAACGGAGGCGGTATATGCGTTTGGGGTAAGAGGTTGTTTGTTTGTTTGTTTGTTTGTTACCTTCTATCTCGAAAACCAATGGACCGATTTAGTTCCGGTTTTTTGCATTAAAAAGGTATCACTTCAACTTAGGATCTTAGATATGTTTTATGTAGGTAGACCATCAGGGAGCGCTGCAGCAGCCAGATAAGTAGGTACCTACCACAGGAGTTATCTAAAACTACCGAATCGATTTCGATGCAGTTTTTTGCATTCAAATGGCTTCATATTGGAGCTGGTTGTTAGACATGTTTTGGGGCGGTAGACCACCAGGGAGCCCTGCAGCAGCCAGATAAGTTGGTACTACAGGAGTTCTCAAAGAGTACTGAATCGATTTAGATGCGGTTTTTGCATTCAAAAGGCTTCATCTTGGAGCAGGTTCTTAGATACGTTTTATGGAGGTAGACCACCAGGGAGCCCTGCAGCAGCCAGATAAGTTGGTTCTACAGGAGTTCTCAAAAAGTACTGAATCTATTTCGATGCGGTTTTTTGCATTCAAAAGGCTTCATTTTGGAACTGGTTGTTGGACATGTTTTGAGGCGGTAGACCACCCACCAGGGAGCCTTGCAGCAGCCAGATAAGTTCGTACTACAGGAGTTCTCATAAAGTACTGAATCGATTTCGATGCGGTTTTTTGCATTCAAAAGGCTTCATCTTGGAGCAGGTTCTTAGATACGTTTTATGGAGGTAGAACACCAGGGAGCCCTGCAGTAGCCAGATAAGTTGGCATTACAGGAGTTTTCAAAACTACTGAACCGGTATCTTTACAGATCAGGTTCTTGGACATGTTTTATGGCGCATGGCGGTAGACTATAAAGAAATACTGCAACAGCGAGGATAGGTGGCCGATTCAGATGCGGTTATTTGCACCCACGACAGATCGGAGAAGGTATATAATAAGTACGTTAAAGGCAAATAAAATTTTAGTACCTATGTTATTGCGTTATATTTCTGAGTCTCTCTAATTCTTGTAGCCAGTTTGCACTGTTACCGCCTTCACCGCGCGGAGGTACTCCCAGCTTATGTTGTTATTTTGTTTTGTAACTGCTTTTGTGCCATTTGATATTTAATGGCAACGTAACGCTTGGACACTAAGTAACTAGTAGTCTCAATATCGCACATACCTTTCTGCCAAATCCAAACAACATCCATCATTTTGATTACCGCCAGTTAGTTTTAAGAAGGCATACTAATAAATTATGTATGTTTAATTAGGTACTAGCATAATATACAATATCGAAACACAAAGAAAACAAAATGTCGTCATTTTTAATTATATGTTTTAGTGTGCTAAGTGATAACAAACAAAAGTAACGTACTCTCCAAAAAGTTTAAAATAAAAACAAAATTTAAAAATTTAAAAAACCCACGCCGGATGTTAAAACATATTCAAATAAAAAACAAAATTGAAAATTTAAAAAAACCCACGCCGTATGTTAAAATATATTAGAATAAAAAGGATTAAATAACATTTTTGGAAATCCCCCGACCAGAGTCAAATAAGATAAGAAATATCAAATAAAGAAATCTATAAAAAGAGTGATTTCTCACGAAATCCGCCACACAAACAACTAATTATGACCTTTCTTAGTCCTTACGTATACGTACCTACTTACCTTTTGGTTTCTCGTAGAAATAGACACAGTAATAATATTGATTAATTTAGGTACTATACATTACATACTCATCTATCTAATAATATAATACAAATCCAATAAAACACGTCGGGGGCTGCCATCATCGCTCTCTTTGTTAGAAATTTCAGTTAAAATATTGTAACTACTTATTTATATTACTTAAAAACTAAATATAATGTAGATTCTGAATAAGTAAAACTCACGGTATGATAAAATTTATTAATGTCAGAGCAGGGAATGGCAGACCCCGACGTGTTTTATTGGATTTGTATTATATTATTAGATAGATGAGTATGTATAGTAGGTACCTAAATTAATCAATATTATTGCTGTGTCTATTTCTACGAGAAACCAAAAGGTAAGTAGGTACGTATACGTAAGGACTAAGAAAGGTCATAATTAGTTGTTTGTGTGGCGGATTTCGTGAGAAATCACTCTTTTTATAGATTTCTTTATTTGATATTTCTTATCTTATTTGACTCTGGTCGGGGGATTTCCAAAAATGTTATTTAATCCTTTTTATTCTAATATATTTTAACATACGGCGTGGGTTTTTTAAAATTTTCAATTTTGTTTTTTATGGGACACTCACTAGTCATTTAGTTACTATTGGTTGACACACTAGTCATTGCAATACACTAGACGTTATTTATACGACAAAGTGGTGACAAAGCGCACATTGAGCGACGCCAGTCATCATCATAAAACGTAACGTAATGGATTCCACATGACGACTCGCTGGACACGCGTGTTGCGTCCGTAACTGAACGTATAACATAACAGTTAAAAAGAAACCATAGTAACGAACCAGTTAGTTTAACTGAGGAAAGGTTGTAATTACAGAGAAACTTGGAAATCAAAGCAGCAGATCTAGAGAGCTAGAAATGTTGAGACGGCTCCTTCTAACTTCGCGTTGGAAGTTATCTTTAATCTTCGAGACTTACTACAGCCTACTTCTGTAAATCTGTAATCTGTGTATTATGTAAATCTGTTTAAGTACATACAAATCTATAGACTTTCCAGTAAATTTATGAATTTTTCAGTTTAAGTCTTTAAAAAATATGTGAACAAAAACATTCATTTTTTAATGCAGTAAATATATTTTTTTACTATGCACGTGACAGTTGTAAGGATTTTACATAATTTTTGGGGTTAGTATGACGGTTAACCGTGACGTAAGTCCACTTGACACCACAAACTGTCATTGGCAAGCAAGGAAAATATAGACAAATTACACGTATATCCACTTTACGCTGGAATTATAATCCCCAAAAGAATGTATGTACCACAGAACATTTGTGGTATGTACGTACATAAAGGACAACAAATTTCATGACAAAATCCTATAAAAATTAAACAAATTTCACAGATCATTGATGTATGTGCCTATTTATTAACAAGACTCCGCTCATTTTAATATCGATAAACAAAACAGTATAAAAGTCAGTAGGTCAGTATGCCTGAATGCTTGGATCGTAGAATCGAAACCGGTTTGTCCAGACAGCTACACGAAATTGCACTTTATTACAAGGCGAAAGATATTACACTATTATTAAAATGATCTGTGAGGTCAGTGCTTAGCGTAGTAAAAACTGCAAGGCATACAACAGATTTTAGAATAAACGTCAATGTTCCTCGTAAAGATCTCAAACAATGCTCTAGACTACCATATGTGAGGGAACAAAACATGGTTAGTCATATGGGAATTTCTTCTAATTAAATAGTACTTTATACTAGTCACTTCACGAGTTCTAGGAATGTCAATATTCTGTTTACTTATATTTATATTACAGTGGTTTGGTTTCCTTTTCCTTACCTATATTATAAAATATATGGACGTGCATGACTCATTTCAAATTGATAAACAAACAGTAAAGCGTGCTTGTAATATATTTTTATACTTCTGCAAAAATGCGGTACGCGGAACGTGAAAAAAGAATTTTAGCCCAGGGGAAGATCGTTTGATTGAACCCAAGTCCTGGCATTACCCGCATTCTGCCCGAGGTCTCACGTCGCGGCACTTACGCGGACCTTTATAAGGAAACTCACGACAAGGCTCAAGGTACTATGATGCAGACTACACTGCTTCACGATTTACAACAATGAACTTTATTGCAAGGATGAAAAAATGCTATTTCATATCCAGCCGTACTGCGTTTAAAGGTACGATTGGAATTAAAATCGCTGTAAACGTGCCGATAGTGTGAAGGTTAGCAATAACGGAATTCTTTGTTGTACATGATTAATGAATGAATGAATCAAGGCAGGAGTATGTGTTTATTTCTGGAAGTGTGCAACGAATGTGTTGACTACGTTGCTGTTTGACCAATAAACAAATACGCAAGTACGCAGCAAATCAAGTTAAGAGGTCAAAAACCTTCAAACAACAGAGGTCATACAATGGTGCAAGACGACTCATTTCGATTAAATTGTATGGAGATGAAACACTGAGTCGCAGACGTAAATATCAAAATAATCATGTCTCCTCAAAAGTTATTAATTAAGTTATATTATAATAAATTGATAGAAAAATTTAAATTTAATGCTGTATCGGTGTCGGTTATCCACGCGTTCGTTCCGTAGAGATGTGGCAAACTGTATGTAACCAGCAGAAAAGGAATCGGAGCACAACCACAACACGATACATCAAAAATCCGGCACTTTCATCAGAGCCTCCCAAATCCAGCTTAGAACCTGGGAGAGGAGAAATATCCCAGGGCTTTGTTCCCCGGCAACGCCCATTCCACTAATGGATAGCCTCCTACCTGGGCTGGATCTGCCTTGTCCGACATGGAAGTCTGTTAAGACTTCGCATCCAGGTCAGACGAAATAAATAAAACAGGCGGGGATATGGCTCTGATGAAGCTAGCCTGGGTGATATCTGCCCACTGTCCCGTCCCGCCCAGCGTGTCCCAACACCTGCACACACGAAGACGTTTCCTAAGGATAGCAACCTTGGCGGAGGACTCCCGATATTCTAAAATGTTGTCGCCATAATAAGAAGAAGAAATGGATGGTATGGTATAGTTGCATTATAGTTGGTTGCACACTATCAATCAGAAGTGCTGTTTACCATTAGCACCACGAGGAAAGCCGCTATAAATAAACTCACTGTGAAGGATTAATAGTGAATGCATTCAGTATACTACAGGCGCGGTTCTCACGTTCCACTACATAAGAGACATTAGCTCTAGCCATGCCAGTTACACCGATACAATGCCACATTAAATACGCGTACAAACGTATAAGTTGATACCTAAAATAATGGTGGTGTATAGTATAATTTATTTACAAAAGAGGTTAGGAAAGAGAATTCGATTTGATCTTTTATATCAGTGAATACAAATAAATAACACATTAACAAAAATATTTGTACTACTAGGTAATTCTACCACCTTCTACACAGTTTATAGGCTAAAACCACAGAATAAATAATAGTCTATAACCTCCAATGCTACGTGATGTAAATTTATAAATAAAAAGATATTCTCCTGCCAGAAAAACTAAGTCCAGCATAGGTATAAACAGAACATAGAATGCTAGCCTGGTATCCATAGCGTGCATGAAGGAAGAAAAAATTTTACGCGCCCAGAAAAATTAAAAAAAATAATTAAAATTAAAATTAATTTACTTTTATAGAAACCACAAGAATAATAAATAACTAATTATGGGCGCGTACAATTTTTTCTTCCTTCATGATAGCGTGCATGAAACTGAATTTATAAATGCATGCAACGGAGCAGGCTAAATATTTAGTGCCGCTCTACATGCAGTCACATCCACCACACACAAGTATTTTATATACCGCATGTGCTGACTTCTGTACATTAATTATTATACACCGGCATAATGTGAGGTTGCATAATAAAGACAAACAGATACTACTAGCACGATAAGCGAATGAGTCACCCAGCTGAGGCAAGGCAAGACCCTTTGTCGCTTCGTAGGTTTATAGCCACACCACAACGATTGGTATACTACGTTATTTTGTGTGTAGGTTAGGTATACCAATTAATGGTAATTGGTAGTAAATGAATACATGTGATAAGTACTAAACTTTTGACTTGTCAATTGTGTTTCGTGCGAAATCGTTAATTTAATTTTGGACAGTAAATTAAACACCTGAAATATTGTTTCCAGAAGATTTATCCAATCGTATTTATTGTTAATTTATGCAGTTTCTAGTTTTTCTTTTCAATGTCCTTCCTTCCATAAAATCACATCACTCATCGTCATCACTGCTCTAATACATCCCAAAATCAGAAACCCGGGAACATTAATTTACTTTTATAGAAACCACAAGAATAATAACTAATGATGAGGAAGATAAAAAATACGAATGGAAATTTTATCTATCAATCAAACGTATAGTTCTAGAAAATGATAAATATTTAGAAAGTTTGTAAAGACTTGTCATAATATTATCCTCTGAGAATTTTTCATTCTGTTAATGCGCAAGACCAATGGACGCCAGCTGCATCCAAAAACGTCGTCGTAGACGCATTCAAGACAGACTAATGGTGCTAATGGTGCTAATGGTAGCAGACCGTCACTGGACACATCTATATTGCCGGTCAATGTCTCTTATAAAGACTGTTTATACAACAAAATCGAAATATAGTAGAAACGAAGTGCTTTCTACCAAAAAAAGCGTTCTATCTATGTAGCTATTAAAGCCCGTGATGGCTTAAAAACTTTTAGGAATGCGCACCATTTATAAGAAACCTTTGATGCATCTGAATTTAATTCTAAAAATTCAAATTGTATGATCAGTAAGCCAGCTCAAGCCAGGAGGTCTAAGAACAGTGGACAAAACCGTCAACAGTGGAAAAGAGACCATTTGAGTAATTAGAAGACATTAGTTTAATTTACACGGCAGTTTGAACCTCCTTCTAAATTATATTTACACATGCATGCTTCAATGGGTCAGACTTACATGTAGATAGGGATTTGACAGGAAAGGAAGGGTTCGCTCTTCCGTAGGACACAGAGATCAGCGCAGCTCTAGACGGACAAGTTACAGAACGTTTTTAAGTAATCAATGGGCTCAATTCCGGCATGGCCGCTAAAATCTCTAAAAAGTTGTTTGTCTCTTTCATTCATATGGAAATCGAAAAGGATGGGAGATGAATGAATTTAATTTTAAATGAATGATATTTAAAATAAGCAGGACAGTTGTCAAATTCAGCTTAATTTCAGTGGGATGTTTTCGCATGCCTGCTACTAGTAGTGTCACACCCGCGGCTCACCAGGTATGGGGCAAGCCAGCGAGCGCGCACAAGAAGATTGATGAGAAGTAGAAACACAAAAGTAGAAGTAGAATAATATAATAAGTAGAGAAATAGAATAAACTTGTCGACAAGGTTTAAAAGATAAAATCACAAAGAATTTGGACATCGGCCGTCATGGCCGATGGGTAAACGAAAAGTGAGTAAAAAAATGAATGAAATGACGGATGATTGTTGACTGAATTCCAAAATTGAATATATTCGAATTTAGACGAGAATGGTAAATGAGATGAGAATGAGGCAACGAGGTGGCATGGTAATGCACCACGTTACAGTAGTACTAGTGCGAACTATACGCATAAAATCGATGTTTGAAGTTTGACGACTCTTTTAAGTTGACAATCATCTGTTCCTTTTCACTCTTAGAATCGGGCCCAGCTCAATATTAAATAATGTTCTTCAATTAGTAATCAGTTTACAGAAATAACAAGTTTAAATAAAAGCGTGTTAATAAGAGGAGTCGAACATGATTTGAAGGTATCATCTGTTAAAACACTTTCAAAATGCTCTAGGAGTCGCACAAACATGTGGGGAGATCCACATATTATAAGTACCTACCTACATGCAATAAGTAGGTAGGTACATCACACCAGTGCATGGCGCGATGGCGTGGGCGGAAACCAGCAATCTCTGGTGATCTCGGCCTGTTCGCAAACCAACCAACAACGATCGCTTTGGAGTGGATAATGCTGTATAGAGTATATATGAGATCACTACTTGACCCTTTTGAATGCTAAATGGTATGGTTAGTTAACGAGGAAAAGAACAAGACTGTCAAAATGAGACTGAACATCATATTGTTCAATTAATAAAATTACCTACGCGTCGAATTGAGAACCTCCTCCTTTCTTTTTTTTTGCGCTGGCAACACTGTCGGCTACATTGTAAACAAACTTCTCCGTAATTATTTCGTGATTTAATATATTATTACATATTATTCCAAGTTCATCTATTTAGTAATACGTTAAAATAAGTGTGTTAAATATTATTTTATACTTTAAGTGCTAGAAATACGAAAAATAATACTGTGTGTGGACTTAGTAAAAACCGTTACGTACTCACTAGAATTATTAAAAATATAGCATTGTTTGGCAGGTATTTATGGTGTTTTTTGCATAATAAATATTCAAAACACGTTAATATATTGTAATTGCATAAATTTCCTGCATAATAACTTGCTATATTTACAAACCAAAGCATAACCTCAAACTAAGTAGGTAACTGCTTATCAGCTGTGCTTCGATCTTGTTTATTGATATTCAATTATTATTTATTATTTATAATGCCTACTACCAGAAGTACCGCAGCCCGTCAGTTGGAAGATAACTTGAAATTCGCTTTACATGAGCTTAAGCAGTGTAGGGAAATCAATAAGCAGTTGCTTACAGAGAGGGAAGAGAGTGAGAAGGAGGTGTTACTCATAGTAGACAAAAATAGAAAAATGAAAAGTGAGATGACAGAGCTGCATAACCAGCTTGTGGACATGGCGGGTGACAGGGATCGGCTCCAGGGTCTGGTGGACAGTTTCGACCGGGATGGCAGCGCGTTTGAAGATTCCTTGGCTCGTATCACTACACTGGAGAAGGAGCTACGTGACGCACGAGACAAGATTCGTTCGCTGGAAACCATTATCGACGACCTCGACTCGGCCCAGACCCAGACACTCTTCGATGAGCTGGTCACTACACCTGCCCCCTCTGTTATCTCACCGACCGAACAACAACCTACTGTAACAATTGATTTAACATGTGAAAGTCCCAGTAGGTCACAATCGGTGACGACAATGAGCTGTAGTAAAAATAAACTTAAAAAATATGTTAAACTAAATAATTATATTAAAAAAACACAAAAATTAGCCAACAAAAATAAAACGCTTTGTAAAAATTTAAATTGTAGTAAAGAACGTGTCGACTTAATTAACGAAATTGATAATTATAGATTAAATGTAGAAAAAATTACACAAAATTATGAATGTGAGACACGGCGCCTTGAGTCAGAAATGTTTCTATTAAATTCATCATTACAAAGAATTTCTCTCAAATATGAGTCATCGCAAAATGAAATCAAGGAGCACGTATCGGCTATGGATAGTTTATTGGAGATGTGTCAATATAATTACGATACGTATATGTCTATGGCAAACAATCACTGTTGTGATTGCAAGTTAACTCCAGCTCCAGTGAACTATGCCGCGCCGGCGCCGGCCGCGCGACGACGTTCCGACTCGGTACAACAGCTGCCCGAGCAGCTGATACTGACTCAGGCGCCGCCGTCCGTCGACTCCGACAACAATACCACCTCCCTCTCACCAACTAAGGACTACGTTATGTATAGCGATGAACTTGGAAAAGGTATGGGTTTACAATTAGGCCGGCATTTGGGTAATACAGTAATAAACAATTGTATACCTGGGGCTACATATTCCCAAATACTTGCCAAAGTGTTGACGGCGCGATTTACAAAACCAACTATTTTATTAATTTTAATTGGAAGAAGGGAAAATTTATCAAAGAAAGATCTTATTAAATATTTTTCCGAATTGAATTCAGTACAAAATGTAACAAAAATTGTTTTGTTTGCTTTTCCCTTCAGTCAATCTTTCCAGTCAAATGAAAATGATAAACGACACAATTATAACACGTTAATGCATACACTGACATGTCGTCATTGTGACAAATTTCATTTTATTGACACCAATATTTATATTGGAAATTATTTTTATTTGACCAAGGATAGGTACTACCTACCAAAATTTTTTACCAGACAGATAGCACAGATCCTATCATATTGTATATTAAATTCAGTCAGTTCACTGACCAATAAGACTATTGCTTCTATTGAGCAAATTAATTGTAACACCTTGAATAATTTGGAATATGTTCCAAATTGTTTAAATTAATTCAAAAGACAATAGAGAATAACTCTGGCATTCCCACAAGTATCCTAAATATACCAGTATATAATAGTAGTAAAAATATTTTAAATCTGGTACATCAAAATATTCAAGGTGCAATGCATGCAAAAGAATTGGAAGTTGAGTTATTCATGAACTGTAATAACATAGATATATTGTGTATAACGGAACATTGGCTGAAAAAGCATGAGTTCATGTTTAGCTTTAACAACCATCAGGTAGGAAGTTCGTTCAGCAGAACTGATAAGAAATGCGGCGGTTCATTGATACTCATTAGAAATAATTTAAAATTTAAGGAACGAGTAGACATAGTGAGCCTCTCTGTTGAACATACTACCGAGATAGCCTGTATTGAACTCGAGCAACTTATTGTGATGAGCGTGTACAGGCGCCCTAATTCGTCTTTTGAAATATTTGAAAAAGTCATGGATGATGCACTATCAAAAATAAGTGACAAGAGTAAATATATTTTTGTTTGTGGAGATTTTAACGTTGATCTCTTAAAGAACTGTAACTTGTGTCAAAGACTGCTATCTTTATTTTTATGTTATAACTTAAAGAATATTTTTTTGGAGCCTACAAGAATCACTGCCAATTCTAAGACTTGTATTGATAATATATTTTCCAATATTGAACCTTACTTTAAATCAATTATTAATCAATTATCTTCTGATCATTCAGGTCAAATAGGATCTTTTAATATTAAAATTGAAAAAGAACCAATTAAAAATTTCACATGCGTGCCTATAAGTGACACTCGGCTTCAACGATTCAGAAATAATATCATGGATAAATTACCTGAATTATCATATTGTGACAATCCAAATACGTTGTATAATTCACTGACTAGTTTAGCTAAAAACGAATATGATATAATATTCCAGCCAAAACAAATCAAAACTAGTAATAAATTATTGTTCAGTGATTGGGCAACAGTGGGAGTTCATAAGAGCAGACAAAGGTTATATGAGCTTTATGAAGAAAGATCATATAACAAAAGTAGTACGTTTGTAGACTATGTTCGTGAATATTCAAAAATGTTTAAGCGCGTGTGTATTGTAGCTAAATCTAATTTTATTAATAATAAGATAAAATCTAGTAAAAATACAATTAAAACCACTTGGCAAATTATACATAACGAAACAGGAAAATCTAAGCCAGCAAGCAACAACTTTAAGCTTAAAATAGACAACCAAATTTTGAGTTCTGACTTAGAAATTGCAAAAGCTTTTGAAAATTTCTTTACTGATATTCCTGTTTCGACAACCAAGTCTTTGAACTCGTCTCCCACTGAGGCTGAATCCATACTTAAACGTAACGTTGAGGAATCCAAAACTGTTTTTAAATTTAGACATGTCAACAGCGACGAAATTATAAAGGTATTCAAATCCCTGGAAATGAAAAAGACTCCCGACGTTGACGGAATTTCCGTGAAAATAATAAGTTCCATAATAGATTGTATAGCACCTCATCTAAGTTTTATATTTAACCAATGCGTTGATAATGGTGTGTTTCCTGACCTGATGAAACTGAGTAAAGTCATACCCTTATTCAAAGCCGGCAGTACAACAGACCCCACCAATTTTAGACCTATATCTATACTGCCGACACTTAGTAAAATATTTGAAAAACTTATTCTTAATCAGTTGCAGGGTTATTTTTATAGAAATAATTTAATGCACGTAAATCAATTTGGATTTACTCGGGGTCGCTCAACTGCTGACGCAGGCGTTGAGCTCATTACTAAAATTTTTGATGCCTGGGAAGATTCAATGGATGCCATTGGCATTTTTTGTGATTTATCCAAGGCTTTTGACTGTGTCGATCATAGCACTCTGGTCAGGAAACTAAATCATTACGGTGTAAAAAACCGGGCGCTCGATCTTCTTGAATCATATCTTACGAATAGATTCCATTTGGTCGATGTTAATGGGAAAAGATCGCCTGGATCTAAGATAAAAATGGGCGTCCCGCAGGGTTCCATTCTTGGTCCTTTTTTGTTTTTAGTGTATATTAATGATTTGCCATATCTTATAAAAGAAAAACATGGGTTGGTACTGTTTGCCGACGATACTTCTTTAATTTTTAAAGTTAAAAGACAACAATTAGTTTATGACGACGTAAACAATGCTATCCATGATGTAGTTAACTGGTTTACGGTAAATAATTTATTACTCAATGAAAATAAAACAAAATGCCTTAAATTTGTATTACCAAATGTTACTCCAGTAGCAACTGATATAATAATAAAGGGACAGAGAGTGGACCTTGTGGACTCTGCTGTATTTCTTGGAATTACTTTGGATGCCAAACTGCAATGGGATCCTCACATAAATAAATTGTCGAACAAACTGAGTTCAGCGGCGTATGCAGTTAAACGAATTAGAGCTCTTACTGATGTAGATACGGCTAGATTAGTGTATTTTAGTTATTTTCATAGCTTGATGACCTATGGAATTCTTCTATGGGGACATGCTGCAAATGCAAATAATATATTTACGCTGCAGAAACGGGCTGTTCGTGCAATTTATAAATTAAGGCCTAGAGTGTCACTTAGGGAAAAATTTAAGGAAATTAATATTTTAACATTAGTATCGGAGTACATTTACCACAATTTATTACATGTAAAAAAAAATATAACAAAATTTGCAAAGAATAGTGATCGACATGCTCTTAATACTAGAAATAAAGACAAATTGGCATCTCACATTAGTCGATTGCAGAAAATAAAACATTGTTTTAAGGGCGACTGTATACGCTTTTACAATAAGATTCCTACTATTATACAAAACTTACCCTTAGATAAGTTTAAAGTTGTAGTTAAGCAAAAATTGATTAAAAATGCATATTACAAGATATCTGATTATTTAGAAGACGAATCTCCATGGGAATGAGGTTGCTTGAGTTGGCTATTAATATAATTTAATTTATTAAGATATATTGTACCTATAATTTACATATTAAAAAAAAATATAATTTTTTAAAGATGCGACGCTTGTGGAGTTTATTCGGCGAGCTCTTCTCCACAAAAGACCGCACATTTTGCTTTGCTGAACTCGCCACTAAATGTAATTTTATTTGACTTAACTAAGTGTCCAAAAAAGTGTCCAAAAGTTAAAATAAATGATTTCATTTCATTTCATTTCATTTCATTTCATTTCATTTCATTTCATTTCCTTTTTTGAAGTCGGTTAAAAATTAAGACAATTTATAGAGCTATGCTATTCTCTGTAAAATTATCACTACATAGTATAAAACAAAGTCGCTTTCTCTGTCTAGGGACAGAGAAAGCGACTTTGTCCCTATGTCTTTATGTCCCTATGTATGCTTTAAATCTTTAGAACTACGCAACGGATTTTGATGCGGTTTTTTTTTAATAGATAGAGTGATTCAAGAGAAAGGTTTATATGTATAATACATGCATAATATGCTTAAGGATAACCCACAATAACCATTTTCCCGTGCGGAGCAGGGGCGGGTCGCTAGTTTATTATAAAGGACAAAGCTTGCTTTATTATGGACTTTTCGTGTTATTACACGAAGAAAGTTATTCCGCGTAAGAAACAAAATTTTATCTTCAGAGCTAGCATTCGTTTAGTTTTACATTATTTGAGTCGTACAAAAACGTAATTTTCGTAGAAATAAACATATTACCAACACTTACGTACTTTTGTCAGTTGCAAACGTGCTGAATAAATGAAAAAAAAAAACAATCACTTTTGTAAAAAATAAACTAATTTATCGTTGTCGAAGCTATCTCACTGTGGTGAAACTAAAGTGTACTGTGTATGTGGCGAGTAGATAAGGTATATTGAGTGCGTCAGTTACCGGCAATCGCCATATCTAAGCATCTAATAGATAGCGCACCGCTCACCTGTTATCGTTTAGCGTCTGTGTCATTCGCTTGTATATTTTTGACTTCATGATATTTTGGTACAAACAACTCGCGTCATAGTTGCGTTGCGATTGTTTGTTGACGAGAAACAAACTGTCCAAACAGAAGTCACATTGAGCGTAGGACTGGCTGGACTGGGTAAAGAAGAGTACAATATTTTGAAATTTTTGCAGTGAGGGCAGTGGCGGAAATCCGGCGTAGATTTTTGAGTTTTCAATTTCATTTAGGGTGAGGCCAGACTTAGACGAGCGTAATTTTGTGAGTCGTGAGTCGCAGATTTCTGCTGCATTCGGTTTCATATAAAACCCCTGTACTTATCATTCACACGGCGACTTAAAATGAGTTACGTATTTTGTATGAAATATAAATTGCGCGACCGAAAATGAGCGAATCACAACTCAAAATTTACGTTCGTCTAAGTCTGGCCTCACCCTAAATAAAATTGAAAAATCAAAAATCTACGCTGGATTTCCGCCACTGCCCTCAAAGTTCTATGTGTCGTGTAAATAAAAAACAAAATGCTGAATTTTTTAGATCTTGAAAACCATTTATCTACGATGAAAACGAAGAAAGACAGACATCTATCTACTCTGTAACATGGAGAGAAAAATATTCCAATGCTAATCAAATCAGAAAATGGAACATTGCATAAATTAGGACATAATATAGAAGTTTTATGAGTAAAAGTATTGAGTCGAGTGTCTAAAGCCAACAAACGGATAAGCTGATTTCACAGTCGTGCAATAGAAAAAAGGTACGAAAATAATAGAAGAATAATGACGAATAATGTTTGTTGTATTCATTCAGAGCTGCGTGAGATGTGGCGAAACGTGTGACACGATGCGATGCGCGTACGCGGGGACGACCAACGTTACTGCAGTGCATGGCGTAACGAACCACTTCCCTCTCCCTGCGTCCTCCGCTAGAACGGAAACTCACCTAGTTTATTTATACTATGTCGTAAAATGTAAAAACACTCAAAACTTTCCAAACTTTAAAAATTAAAATTTTTCAAATACTTTGTAACATAGTTGATATGACTGCCTAATGCCTGCCACCCCTTTAGAGAAAGGTACGCGATTTTACATAAGAACATTAGATTAGTCAATAAATACGTTATTAATTATTTATTATCTGTTTACTACAGGATACATTAATCTGTACTTATAATTATTATTGTGTATCAAAACAAGAGTGAGAAGAACTGATAAATTACACTTACATTTTTTGATGCTAAAGGCTAAAGCAACTATTTTTAAGCATGTTATTGAAAAAGTATACCTATTCATGTTGGAAAGGCAGGTCAGGTGAAGACCATGAAGAACATGAAAAACATATTTTTAAGGATAATTTATTAATTGACTGATTATGTGCTTTTCATTTTCTGGTCAAGATATAATAAATTATAATCACTGAGTAGATAATGTTAATAAACATAACATTAATCAGCATTGTGTGTTGGATACCATAACAGTAAAGGATATAGATAGAGAATATTAAGAAATTTATAACATCACCCTTTATTTGAATATAGTATTAAAAATATCATAGTTCATAATCTACACTACGCAACTAGTTCTAAACAGACCCAATAAAAAAAAAAAACATGTATTTTTAAAATATTCTTGGCCTAAAGGTCTTGAAACCAGGCCATAAATTAAACAAAAAAAAAAAAAAATGTTGCTGAAGCCATGTTTTGTAGTAAATGTTGATTATAATTTATTAAGCAGAATTATATAGTCATAAGTACTGACTTATTTGCATTCAATCTGTGATAATTTATCTTAATTTTTTTTATTTCATAATTAATTTAATTTAATTTATATGTTGACCGTCAAAGCGCCAGGCTTCATGGAAGGCAAGTTAGGGTCCTCCCATTGCCTGCCTCTTACTGTGGATGTGTGAAATTCTCTTTACTAATTAATAAGTAATTGTTGAAAATTATACTTCTGCAGTCTGTTATACTTTGTAAATTATACTTTGTAGCAATATACATACATATAACCTAGTTTTTAATTAATCTACCTACAATATAGAAAATAATTTAGTGGTTACCTGTGTGGGTATCACATTACAATGCTACATAATAATAATAAATATAATATTTGGTAATATGAATGTGGGCATGCAAGTGTGGGTGTGAGTGGATGAGGTCGGTCATCGCCCTTACAATCCTCACAGCAAAAATAAGTTCTACAAAAAGCCCTAAAGCAGACTCTCTGGCCAAAAATATGTGGGTGTAAGCCACCGCAAACTACAATCATTCAGAAAATGTACCTACAACATGGTAAGTACTATGCGTGCCAAATAAGAATAGGATCGCGCTTGCAGCTAACGTCACGAGACAAATGTCATAAAATGTCTTTGTACTGTCTGCAAAAAAATGTAATAATTTTAATATATAATAATTAATTTCAATAAATTAAATCTTATAGATAACGCAACAATAAGCAAAATAGTAATTATTATTACTACACCGACAGACGCGTCCGTGTTGCTAGATTATGTGAATTTTCGTGATTTTTATGCATACCTGCATACCTAAATTATTCAACTCTCTTCGAGGTAACCTAAATCACAAAAATCCACATAATCTGGCAACACAGACGCGTCTATCGTAGTAATAATATTACTATTTTGCTGTTTGTTGTGCTTGTGTTATCTCTATCATTTAAATCAAATTAATTATTATATTATTCATATCATTAGATTTTTTTGTAGACCGTACTTTTCTGTCGTATTTTGACATCTGTCTCGTGACGTTAGCAGCAAGCGCGATCCTATTCTTATTTGGCACGCATAGTAGTTCAAATGGGTTTTTAGTTTTATGTCTGACCTGGAACTTCTCAAACTGCTCGCGCTCAGCATCGAGGCTGTTCTTCTTCAGCTGCAGCACCCGGGGCAGTGATAGTGACGCCATAGATCCGGTACATGCAAAATACTTCTACGAAACTGGGACTAACACACACTGTAACTTGATTTCGAAATGAGAACGAAGAAGACTACTTTTTACTTTCAAATACACATTTATAATTTTGCTACACTAGTTGTCTATTTTATAAATGGATAAGAATTATAAAAACTGAAAATTTCTGAGTAATAAACGTAAAATTTTGGAATTAAAACACACACACGACCATTCGCAAAAAGTGATGGAATTGAACTGTTTTTTTTTAATAAATTCTCGTAGGTAGAGAAAAGGCAAAACATCTACTGTCATTGACCAATCTGGCTGGAAAAGACAAAAAAATACTGGAACCGACGGCTGTATAGCTTAAGCCGATTGACCTGCCTGTTTGTAAAAAGAGATAATAAAAAAAGTTATGCCTCAGTGCTGCCACCTTAGTGTTTTGGAGTTAAATCTGATTCTTTTTGGAGAACTCAGCGCCGAAGCAGGGTTTCACACACAGCAGCTATAATAGCCTCTATTGTAATGTACATTAATGTAATGTACGTTAATGTACATTACATTCTGGGATGTATAGCTTTAAATTATCTTAATGTATCACACACACAACAGGTAATCTATGGTATCTTTTCCATCATTAGGTTCCGTAGCTATACCGATTGACCCACTTTCAAGCTGCTAAAGTGTTCTACAGTAGCCAGCATAGCGGATGGACATGTTCATCTTGAGAGCGCCCGTATTCCGTAGCGGTAGGGGTAAATTTCGTAGTGCGAATTTCCAACCGCATGTGGTGCCTACTGTACAATGTTCTTATTTTTATTATTATAATATTACATAAAACTTGAAACTTATTGAACATCCTTATTGAACAGATATATAGGTACGAAAATGTATTGAGATGTATCAAGATGTATCGAAATATTAATGTAGGTTTTCGTATCGCTCTGTATCGATACAAAGATGTAAAAATATAATTTATAGCTGTTGTGTTGTGTGTTGTCTCCTGGGGATTTCTATGGAAAGATGTAATGAAATGTAACGTGCTAAAATGTACCTACATCTTTACATTATAGCTGCTGTGTGTGAAGCCCTTTAGAAGTTAACTCCTTTGCTCAAAATCTAGCGCATTTTTTATTTTTCGACCTCCATTGACGAAATAGCATTATTACGTATCGAAAGAGTTCTTCATACGATCTACTTTTTCAAACCCTATCTTTACATTGGCTATCTCCCAAAGTCATTAAAAGGTAGCCTATATTATATAGATAAATAGATAAAACGTTTACCTATTGCATAAACTAACACAATACAAATAAGCTATAACACAACATAGTGACAACAATATTATCAACAGGGAGAACAAACACTTTAGAATTCCTTTATATGTGGTGAGTGAAGTTCTTTATTTCTCTGAAAACTTGTCGAGATATAAACGAACTTTATTAGAAACATTTATTTATTTTATTTAGCACTAGCGACCCGCCCCGGTTCCGCACGGGAAAATGGTTATCCTTAAGTATAGGTATTATGCATGAAATATGCATATAAACCTTCCTCTTGAATCACTCTATCTATTAAAAAAAACCGCATCAAAATCCTTTGCGTAGTTTTAAAGATTTAAGCATACATAGGGACATAGGGACAGTGAAAGCTACTTTGTTTTATACTATGTAGTGATAGTGATTTGGGCCACGTGTAGATGCGTACCGCCATCGCTGACCCATTTCCCTTTGATATGTGGTCGGAAAAACCGACCTCGACGACGCCATCCCAAGCCCGTCGCACGCGCCATACCATAAGCAACTATTGTAGACACAACAACTAGGCCCTCTACATGCATGACACAACGCGCCATCCGAATGGCCCACCGTATAGAGGAGCCTGGAGCTGATTCGTCGTGTGTGTAGTGTGGTGTGTGTGGGTGGGTGGCACGATATAGCTTTATGTTTTAAAAGTTTCCTTTTCCTTTTCCCTACCTATGTAACCTGTAAAACATTCTAAAGAAAAAAAAAACACTTAAGTTCATGCTCACGCACTCTACAAGGTGTTACAATAATACCCGTAAAGCTTAAAAGAGGTAAAAGGGTTGCTTGCAAGGAGTCTACTGACCAAATATGAGACCTGTAGAAAGACATTTTGACTTGATAAAAAGTAACACTTTTTAACTAAAAATATTTCTTTTTCATCATATTATGAACCCAGCTCTATTATTCGCGAAAGCACTGGTACGGGCAAAGAATAATGGTAATGCATTTCTACAGACATGTCGTTTTTATTAAAAATTACGACTTACGTAAACGAAGTAGTAGCAGATCGTAATTGGAAGAATCTAGAGAGCGGGGGTACAAGTGAGGAATTGGAATTTATAGATTAAGTTGGTTTAGATATACAGAAGACAATCAATATAATATTTAACTGATATCTTAGTTTGCACAGAACAAGGATATAGACATAAGTGACATAAAATTTTCTAACAAGTGGTTGCCTAGTGACCCTTCCACTAGTGTCGTGCAACCTCAACACTTTCCCTCACTAGTTGGAGAGGTCTTGCAGGCCCAAGTGACCTCTCATCTCCATGAGTCTGGGTCTTGGAACTGCCTTGGTCAAAAGGTCAGCCAATTGATCTGCGGAGCTAGTCTTCAGCACGTTCAGTAGACCTTTTTGTACAGTTTCCCGAACAAAGAAGTGTCGCACCCTTATGTGCTTAGTCCGCTTGTGGAATTCGGGATTGTGGGCAAGGCGTATAGCAGCTTCGTTGTCTACGCTTAGTGTGGGAATATCTTCCAGCTGCGTGAGTTGGGCAAAAACCCTCTGAAGCCACACTAGCTCACGTGCGCCTTCACTTGCTGCTACAATTTCCGCTTCGGTCGTTGAGATCGCAACTGACGCTTGACGTTGACTCAGCCAAGAAACGACTCCTCCGGCAAACATGCATAGGACACCTGTGGTTGAGCGTCCGGTTTGTTCATCACCACCATGATCTGCATCACTATAGCCTTGAAGTACGGCTTTACAGGTGTCTGAACTGTATTTGATGCCGTAGGATATGGTTCCTTTCAGATACCTGAATATCCTCTTCACTCTAAGCCAATCAGCTACTGTTGGATTCTCCAACTTCCGGGATGCTACCCCAACGGCATACGCTATGTCGGGGCGCGTTCCTGTCATGAGGTACGCTAGAGCTCCTACTGCTTCTCGATACGGGAACTTCGTCTCACCAGGTTCTTTGTCTTCAGCTTTCCCTGTCTCAGAAGTCGACGTATCGATTGGCGTTGACACTGGATTGCACTCTGACATCCTAAAACGTTCAAGGATCTTCCGCGCGTATGCTTCTTGATTGATGTATATAGAACCGTTTTTAGAACGTGCAATCTCCAATCCTAGGTAGTAGGACGCTGGTTTGCTGGTAATTTTGAGCGTATCTCCTAGTTCCTTGAGGAACTGGTTCGCTAAAGTCTCGTCTGTAGTGGCTACAAGTCCATCATCCACGTACAGAGTGATTAAGATCTTCTTGTCTCCCACGGTCTTTGTGAAGAGACAGCAGTCAGCATTATTCTGTACGAAACCTTTCTGCAGCAGAATCTCTTCAAAACAAGTATTCCAGCAACGTGGAGCCTGCTTGAGGCCGTACAGACTGCGCTTAAGTCGACACACCTTTGAAGTGCCATCAGTGAATCCGTCTGGTTGCATCATATAGATCTCCTCTTGGAGCTTACCATTCAGGAAGGCAGTTGACACGTCAAATTGCGTGAGGTGCAATTTTTCTTTAGCGGCGACACTTAACAAGGCTCTTATAGTTGTCATCCGTGCGACTGGACTGTAGGTTTGTTCATAATCAATACCTTTGCGCTGTTTGAACCCTTTCACTACAAGTCTGGCCTTGTATTTGTCAATGGTTCCATCTGGGTTACGCTTAATACGGAACACCCACTTGCATGGAAGTGCCTTTCTATTGGACGGTAAATCGCACAACGTCCATACTTCGTTATCATTTAAAGACTGCAGTTCGCTGGCCATGGCTTTCTGCCATTCCGCTCTGTCAGGTCTATTTAATGCTTCCTTGTAGGTCTCTGGAAAGCATTCTGTGCCTACGAAGAACACATAGTCTTCGAACTTCTTGGGACGAGCGATGCTTGCCCTGTCTCTTAGGTTGTATCGAGGCTCCGCTTCTCTCAGGGGCTCAACTACTTCCAGTTGCTCTTCTTCAGCATCAGTGAAATCGGCGTCACCGTCATCATCCACAAGCTCTTGTCTAGACTCTGTATTATATTCTCCATCATATATAAGATTTTCTTGAACTTGGTCTTGTCTCGACTCTGTTCTATCTCCCTCTAGAACTTGTTCAAGATTGTCTTCTATGTTTTCTGACTCAACTGCTTCAGGTCTAGGATCGGTACCGTCAGTTGCTCCCTCTGCAGTGATAGGGATATAGGTGGAAACTTTAAACTCGGTGTCGCTTTCGAAAGTTATGTCTCTTGACTTGAGCGTTTTGTTTCCATCCCACACGCGATATCCGTCATCATTCTCGTAACCTATGAGAATGCCCTTTATAGCCTTCTTACACAGTTTGTGTCGTTTCTGTTTTGGAATATGAGCATAGCACTCACTACCAATTATCTTGAGGTGAGTAATCCTAGGCTTTTTACCGTGCCATAGTTCGAACGGAACTTTGTCTACCACTCGAGTGGGACCTGTTCTGTTCAGGACATATGTAGCAGTATTGACTAACTCTGCCCATAAAACTTGCGGTAGTACTCCTCTTGCATACATCATAGATCTCGCAGTTTCAACCAGGGTTCGGTTTTCACGCTCACTACAGCCGTTCTGTTCAGGCGTGTAAGGCATTGTCAACCTGTGCTGGATACCGTAATCTTGTAGTATTTTCTTGACGTCCTTGTTATCAAACTCGCCACCATTGTCACTAAGTAAGGTTTTGATAACGTGGCCGGCATTAATAGCTTCTTTCAGCATTTGCAGTAGCTTGTCTTTCACTTCTGACTTTTCGCGAATGAAGTAAACCATGCGGTAGCCTGAGTAGTCGTCTTTGAATAATACATAGTATCGGAATTTCGTGATACTTGGTGCAAAGGGGCCGCAAACATCGGTATGAATCAGCTCTCCGCAAGCTGAAGCTCTTTCCCTTGTTCCAAACGGTTTCCTGTGCGACTTTCCGTATATACAGCCTTCGCATTTTACTCGATCAAGGTTCAAGTTGATGCCTAACTCGCGTTTTACCACACGAATGACGTGCCTTTTATCCTGGTGAGCAAAGCGTTCGTGATATAGCTGTAATAAGTTGGATCCTGTGACAGCATTTACTGCAAGGCATTGACTGGTATTTGGTATAACAGTTTTCAAGTCCAACTTGTAAAGTCCGCCATGAGGAACTCTTTTGCCGACAGCTCTAGTCGTGCCATCGATGTCCAATCTGCACTCTCTAGTCGTCGACATAAAGATGCTATCTTGCATACGGTCTTGCGCGGCCAAAGGCGAGAAGAGATTCTTTGTGAGTGAAGGTACTAACCACACATTGTTCAAGGTAATGTCTTCCTTTCTTCCACTGACAAGCGACTCTACCCTGACGGTTCCCATTCCCAAAGCTGGTACAGAAGTGCCGTCAGCCGTCGTTACGGTATGGTCAGAATCGAATTCTATAAAATCTTGGAAGATGTTCCTTTTGACAGCAATATGTGTTGTCGCTCCATTGTCAACATACCAATTTTCGCGGTCCTGTGTATGACTTAGAGAGCAAGCGTTTACCATCAGTGAGATTTGCTGTACTTGTTTCGAGTTAGAACTTGAACCTGATGTGCTTGGAGTGGATTTGGGTGGTCTCCCATCCTTGATCCACTTCCTACACTTGCGAACTTTGTGTCCTTTGCCGGAACAGTAGTTGCAGATCAGCTCTTTATCCTTTTTCAAAGTAGTACTAGGTCTCGGTGTGGGCGTAGACATTAGTGCTTCCTGTCTCGAGCTCTCTTGAATGCCCAGATCTCTCTCGTGCGCGCAAAGAAGACTTGTCAAACTATCTATGTTCTTATCCGTCTTTTTCAGCATTAGCCAGCTTGATTTGAAGTTATGGTACCTATCATCAAGCGTGTGCAAGACTTTGCAGATCAGGTGTAACTCAGGGAGCTTGGCGGTCGGGTCAACTTTATAAATTTCCGCATTCATTTCATGCCAGAGGTTCTTCAGTTTAGAAATGTGAGTGGGGATGTCATCCTCCATGTTGCGTTTCATTCCAAAGAACTCAAGACTTAAATTGTAGGCCCTCTCCTCTGTATCACCGACAAACAGTCTATGTAGCTCTTGCCAGACTTCATGTGCAGTTTTGTATCTCATAACTTTTTTGAGTGTTTCTTCTGTCATGTTACTCGTAAGCATTAGCAAAGCGCCAGTAGTAATTTTCCTATAATTGGCCATCTTGCCGTTATATAGAGTTACAGCGGCGTCACCTGCGTCAGCAAGAAGAACTGGTTTCTGGAGTTTACCTTCTACTGCTTCCATCGCGCCTTCAGTACCTTCAAGCAGTATGGTAACTTTATATTTCCAAGTAGTCCAGTTTTCCTTTCCTTCGAGTTTACCAATCTCTAATTTTGTACTAAAATCCATTGTAAACTTGTTCCTTTTCAGTTCTCCAGCGGGTCCAAAACCTATTAAAAATTACGACTTACGTAAACGAAGTAGTAGCAGAGCGTAATTGGAAGAATCTAGAGAGCGGGGGTACAAGTGAGGAATTGGAATTTATAGATTAAGTTGGTTTAGATATACAGAAGACAATCAATATAATATTTAACTGATATCTTAGTTTGCACAGAACAAGGATATAGACATAAGTGACATAAAATTTTCTAACAAGTGGTTGCCTAGTGACCCTTCCACTAGTGTCGTGCAACCTCAACAGTTTTATGGCTGGTTTACACGTATTAAGTGACGAAGTAATTAACTAAATTTTAACTAGATTTTAACTTAATTCTTGCGTGTAAACAACCACTTAAGAGCTCTTTAGTCACAAGTGGTAAGTAAACGATTTAGTGGTTAAGTGAACAAGTGAAATAGTATCTAGTCTATTTTTTGATTAAGTAGCCGCGGCTCCCGCACCGCTTGCATTCCCCGCTAGGCGTGGCTTTCTACTAAATTGTCATTTAGTTATGTGTGAACACAATAATTTTGTGAAGTACATAAGTAGTACAGTGAACTAAAGAGTGCATAAGTTAGACAAGCGTGTAAACGATCGGTTACTTAAAATTAAGTTAATTTTAACTTCAAATTTAGTTAACTACTTAACAACTTAATACGTGTAAACCAGCCATTACGTCGTTTAAATTTTGTAGATTATTATGGTTAAAGAATATTTTACATAAATTAAGTTAGATATTAGTACCTACCTACTATTCCCTGTTAAAGACAAAATTCAGAAACAAAAACTAAATATTTTACGAAAGTTGCAAAGCCTTAAAAGTATTTAGAGAAAAACATACTTTTAAATTCTTTAACCTATTTAAACCGCTTAAAAAGTAATTTTATTTAAACTAGTAATATATTTTTAATCTTTCTCGGAAACGTAGGTATTAATGATGCTGTCGAGTCTGTAAGTAGGCACTCTATGTCTCAGACGTCAAATAATAACAGCTGACCACTAGAGTTGGGAATGTCGTAATAAGTCACTGTGATGAAAAATATTAGCTATTTCTGTACTTTATGAAACACGTTGTATACCCTCCTTTGAGCCATTCCTTAAACCACCCATGTGTTGTGTGTGGTGGGCACGTGGTGGGCTTGCTTTGCTTGGCGGACAGACGGCTCTTTTCTTGTTTCCAAATTGCTGCAAATGCTTTCTTTCTGACTTCCATGAGGTGGCAGCACTCAATGTGACATGTGTGGTGTGTTGTGTGCCGCCGCGTTTGTTTTTTCTATAATATTGCGTTGAAATTACTCGAATTTTTTATATTTGGTGCTTTCAACTCTTGTTTTATCATTACGAAATAGAGAAACTCTCTTAGAACGATGGAGTTCTTAGAATACAACGACGTATCGGCCGAGATAAAAGGCAACATGGTTAGTGATTTTTAACACCACATTGGTTTGCTGTTTTTAGCTTTAAAACTAATTAGTTTTACATAAAAACAGGTTCCGGGGAGGCTCAAAATGACAGACCAGAACATAATCTTCAAGAACAGCAAGACTGGAAAGGTGGAGCAAGTAAACGCGAATGACATCGAGATCGTAAACTTTCAGAAGTTCGTGGGCTCGTGGGGTCTCAGGTTGTTCTTGAAGAACGGCACTCTGCACAGATATGGCGGATTTAAAGAAGGGGTATGTTCGTTATCTATCATATACGCCCTCACTGAGGAGCACTAGAATACAGGGAGAAAGGGCCTTAGTCGACCATGCAGGCTCAGTGCGGGTTGGTCAACTTCATATTCACAACTTTTGAAATAATTATTAGTTGTATAAGATTTTCTACACAGTGTATTCCTTTACTGTGAGAGCAAGTAACAAAATATATTAGTACATATAAATTTAACGATTGAAAATACATACATTGGTTTAGGTAGGGGTTTTATCTGCGCAGGAGAATGGACCAAAGTTTGTATGTACTGCTACACCAGGGGTATGATTAAGGATGAAGAGGTTTGTATTTTTAATTAGGAACCGTTGGGGAAGGCTTTTGTCCTACAGTGGACGTCTTTTAGCTGATGCTAGTATGGATAAAATTAGTGAGCATTGGAGGTACTGTTTAATTGATTTGTGTTGTGTCAGTTAAGTATTTCATAACATTTTACAATTACCTGGTCTGATCTGAATTTTCTTGTTAGTTATGCAAACATTTACTAAAAAACAGAATCAGAGCTTTGAGATCTCATTTCTTCCAAAATGAGTATCAACAATCAACATCACTTAGGTATGAAACTACGTAGCTGTCCAATATAAAAATATGTATGTTTTCTTTTTGTTTCATAACAGGATCAAGTACACATTGAGGACATAACAACTGCATCTACAAGACTGGATGAGTGGATTTTATCCTAATACCTTCAATAATTTCCTTCAATATTCCAGGAACAAGAAAAGGTAGCTAAGTTCTTCAAAACAAATTACAAGAAGGATATGCTGGAGAAGGAGTTATCCCTTAAAGGGTGGAACTGGGGCACCGCCAAGTTCAACGGTGCAGTGCTCAGCTTCAATGTTGGCACCAACACTGCGTTTGAGATCCCGTTACATTACGTATCCCAGTGCAATACTGGCAAGAACGAGGTCACATTAGAATTTCATCAGGTAATGAATTGTATTTGAATAGTTTAATGCAAAAATTGCATAAAGATTTGGGTTCTGCTATTTATTGTTCTGTTCCATGTTTGATGACTCATAATCATGAACTTCAATTTTTATTATTGAAGTTATAACTGTGACATTAATTGAAACTATGTGCAAAAATAAATTGTTAAATGTAAATGGATAGATCTGGCAATAATTAAATGTGCATGGCATTCAACTCAGTCCCAAGTTGCTTTCTAACAACACTTGCACCTTCTTTGTAATGGATAAGTTGATCATTACTTGAGAAATAAATATGTATTTCACATTCATAAGTATATCACATGCACTTAAATTTTAAAATTCCTTTAGAATAAAAAAAATTAAAAAATTAAGAGAAGAAAAGAAACAATAAGAATTTAAAAATGCACCTTTAAGAAAAGAGTTTGAATCCCGCCCAGGGTAAACATTTATGTGATGAGCACTCGTGTTTGCCTTGTGTCTAGATGTTGTATGTTTATATATTATGTATATCAGCTGTCTGACACCTAGCCCAGTTTGGGGTCAGACAACAGTGTGTGAGGTGTCCCAACATTATTATTATAGCTATTTTTAACCCCCGACAAAAAAGAGGGGTGTTATAAGATGTGTGTGTCTGTCTGTCTGTGGCATCGTAGCTCCTATACAGATGCGCCGATTTTGATCTAGTTTTTTTTGTTTGCAAGGTGTCACAATTGAGAGTGTTCTAAGCTATGATCCAAGAAAATATCTTCAGCCATTTGAAGATTATCAGCTCTTTTCTAGTTGTTGAAAGGATCAAGTAACGGTTTTGTGTCGGGGGTTATTCAAATTTTTAATTTAGTGTTATAAAGTATCTATAAGTACATGTATTCACATAATTTTGCCAGAACGACGACACGCCGGTTTCGCTGATGGAGATGCGGTTCCACATCCCGACGAACGAGCTGGCGGGAGACATGGACGCTGTGGAGGCGTTCCACCAGCAGGTCATGAACAAGGCGTCCGTCATATCCGTGTCCGGGGACGCCATCGCCATCTTCCGCGAGCTGCAGTGCCTCACGCCCCGGTCAGTGTGACGTCACACCAGCAGGTCATGAACAAGGCGTCCGTCATATCCGTGTCCGGGGACGCCATCGCCATCTTCCGCGAGCTGCAGTGCCTCACGCCCCGGTCAGTGTGACGTCACACCAGCAGGTCATGAACAAGGCGTCCGTCATATCCGTGTCCGGGGACGCCATCGCCATCTTCCGCGAGCTGCAGTGCCTCACGCCCCGGTCAGTGTGACGTCACACCAGCAGGTCATGAACAAGGCGTCCGTCATATCTGTGTCCGGGGACGCCATCGCCATCTTCCGCGAGCTGCAGTGCCTCACGCCCCGGTCAGTGTGACGTCACACCAGCAGGTCATGAACAAGGCGTCCGTCATATCCGTGTCCGGGGACGCCATCGCCATCTTCCGCGAGCTGCAGTGCCTCACGCCCCGGTCAGTGTGACGTCACACCAGCAGGTCATGAACAAGGCGTCCGTCATATCCGTGTCCGGGGACGCCATCGCCATCTTCCGCGAGCTGCAGTGCCTCACGCCCCGGTCAGTGTGACGTCACACCAGCAGGTCATGAACAAGGCGTCCGTCATATCCGTGTCCGGGGACGCCATCGCCATCTTCCGCGAGCTGCAGTGCCTCACGCCCCGGTCAGTGTGACGTCACACCAGCAGGTCATGAACAAGGCGTCCGTCATATCCGTGTCCGGGGACGCCATCGCCATCTTCCGCGAGCTGCAGTGCCTCACGCCCCGGTCAGTGTGACGTCACACCAGCAGGTCATGAACAAGGCGTCCGTCATATCTGTGTCCGGGGACGCCATCGCCATCTTCCGCGAGCTGCAGGCGCGGTCGAAGCGTTCTTCTACATATACATTTTGTATGAAATATGAAAGCAGCAGCGCTTCGCTCGCGCCTCTTGTATTTGTCCCTGCCTTAATCAGCCAATAGATCTTCTGCTGATGCTGATGGACGCCACGGACGGTGCAGTAGAGATGGCTAAATTCTGGGCCGCAAACTTCTAATTTGATTTGTTATCGACTTGCAAAGAAGAAGAAGAATGGATCTTGGTTGTTTGTTGCTTGTTTCTCACATTCTCTTATGGGTTTTTATAAACCATTCTCTTAATATTTAGTATTAATCTAGCCATTCTCAAACAGAATGGAGAGAGAAGAGAAGGTTTTTATTTGTGTAGATTGAACAGCGGGAATTAATAATAATAATAATAAATCCATTTATTTCAGGCAATATGTAAATATTGCTATATTACGATAAAGATGTTAATTATGTAAACAGAGGCCCATATTATAAATACCTTACAGACTATCATACATATTTTATACTATATCTAAGCACTAATTCACTTAATCACACTAAGCTTCGGCGTGTGCGGTAGGTCGGCGGGCAGACGTCCTCGGAATTTACGAAACACGACACCCTGCGGCCAGAAGTCCTCCTTCATAAAGGTTGGGAAGTGATGAGTGGGTACTCTCACCAAATACGAATTAAAACTCGTCCTATGGTGAGGCACCAACCGTTCAACTCTCAACTTGAAGTTAGACTTCTTCTGGACATATTCTACGACATCCTCTGCCTTCGTAGACCAGTGCAGTCGGGACACATACAGCGGCGTCGAAGGCACGGCTGGACGCAGCAGATGGTTCGGCTCGATCGGAGCGGTGCCAGAGATGTTACGGCAGGATGGCTTCTTCTTCTTCATTAATAAAAACATAGTAAAACTTATTAAATTATAATCGAAGCGAAAAATTAAGATCATTGAGCCTGGGCAGGGACTTGAACCCGCACCTCCGGGGCTATCCGGGCCGTACAGGCGTACTACCAATTATACCAACAAGCCTCCGTACAAGCCCAACGAAATAATTTAACGCTTCGTTTTTTTTTTACTACGTGCTTTAGAGTGCACACAACACGCGTCACCTGTTGAAAAATCAATGAACTATAGTAAAATTTAATTGACTGATAGGTTTTGTATTATTTTAATACTCATTTAATTATTTTTTTGTTTATTTTCCAGAGGTCGCTACGACATCAAAGTGTTCCAAACGTTCTTCCAGCTGCACGGTAAGACGTTCGACTACAAGATCCCGATGTCGACGGTGCTGCGTCTCTTTCTCCTGCCCCACAAGGACATGCGACAGATGTTCTTCGTGGTGTCTCTCGACCCGCCCATCAAGCAGGGCCAGACTCGGTACCATTACCTGGTGCTGCTCTTTGGAAATGAAGAAGAGATTAGTATAGAGCTGCCTTTCACTGAGTGAGTACTTTGGTATGCTTTGTATGTTATGTTGATTGGAACAGATGTACCTAGTTAAGAGCAGAAACGCGCCAATCCTACTAATCACTATCACTATCACTACATAGTATAAAACAAAGTCGCTTTCTCTGTCCCTATGTCCCTATGCATGCTTAAATCTTTAAAACTACGCAATGGATTTTGATGCGGTTTTTTTTAATAGATAGAGTGATTCAAGAGGAAGGCTTATAATTATGTATAATACATGCATAATATGCTTAAGGATAACCCACTATAACCATTTTCCCGTGCGGAGTCGGGGCGGGACGCTAGTATTATATACGCGGAAGTTTGTGAGGATAGATGTATGTATGGTATGGATGGTTGGATGTTTGTTACTCTTTCAAGCAAAAACTACTGTATGGATTTTAATGAAACTTTACAGTCATCTAGCTTATACATCAGAATAACACATAGACTACGTTTTACCACGTGAAAATGCCTCATTACTACAGAAAAAACTTAACGCGGGCGGAGCCGCGGGGCGGAAAACTAGTCTTTCATATATCTGTTGGATAAAGTACAAAACTGTTAGGTACGTGTCTGTCTGGATGTTTGTTTTGATATTAATATAATAACATACAATAATTTGTTTTTAACAATCTTTTTTTATTTGATTTACAGAGAAGAGCTGAATGAGAAATATGAAGGAAAAATCACAAAAGAATTATCAGGACCTACTTACGAAGTTCTAGCGAAAATTATGAAAGTTATTATAAATAGGAGAGTTACTGGTCCGGGAGACTTTTTAGGGTGAGAATTTTATTTCATTAAAAATATTTTCCTTTGAATTTTATCATGGATTAGATTTACAAAATTACTAAATTATAAAAGTGGGAGTATAAAAGAATGGTCTACAATATGTACTAACAATTCTATTTAGTTTGAATTAAATAATGACAGTTGTGTATCTGTTATACATGTTTATGATAACAGATACACGGCTGTCATTTATTTTAACTTTTGGACATTTTACATCACTTTAAGTCAAATAAAGTAAAATGTGCGGTATTTTGTGGAGAAGAGTTCGCCCAAGAAGCTCCACAAGCATAGAAATTTAATATTTTAAACAACATATTATTTTGCTTACTAAATATTCGAAAAAAAAAAGTCAATTTGTTTTTAATATCCTTATGTCAGTACGATTGACAATGTTTTAAGAATAAGTAGGGTGGGGTGGTAGACCTGAATCTTTTAATTTTTTTTGTTGTGTTGGCAGTCACCACAAGACGCCGGCGATCGCGTGCTCGTACAAGGCGGCGGCGGGCTACCTGTACCCGCTGGAGAAGGGCTTCATCTACGTGCACAAGCCGCCCGTGCACATCCGCTTCGAGGAGATCGCCTCCGTCAACTTCGCGCGCGGCGGCGCCTCCTCCACCAAGTGAGAAGTAGCACCATTGCCAACATTACAGCCTGTAGTGTGCTTCATCTACGTGCACAAGCCGCCCGTGCACATCCGCTTCGAGGAGATCGCCTCCGTCAACTTCGCGCGCGGCGGCGCCTCCTCCACCAAGTGAGAAGTAGCACCATTGCCAACATTACAGCCTGTAGTGTGCTTCATCTACGTGCACAAGCCGCCCGTGCACATCCGCTTCGAGGAGATCGCCTCCGTCAACTTCGCGCGCGGCGGCGCCTCCTCCACCAAGTGAGAAGTAGCACCATTGCCAACATTACAGCCTGTAGTGTGCTTCATCTACGTGCACAAGCCGCCCGTGCACATCCGCTTCGAGGAGATCGCCTCCGTCAACTTCGCGCGCGGCGGCGCCTCCTCCACCAAGTGAGAAGTAGCACCATTGCCAACATTACAGCCTGTAGTGTGCTTCATCTACGTGCACAAGCCGCCCGTGCACATCCGCTTCGAGGAGATCGCCTCCGTCAACTTCGCGCGCGGCGGCGCCTCCTCCACCAAGTGAGAAGTAGCACCATTGCCAACATTACAGCCTGTAGTGTGCTTCATCTACGTGCACAAGCCGCCCGTGCACATCCGCTTCGAGGAGATCGCCTCCGTCAACTTCGCGCGCGGCGGCGCCTCCTCCACCAAGTGAGAAGTAGCACCATTGCCAACATTACAGACTGTAGTGTGCTTCATCTACGTGCACAAGCCGCCCGTGCACATCCGCTTCGAGGAGATCGCCTCCGTCAACTTCGCGCGCGGCGGCGCCTCCTCCACCAAGTGAGAAGTAGCACCATTGCCAACATTACAGACTGTAGTGTGCTTCATCTACGTGCACAAGCCGCCCGTGCACATCCGCTTCGAGGAGATCGCCTCCGTCAACTTCGCGCGCGGCGGCGCCTCCTCCACCAAGTGAGAAGTAGCACCATTGCCAACATTACAGACTGTAGTGTGCTTCATCTACGTGCACAAGCCGCCCGTGCACATCCGCTTCGAGGAGATCGCCTCCGTCAACTTCGCGCGCGGCGGCGCCTCCTCCACCAAGTGAGAAGTAGCACCATTGCCAACATTACAGACTGTAGTGTGCTTCATCTACGTGCACAAGCCGCCCGTGCACATCCGCTTCGAGGAGATCGCCTCCGTCAACTTCGCGCGCGGCGGCGCCTCCTCCACCAAGTGAGAAGTAGCACCATTGCCAACATTACAGCCTGTAGTGTGCTTCATCTACGTGCACAAGCCGCCCGTGCACATCCGCTTCGAGGAGATCGCCTCCGTCAACTTCGCGCGCGGCGGCGCCTCCTCCACCAAGTGAGAAGTAGCACCATTGCCAACATTACAGCCTGTAGTGTGCACTCCACAAAGGCTAACAACAAAGATACCATAGCATGCTATCATGTATTACATATTATACAATTATAAATTATCTACGCATGTAGTCGTTACATGAGCCATGTCAGATATGCCCATTGTCTATATAGATGTGCCACTCGTAATACTAGCTGTGCATAATAATAATGTGGTGTGCAGATCGTTCGACTTCGAGATCGAGCTGAAGCAGGGCAGCGTGCACACGTTCAGCAGCATCGAGAAGGGCGAGTACGACAAGCTGTTCGACTACATCACCTCCAAGAAACTGCACGTCAAGAACACCGGCAAGAACGTACGTATGGCGTCTATGCAAGCCGTAGTATGGTCGCGGACAGAAAATGTTTACCACCAAGTATCATAATTGCATGCACACATTTTAGTTTGATTCAAGTTATTTTTCTCTTTGATTTGATTGACATAGATTTTTTTTTTACATAAAAATCGGTCGCTTTAGGAGGTGGACTGATTGCTTTCAAGGTTTGATATATAGAAAAACTTTTTTGAAAAAAGAAAACTACGCCAAGAAACAGAGAGGTGAGAGTCGCTAGCGAAGCGGCTCCCACCTCTCTGCTAAGAAATAACGAAAGAGAAATAAAAAAAAAACTTTATGGCATTTCATTCTTGATTATAAAAAATGAGTTTTATCGTCAAAAAGTCGTTAGAAAAACCGATATTATTCCGTTCTTTATCAAAAACCGGGTAACCAGAATGATTTTGGTTTGTTTCATTAAGATCTATTACCGGTTAATTGGGGAACGGAATTACATCGGTTTTTCGAACGATATTAACAGGTATTTCAAAACCGGTTTCGATCCCTGATTGCTTCCGACCCGCATTCACTCTCCTGTTGCCATTTATTTGTATTGTATTTGCGTAAAGTATTATTTTATTGCATACCGTCCCGTGTAGGCCTTGCAGGCTTACTACGTAAAAAGCGACGGGCTGAAGCAGCTCATAAGCGCGACATAATGACGTCACATTAGAGCCATAGTAGTTCTGTTATTATTTCGCGTTTGACAGCTTTTTGAACTTCTTGCGCCTTACGTAGTAAGTATGCTGATAGCATTACAGAACGACAAATAGTTAATACAGAGCATTTAAACCTTTAGAAGTGGGCACTATATTGCCACCTTAATTTTAACCTTATATCCTCAACATAAAGTCGAAAACGAATGCATTTTGTAAAGTTGTTTTGTCTTATAAAGGGTTAAAATAGTTTAACCTTTATATCAAAAGCCATCGCCCTCATTCCAACCCATAGTCTCGGTCACACAGTGATTAATCGCTCAGTGTGACAGGGCTATTCGCTTCGAATTCCATACTGACTATCTTCATTTTTATTCACAGCAAGTGCAATCGCAGCGACTATTCGCTGTGTGTGACCGAAGCTTAAATAAATATATTAAGTAGTCGATTTGACAAAAATAAAATTACTATAAAGTCACAATACATGGTCAAAGAAAAGAATATCAAAAGTTAGGTATGTCAAAACAAAAATATGTCAGTTGTTTATTAATTCTTTGACGTCATAAAACAAAATTATTTTCACAACCATTTATACATTTAAAGTCGCTTTTGTTTGTTCTTCAGGACAAAGCCCTGTACGACGACGACTTCGGCGACTCGGACACGGAGAAGGAGCCGGACGCGTACCTGGCGCGGGTGAAGGCGGAGGCCAAGGAGCGAGACAGCGACGACGACGAGAGCACCGACGAGGACTTCAACCCAGACAAGGCCAAGGAGAACAGCGACGTGGCCGAGGAGTGAGTACACTATACCTCGCACACACACGAGTGAGGGAGACACACGACACCCACCACCACGACACCACCGACGGCATACAATCCTCTTGTTTCTGCGTCATTTGAAAATAATTTAGTTTTAACGGCGATACACGGAATCCGTTAATCACTGATCCTCATATTATATGAGGTTTATCGCCTGCTATGAGAGAGAGAGACTTTCAGGATGGAGTGCTTTTCTTTAATTCTGGCAGTATAAGTCTAAACGCCTTCGTCCAATCGTGGCTCATCTGCAAGCAATATGTTTCAATATTGGAGTAAAACTGGCTATTTATTTAAATGACGTTACATTTCGCTCTTCTACCATTTAGCATCAAATATTTAGTTTGACCAAAAAGAGTAGAAATTTAAAAGTAGCAAGACTGTAGTGTCGTTCCTTTCCAACTAATTAATTGTGAAATGAGACGGCACTGCAGTGTTGCTAATTCTCACGAAGGCCCTCTGTACCACTGGGGTACCATAAGACAACAACGGTCAACTTAGCTATTAAGATAAAACGCGATATTTACCGTGGTATTTATTGACCGTGAAAGTTTTAAAAAGTAAACAGTCAACTTAGTCTGCCCAAAAAAGAACACAGTGAGAAGTCTCCACTTCTGAGATGTCGACTGTTAGTGATATGATATAATTTGTGTCACAGAAGAAAATACAGAAAGAACACTCACCCCCCCCCCGCGCTAGAATGAGTTCCCCCTCACGCACCGCACCCCGCAGGCGTCGCGGGATTCTATTCTATTCTGGGGTGTTTTACATAGCGCGTCAGTGATTGACTTGTAGTTGATATTCAGTTGTTATTCAAAAAGTAGTAGGTTGTCAAAACGCGTTTGCCGTATGGAGTGACCGACCAGTGGTTGTGTGATGGTGATGAATAACGTGTGTTATGTGGTATGCAGGTACGACACGAACGCGTCGTCCTCAGGGGACTCTGACGCGTCGGGCGGCTCCGGGGACGCCGGCAAGGAGAAGAAGAAGGACAAGAAGCCCAAGAAAGCCAAGACCATCGTGAGTCGTATATGTACTTTACTTCATTCAGTTTATTAAAGCTACTACTACTACAGTTTGACAAAAAGCTCTTGAAACGGAACGAATCTTACTTAGAAATATCTATAAGTTAAAGCATGACAGCATGATATAAAATGGCAACACCGTAAAGGAAGTGGCGCCCCTATTTATTTCTATACTTTTTTTGCTAGTCGGCTTAGAGTACTCCTGACCCGACCTTTTGTCAAAACGTCCCCGATTTGATTTAAAGACATTTTATGTAAGTGAGTAAGGTGATTTTGTGTTCTTCGTGTGTTTACTAATAATGTGTAACTTACTAAATGTGTTTGACTTCAGTCGGAAGCGCCGCGCAAGCGCAAAGACAAGTCCAAGAAGCGCGAGAAGGACGCGAACGCGCCGAAGCGAGCCGCCACCGCGTTCATGCTGTGGCTCAACCAGCACCGCAAGCAGATCCTCGACGACAACCCCGGCATCAAGGTCACCGAGATCGCCAAGAAGGGCGGCGAGATGTGGCGCGACCTCAAGGATAAGTCGGTCGGTAACATTATAATAGTACTAACCCGTACAGAAAGGACACTCACCCCCCCGCGCCAAAATGAGTTTCCGCCCGATATAGCGCCCCACGCCCCGCACCCCGCAGGCGCCGCGGGACTCCGCCGGTGGTGTTCGGGGGTGTTTTACATAGCGCCTAGCGCCATTGACTTGTAGTTGATATTCAGTTGTTATTCAAAAAGAAGTGGGTTGTCAAAATGCGTTTTCTGTATGGAGTGACCGCCCAGTGACATTATACTACTATTGACATGTTGACCTTGAGAGCGTCCGTATTCTGTTGTGGTAGAGGCGAATTTCCTAGTGTGAATGTCCGTAGTGCGACGTAACTATTTTATGCCTATTTTATAGACCGAACAACAAAATTTGTCCAATAAAAGACCCAAAATACAGCCGTCTAAATAAAGAATGAAATTAATGGAGAAAATTAAAGAATACACCACTATTTGGGCAATTTGAGGTTCACGACTGTTTTTATATTTTGGCGGTTAATCGCACGCCAGTTTCCTCTTGTTTACAGTTAGTTAAAAACCTATACCCATAATATTATGTTCTAATATTTTAATTAATATTGGAACATACAATGTGGTAGGACACTTCACTTTGTAAATAAACGTAGCTGTTAATGATGTTATCACACGTTTCCTGCAGGAATGGGAGGAGAAAGCCGCGAAAGCTAAGGAGGAGTACAACCAGGCGATGCAGAAGTACAAGGACAGCGGCGCCGCCGACGAGTTCAAGCAGAAGAAGAAGCAGGCCGAGCGCGAGCGCAAGGCCACCGAGCGACGCGCCAACAAACCCAGCGCGCCCAAGAAGGTACACACTAACATGTTGTATATTAGAAGAAGCAGGCCGAGCGCGAGCGCAAGGCCACCGAGCGACGCGCCAACAAACCCAGCGCGCCCAAGAAGGTACACACTAACATGTTGTATATTAGAAGAAGCAGGCCGAGCGCGAGCGCAAGGCCACCGAGCGACGTGCCAACAAACCCAGCGCGCCCAAGAAGGTACACACTAACATGTTGTATATTAGAAGAAGCAGGCCGAGCGCGAGCGCAAGGCCACCGAGCGACGCGCCAACAAACCCAGCGCGCCCAAGAAGGTACACACTAACATGTTGTATATTAGAAGAAGCAGGCCGAGCGCGAGCGCAAGGCCACCGAGCGACGCGCCAACAAACCCAGCGCGCCCAAGAAGGTACACACTAACATGTTGTATATTAGAAGAAGCAGGCCGAGCGCGAGCGCAAGGCCACCGAGCGACGCGCCAACAAACCCAGCGCGCCCAAGAAGGTACACACTAACATGTTGTATATTAGAAGAAGCAGGCCGAGCGCGAGCGCAAGGCCACCGAGCGACGTGCCAACAAACCCAGCGCGCCCAAGAAGGTACACACTAACATGTTGTATATTAGAAGAAGCAGGCCGAGCGCGAGCGCAAGGCCACCGAGCGACGCGCCAACAAACCCAGCGCGCCCAAGAAGGTACACACTAACATGTTGTATATTAGAAGAAGCAGGCCGAGCGCGAGCGCAAGGCCACCGAGCGACGTGCCAACAAACCCAGCGCGCCCAAGAAGGTACACACTAACATGTTGTATATTAGAAGAAGCAGGCCGAGCGCGAGCGCAAGGCCACCGAGCGACGCGCCAACAAACCCAGCGCGCCCAAGAAGGTACACACTAACATGTTGTATATTAGAAGAAGCAGGCCGAGCGCGAGCGCAAGGCCACCGAGCGACGCGCCAACAAACCCAGCGCGCCCAAAAAGGTACACACTGAATTCGATTTTAAAATAATTTCGTTTATTTTGTTTTTTTATGGCACTAGTTATACTTTATGCCAGTATCAAGTAAAGTATTGTGGATTTGAAATTTACTAACTCATTTCTTGTCAGATTACGTGGTTCTAATTTTAACTTACTTTAGCTGCAAGAGATTGCTATCATAGCAATAATAATATTATATCTGATATACTTTTAAATAATTCTTTCAAGTAGGTATATGATTTGGGCGCAGTATTACGACGAACTTTTAAGCATAATATGATTTGAGCGCACGCAGTATTACGATAAAGTAAATAATGTTTGCTCTGTATTGTACCAGCCTAAGGCGAACACGATCGGGTCCGGCGCGGGCTCCGGCAAGTTCACCAGCAAGGAGTACATCGACGACGACGACTCCAGCTCCGACGATGACAAGAAGAAGGACTCGAAGGAGGTAACCTAAACATATCTGCATTCTTACGCTTGCTTGCTTACGCTGCTGTGCGAGGGAGCTAAGCGGTGTGCGAGGAAAAAATCCACCAATAAAATCACTAGGCTAGGAAAATAAAGTGATTCTATTGGTGGATATTTTCCTCGCACACCGATTAGCTACCTCGCACAGCTCTGGTGGAAAAGCAGCCTTAGGGTGTGGGTTTCGAGGTGTCTACCTCACAAACCCTATAGGCCTACTATGTAAGTAGCGTCAGGCTCGAGAAGCTGTCAAAAGCGACATATTGACAGAACTATTATGGCTCTAATGTCACTATGTCGCGTTTGACAGTTTCTCGAGCCTGTCGCTACTTACATGTAGGCCTACTGGTGTCGGAATTATAGAACCGCCTTAAAGGTAGCCGTTCGAACCGACCGTCAGTGACACTGACGCTGCGACACGACAAATAATAATGGACTTACGGTGATGGATTTAAGAATGAATTTACTCAAAAGTGAGTTGGCGCGACGACACAGACACCGGTAACGCCGCGTTAGTCGCGTCACTGTCGCATGCCTCCAAAGTCCACCTTAAATGCATCACTTTAGAGTTCATTATCATTTTTCGTGTCGCAGCTTCAGTGTTGCTGACGCTCGGTTCGAACGGCTACCTTGGCTTCCGACATGGCTCCTATAACAACTACATCCGTTGATAGTAGCCGGGACCAACGGCTTTACGTGCCTTCCGAAGCACGGAGTCATCTTTCTTTTCGGACAATCAGGTGATTCAACCTGCAATGTCCTAACCAAACTGAGGAAAGTCTCACAAAGTATTATATTATGTTGGTCGATTCCCTACCGGGATTCGAACACGGAATCTCCGTAACGTCAGGCGAGCTATTGACCACTCGACTACGGAGGCTGTTATTCTTACGCTTAATTTAGTGGTTTAATTTCTCATGTGTGTGTCCAACAAAATAAACATTAACACCACATTAGCATCTTTCAAGCGTCGTCGTGGTGCGTCGCGCATATTATCATCCACGTCCGTCTTTTGTGTCACTAGCCTTTCTGTTTACACGCAAGCTTATGTTGTTGGTGACGTATTTGGGCTGATGAGGAGTATTAACACAGTAGACTCAGAACAGTAAGTTATCTCCGTACCAACTGGCCGCATCGGTTTGAATGTGAGCGCGCCGTCACGCACACGCTTGCATTGAGCCCATACCGCCCCCTTATTGTATGCTAGTGTGTGCGTGACAGCGCGTGCCTACACGGCGCGCGTTGCGGACGCACACATTCAAACCGACAGCGGCACGTTTGTATGAAGATAACTTACTGGTTTTACTGTGGTATTAACATGCAGTTCTTATTGCAGAAGACCAAAGAACCTGAAAAGAAGAAGGAGAAATCCAAGTCCAAGGGCTCGTCGTCAGAAGCGTCTGGAGGGTCCAGCGACGACAGCGGCAGCGGCAGCGGGAGCGATTAAGCACAATCAACATTACCAAACTAGTGTTATGCATGTTGGAATGAGTTTCATGAAACTAGTTGCAGCACTACTTAAAATTAAATAACCATTAAAAACAAAACCAGATTCTTATAAAAACTAGAAATGAGCTGATAATCTTCAAATGGCTAAAGATATTTTCTTGGTTACTTAGCTAAGAACACTCGATTGTAACACCTTGCAAACAAAAAAAAAACTAGATCAAAATCGGAGCATACGTTTAGGAGCTACGTTGCCACAGACAGACAGACACACGTCAAACTTATAACACCTCTATTTTTCGTCGGGGGTTAAAAATAATAGTGTCGTGAAATCAACAGTATCACCGACGACCTGGCTCTGACAACATCAAAGCCTCAGTTAGCGCATATAGGGACTCGCTTCCGCGACACTGGTTTCGTGTCGTGTTTTCATCGTGATAGTAGTTGTGTGACATTAGTTTTACAAAAAAACGTTAATTTCGTGCCATAATATGCGATCCAGTGTCGCTAAACCGATGCATGCACACGTGAAATTGTTGATTAAATTTCGAGCCCCTAGTTTCGTAATGTAATTCAGCTTTGGGCACACCAATTAATTTATAATCTGTCCAACCGATTATTTATTTTAGATGTAAACATGCAAGTAAAGTTGCGGCAAAATAACTTGAGCTAGCGATCGGAGGTGAACAATGTACGCGAAGGGAAAATAATGCATTTTAATATGAAATTGCTTTTCGTATGCGCGCATTCGTACCCGGGACTTGTTGGTTGGTTGCGGCACTGCAATCTATACCATAATTTTATTTACAGACAGTGGGCGGGCCCATTCTACATAATTATTACGCCTTAAGTTTAAAAACCATACTTACCTTTCACGTTATTAGGAACGAAAAGGGACAGGTGATTTTCAACTTAAATTTAGAGACGTCAAACATCGATTTTACGCTTAGTTCGCACTAGTTTAGCAGCTGAATTTGACTTACGCCCTAACTGTTAGAGCGTAAGTCAAGGATTTAACGAGTGTACTATTATTCGTTGAATTTACGATTAACAAGACCTTATTTTCGTATGAAATGTATGTAAGATTGTTGACCGACCTGAACAAATAACATCAGAATAAGTAAAAATCGGAGGGTCCGTTCACGATAACTCGAGTTACTAGGGTCGTATATTTCGCAAGTCCGGTAAAGCTTGATTGGTCCTACTTTTTCGACAGTCGACACAAGCATAGGTCAATTTAAAAAAATAAGTATATTTCGACTTGATTTCGATTTTAGTTTGAAAATTAGTTAGATTGTAAGATATTGGATGAAATATTATAATACCCGGCGGCTCTGTCTGTAGTTACGCGAGTTACGGTAAATAGACCCCAAAGACTATAACACTTTAGCACATAGACTGGATTTGATGATTGTCATTGCTTTTTTCTTCGTTCCTTTATTAGTTAGTCTTTTTACATTACGGTTTTGTCAATTTATTTTAAGTTTAACAATGTACTCTTACCTACCTGCTTAACCAGGGGTAAATTTCTCTTTTGTTGTAAATAATACTTACTGTTCAAATCTCAATTGTTAACAAATTTCTATTAACACAAAAATGTTACCTAAATTTGTTTTTAGCTATTCATTTATGTAAGATAAGGTATGGTTGAAATAAGTTTCATTGTGCGAGGGATGTATCGGTTCTATGAATATTTTAGTTGGTTGTATTATTATTATTTTTTATATTATTTTCCTGCTAAAGAATTTGCTTGTACACTCAAAATAAAATTAATGCTGAATGTGAGATTCGTACGTTATATTTTTTATTTGCGTAGCTGTTTGTATCCTCTCCATTTTACTTAATAATGTGTTATTATTCTTAATAATGTTCTGTATCTGTTAAAAAACATACTTTTTAAATTGTATTTCATTCCGAATCAAAAACCTATGTAAATATAGTTTATAATCTAATTTTATCTGGAAAGATACATACAACCCATTGATATGAAAATGATGGATACGCTATAATTATAAATAGGGACCTAATCTAGGCTAAATAGTTAAGTTTTTTAAATAAGTAAGGAATTTGAATATAGTATCACATTTTGCAATTCATCTCTTGTTTTTTTTTACGGTATCTCTATTTAAAGATGCACTTAAATACAGAGTTAAATATTGAGTCATGGTCATAAAAAAAACGAAAACTGATTAAAATCACTACATAGTATAAAACAAAGTCGCTTTCTGTGTCCCTATGTCCCTATGTATGCTTAAATCTTTAAAACTGCGCAACGGATTTTGATGCGGTTTTTTTAATAGATAAAGTGGTTCAATACTTTCAAGAGGAAGGTTTATATGTATAATACATGCATAATCTACTTAAGGATAACCCACAATAACCATTTTCCCGTGCGGAGCCGGGGCGGCTCGCTAGTATTGTAAATAATAAAGTATTAATTGCCAATTCAATACGCTTGGCTCTAAACGAGTTACGGTCAGCGACAAGCAGAATAAACATCAGTCTTTGAACAAAAAACATAATGTTCTAAAAAACTGTACAAGTTCCAAGTGTTATTGAGTGTACTATACAAAATGACGCTTCCCTTTTCCAGGCGATGTTCGACAAAAAACCGTAGCGCTTGGAGGAACTGCCTGCTCTGCGCGCGAACAAAAAAGGGCGCGCTGTCGTTCCGCACTCGCCCTACGAAGGGCTTCCTTTTGTATGAGAATAACGTACGGTAAATTATATAGCCCTTTGCATTTGCGGTAGGTTAGGGTCCTCGCTTCGCAGTGTTGGTTGGCAGGGTAACGAACACTTCTAATAGAATTGGTTTCGGTTTAAATTATTTTACTTTAGATACAGGTCTAAAGAAGTTTAATTTCTACTTGGTTCTTTTAAATAACTTTAATACACATTAAGATAGCACTTAAATATGGTGGCAGCAATAATAGTAGCCCACAGTCGATCTTCGACCGATCGATTGGTATCTTTATACTGTTAGAATTGTTTTCTATAATCTATATACGTTAATATACAATAAAATTACTGTAGAGATCAAATGTCTGTACATAGAAAATAAAAGCTGGAAACCGAATCAGGGGGATGTAAGAATTGAACTAGAACAAATCCAGTTTTTCTGTATTAGTACGGGCTAATCTCCGTAACTGCTGGACCGATTTAAATGAAATTTTGCATTGTGGTGCCATTATATCCCCGTGGAACTTCTTAGAAACCTACTTTTTAGTATCGGAAAATATCTCATTCATACGGGGAAACTTCACTTTTATAAAATTAAATGCCACAATATCGAAAATCTCGTAAAAATGTATAGGCTCGTAAATTCTCTTCTATAACCATTTACAGGAATTAATATTAACTAATGCATAATTTATAGCTGCATTCATTGCTGCATTGCATAGGATTCTAAAGTCTTGCTGTTGCATAGACTCTAGAAATGCAATCGTATAAGTGTACCTAAGTAGCGGATAAGTAAATAAATACGGAAATAATATTCTTGATCAGGTCACGGGTTCTGAACAAGTTTTTTCCGAAAAAAGTTTGTTCGTGAAATTTCATTCAAAGTACCTATTATTTATTATCCTTTTAACTTTCAGTAAGTATTTGCTATGTCGTCCGTTACTTTACTCGTACAATTTAGAGCTGTAATTACGTGTGAGCGTGAGAACGGCTTTGATTTATATGACAGCCTATTTTTGAGACTTTTAAAATATAGTAAAAATAGGTTTCCTTACTTGCTCAGTGAGGTTTCCGTTTCCGTCCCTAACAGTTTTTCCTGTAGGAGTAAGGTATTTTCCCGCGGTATAAGGTAGCCCATGACGTCCTTCCCCAAAACCTACTTTAAACCTATATCAAGTTTTATCAAAATCTGTTCAGTGGTTTTGGCGTGAAAGCGTGACAAACAGACAGATAAAGTTACTTTTACATTAGGTACCTATTTATTACTGAATATTTATTATTTTAGTTGCTAACTGCCGCAGTAGGTATAAGCTTTTAGTCGCCTAAAAATAATAAAAGTTATTTTAAATAACAGTTTGTAATCTTTGTATGTATAAGTAAGTACAGAGAAGTAAATAGATTTTTTCATTTCCGATACCTAAATGTTTCTTTGGCAAAATTGCTTAAACAACCTCGGACTAATATATGTGAGCATGCTTTTTCAGTTAAGTTTGCTAATGTGCCAGGCTCACAACGCGATTTCAAACTTTTTAGTCGAAAGCTCAGTGGCTTGGATCGTTGTTGCTTCCGCCGGAGCGCAGGTTCTATCCTTGCTAAGCTAGATAGTAACTTCATACCTATAAGCCACCTTATGCCATGTATATTATATACTTCTGTGCTGAGTCAAACCTTTCGTATGTTAGGATATGAAGTTTAAATCTGTTACATAGTAGGGTAACTAGGCTATAATATAATAAGACCTAGACAGAACTATGTACTACGAATCTGTACGATACCTACAATATAGGAATTTTAAGAGCGAATGTACCAGCTTTCCAAGTTCATGCCATGCCTAACCAACCAACCAAACCTATCTACCTATGTATTATGTTACGAGGTGTTATGTATGATCGAGCTTCTTGTTGTTACATAATAGTTGTTAGTGAAATGGTATGCCACAGGCAGGCAATATTTTTGTTCAAGAATGGGTTTTATCGCTATACTCTTAGGTACCAACACCTTTATTTCTAAAGGAATAAAAACTATTTCGCAGAGGTTCTTAGAAAATACCAAATAGTGAAGAAACACTCACGTGCAATGCAATGTTTTATTGGCATCCCTTTCCCCCAACTCGGACTGCTTGCCGCGCTTTTGGACGAAACGTTGGCGGCATTCAAATTGTGGCGCGAGTAAATTTTGCTAGGAAACTGGTAAGGGGAATCTTGAGAGGACTGGGTCATTTTTTGATATACTTCTTATATGAACCTAATGAAAAATATTGAAGAAAATAATCATGTGTTACTTTTCTGGGGTCCTGGATATGTTATTTTTACATGCCAATGCTTAAATCAATGAAATATTCACGAAATAAATATTCCTAAGGAATGTATGAAAGCATTACCCATAATGTAAATTAAACTTTATTGCTTTGAAATAAAGTGGCTTTTTGCTTCATACAGCAGAACAAATTGTCACGGACATACGTAGTACAGAAATCCGTTTTTGTTTTGTGCGGTTGGCAGCTTGGAGCCAGACGGCCAATCACGAGCGACGTAGGTGGCGTTGTAGTAGCGACGCGGCTCAACCCAAGCCTTGCACTGGGAACATTTGCTTCGAGCTCCATACATTTTCTTCTGGTTCTCTACGTCTACAGTTTGGTTGTGCACCAGTTCAAAAATAATTTCAAAATTTTTGCTATCAGGTAAGTTTAATAATTATTCTACTATAAGACTAGTTATTTATCAAGCCCGTGTGTTATAATCAAACCGTGATTCGTAAAATTATTGCTTTTTCCACGTTGGAATTCTCCTTCAAACATGGCTCTAGGCTCGTCGTATAATCCGTAGTAGCGTGGGTATGGAAAAGGACGCCTATTTTCAATAATTTATTTCTCCAATCTTTTGCATTGAAGGTTCCAAACAGTTCTTCTACAAGATTTAGATAGATTATCAAGTGATTATTTCGTAATATCGGCTTTCGTGGTTATTGCGTATTTTCAACATAAAACGTGAAAACAAAATGGCTCGTTCGACCCAAGCCTAGGACAGTGAACTCGATATATGGGGCGATAACAGTTTTTGCTGATTTTCTTGTATAATAAGCTAGTTTTAGTGTGGAATTGAGCTGGAATATTAATTTAAAACCATTTTTAGTAGTAAATTTGTTATATTTGGGCTGTAAAGGCCTTTCCCGCCAAAACGCCGCCCTACTGTGCCATATAAGAGGTGCGAAGGCTAGCTAGCTGGCGCTCGGTTAACCTACGTGAGCATGGCCCGTATAACCTGTTGCCATACATTTTCTTGGCATTTTAGTATGTTTGTTATTCAGTGTAGTTATGTTCTCTTGCAGGAAAAAAGTGAAAATGACGGACAAACCGAAACGCCCCATGTCAGCGTATATGCTGTGGCTGAACAGCGCCCGGGAACAGATCAAGGCTGACAATCCTGGCCTAAAGGTTACCGAGATTGCGAAGAAAGGAGGTGAAATATGGAGGGGAATGAAGGATAAGAGCGTAAGTAATGTTTTATAATTGGCGTGGCGTGGCGTCCTTTGTCTGCGTAGTTATGTGGATTATGTATTAACTTTGTTTCATTCATCCAGGAATGGGAAGAGAAGGCGGCACAGGCCAAGGAGCAATACACAAAAGATCTGGAGTCTTTTAATGCAAACGGTGGTGACAGCGGTGGCAAGAAGGCGCAAAAGCGCGGCAAGAAAGCTAAGAAGGCTGCACCAGCTGTAAGTATAGCACAAATTAACTTTACACCTTCTGTTAGGAACTAACACATACCTACCAGTTACTTCATTGTCACAAAGAAAATGAACCGTTATTGATTTGCTTATACATACTTTGTTATTTGTTTATAGAAATCCAAAAAGAAGAAGGAAGAGTCAGAAGAGGAAGGTGATGATGATGATGAGGAGGATGAGAGCGAATGATCTCCTGGCCCTGACATCTCTGTTCGTAACGAATAATTTACTTGGACTTAATTTATTACAGACGGGACACACTTTCCAATTTCTGTACACATAAGATACTTGAACAACTTTGATCTTAATTGAGTCTTATAGTTTGAACAATGCATTTCAATGAAATTGATACTAATTTCTTTTTTTGTTTTCCAATTTACTACTTGAGATTGTAGTATTTAAATAGTGCAGATTTTGGAAAGTTACCAGGCTAGGGTCTAGATTTCTAAGCCTCAAAAATAATTTTTAAGTGTTAGCGTGTATACACCAGGGAATTGTACAGTTAGCCCTCCCTCGTTAAGTTCGCTGTGACTACTGGATGCTCACATTTGAGAAATATTTTCTGGGTTACTTATACATATTAAAAAATTGTGCATGTTCTCATAACTGGTTCTCTACTATTTGAAGCTGTGCTTTGAATTTGCCATAGTTTAATTTCAGTGTTATGATGTGTGTATTCTCGACATCCAGTATGGTCAAACTACACCATGTAAAATTAGAGAAAAACTTCTTGCTAGATATGACGGCTTATTTAGTGAACCTACCTCTTCACATTGTAAATTTCAATGCTGATATATGGTACCAAACTTAGCTAAGAACAGACTGCATGGCTAAGACCATGCTGGACATTAATAATTATAGGAAATTGATGTGTATGTTGTATTTTTAGTTAGTTCAAATAGGTAGGTTTTCGATGTGATTTGTCTCTCAAATTTTACATTTGTGTTATTTTGTAAATGAGAATTAGCATTCCTCATGTCAATACGGATTTTACATGTTCAATAAAGTAATTTCATATAATATGCTTGTTTTTATTTTAAACTAGCTTTCCGCCCGCGTTAACAGGTTTTCCCATGTCCTACAAGGTATAATCCTTTACTACTCCCTTGGTATTCATTGGTATCATTGTAAGAAAACAACTAGTAGGTATATTATGGAGGATTGTAGCTTGATGTTCAAAGCTATAATTCTCCCCTCTCGTGTAGCCAAAGATAAACAGATAAGGTACAGTTACACATGCTAATAAAACGTCATGCTTATTAGTATGCTTAAAGCGAGCATGCTCTTTGAACTGACACATTTGCTTATGTTTAGCATGCTTCTTTTAAGCAAACTTTTAAATAAGCATGCTTAAAGCAAATGATTAAACACACATGCTAATTGAGCACAGGCTAGGCTTCGGTACCTATAAGGTACAGTTACACATGCTCATTAGTAGCACGAAAGCATGCCACTATTGAGCAGTTGCTACCTAGTAGCATGTGTATCGAAGCATTGCTAATTATGAGCATGCTAATTTCGAGTTTGCTCAAAAATCGACAGTCGTGCGATTTTTGGGCATGCTACCTGCAGCGCGGGTGGAAGGGGGGGTGCTTTTAGCACGTGTGAACAGGTTTGCTTATTGAGCATGCTAGTATCGATCAATCGTTTGCATCAAGCTTTTGGACACACTGTATTGCAATCAAAATGGTTATACTATTAAATTTTCTGGAGAGGCCCACTTGGATTTCCATTTTTCACGCACTGACACTGACATAGAACTTGCTACAATGTCGATACCGAAGCCTAGTCCGTGCTCAATTAGCATGTGTGTTCAATCGTTTGCTTTGAGCATGCTTATTTAAAAGTTTGCTTAAAAGAAGCATGCTAAACATAAGCAAATGTGTCAGTTCAAAGAGCATGCTCGCTTTAAGCATGCTAATAAGCATGACGTTTTATTAGCATGTGTAACTGTACCTATATGCTTCGCGTATTTACAAAATAATGTGGACTAGGCGCGTAAGCCTCTAAGGCTGCCCCCACATTGGGCGTTGGCCGAGCGTACGCGTTTCCTGAGCGTGCTGCCGGCGTCGGCGCGGCGCCGACGCCGGCAGCGGCATGGGGCGCGGGCGTCGCGCCATCGAACGCCATGCAAGCGCCGCGCCGACGTCGCGTCGCGTCTGCTAGCGGGCGCGGGGGGGAATGTGTGCGGGGGGCACGGGCGGCCGAACGCCCGCTTGTGCGGCGCTGGACAACGCGAAGCCCGCGCCCCGCAGACGGCGCGCTGACGCGACGCCCGCGCCGCGCCGACGCCGGCAGCACGCTCAGGAAACGCGTACGCTCGGCCAACGCCCAATGTGGGGGCAGCCTAACAAACATATGAATCGATATCCAAGTTTATTTTTTTATTAAGATTTGACATTGTGCACCTTTGGCATTATGCGCTTTTGACATTCTGCGCTTTTGACATTTTGCTCTGAAACGTAGCTGGCCTGGACCTGACCATTATATATAATAATTTTACCGTTAAATGGGGTAAATAGGGATGTGTGTAACCTTTGCCAACTTAGGAACCCTTCCTCGGGATTCGGCAGACGCAGAAGCTGGATTTGACAATCGTGTTACGCGACGCGACAGTAGGTACAGTACAGTTACTCTCATTTTTTATTTGGTTAACGTAGGTGGGTACAACGCTGATTTAGTCTTGGCAACACAAAGTATTCAAATCAAAATAAAAGCTTTATTAAGCACTTCTCAAAAATTACACAAACAAAAAGTCTCACTCACTAGATCCACAATAAGGATCTGAGAACGAAGAAGAATTTTTTTTTCTAAAATATAAGTTAAATGACTTAAAGCCTGACCAAAGAAATAAGAAACCTGCCCTGGGGGCGCCACGTGTATATTTTTACGACTATGGCAACAATTTCCCTTATAAATAAGTTCCATTGAAATTCCGCAATATGGCGAGGTTTCTTATTTCTTTGGTCGGGCTTTACTTAAGTTTTAATGTAATTTTTATTGGGCCACGAAAAGAGCAAAACGGTCCATGAACGGGGTTAAATGGAGCAAGTATGGGGTAAAGTGGTGCACTTCAGAGGTAAATATTGGGATGATTCAATTAATAGGGAGGGATGTTTAAAAGTAGTTTTTTCTAAAACTTCTCTTCTGCGTACTCTAAACCCTTGCATATTGGCATCACGTAAAAAATGGGGTTTCTTTTCCGTGGTATTATTGGGGGGAAGTTTTCCCCTTCCCCCCAAAAGTTGGGAAGTGGGAAAAATTCGAATTTCTTTAGTAGTCGCCCCTAGGGCGCTCAGGAATGGAGGGAGGGGGAATTCCCCCATAAAGGCAAGCTTCCCCCCCCCCCTCCTCACTTCAGTTGACACCCTGTTTTAATCTAATAAATAATCAAGGTTATTTTACTAGAATTAACCTAAACCTTTGTCCAGCAGTGGACGTCTTTCGGCTGATGATGAACCTAAAAACAGCGGGAAGCCGCTGGATGCGGGCAGCGCAGGACCGATCATTGTGGAGATCCTTGGAGGAGGCCCTAGTAACCGGGTTCGGGGTTTAGTTAGGCCCCCGTTTCCGACGTTTCTCTCACGTTAGCTTTCATGGTAATAAATTTCCTTTATAATAATTACCTACCTTTAATTTTGTAGCTAGAAAACTGACAGCCCTGGTCAAATTGGTCAAAATACTAATTAACCCCCCCGTGAATGTTCCTTTTATCCCCGTTCCGTCAGGCAGGCAGGGGTAAATTGGAATCTGGTACAGTTTTCAATAAACTATTCAATCTAGCAACATTTTTGTAACAAAAAATACTCTTTGACTTCTAAAACAGCCTATGGGAGCCGTGGCCGCTAAATCTCTAAAAAGTTGTTGATAAGATTTGTTCATATGGGAATCGAAAAGGATGGGGAGATGAATGAATTTAAGCGTTTTTAAATTCCGGCCAAATTACGCGTACTAAATGTAGGTTGGCAATCACCTGCCCCTTTTCGTTCTTAAGAATGTGAAGGAGACATAACAACTTTAGCGGTTAGCAACTTTAGATACTTTAGCGGCCACGCAGAATTGAGCCCACTATATTGGGCTATGATTGGGCTCAATTCTGCCGTAGCCGCTAAAATCTCAAAAAAAAATTCGGTCTCTTTCATTCATATGGGAATCAAAAAGGATAGGTAGACGAAGAGTGATATTTAAAATAAGAAGCGTAGCTGTCAAATTCAGCTTAATTTAGTTGGGATGTTATTAGATTCCTGCTAAATTACGCGTCAAAGCATTGTTTGACGTATCTAAATGTAGGTTGGCAATCACCTGTCCCTTTTCGTTCATAAGAACGTGAAAGAGACAAACAACTTAAAGAGCCCACTGAATAGTTAAAAAATAGTGTAAGGGCACCGTATACCGTAGTGTAACTCCATACAAAAGTGTCATTTTGGCGGGCTTCGAAATCTCTGGTTACTTCGGATCGGGCTGCAACAGCCAGGGTTGTCGCACTCTCTCGAACGGGCGTAAAATAAATTTTTTAATATTGTTTTGCGTGATTTAGAGAAACAAATAATAAAAGCAATGCCAAATAACATGAGATATTGTTCCGCGTATGGATATTTAAATTAATCAAGAAATTAATATTTTTTTAAATTACCAAGTGTGTCAGTGAGGTAAGTAGATTAAGATTATTATTAAGATTATTCTTTACGACTGAGTAGGTATATATTTCTCTTCTATAAAGCACGGGGGATTGAAATATAGTCTCTTTCAATGCTGTTATATTCAAAGTAAATCGTTTTAATAAAGCCCAACCAAAGAAATAAAAAACCTCGCCATATTTCGGAATTTTAATGGAACTAATTTTATAAGAGAAATTGTTGCCATAGTCGTAAATATATAAATGTGACGCCCCCAGACCAGGTTTTTTATTTATTTGGCCAGGCTTTACTTCAAGTAATTATTTGCAAACTTTAAGTGGTCAAGAAAAACAAGCAGTGTTCAACCCTACAGCATGTCATTCATTCATTCGTTCAATCCCAGAAAACCGCGAAGATATATCCTACTGTAATGTTATGTACGTAGTACATTACTATATTTATACTGTGGTAAGGGTTTAAATTGCAACTTTTGAAGTTGGACCTATTTAACTAGTACACCAGTAAAGTAACCAGTACATTACACATTCATTAGCAAAGCATATTTACTCAGAGAAGCGACAAGCTCGAGAAGCTGTCAAACGCGACATAGTGACATTAGATCCATAGTAGTTCTGTCAATATGTCGCGTTTGACAGCTTTTAGAGCACAGTATAAATATAGTATGTACTGTGTTTCTTGTCGCTTTGATTTCACTGACGACAAAGACAAAAAACGAAAGGGACGCAGTTATGCGCAAGAGTGAGCGCGGTGTGTTTTTATCTCATTCTAACGCATAACTGTGTCCCTTTCGTCTTCTGTCGCCAGTGAAATAAGGCCCTAAGAAAAAAAATAGAAAATACGGTACGGTCCATGCATGGTCCATCCCCATGTCCAATAATGTCCATTGTCCATGCTTATTTATTTATTTTCTGACTGTTTCGTGTTTGTATGTTAAGAGTTAGTTAGTTGTTTTCTATTCTAATTTAGCTCGATTATCATGGTATAAGCCCACTGTGACTTTGTTTATCTATTAGGTATACTCGGTATTTCGAGCTGGGTGTTGAGACAAGATGTCTGGAGAGAATACAGGTTCGCAGGTGGCTTTGGTGACTGGCGGCTATGATCATACCATCAAGCTATGGCAGGCGCACAGCGGCGTCTGCCTGCGGACCATGCAGCATCCTGACTCTGTGAGTTTCAACTTTTTTTTTCTAACTTCTAGCCATCAAACTCTTATATGGTTTTCAAATCCAATCGATCTTCTTTCACTATGAAGAGAACTCAGTGGTTCCAAATTACTTATATACATTTGTGACTTAAGTACCTTAATTCTACTTCTTAAAGTGATACAGGAATATCTCTTGAATCATGATATGTTTATGCATTTTTCAGCAAGTAAATGGTCTGGAGATAACACCGAATGGGCAAATGGTAGCAGCCTGTGGCTACCAGCACATACGTCTGTATGACTTGGCCAGCGCCAACCCTGATCCTGTGCATCATTTTGAAGGAGTCACTAAAAATGTCTCCAGAGTAGGCTTCCAGGTAAAGGAGTGAAAATAGTAAAATAAAATATAAAAATTGCTTTTATTACGACTTATACATAATATTTTTTGGGTTGTTCTCTTCGTCGTCTCGCCTTTTGGCATAGGCCTCCTTCCAAGGAGTGAAAATAAACTGCTGTGTTTGATAGACATTTATTGCCTGTATAAACGACTAGTTAGTTTGGTTTTGCTTTTATAAACGACTGGCCTGCTTAATACACATGAAATAATATAATTTAAATACTACAACTGCTTCTGATTAAAACAACACATGTAGCTACAACTTTATGACTACAATTTGATGATCATTTCTTAACCTGTAAGTCTCATATGTGAACCATAAAATTTTTGTCATACGCAATATACTTCCAAGGTGTACTTTAATTTGTAGCTTCGAATAATATAGCCCAAGAAAGAAAATATAAAAGTATCAAGTAAACAGAATTATCTTTGTGACTATTTTGGCGCCTTCAGACTTGTATTGCGTTTTCAATTCACAAAAAAATATTTGGTTAATTTGTTATTGTTTTTAGGAGGATGGTAAATGGATGTACACAGGAGGTGAAGACTGCACAGCCAGGATATGGGATCTGAGGTAAAGAGTTGATACAATAAACATTTATATTTTTACAATAAAAGATAATGAAATTACAAATAAGTCTAGTAGTTGGGCATATTTATTTTAATCCGGGCAGGCCGTTTTTCGGCTGTCCCTGGAAATCAAACCCATGGCATAAATTTATGGTAATTATTTGTTATGAAAAAGTTGGTTACCCTGAAAGTATATTTAAAAAGCTGTAAGTTTGAATTATCTGGGTCCTGAAAGATCACTTAATCAATTTTATATGATTTTTTATTCATTCTGAAATGGTGAAAATTTGGATGTCCCCATGGTAGTTTGCTACCTTTCATTAGATTTTGTAGAGGTTTTTTGTATGGCGGCTAACTCAGAGACGATTCATTTACATTGCAAGATAGTTATTAATGCATTTAAATGAAGTATTTTTATATGGTTTCATACAAATTATTTAATAAATTAATAAAAAAAGAGTGTCCCGGGTTTTGGGCACTACAGGACATGTCTGGATAGTAACGCACTTTTTACTATTAAAATTCCTATTTTTTGGGCAAACTAGGGTACTATAGCAACCCTGAGCAGTATATGTCAAAGTATAAAACGCCACATTGAAGCTAGATGCACAAGGAGGCCGTCAGGAGCAGCACCTAGTTGTCACCCGAGCTGTGGTCAGCAAAAATCTGTTGGGGTTAGTAACGGTTTTCTTAGTGAAAACAACGTGTGTTGTTGTTCCTCTTTTAGCTGTAGACTAATTATACTATGCTAATGACGTATTCAGTAGAATTACAAGGTTTTATACAATAGTTTTTAAGTAATTAAATTTTATATTCGAAAAAATCGTGATTCGTCACGTCTTGTTAGCAACCGTTGTTGTGGGATGGACAAAAATGTTACTAAACAGACTTGTAAAGCTAGTACTCATTAAATTCATTGAACAGAAAATATTAGATATTTTCAAAACAAGAATATATTTTTAACAGAAAGCTGGTGGAAAAATAATAGGTACCTACTACAGTTTGTTTTTTTATAACATTTCAGGTATATTTTCAAAATGATGATCTACTTTGCTATTGATTTGTTTTTATTGTTTTCATGAGTACTATGCCTATTAAATCTGCTTCGTCACGTCACGTCCTTTGAGTAACTGTCCCCAAATTGGTAAGCCTTATTTCTTAAAAAACTTGAATATTATTTAAGAGCAATATTGAAAGTAATACATGAAAAATAAAGAAACATAAAATAAAAATATAATTATAATAAAATTTTATACCTTTTTGGCTAATTAAAAAAGATGAACGATAATTTAAACTGTCATTTTGCCAATATGTGACTAAACAGACCGAAATGTTATTTTTTTAATAGGAAATACTTATTTCATGACTAAATACTAATATTAAATGTAATTAGATGGTGCATTAAAACTAGAAAGCAGCATTGGTTTAATTAACTTCAAAGTAGTTTAACTTTTATCGATATTTAAGTTTTGTTACTAAAAGGACTTTTTTTCCTACTTCGACATCGAAAACTTTAAATTACGCAGAAAATACTCATTTATTCCCTGAACCTTTACATAAATCAGATAATTTATAATATCCTTTATAATAATTCATAGTTTTTAAGTCCTAAATCAAACATAAATTTTAAAAGTCTGTTTTTGAAACCTGCCCGGATTAAAATAAATATGCCCAGTTACACCATGTCAAAAAATATTGCAGCTCTGGGCCACTCCAGGCTCAAAGGTTCCTATCACGCTGGCCGCGTTACCACTGTATTGGAATGTGATTGGAATGGATAACCTTTGCACCAGGAACGACCCAGCACGAGGGTCATCTCCCTCTCCCTAAGGACGTCCAACCTCCCCCTATAAATGCTTTTGCGTCCCTACCCTAACACCCTGCAGTTTCCACCGCAAATGATTGAAAGTATAATGTTGCATCAGCTCTTTGTACTTCGTTATTTTCTTTTGAGCAGCGAACTTTTTTAAGAAATTGATACTAGTAAGCTTAGCATGAAGCACTGTGACAAGTAATCTTGTCACATATCTCATTTATCATCCATCATACTAATATTATAAAGAGGAAAGATTTGTAGTTTTGTGTGTGTGTGTAAATTTGTAATAAATAAACTCAAAAACTACTGCGCCGATTTCAAAAATTCCTTAACCATTAGAAAGCTACATTCACCCTAGGCTAGGCGAGCTACCTTTTACCGCAGGATAATGCTACATTCCATCGGGAAAAACTTAATGCGGGCGGAGCCGCGGCGGGAAGCTAGTTTATTATAAAGGTGCAAGAAATCCACCATATTAAAACATCCTCCTATAGTAAGAGATATAAGATGTGTTGGATATCTAAAGCCTGAATTAAAATAGGATAGGACACGACAGAACTGTCAAACGTGAAACCTTATGGTAGCCTGTTGTTTGCAAAAAAAACGAAAGAGCTGGCTTCCCATAGCACAGGATTTCCTAGTTTGGGGGCCAGGAACACAGTATGTTGTGTTATTACTATTTAGGAAAATAAATTAAGTACTTTTGTTTTGTTTGTTTGCAGAGGTCGGCAGCTGACGTGCCAGCGCATCTTCCAGGTGCCGGCGCCGGTGAACGCGGTGGTGCTGCACCCGGACCAGTCGCAGATCATGGTGGGGGACCAGTCCGGCATCATACACATGTGGGACCTGCGCACCGACCAGAACGAACAGCTGGTATGACCTACCCCGACCAGAGATATACAACTCCTCGCTATATTGCGGAATTTCGATGGAACTAATTTTATAATGGAAATTGTCGCATATTTGGCTAGAGCAGGGTTTTTATTTTTCTGATCTGGCTTTAACCACAGAATACCAAATAGTAGTCCCTACAGAAGCTGCACTAGGCGACATAATATAAATTGCAACCCTAGCTCCGTTATAATAAAGTGCAATTCAGATTGCACGGCGCTAGGCGAAAAGAAGTAGTTGCTGCATCTCTCTCTCTCGCGTATTGCGCCACTCTACTAACTCGTTTAGGGAATGGGGAATTGGTCCGCACGCGGCCCGAGACCGTTCGGCCGGGCGGTAGGTAGTTATAGCGCGCAAGTACATGGAGTGACGGAGGCCTGCTTTGACCACGTGTACTTAGTTATTTTAAGCACATTTAGCCAATGGGGCCGAGTGCAAAAAATCCTGTCGGATCGCAATAGTCTTTGGATACAGTACGCGCTAAACCTCTAGTCAACAATGAACACGGCACGATTCACGTCGCGTCGCAATATAATGGGCGCCGTGGCGAATTATTACGGTTATATATGACTATAACAATTTGATATTTATTGTGACGATCTGATCTAAAATCTACTTAAAGCTCTTTTCGACGCCGCAATCCATATCGAATCATTGTTATTTACGATGATGATGTTTGTTTTTTATTATTGACCTAGTTTGAGTCGAAAAAGTACGACGAATCAAGCTTCGCTTCTACCACAAAGTAGTCATGTAACAACGCGTCTAGGGGCGGCTCGAGGGAGCCTCGAACCTAGGCCTAGCGCGTTGATACCAAAAACATCGTGAAGAAGACGACGCCTGAGGGGATGATGGGACAGGAATGTGGAATGTTTGTTTAGATAAATTGTACAAATACAAATATTCTTTATTGCACATTAAAAAAAATTACACATAAAAATAACCCGAACATAAATTTGCGGCAAATGGCGGCCTTATCGCTTTAAGCGATTTCTTCCAGGCAACCTTTAGGCGAGAGTAGAAACGTTCAAAGAAAAAGAAAAGGCGGTTGTGCAAATAATATCGCATAAGAATGTAGTTATTGTATTATAACTGGTCATGTTTAATAAATATTATTATTATTATTAGATCCCCGAGGCGGAAGCGTCGATCCAGGACATAGCGATCGACCCCCTGGGCAAGCTGATGGCGTGTGTGAGCAACAAGGGCAGCTGCTACGTGTGGGCGCTGGACGGCAGCCCCCCGCGCCCCGTGCCCCGCAAGCACCTCCCCGCGCACCGCAAGTACGCGCTCAGGTGCAAGTTCAGCCACGACTCCACGTAAGGGAACAACACAACACTCATCTTCATTTATTTTGTTACTTTAAAGCCCGACCGAAGAAATAAAAATCTTCGCCATATTGCGGAATTTCAATGGAACTTGTTGACGACTTGCATGTGTTGCGATCGACCTACTGTTATCGCTACACCACACGCACACTACGACGTTTTACTGGCAGCGCCGTCTCGCGTCGAACCTTCTATTGAAAATACCATCTTTCAATCAACAAGCCACCTATTAGACGCCCCTGCATCTCCAGAACAAATTTTCTAAGGGAAATGTTGCCATAGTCGTAAAAATATACACGTGGCGCCCCCAGAAGAGGTTTTTTATTTTTTGACCTAAACCTAGACCTAGATAAAGAGACCTAGCTTTAGCGCATTTTAGGAACTAGTTATTATTTCTCTTCAGACGACTTGCTTATTATTTTTGCTACCTTATAGTACCTGCCACTTTTTGATTTTTATGATAGCCCCGTTTTGAGGCTTATTTATGATAATGAAAGCCAAATAATTTAAATGCTGCCAAATTATTTTTTTAGTTGCTAACAGTTTGTCGCCGTTTCAGTTTTTAGTTGCCTCGAAAATAACAAGCCAAATGTATTGTTTAGAATGCTGGTGACGACATCTGGCGAGTGTTGCGCGCGCGTGTGGCGCACCTCGGACTGGGCGCTGCAGCGGGAACTGAGGCACGACACGCAGCGCTGGGTGTGGGACTGCGCCTTCAGCCGGGACTCGCGCTTCCTCTTCACCGGTAACACACACACACACACACACACACACACACACACACACACACACACACACACACACTAGCACCTCGGACTGGGCGCTGCAGCGGGAACTGAGGCACGACACGCAGCGCTGGGTGTGGGACTGCGCCTTCAGCCGGGACTCGCGCTTCCTCTTCACCGGTAACACACACACACACACACACACACACACACACACACACACACACACACACACACACTAGCACCTCGGACTGGGCGCTGCAGCGGGAACTGAGGCACGACACGCAGCGCTGGGTGTGGGACTGCGCCTTCAGCCGGGACTCGCGCTTCCTCTTCACCGGTAACACACACACACACACACACACACACACACTAGCACCTCGGACTGGGCGCTGCAGCGGGAACTGAGGCACGACACGCAGCGCTGGGTGTGGGACTGCGCCTTCAGCCGGGACTCGCGCTTCCTCTTCACCGGTAACACACACACACACACACACACACACACACACTAGCACCTCGGACTGGGCGCTGCAGCGGGAACTGAGGCACGACACGCAGCGCTGGGTGTGGGACTGCGCCTTCAGCCGGGACTCGCGCTTCCTCTTCACCGGTAACACACACACACACACACACACACACACACACACACACACACACACACACACACTAGCACCTCGGACTGGGCGCTGCAGCGGGAACTGAGGCACGACACGCAGCGCTGGGTGTGGGACTGCGCCTTCAGCCGGGACTCGCGCTTCCTCTTCACCGGTAACACACACACACACACACACACACACACACACACACACACACACACACACACTAGCACCTCGGACTGGGCGCTGCAGCGGGAACTGAGGCACGACACGCAGCGCTGGGTGTGGGACTGCGCCTTCAGCCGGGACTCGCGCTTCCTCTTCACCGGTAACACACACACACACACACACACACACACACACTAGCACCTCGGACTGGGCGCTGCAGCGGGAACTGAGGCACGACACGCAGCGCTGGGTGTGGGACTGCGCCTTCAGCCGGGACTCGCGCTTCCTCTTCACCGGTAACACACACACACACACACACACACACACACTAGCACCTCGGACTGGGCGCTGCAGCGGGAACTGAGGCACGACACGCAGCGCTGGGTGTGGGACTGCGCCTTCAGCCGGGACTCGCGCTTCCTCTTCACCGGTAACACACACACACACACACACACACACACACACACACACACACTAGCACCTCGGACTGGGCGCTGCAGCGGGAACTGAGGCACGACACGCAGCGCTGGGTGTGGGACTGCGCCTTCAGCCGGGACTCGCGCTTCCTCTTCACCGGTAACACACACACACACACACACACACACACACACACACACACACACACACACACACACTAGCACCTCGGACTGGGCGCTGCAGCGGGAACTGAGGCACGACACGCAGCGCTGGGTGTGGGACTGCGCCTTCAGCCGGGACTCGCGCTTCCTCTTCACCGGTAACACACACACACACACACACACACACACACTAGCACCTCGGACTGGGCGCTGCAGCGGGAACTGAGGCACGACACGCAGCGCTGGGTGTGGGACTGCGCCTTCAGCCGGGACTCGCGCTTCCTCTTCACCGGTAACACACACACACACACACACACACACACACTAGCACCTCGGACTGGGCGCTGCAGCGGGAACTGAGGCACGACACGCAGCGCTGGGTGTGGGACTGCGCCTTCAGCCGGGACTCGCGCTTCCTCTTCACCGGTAACACACACACACACACACACACACACACACACACACACACACTAGCACCTCGGACTGGGCGCTGCAGCGGGAACTGAGGCACGACACGCAGCGCTGGGTGTGGGACTGCGCCTTCAGCCGGGACTCGCGCTTCCTCTTCACCGGTAACACACACACACACACACACACACACACACACACACACACACACACACTAGCACCTCGGACTGGGCGCTGCAGCGGGAACTGAGGCACGACACGCAGCGCTGGGTGTGGGACTGCGCCTTCAGCCGGGACTCGCGCTTCCTCTTCACCGGTAACACACACACACACACACACACACACACACTAGCACCTCGGACTGGGCGCTGCAGCGGGAACTGAGGCACGACACGCAGCGCTGGGTGTGGGACTGCGCCTTCAGCCGGGACTCGCGCTTCCTCTTCACCGGTAACACACACACACACACACACACACACACACTAGCACCTCGGACTGGGCGCTGCAGCGGGAACTGAGGCACGACACGCAGCGCTGGGTGTGGGACTGCGCCTTCAGCCGGGACTCGCGCTTCCTCTTCACCGGTAACACACACACACACACACACACACACACACACACACACACACTAGCACCTCGGACTGGGCGCTGCAGCGGGAACTGAGGCACGACACGCAGCGCTGGGTGTGGGACTGCGCCTTCAGCCGGGACTCGCGCTTCCTCTTCACCGGTAACACACACACACACACACACACACACACACACACACACACACACACACACACACACTAGCACCTCGGACTGGGCGCTGCAGCGGGAACTGAGGCACGACACGCAGCGCTGGGTGTGGGACTGCGCCTTCAGCCGGGACTCGCGCTTCCTCTTCACCGGTAACACACACACACACACACACACACACACACACACACACACACACACACTAGCACCTCGGACTGGGCGCTGCAGCGGGAACTGAGGCACGACACGCAGCGCTGGGTGTGGGACTGCGCCTTCAGCCGGGACTCGCGCTTCCTCTTCACCGGTAACACACACACACACACACACACACACACACACTAGCACCTCGGACTGGGCGCTGCAGCGGGAACTGAGGCACGACACGCAGCGCTGGGTGTGGGACTGCGCCTTCAGCCGGGACTCGCGCTTCCTCTTCACCGGTAACACACACACACACACACACACACACACACACACTAGCACCTCGGACTGGGCGCTGCAGCGGGAACTGAGGCACGACACGCAGCGCTGGGTGTGGGACTGCGACTTCAGCCGGGACTCGCGCTTCCTCTTCACCGGTAACACAGACACACACACACACACACACACACACACACACACACACACACACACACACTAGCACCTCGGACTGGGCGCTGCAGCGGGAACTGAGGCACGACACGCAGCGCTGGGTGTGGGACTGCGCCTTCAGCCGGGACTCGCGCTTCCTCTTCACCGGTAACACACACACACACACACACACACACACTAGCACCTCGGACTGGGCGCTGCAGCGGGAACTGAGGCACGACACGCAGCGCTGGGTGTGGGACTGCGCCTTCAGCCGGGACTCGCGCTTCCTCTTCACCGGTAACACACACACACACACACACACACACACACACACACACACACACACACACACACTAGCACCTCGGACTGGGCGCTGCAGCGGGAACTGAGGCACGACACGCAGCGCTGGGTGTGGGACTGCGCCTTCAGCCGGGACTCGCGCTTCCTCTTCACCGGTAACACACACACACACACACACACACACACACACACACACACACACACACACACTAGCACCTCGGACTGGGCGCTGCAGCGGGAACTGAGGCACGACACGCAGCGCTGGGTGTGGGACTGCGCCTTCAGCCGGGACTCGCGCTTCCTCTTCACCGGTAACACACACACACACACACACACACTAGCACCTCGGACTGGGCGCTGCAGCGGGAACTGAGGCACGACACGCAGCGCTGGGTGTGGGACTGCGCCTTCAGCCGGGACTCGCGCTTCCTCTTCACCGGTAACACACACACACACACACACACACACACACACACACACACACACACACACTAGCACCTCGGACTGGGCGCTGCAGCGGGAACTGAGGCACGACACGCAGCGCTGGGCACACACACAGGACTTTTTAGACAACCATTTAACTTTTTTTTTCTTTGATATGGCACTAGATTTATTCTTTGTGCCAGTTGCTTTTTTGTGATTAGACCCTTTAAATTTCACTTTTGACAAGAACCCATCAAAATCACTAAAACACTTTTCGGTATTAATTCGGTGTTGGTGTATGCAGGTTCGTCGGACAGCTACGCGCGGCTGTGGGACCTGGAGAAGGGCACCCTGGAGCGCGAGTACTGCGGACACCAGAAACCCATCACCGCGCTCGCCTTCCGCGACCAGGCCGTGTGAACTGGCCACTAGCCTTTCAAGGACCTCATTTCGTTGAGTATAAGCAATGTGGCCGCCAATCAAACGTCACGCCACACACAAACCACACTCGATAGCCGCTATGGCACTAAAGGGCGCATCTTAACTCTCTAAATTAACTATTTGACTCAGTACAACGGTGATTTTACAAAATTTTTACAGACTGTCCTTTCTGGTTATGACGTCAGTGTTACACAAAACTGATTTGGGTAACAACACACATACATATTTCAACATGGATTTCCATTTGCGGCTACGCCCGCGTTGTTTTTCGATTTTCCCGTGAGTATGAAATATTTTCTTGCGGTAAAATGTAGCGTATGTCACTCTTCAACCCTCTTGTCTATCTCCGTACGAAAATCTGGTCAATCTGTTGCTTAGTTTCAATATGAAAGGACAGTCAAACAAACTTTTGCATTTAGTATGCAGTATGGATTTCTCATGTTTATATTTACAAAAACATTGCTCTTAGGCTGTAATATAATAAGAATCCATAAAATATTTAGTTCCTATGAGCAAGTTGTTCCTATAGTATTAGTTGTTTGTAGACCAACTAATAACTTACACCACTCTTATAGCCTTAGGCCTGCCTAGCCATGGTCAAGTTGTAACAACTCTGTGAAGTCACGAAAATGTCAATAAGTCACTCGCCATGCCGCAAACTCTACAGCGCAGCGGAGGTTTTTCTGAACGTAATTTAAATTCAACTTTAGTACCGTGTACTTACTGTCCTCATTTTATTGTTGCGAGTCGTTTGTTCTTTTGCATTATTTCTCACATTTATTTCCACTGAGTATAAATTTATAGGTACCTACTTTCATCTCATATCTCTATACCTATAACCCCACCTTTGTTAATAGCATTATAAGATGTGTATAAACTGTATAAATAATGCTCAGTGATATTAAGGCACGACCACAGAAATAAAAAACTTCGCCATATTGCGGAATTTCAATGGAACTAATTTTATAAGGGAAATTGTTGCCATAGTCGTAAGCTATACACGTGGCGCCCCCAGAGCAGGTTTTTAATTTTTTGGTCAGGCTTTATTTGCATTATTTCTGTAAATATTATAAATTTGTACAAATAAATATAGTTGAAAAAAAATCTCCTTTATTTGTAGTAAATAGTCCTTACCCTTTTACTAATGCGAATAATGGTGAATTTTAATAAACACACAAAGTTATAGCGATGTAATTAAACTTTATTATAATAATAATAAGTACTCTCTTAAATAAGATTACATCATGATGTGTATTGCACAGCAACATAAATAATTCTTTGTAATAAACACTATTTGTCACATACATAATACATTTAACTTCACAACTTTAATGGAATTCTGTAATACTGCATATTATTCAACATTTCAGATCTATAAAAACAATATATTCATAATTTAAGTTTGTAGTTTTTCTTAGCAAATTAATATGGCTGGATAAAGTGAAATCTGGCAGCATTGGAAACGTCAAAAAATACAAGTCCTCGCTGATAAATGCCAAGTGTTTATTTATTTTATTAAATTACGAGCACGGATGCCGAGCAGGATGAATTTTGTGCATTGATCTACGATTACCTGTCTCTGTTACTCCAGGTAGCGTAATTATATTGCTTATTGCGCTATCGTAAGTAAGAGATTGCAAACCTTTCACTGACGTATGATGTTTAGTATTTTCAAAAATCTACTGTTATGAACTGGACTGGATGGGGCATCAGCTATTTCAAATAAATAGAATAGGTATTTAATAACTCCGCTAATGCAAATTTTTTGTATTGTACAAATCAAGAAACTGTGGTAGTAATAAATTTAGACCAAATTTTATTTACATATAAATCGTGTAAAAACGTACATAATAAAAAGAGGGTTGTCACCACCACAGTTAAATAAGCTAAAAGGGACGAAATTCTTCCTGCTCGGCATCCGTGCTCGTAATTTAAGGAGGCCGGATCCGCATTCCGGAAATATGGGTGTAGTAAGTACTAAAAATGCTCTATAGTATAAAACTTTGCATGACAATTTACGCAACTAAATTGTAATTTTTAACAAAAATGACAAGACTCAACAAAATACAATAAATAATTTAAGTATTTAAACGAAAATATCAGTCAATTCTTTTACATAACGGAATGTTAAAATTACAACATGTTTTGGATTATAATAATCATTGACAAATGCGTTATAATTTCGACTAGAAATAATTAATTCAATAAATAATAAAATTTGAAATTATTACCACTTTACCTGACAATAGTGTAAATATTTTTAATTTGCAATCAATTCTCCAAATCCATCTTAGTCTTTTGGGCCATTTCAAAATTTATATTCGGATAAAAGCTAATTACAAGTTTGTAATTTAAGTACATTAGGTACATATATATCTGAAAGCTTTTTTCCCCATTTATTTTAAGGTTTGTTTACACAAAAAGCAACTTTAAATGGTATAACAGGATTTGTGTACTAGATCGTGGTCAGTATAAGATATATAGGCCAAAACCTTCGTGAGATCAACATTGCGATTATAAGATCCTGCCAAACCAGTGTCTAAAGTTTCAGTCATACTTTGTATTTATCAATCAATCTTATAGTTATTTATAAAAACTGCGAAACCAATTTTTTAACAAGAATGTATGGTGCACCGAGTAAAGGCCAAAGTAGAGACAGTTTTGTTTTTCAAACTCATTTTTTTCATAGTCTTCCTTTTTGTATCTCTTTTTTTCCTCGATGTGCATTATTTGGCTACACTTGACTGGTATAATTGACTCTCATAAACTCTTATTGCGTAGCCTTAAAGTGTTTATTTATGTCTGTATGTTGTGGTATGGGCCAAGAAAAGGCAAAGCTGCAATTTACATATATTATTTCGGCTTCTTGTTATTTTATACATTCACTCTTGCCGATCTGCTAGAAGGCTTGTTGTGTCATGTTTCTTTGTTTTTTTTAATAAATAAAAAACAAATCCAAATTGAAATACAGAACTGTAGGTACCTTACCAGTAGGCCTACTATGTAAGTAGCGACAGGCTTGAGATGCTGTCAAACGCGACATAGTGACATTAGAGCCATAGTAGTTCTGTCAATATGTCGCGTTTGACGTGTCGCTACTTACATAGTAGGCCTAATGGGATATTACTTTTTGGACGCTCTTAAAAAATATATAAATAATTATTCAATTCAATTCAATTTCGTATTGTATAGAGCTTCCTAGTGATTTCGCCAATGTCGAGTATTCTGAATGACAGCTTTGACGTTCCCTTCCGACACTGTTTTGTCAGGAGCTACGGATACACGGTCACTGTATGTCGTCGAGCGGTAACTGTTTGACCTCGCCCACCTCTGTCTGCGGCTCGTCGTCGCGCGTGTAGGTGATGACGAACTTGAGGCCGGGCGGGGCGGCGCGGGGGGAGGCGCGGGGGGCGGGGCGCGCGAGTAACAGCAGCTGGGTGAGCGCGGGCGGCGGCACGAACGGCTGCAGCGCCGGCAGCGACGTGCCCGACGGCGCCAGCAGACGCACCTTGCAACCCTACAACAAACATAACTAGTAGTACCACAGTTATGCGTGTCAATTAAGGACAGGATCTCAAATGTATAAACTTCACGTGGGAGATGTCAAATTTGTACCGTCAGCAAAGATATATTTGTACAATGCCTTAATTTCCTACAACACATAGTAAAAAAAATTCGTTTACCACGTTGAGTCTATCTAACTCTTATTTGAAACGCTTAATAGGTATACATATAACGGGTATTTAAATTTGTCAAAAGACACAACAAAAAAACTAGATGTCGGGAAATCCGACTATCCTACTAAATTACAAACGCGAAAGACTGTGAAGATAGATGGATGTTTGTTACTCTTAGATGCAAAAACTACTGAAATAATTTTAATGAAACTTCTTCAACATTACTACTGCATGACAACGCAACAGCTACAACTTTCACGACTTTGACTTTAGTGTGTGCGTGTAACGTTATAGCCGCGTAGTCGCGCCTAATGTAGGGGACACATAAAACTTTAAATAAAAAAATAATGTTACCTTTGGTACTACAGCTTGAAACTTATAATCTTCAATAGGAGAGCTACACTTGCTGGTAGTGGAGACGACTATCACGTTAACATCTTCCCGGGGCTTGTCTCTGCAGAAGTGCAGCACCACAGTTAGCCCGTCCTCCTCCAGCACAGTGAGGGGGGGCACGCTGCTCGGGCGCACGCTCCCCAACGACACATTTATATCAGTCAACGGCTTCACTTCACTCTTAATACTATCCTTCTTTTCCAATACTAAATTATCCTTACTTTCTACAGTTTCCAGTTCAGAGTTCCCGTTATTTAAAGGCAAACCTAAATCCAGTATACTGTCGAGAGGGCTGTCTGGTTTGGAATTGTTATGGACTGTGTCAGTGCTAATGTCAACCATTACGTCATCGTTTGGGCTAAAGGGTTGCGGTTCCACTTGAGCTAGCTTAGGTTTATCTACAGGCTTTTCACTGAAGAAATCTAGATCTAAAATTGCGCCGTTATTTGTGTGTGCGCCGTGTTTCGGAGAGTTCTTTTCTAGGGCATTCATTGGTATTTTCTTTGCTGATTTACTGTAAAGAAATACAAAACGTTAAATAACAAGTTAATGGTATCAGTAAGTAATTATAATTTATAAGTAATTTGTACCTGTTAAAACTATCAACCCTTCTAGCGTTTTCTGGAAGAGATTGTTTAAGTAACTGTTCCCCTAGAGAGTCTAATTCATTCCAACCTTCTGCTTTGTTTCCTTTTTCACTTAAGATACCTACGTCTTCTGAAATGAAACACAAAAATATTATAAGTTTAAATGATCATATCAAATGAGCTTTATGAACTTGGTGCATAAACACCATGACCGAAGAAATTAAACACCAGATAGAGAGATACAAAAAACGTAACTAATTAAACTTTGTAGTGTGTGGCTATCTTATTCATTACAGGTAGAATTCTATAAATTTATATTAGCGAGTAATTAGCATATGTTCGTCAAACGTGCAATATACTTCCATTGACATTTGACAAACACCCAGATCCCGCCTTTACATGGCGGCCCTGCCACATTAAACTCTTACTTACCGGAAGATATTAAACTGACTGGCTTCAACGGTTCAGCGATGTCGCCGCCGCCGGTCGCGAATATGTCTCCGAGTTCATCGATCACGCTGGTTTTGGCGTTGGTGTGATACGCGCGCGCGCCGGCAAAGTCTAGCAGGCTCTCATTGTGGGTGGGACTGGTACGAGCGGGGGGCTGGCTTGACACTGGCTTCGGTTGCTCGCTCGAGTTCGCGACGAACGCATTGTATTTCTCGAACACTTCATCTAGCACGTCGCTTGCGTGTAAGATGTCCGCTGTAAGGAAAATTAAAAGTTGAAAAGAGATAGGTGCTGTTTTCCTTTCGTCGACTCAGGTATTTAAGAGTTAATCATCAGATATAATAATGATAAATCTCAATATATGTAGCTATTAATTAGTACATACATAAAAGGCACGCTCTTTGTTGGCTAATGGGGTATAATTTGTAAATAATAGTATAATAATAGGCTTTATGTAGGTTAACTTCGAAACCCTCACGATATGCAAGCAAAAAACCTACTCAATAATTCTATTAGTTAAGTAACAAACCCTATGCCTAGTGTCAGCTTTACCTTGCAGCATTTACTAGTTGCTGCTTGCTTGCGGGTTAGCATGGTCTAAGAAAACAAGGTCTTGCATTCGGACCACGTGACTAACACAAGCCTACGTCATCATGCGCTGTTCATCCTTGTCTATTAACACGCATTCGACAAGGATGAACAGCGCATGGTGGCGTAGGATTGTGTCAGTCACGTGGTCCGAATGCAAGATTTTTTTTAGACCATACGGGTTAGTAAACAGCAGTTCGTTTTTAAGGAGTAGAAAGCGGATACTAGGCTGGAAAAGCGCTATGGCGAAGATTAGTATCTGACCGATGCTGTCGTGTTGCGTGTCCTGCGCCGCCAGCCGCTGCAGCGCTGGTCTGAGGCGCTCGCAGCGCGCGTGCAGCTCGTGTATGAGCTGCTGCTCGTCCGGCGACGCGTCGTGCGCGCGCTGCAGCATGTCCCGCAGCAGTTCAGCGCTGTCCAGCGCCGAGCCCACCTCCGCCGCGCGACGGCTACTCAACTCCGTGCGACGCTCCTCCTGATATAACATACAGTCAGCGACTGATCAAGAGTTCTGAGCACCATATGCTAATTATAAAATCGCGCGCTTTTTAAAATTTCAATATTTGTTGTTAAAATCTCAAACACATTTAGTTTTAGTGTTTTGTTTCGGTATAGCTGAAATATGTAGGGTAGATGCAATGATGCTCGATTGATGCATGCGAAGACACGATTTTAGCGCGCCCCCTCCGATCCTCGCGCCCTAGGCTGCAGCGTTATTAGCCTAAGGGTTCATCAGGGCCTGCATATAGTACAGTTTTAACATCATGAGCAGGATACATATAAGTCAAATAAAGTAAATTTTTAAACGCGCGCGCGCTAATATTATAAACGCGAAAGTTTATGAGTATGGATGGATGTTTGTTTGTTACTCTTTCACACAAAAACTACTGAATGGATTTTAATGAAACTTTACAGTAATCTAGCTTATACATCAGAATAACTTCATTCCCACGGGAAAAACGATTAAAGCGGGCGGAAAGCTAGTTGATTAATATATTTTATAAGCGTAAAAAATAGCTTGCATTCTATTTGTATGAACAATCGAATGTGCCGGGCCGCAGCAGGTCGATTTTTCATACAAATTGTATTCAAGCAATTTTGCGCTTCGCCCTGGAACGCTGCTGCCCGGTATACTCGTAAGCGAGCTATCACACTGGCGACAAAGACAAAGTCGTGCAAAAACGAAAAGGGACGCAGTTATGCGTTAGAATGAGATACAAATACACCGCGCTCACTCTTGCGCATAACTGCGTCCCTTTTCGTTTTTGCACGACTTTGTCTTTGTCGCCAATGTGATAGCTCGCTAATATGTGCGTAGCTTTAAATACTAAACTGAAAGACCTAAATATTATTAAGATTTTTGAAAACTATAAGTCTTCCTATAGGTACCTTGACGACCGACAGGCAGGGTCGCAGCACACGAGCCACACGCGACAGCCACAAAACGCGGCCACCGGCATATTTCTTACAGTTTTCTTACATTTAATATGAACTCGCCGCACATAGTTTACGAAACTACAAAGGAATATATCAGTGACCCGTATGCGGCGACCCATATTCGACGACTAAAAACATAACAAACTATTACTGATGCTAAAACTGAGCATTAAATTTAAATAACAATCAAGTTATTGATGTATTTTTATCTCTTCAAATTCTCATAACTGGTTTGCCAAGGATGGAAGTGTCTGTCTGTTCTGCTATTGGAAGACATCATTAAAATTCATTAAGCTTAGCACATTTAGCTTAGCAATTAGTGCAAGAAAATGGAAAAAGCAAGGAAAATACTTATTAATATTGCCTTCTTCACCATCAAAACTTTTATAACTAGTAAGACATAGCTGATTAGACAAATTTAAATATAAGCTTATATTTTCCTTGATGAAACCTTATTAGAAAAACAATGATATTTATTTCTTACATCACTTATTTCAGTCAGGGTTATTATAATACTTCATGTATTATATTGCAAATCACAGGAAACATGTTATTATAATAATAGTGAATCATGGAGCTTATTATAACAATGTTATGCAATAAAAAAAATATGGTGATAAAGAAACACACATTTTCACTTAAAGGCAAATAAAAGTTAAAGACTAGAGACTCTTAAACAGATATTGAACAATGGAATACAACCATGCACCATTTTAATAGGTAGGCTCAGTAGATAAGTAAACTTTTAGAAGAAATATATCTGAAAATGCAACTTGACAATGAAAGAGAATGCCTAACATGCAATCTACAATACTCATAGTCCCCATTTACTGATAGCAAATTTTATACATAAAAAAAAAACTACATTATTAGGTTAAAATGTCCCACTGTTTCGCAAAGCTCTCTCTCTCTCATCACAATTTTTTATTCCAAAACTGATTAAATTTTAACTACAGGAGTCTACTGAACCCCTGTTAACATTATAAGTGTCTATTGTAAGGCCCACTTCAGCTAATTTAGTTTGTAAACATACACCGTGCCTCTTTAGGTTGACATCTAAATGACTATTCATGCTCCATACATAGCTCTGTCAAAACAAACCTAATGTATGATAGGCAAAACTTTAATGAGAAAAAGGAAATTGTGTATTTTGTAATAAAACTCACCTCTTTAACCATAGTTTTGATCAGTCTGTTGGCATGTTGGAGATCTTCAGGCTTTTTACTCTGCAGTAATTTTTGCAACAGTTTAGACTTCTCCTCGTCCTCAAATATGGCGTTCTTGGCGCGGTCGCGGGGAGGCGGCGTGTCTTCCGGGGGGAGGGGCGGCGGCGTCTCTTTGATCACGCCTTGGTTCTTCAGCATGTCATATGCAACCTTGAACTTGCTCTCTTTTGGATATTCTATAGACCATGCATGTAAGAGTTGTAGAACCTATAAATATTACATAATATTTTTAAAAACTAGTATTGATTTATGCTCTATAAAATGTTTATAAAGTTGAAGAGGCATTAAGTTTGAAAATTATATTTAATAAAATTTACAGAAGTTCCGAAGAATGATCTACATTTACAAATTATTTTATCAGTGCCTATTTTATTAATATTTTTATGTTATTAAAGAAATAATAAGCAAACAGATATTTGCATGTTTATATGTTTGCCTGTACCAATATAAATTGATTTGACAGAGACTACTTCTCTATCTTTAACTAATTCCACAAAATATATTTTAATCAAAACAACTCACCCTAGTCCTTACTTCAGGTGCTGTTCTATCAGCAAAGTATTTAGGAGAAACTAGTTTTATCATTTCATTTAAGAAGCGGAACTTGCCGACTTCTGCGTGGAAGCTGGCGTCGCAGCGGCGCATGCAGCGGTCCAGCATAGTGAGCGCTAACAGTGCTTCCCGAGCGTTGGGCGTGTGGACCCTGGCCGCTAGCGTCTGAGCGGCCAACATCGGGCCCTCCGGCGAGTCCTTCATTATAGCACAAAAAGCCTCCAACGCCGCCGCGTCTGGACATGGTAACGACTCGTGCGTAGCTTTTACTGAAAAAACAACATCTGCTGAACTACTCCACCTTGGATACATCAAATAAAAGAAAAAATGCACGTGATACGTACATATCAAAGCTTCTAAGCTGATCAGTGTTACGTTCATGTTTGATACACAATTTTACTGTGTTTATTAATACATTTTTAAGGGAAAGCTATTTATCTGCCTATAAACTTAGTCACGTCTCTTGTTCTTTTCTTTTGTCCAAAGAAAGAATTTTGCAACTTGCTTGAGTCTTCCTTCCTTCCTTCTGCCTTCTTGCGTTTTTTTTTCTCACTATTGTAGTGTGTGTGTGTGTGTCAAATTTTGCATCAAATTTTGACATTCAATGTCACGCACGATGACGACATTGATTTTTTAAAGTTCTTTTATCCTTTATGGGAAAGGCAAAGGTTTCAAAACCCATACAGCCTAGCCTATAGAAACTTATAAATGCGAAAATCCCGTGCCGTCGTGCCGTGCGTGCGTGACAAGAATGAAATTCCTGAAGATGTTCAAAATGGATGCAAGAAATCATTAAAAAATGAATAAAACTGAAATAATAAACTCGGATATTTTGCAAGAAACTACTAAAGAGTAGGCTGTCTGAGCTTAAAAACCTTTGCCTTTCTCATAAGGGATAAAAAGAACTAAAAACATATGTTTGTCAATGTCACTTTTTTATTTGGCGTTGGCGAAAACGTCAATCTTGATTCTATTTTTTGGAAACCAGTAGAAAATTCTATAAATAATTAGTTTACTAGTGGAGTTTAGCGCTATTGCGTGAATTTGCGCACAAAATGGCCATTTCGCGGCTGTCCCGATTGGTCTCCCAGACGAGACATTTCACTAAAGCTGGGCAAGTGCTACAGCGGAGGACAGCAACCACCACGAAAACGGGAGCGATTCTCCCAGAGCCCGAGAAAAAGCCTTTTGGGCTCGTGGGTATCATCGCCGCCGTAGTTCCGGGCCTCCTCATCGGCGCCGCCATCAGTAAGAACATCGCCAACTTCCTTGAGGAGAATGAACTTTTCGTGCCTTCCGATGATGACGACGACGATGACTAAACCTTGTGTCGTGAACTTCTACTCTTATGTTAAATTATCTAGTTTTTTACTTTTACAACAATCTCAATCATATAAAGTGTACTTTTAGATTGGTAAAAAAATAAGTCTTAGTGTTATAAAATCTATTTATTGTTAATAATTAAAGTGGGATTCTATATAGTTACAATTCGATGTAAATACAGTTTGTGCTGAAATCAAACATTTCATAATACATATTGCAAATTAACATAAATTTAACTCTTATTTATAATTTACATGTTTCTTCAGATATATAATTCTTTCATAATATAAATATTAGATGCAATTTTAAATCTTTCTCTTATTATTTACAATCTGAATCGTATAATACACAGCATATACAGCTGATTGCAATTATAATATATAAATGCATTTTATAAAATGCTCTTGTGCTGTGCTAGTCAAATGTTTACTCTCTAGCAATAAATATTATGCATTAGAAATCTCATCCCTCACTTGTGCTTAGTCTTTTAAGTGAAAATAATGAATACACTCAATAAATGACATGAAAATGGCAAAATTCAGTCTTTCATTTCTGCAAAAATGAATTTTATATGGCTTGCTGTACATTAAATAAAGAAAAGGGATATCCTATTTTAAAACTGAGAATCAGTAAAGGACGTATCAGAATTAAAATTTCAGTGGAAGACAGGATAGTTTATATAGATTGTGCAATGTGCAGGTTAATTTCTTTGTGTTTATAATAATACATAGCAAAGATGTTTTAAGGACTTCCTCCAATACTGGAGTATAGTGTTGTCCGGAGCGAAAGCACAAAAGAAAATAATAGTACCTACTAACCCGCGAAAGGCTAGATGTCATAGTCATAAATTACCTGTAAATGAATGATAGGTAATCATGGACTTAGTAACATAGTTACACTATAAACAAGGACTGCGCTGACAGTACGTAAAAGCGAGCAGAGCAGGATGGTGTATCCAGGGGCACTTCATCACTTTCTAATAGGGTGACCACAAGATATTTATTATGCAGAATCGACAGTATTAGAATTTAAAACCGCACAGTGCATTTGTAAGAATAAATATTTTTCGCTTAAGCGAAAGCTATTAATAGCTTGGTTGTCCTATGACGCTTACTAGACAATCCCTACGAAATCAATATATAAGAAAAGCAAATTGAAGATACGTTCCTCGTCGTGAAGATTGTAGTGTAGTGACGCTCACGCACACACTTAAACGAGCAACTCGCTTGATCAGCAATATTTAGGTATATAAGTTAGCACTTAGTAATAATAACTCTCTTTTGGTACAATAAAGTATCTGCGCTCCACTGTCGACTACGTGTTTCATTGCCTCCAGCAATCTCCCACTCGCTATTGGAAGATTGTTAATTGAACATACATAAAATAAATAACTACCCATTAATTTTATGTCCATCATTTAATTTACAACAAATAGGAAAATGTTCATAATGATTCTAAATGTTTTATAAAACTAGCACTGCAGATATGTAATTCGCAAATATACATCTGAGGATTCGTTGTTTGTTTTTGAGGTGCGAAACCCTGAAAAGGGGAAATGCACCTTATGGTTTCCTTATGCTAACTAATAAAATGAAAGAGCGTCCTTTTTTAAGGTTTCCTTAGTATGGTAACTCATTATATTTACAATTAAAATATACAGCGTCATATTTGAAGTTTCCTTATTATTATGGTAACTCACTCCAGTTAATAAAATGAATGAGCGTCCTTTTTAACTTTTGTGACAATACTTTGACTTGTCGCTAAAACGAATATTCTAAAAGAGTACTGCATTTAATTTCAGCCTGAATTGCTACTTCTTTTACACTTGAGTAGGACTTTTTGGCTGAAGGTGTGTAAGCGTCGAACTCGCCAGAGTCGTGTGAAGCACTAGGCGCACAATGTTCGACTGGTTGTGATTGTGGCTGGATTACAATATTGCTTAGTACAGTTATCTGTTTTTCTTTCTTCTGCAATAAAAAGCAACTACAATATTAAACTAGTAATTACATCCAAAAACACAGATTGAGTTTCTAAAAAATACGGGTCTTCAATAAAGTTACATCACACTAATATTTAAATATGTAAAAAGTATGATTGTTCATCATCATAATCATCATACTAATATTATAAAGAGGAAAGATTTGTATTTTTGTGTGTGTGTGTGTGTGTGTGTGTGTGTGCATGTTTGTAATGAAAAAAGGGCGGAGTCGCAGCGAAAAGCTAGTCTTTCATAAAATACTAAATACAATGCGGCTGGACATGTTGACCTTGAGAGTGCCCGTATTCCGTAGCAATAGGGGTGAATTTCGTAGTGCGAATGTCCAACCGCATGAGCTGGCTTCTGTACATTCTGATGAAAGGGTATCATTCATTATGGACCAAAAAAGTAAAAGTGCCCGCCAGCAAAAAAAGTACAACTTTCGGGTAGAACACACAATTCCTGTATGTATTCTTTTACTATGACACCAATCCTGTGCACCCCATGGTTGTATTGTTTAATTATATAATAAAAATGTTAATAGCAAAGTATTATTTGGACCCATGTAGTCATATTGTATTGAATAATATATTAAATTTATTTATTTTATGTAGTTTAACAAATTTTTTTATTCTTATAATAATCTTGGATTAAGTATGTATTTGTTTAATATAATTAAAAATATACTAAGGAAGTATTATTATGATGCATATATATGATCATTCATCAAATATAGAAAGAAACTACGACGTGTTCTATCCGAAAATTACACGTTTTTTCCTTGATCGGCATTTTCACTTTTTTGGTCCAACATTGTATGAAACGTGAATGATGTAAAAAAATATTACCTTTATTTCCTAAAGAGACGTGAATTTGTAACTATTTAATTCTTTGGCAGTATGACAAGCAAATTATAAACAGAATTTACGCTTCATAAACGATTGTAGTAATCTCTCCCTCGTCTCATCTCGGCGGCATTTTTTTTCCAACTCTGGCGTCATCGATAGGACGGGTTGTATACGTACGCCACTAGTTAGTGCAGCACTATAGCAAGTTCTGGAATTTTATGGATTTAAATGCGAGGTCAATATCATGGTCACCCTAATTGACAAACATAACAACCGTTATTCAAAACATTGTTTTTTTGTCTTACCCGTGGAATGATATTCCGCAGCCACCGTATGATTCTTCTTCAATTTGTAATACAACAGCTTTTAATCGTTTTGAAATAAATATTATGAATTGAAAAATTAAAATAAACCGAAACTATTAAACTACATAGGTAAAAAGCCGTCATGTCATGATGACACATTTCACATTCAATTTGTTGTCAGTTACATAACCAAAAAGAAGTTTCCAAGAAGTTTGAAAATATTTTCTTACTACAGATGATGATTCAGTTTTTTTTTTAGGTGATTTCTTTATTATATTCTTTGGTATTAGAAAGGGACACGACACTCTTTAGTGCCTCTCACTTTGCTCGCCCTGCCTCTGACAACGATGGTAACCTAAATTGAATCTTAATTAGATGACATAGGGTAGGCTTTAACATTTTTAAATTTAGGTAGACCGCAGTCCTGTTTATAGTGTAACTATGGTAATTCGTCCAAGTAGGTAATAAACATTATATTCATTTAATGTCATGTCAAATAATTAATACTGATTGACAAATTATAATTCGACTTTCCAGTAAATGGAAACTCACATATCTAAATTTAAAATCATCCTAAACACTGATGAAAGAACATTCACAAGACAATGTTGTCCCATCAAGTCAAATGAAAACTAGAAAAGATGACTTAAAATTAAAACAATCATTTTAGAACTACATGGAAATAATTTTGATATACTTGTTGTTCAATGTATAGTCAGGTGTGTATTTAAAACTATGTATGTTTATTCAGGAGGACGCTTGTGTTCACCCCAGCCGTGGAAGCACTTGGTGAAGCGTCTAGACTCTTTATCCTTGAGTGTGAGGAACAATTTGCGTACACGATCTGGCTGCATAGTCTTCATGTGCTGGATGTACACCTGATAAAAAAAAAAAAAAACTATATTTTTCTATTGAACAGCAAACAGTTTCATTTTATTATAAACTTGCAATGCATAAAGAAATGGTCGACTCAATAAAAGCACGTAGGTTAGGCCATGAAACCATAGATATAAAAAAAAAAATCTACCTCTATGCATGAAACAGTCATTTGTCATTTACATGTCATAGACATGACATTTAAAGCCTTATCCAGAAATATCTCAGAATAAGGAAGTGTGAAGCGCAGTTTTCCCACCTCTCTGATAAATATACAAAAAACTCGCCTGCCACATTTATTTTTGTTTCTGGCAACAATTTCCATTACAAAATTGGTTTCAAGAAATTCTGCAAAAAGGGGGGTTTTTTATTTTTCTGGTCAGGGTTTAAGTGTTGGAAAGGGATAGGAATATTGTTTATTTATTCATGCACACATGTACAGTAGCCAGCACATGCGGCTTGACGGCATTTTGACCTTGAGAGCGCCCGTATTCCTTTAGCGGTAGGGGTGAATTTCGTAGTGCTAATATATAACATGCGATGGCTTCTGTACATCAATAGGGCATCGTATAAGAGGAGTACAGACGAATAAATAATAGTTTTAAAAAACTAAAAAAAACACGCTTTATTAATGAACTTAAAAGTAGAATTCTAACACATAGTTAGTTTTGGGGTAGAGTCTTCCGCTCCCCCTCAAGTCCGGTGAAGCTTGATTGCTTGATTGGTCGTACTTTTTCGACACAAGCATAGGCCATTAAAAAAAAAACACATAGTTACATACAGGTCGATCTAATAAAACCGTGTTAAAAATGAAGAATGATGAAAATGAATGAATGGTGATGATATCTTTCGGCTGAAATTATGATGATGATGATGAAAAATGAAGAAGGTGGGTATAGTATGTATGTGTGTGTGTACCTGCGCAGACTTGTAGGCGAGCTTGATCTCGACCTCGGAGCACTTGGCGCCGAGCCACAGGAACACCTGCTCGCCGTTGTCCAGGATCATTATGTCGTCGTCCGCCAGGTCGTCCTGGGAACATCATCACTACTTATAAACACTGACCAAACAAATCAAAATGCAGCTCTGGGGACGCCACGTGTATATTTTTAAAATTAGTTCCATTGGAACTCCGCAATATGGCGAGGTTTTTCATTTCTTTGGTAAGGCTTTACATTACATTCATGGTCCAAGAAAACAAGGTCTTACAATTAGACCACGTGCCTGACACGAGCCTACGTCATTTTGCCTATTCATCCTTGTCGAATGCGTGTAATAGACAAGGATGAACAGCGCAAAATGACGTAGGCTTGTGGCAGTCACGTGTTCTAATTAAAAATAAGAAACCTCGCCATATCGCGGAATTTCAATGCAACTATTTTTACAAGGGAAATTGTTGCCATATTCGTAAAAATATACACGTAGCGCCCCCAGAGCAGGTTTGTTATTTCTTTGGTCAGGCTTTAAGACCTTGTTTTAACGGACCAAAGAAATAAAAAACCTGCTCTGGGGGCGCCACTGGGGGGGGAAGTAGTAAGCCTTCTCGCAGAGCGTTATCCATGCTCGGGCCCTCCCCGTGAGTAGCGGCAATCGCCGTGAAACCGATTACTACACCACGATGGCAAACCAAATCCCATGCAGTCCACTTACAAAGCCGGCTTTGTGCGTAATCTCGGTCAACATCGAAGGGTTCTCTAATGACAAGTCAGAAATTCTTTCCGATTTGTATCGCAAATCAAACTGTGATATTCTTTGCGTTCAAGAGACCCACCGCGATGAAACACACAGCCGCCCACATATACCAGGACTTGCGCTTATCGCTGAGGTCAAACACCAAAAGCACGGTAACGCAGTGTTTGCTGCCCCCAGCGTAAGCATAATTTCTACCAAGTGCTCGTCCCAAAACGGTACCGAAATAATTACTGTCGAAACCGGGAACTGTACCATATCCTCCGTATACAACCCTCCTGGGACACTATTCCGCTTCGATCCTCCAGAAAATTATGACAACCAACCGGTGAAAGTCGTGATTGGGGACTTTCATAGCCACAGTCCATCTTGGGGCTATAGAGACACGGACCAAAGCGGACATGCGGTGGTGCAGTGGGCTGATGCTAACGATCTTAGTCTGATACACAACCCCAAATTACCGGCCTCATTTTATAGCCGCCGATGGAAAAAGGGTTATAATCCAGACTTGATCTTTGTCTCATCAAGTGTCAGTTCACAAAGCATTAAGTCCGTATGTCAGCCCATTCCTCGCACGCAGCATAGACCTATTATGTGCACCATACAACCCGTCGTCCGCCCTACCAACGTCCCCTTTAGGCGACGATTTAACTTCACCAAGGCCAACTGGGAACTGTTCGCTCGGTCAGTTGACGAAGCCCTTTTAAACGTCTCGCCAACCCCTCAAAACTATGACCGCTTTGTGGAAATCGTGTCAACTACTTCACGGCACTGCATCCCTAGGGGTTGCCGGACCTCGTATATCCCAGGGCTTACGTCAGACTCCGTCGAACTTCTGAGGCAATACGAGACGCTTTATGAACTGGACCCTTTCTCGGAAGAAACTAACTTGGCGGGTGAAGAGCTGCTGGCTAAAATAGGTGAGAAGCGAAAAGAGAGATGGATCAATACTGTTACTGGAGTCGATATGACTCACAACAGTAAAAAGGCTTGGTCCACTATACGAAAACTCACCAACGAGTCCCCGCAAGCTCTTTTGCCCGGCCAAGTCACCGCCAATCAGGTAGCCCACCAGATTTTGGTAAACGGCAAGCCACCATGCCGCCTCGAAAGGGTCCCAAAACTAAGAGCCAGCGAGAATGCGTGTGGCGATATAGGCAGGCCGTTTAGCCTAGCTGATATCGTCGCCGCAATTAAAGGCTTGCGATGCGGAAACCCCAACAAAACTCAGTCGTGCGTTTTTCATCTTCGCAACAGAGAGGCGGGGCGTAAACTGAATATCCTTTGGCGTGGGGAGCAAATCGAGCATAACGATTTTCCTAGATACTTAGGCGTTATCTTGGATCGCTCACTAACTTTCAGGAAAAACTGCGAACATCTGAAACTGAAAGTTCACTCGCGGAACAACCTGCTTCGTCGACTAGTCTCTACAAAATGGGGGGCTTCGCCTGAAGTCATGCGGACTACTGGGCTGGCCTTATCCTTCTCGGCAGGCGAGTATGCCAGCCCTGTGTGGACTCGTTCAGCCCATGCAAAGTTGGTGGATACTGCACTCAATGAAACGTGCAGGATAATTACTGGTTGTCTTAAGCCGAAACCTGTACAAGTGCTTTATCCACTGGCTGGAATATCACCACCAGAGGTCCGCAGAGCTGTGGCAAGCTCCCTGGAAAGAACCAAAATGGAGAGCGACACGCGAGACCCTATGAACGAACATTCGTCCGTTCCACAAAGGCTGAAAAGTCGCAAAAACTTTTCTAAGTGTGTCGTTCCCTTAACAGTCGACCCTGCAGAGGCGAGAGTTGAGCTTTGGCGGAATAGTGTCTCCCTCCCTAACCCATTTGTCCCGATAGCTGAGGGTCTCCTCCCTGGTTATAAACAGCCATGGTCTATCTGGAAATCCCTCAACAGACTCCGGACCCAGGTGGGTCGGACTAGGGATAACTTATACCGATGGGGTTTCATATGGGACTCTAACTTGGAGTGTAGGTGTGGTATGGTTCCCCAGAAAATGGACCATCTCATTAGCTGCCCATCTTGTCCTGTCACCTGCACGCGGGAGGACTTGATGAAGGCTACTGACGACGCTATTCGTGTGGCTGGTTTTTGGGCCGAGACTGTCTGAGTTTGCTGTCGACTCGAAAAGAAGAAGAAGAAGAAGAAGAAGAAGGGGCGCCACGTGTATATTTTTACGACTACTTTGGCAAATGAAAGTATACAATCGATGAAATTGGAAAACATTGTACTGGCAACAAAGTTACATATAAAAAAAAAAGTACCAAATAAGGTGACTCCATAGAATCGGGGTTGCCACAATGTTTTTTTTAAATTTGCCGCGTTTTTTCATTGTCTACTTACATTTGCCAAACTCTATGGCAACAATTTCCCCAATAAAATTAGTTCCATTGAAATTCCGTAATATGGCGAGGCTTTTTATTTCTTTGGTCGGGCTTTACATTACATTACAAGGGGCGTAACAGGGTGATTGGTGTGGCCAGGGCAGGGGACTAAAATCCGACAGTTGTTGTTAGGAAGTCGATATCGACTAACCTCGTTTAAAATTATCAATTTTACCCACGAGAATGAGGAATTCTCTCGCGGTAAAAGGTAGCCTATGTTAATCCCCAAGTTCTATCTTTATACCAAGTTTCATTAAAATCGGTTCAGTAGTTTCGGAGCCTATTCAATGCAAACAAACAATTAAATCTTTACTTTTTATAATAATATTAGTATTTCATAAGTCAATTGATAAAGAACATATTTTAGTGTGTGTGTGTGTGTGTGTGTGTGTACCTGGCAGAAGTCGGTGCACTTCTCGGAGACGGTGAAGTATCCCTTCTCGTTGGAGCAGCGGAAGAGGCGCGTGTAGCGCAGGTAGTCGGCGTTGTCGTCGTAGGGCCGCCGCCCGCCCAGCCCCACCCAGAAGAAGTTGTCCGGCTCGCTGCCTTCCGTCAACACCTGCCAACGTCATATACAATACAATACCAGCTTTCCGCCGCAGGCATTTTCCCGCGGTAAAATGTAGCCTATGTTACTCAGGGTGAATGTAGCTTACTAATGGTGCAAGAATTTCTGAAATCGGTTCAGTAGTTTCGGAGTGTCCTTATAGCTATAATCCTCCCCTATGAAACCATAATGAAATTCAATTTTGACTATGCTTAAAAATACTATTGAAATAATAGTAAATAGTATAATTGTAAGAAAATTACTATCATTATGATTCTGAAGATATAGCTATAGTTTGGGGAGGATTATAGCTGGATGTTCAAGTCAGAATCCTCCTCTCTCGTACAGCCAAACGGTGAGGTCTTTCAACTTAGTTTATATCCAAAAAAATAGACACGAAATAGTATTCATTGCTCACTAAAGAAAGAAAATTAGACGCGCTGTAATTCCGAAGATATAGCTACTGGTTGGGGAGGATTATGGCTTGAGCATTTCAACTTTGCTCATTTCAGCACGCTTTGTTATTTCATCCTAAAATTGGTATAAAAAATTGCTATTGAAATAGTATCGTCAAACTACATTCGATTTATTAAGAAAAACATCGTAAAAGTACTTTTTAAATGCATGTAAACTTCTATATACAAATTGGGTACGTATCGTTTGAAAAAAATATGCGCATTGTATGCAGGCGTCAATGACCTTTTTTCCGGATTAATTTGAAACAAACCATAGTTTAGTTGAGTGGTAGGATGTGTACTGACTGACCTGCAGGCTGACCCAGGGGTTGTTGAACTTTTGCTCGGCGAGCCGCTCGATGAGCCTGGCGCACTCGGGCTCCGCCTTGCTGCCGATCCACGCGTACACTATCGCCGACGATTCCGAGTTGGAACCCTCCAGGGGCACGTTCAGGATGTAGCTGGGAAACGTCACATTACATTTTTACATTAAAGGCGATAATTTGACAATCCTTAAGGGTCCTATCACACAGAGAGAGATATAAGCCTCGGCACGTACAAACCTTACCGTATAAACCTGCACCCTGCACACACGTGCGAAGTAAAAGGGTTGTATTTGAAGTTGACCAAGCCCGCACTGGGCCAGCGCGGTCGACTAAGGCCTATTCACCCTGATTTCAGGATAAACTCGAGCCGCATATATGAGCAAACTAGGCAGAGCCTGTACTATGGGTGTCAGACAGCTGATAATATATAAATATACAACATCCAGCCACAAAGGCAAACACAAGTGCTCATCACACCGGATTCGAACCCGCGACCTTGTGCTTCGTAGGCAGACATACTACCAACTAGGCTACGAGGCCGATGAATGAATGAATGAATGGTTAGTGATGTGAATATGTTACCAGAAGGCGCTGTTGAGCTGCGAGGCGTCGGCCTTGACTTGTATGAGCCGCGTGCACAGCGCCGACCCGTTACTGCGCAACTCGAACAACTCCACAGGCGGCCGGCCCTCCTGTATATCAATCACATTATTGCTCAGTTGATTAAGGTGTTAATAAAAATGGTGAGCCATCACGGGACGCCTGACAGATGTGAAACATCGAAATTATTTTGTATAAGTCATATGCATAAAAGAATAGATTACTACAAACAGGAATTAAATATGGCATAATGAAAAACATAAGCATTTCGAATTCTTTCCAGAAAATAATTAGTATTATTATCTTTCTTTCACACATGGACTAAAGCAAAGGACTCATTAATGTTAATCTTTAAAACTGAAATATATCAAGTACGTCATAGGATAAAGTAAATTGAATTTAAAATATTACAGAGTAAAATTTACTTTTATTAGTTTTTAAAATAAGTCTGTGATTGCTTCTAGTGGTTTTACACGTACCTGCTACATGGCGTGGTAAAAGATCATGAAAATACACTTTATTAGTGGCACTTAGAGAATAGTTTTCTTTAGTAAATATAGTCGATTTTACTGTAGAAGGCTTACAACAAAACTTGGTATACGACATGACCTAAGAAAACAAGGTCTAACACTCCGACCACGTGACTGACACAAGCCTACGTCATTTTGCGCTGTTCATCCTTGTCTATTACACGCATTCGACAAGGATGAACAGGCAAAATGACGTAGGCTTGTGTCGGTCACGTGGTCGGAGTGTTAGACCTTGTTTTCTTAGACTATGGTATACGAGGTGTGTGCTAGTGTACTGACCGGCTTGCTCCTCTTGCCGTCCCTGATGATGAAGAGCCCCTTGAAGTGCGCCATGAACTTGAGGCTCTCCTGCTGCTGGTGCGTCCTCACCACGTCCAGCCGCTTGCACAGCTGCTGTTCACTTGGTATACGAGGTGTGTGCTAGTGTACTGACCGGCTTGCTCCTCTTGCCGTCCCTGATGATGAAGAGCCCCTTGAAGTGCGCCATGAACTTGAGGCTCTCCTGCTGCTGGTGCGTCCTCACCACGTCCAGCCGCTTGCACAGCTGCTGTTCACTTGGTATACGAGGTGTGTGCTAGTGTACTGACCGACCGGCTTGCTCCTCTTGCCGTCCCTGATGATGAAGAGCCCCTTGAAGTGCGCCATGAACTTGAGGCTCTCCTGCTGCTGGTGCGTCCTCACCACGTCCAGCCGCTTGCACAGCTGCTGTTCACTTGGTATACGAGGTGTGTGCTAGTGTACTGACCGGCTTGCTCCTCTTGCCGTCCCTGATGATGAAGAGCCCCTTGAAGTGCGCCATGAACTTGAGGCTCTCCTGCTGCTGGTGCGTCCTCACCACGTCCAGCCGCTTGCACAGCTGCTGTTCACTTGGTATACGAGGTGTGTGCTAGTGTACTGACCGGCTTGCTCCTCTTGCCGTCCCTGATGATGAAGAGCCCCTTGAAGTGCGCCATGAACTTGAGGCTCTCCTGCTGCTGGTGCGTCCTCACCACGTCCAGCCGCTTGCACAGCTGCTGTTCACTTGGTATACGAGGTGTGTGCTAGTGTACTGACCGGCTTGCTCCTCTTGCCGTCCCTGATGATGAAGAGCCCCTTGAAGTGCGCCATGAACTTGAGGCTCTCCTGCTGCTGGTGCGTCCTCACCACGTCCAGCCGCTTGCACAGCTGCTTGAACTTCCTCTCCAGCCCGAATGTGAACGTCAGCCAGCCCATGTTGGGCGCCTTGCGACCCTGGGTGACACGTGGATTATAACAATCTTTATTTCTCTCATTACAAAGATAATTTGTTTTCACTTATTGACTTAACAATCCTTTGTGGCGGGAGCTGGTGTCTATAGGTATAGACACCAGCTCCCGCCTATCAACCTAGGTGGTTACCCTATATGATAGAAGTATTAAGTAAGAGAGGCGACATAGGCAGCAAGGCGAGTGAAACAAAAGATGGACGCGGATGATTGTATGCGATTTTCTATAGTCGTTTTGAAGCAGATAGCATCTGTAATGTAACGCATTATATTGTGTTGACTAGTTGCATTGATTAAGCATGTAAAATTTTTGACTTCTCATACGAACTCTCTGATTAAAATTATGCTGCGTACACGTAAGTGTAGACGTGCACGTGCCACTGAGTTCAATGTATGGAACTCGACGTCTACACGCACGTCTAAGTTACGCAATTGGTGTGTCCTGTCTCATACAGTTCCATACATTACAACTCAGTTGTACTTGCATGTGTACGCATACGGACCCAGTGTGCTGGAGCCTTTAGTGTTGTATTTTATTTCAGTTTCTTTGGAAAACTTGCTCGAAACCATTGACTGGCATACTTAGCTTTCAGTTTTTGCTGACACACTTACGCATTCATTTATAATATTGATGGCAAATAGTAGTAGAGGAAATATCAGTTCTAAATAACTCACCTGCCAGAAGTAGACCACCCAGGACGTGGTCTCGCCGTCATCTTCGGCGTCGCCCGTGTTGGAGCCTTCGCTCTCGTCTTCCGGCTGACAATAAAAAAGGCGGGTTAATTATTTAATCGCAAAATCCATGATACCACGAGGTCAAGCGAGAGATACTAGTCTGTGACAACCCTCAACCCTAGAGGGTCCGGCAAGCTTACGTCATCATTTTCAAGAACGGCGGGAGTTGTTTTTCTGTAACCTAATACTCTATGATTAGCTGTCCACCCACGTTGTTATTGGACTTTTCCGTGAACAGTTCTCCATAGGTATGATATATTTTCCCGTGGTAAAAAGTGTTGAACGGGGATATAAGGTAATGCAAAGTTTCATGACAAATAGTCAGAGAAACAAAAATTAAAAAAAAATCTACAGGAATGTTCTTCATTTTATTATAACTATATGGATAAAAAAGGAGCTGTTCATTTAATCTATTGTAAAGAAGTGGACCTAGAAACACAAAAAAACTAGTCGAAAAAGCATGGCTTGTGGAATTTAAGAAATGTTCGCAGTTTTATATGTATGATGATATTAGTGTGACAGTAGTTACCTCAGCGGGCAGGATGTACCGGCAGAGGAACACGTAGCAGTCGTGCGAGTGGAACACGCCGAGCTCTGCGTCGGGCAGGCGCACGAAGTGGCGGCCCTCTAATACGAACGATATTAGTGTGACAGTAGTTACCTCAGCGGGCAGGATGTACCGGCAGAGGAACACGTAGCAGTCGTGCGAGTGGAACACGCCGAGCTCTGCGTCGGGCAGGCGCACGAAGTGGCGGCCCTCTAATACGAACGATATTAGTGTGACAGTAGTTACCTCAGCGGGCAGGATGTACCGGCAGAGGAACACGTAGCAGTCGTGCGAGTGGAACACGCCGAGCTCTGCGTCGGGCAGGCGCACGAAGTGGCGGCCCTCTAATACGAACGATATTAGTGTGACAGTAGTTACCTCAGCGGGCAGGATGTACCGGCAGAGGAACACGTAGCAGTCGTGCGAGTGGAACACGCCGAGCTCTGCGTCGGGCAGGCGCACGAAGTGGCGGCCCTCTAATACGAACGATATTAGTGTGACAGTAGTTACCTCAGCGGGCAGGATGTACCGGCAGAGGAACACGTAGCAGTCGTGCGAGTGGAACACGCCGAGCTCTGCGTCGGGCAGGCGCACGAAGTGGCGGCCCTCTAATACGAACGATATTAGTGTGACAGTAGTTACCTCAGCGGGCAGGATGTACCGGCAGAGGAACACGTAGCAGTCGTGCGAGTGGAACACGCCGAGCTCTGCGTCGGGCAGGCGCACGAAGTGGCGGCCCTCTAATACGAACGATATTAGTGTGACAGTAGTTACCTCAGCGGGCAGGATGTACCGGCAGAGGAACACGTAGCAGTCGTGCGAGTGGAACACGCCGAGCTCTGCGTCGGGCAGGCGCACGAAGTGGCGGCCCTCTAATACGAACGCCTCCATCGCCTCCAGGTCGTCGTTCCACTCGTCCGCCAGCGTCCGAGCCTCGGCCGCCGACATCGCGGGCTGCCGCGGCGTGAACAGCGCTGATAGGTCCGCCCTGACGACAATACAACCGACTAATGTAGTCCTAATGGATATTCGTCAACGAATTATTTACAGTAAGCTGACGAATTAGGTGACCCCCCCGAGGCGCTGTTAAGCGCCATTTATCGCTACAAAGAGGCAGAAAATAACGAACTAATGGCTAATAATACTTTATCAATGTAGATAAGAAGGTGTTGTCTCACTTTTCGACGTTTTTTAATGAAGTTATTAAGTTTAGCTCAAACCAAGGCTGGCTCTCGTCTCGCACTAATGAAGAATGAACTCTTAAAGAGGCGATGCGATATTAGTTTCAACAGAACTGGCAGGTTCGCGCAGTGTACGTTGCTGTTGAGAAGAACCCATCGAAGAAACTCCACAGCATCGTTTCTTATGTTATTTCCTATTTAAAAAAATAAATAAAATATAAATTTATATCCCTCTTCATCGCTTTTGTCATAAATAGAATTTTCATAAGATTAGTGCAAATCAAATACATATTCGTTAAGCATAAAAGGCGATTCTTAAGTTTAGTGTTCAGTGGTGGTGAATAGTGTGTAGTGACGATCTGCAAAATGTGGCTGGCACCAAGATCGGGCCAAATGGCGCGCCTTGAGAGAGGCCTATGTCCAGAAGTGGATTGCCACAGGCTGTTAATGATGATGATGATGTGTTGTGTACTGACTTGGTCTCCTGGTTCTTGGCCCAGCTGGCCAGGTCTGCGCCGGTGCGCGCCACAGACTCGGCGGTGCGCGTGAAGTCCACCGCTATCACCTCCTCCCAACCCAGGAAGTACGTCTTGAACACCTGGACACACAACATACATTACTATGGACTCTATCTTAATAAGCCTTGTGTGTTCTACTGCTGGGCAAACGCAAAGGAATAGACGTAGACAAACATTTCTTTAGCACAAATACACACTTAGCAGATGATAACAGTACCAGAATGATTCAAACAGATAAAAATAAAACATCTCTTCGCTCTCTCCATAACTCCCTTTTCTGTGTATATAGGCTTTACAGTAATTTTGGGCGATAGTGTCAGTCAGCGTTATGATCTATGAGCTATCCTACGTTTTAAATATGTTTTGCACCCGCACCTGCGCATATTTTAGCGAACGCCCTTACGGTGGAATAAAAAAGTTGGAGCACTATCAAACGCACACAATTCTTTTTAGCGCTTTATTTAGACCGTTCTATTGATCAATTTTGAACAGTTCTCTAGTCAAGCTGCCAGTGTCCGCTGCTCGCTTGTCTCCGCTAGTACCTGAGTCTCGGTGCCCTGCTGCAGCCTGGTGACGAGCGCGTGTGCGGGCCGCGCCACCATGTTGAACAGTTCTCTAGTCAAGCTGCCAGTGTCCGCTGCTCGCTTGTCTCCGCTAGTACCTGAGTCTCGGTGCCCTGCTGCAGCCTGGTGACGAGCGCGTGTGCGGGCCGCGCCACCATGTTGAACAGTTCTCTAGTCAAGCTGCCAGTGTCCGCTGCTCGCTTGTCTCCGCTAGTACCTGAGTCTCGGTGCCCTGCTGCAGCCTGGTGACGAGCGCGTGTGCGGGCCGCGCCACCATGTTGAACAGTTCTCTAGTCAAGCTGCCAGTGTCCGCTGCTCGCTTGTCTCCGCTAGTACCTGAGTCTCGGTGCCCTGCTGCAGCCTGGTGACGAGCGCGTGTGCGGGCCGCGCCACCATGTTGAACAGTTCTCTAGTCAAGCTGCCAGTGTCCGCTGCTCGCTTGTCTCCGCTAGTACCTGAGTCTCGGTGCCCTGCTGCAGCCTGGTGACGAGCGCGTGTGCGGGCCGCGCCACCATGTTGAACAGTTCTCTAGTCAAGCTGCCAGTGTCCGCTGCTCGCTTGTCTCCGCTAGTACCTGAGTCTCGGTGCCCTGCTGCAGCCTGGTGACGAGCGCGTGTGCGGGCCGCGCCACCATGTTGAACAGCTCCTGCGCCAGCTTCACCGCGGCCGCGCGCACCAGCCGAGACGACTTCTTGCCGAACCTGACACATGCAAACAAATAAATGTATATACAGGTTGCAATTTGGGATACCACCTACAGGGAACGTGAGTACTCTTAATTAATACTGCAGATAGAAAAAAAATGTACGCAAAAAAAAAAGAAGCTACTTTCAAGAATTTCTGTAATTCTCATGCCACAACTGACTTTAATTTTTGTAAATGAGGGATTTTCAAGATGGCATTTAAGAAAAAAAAAAGGTTCTATTGACTCAAATAAATGGCGTGCATGTCGGATAAAATGTCAAAAACAAGCTTGTCAAACCAATGAGGGCAGCTAAAAAACTGGCAACACTGTTGTTGTCACGTCAATCGTCACGCATTTTAATGTGTTTTAATTTCATTTCGTGTTTTTGCGTGCTTATTTGCGTTCAAATTTTTGATTCGTTTTACCAGTGACCTTTTTGCGACTAAATTTTGTGACTTCTTTTCCTACCTTCAAGCACGTCTTTTTATTTGACGTAAGAGTTAGTGCAGCGCCATCTCTTATTTCCATAATGAAACCTTTTTTTGTTTTAAGAACTGTCAAAATGAAAATCCCTCATTGTACTTTAATATGTGTGTGTGTGAGTGTTTAAGCCTCGGCACGTAAATTGTTACGTTATTATTATCGATTTTCGAATTAATTATGTAAGTTTATGCGTGGTCGACTAAGGCTTATTCACCCTGACTTCAGTAGGCTCGAGCCCCTCGGTGGGGACATTATATGAGCTGTTGATGATGATGATGATGATGATGTGTGTGTGTGTGCTCACCACACGAATACGTCGGTGTGTGCCTCCAGTATGTACACGTTCCCGGTGGCGAGCGCGCTCCGGTCCAGCGGGGTGTGTGTGTGTGTGTGTGTGTGTGCTCACCACATGAACACGTCGGTGTGTGCGTCCAGTATGTACACGTTCCTAGTAGCCAGCGCGCTCCGGTCCAGCGGGGTGTGTGTGTGTGTGTGTGTGTGTGCTCACCACACGAACACGTCGGTGTGTGCGTCCAGTATGTACACGTTCCTAGTAGCCAGCGCGCTCCGGTCCAGCGGGGTGTGTGTGTGTGTGTGTGTGTGCTCACCACACGAACACGTCGGTGTGTGCGTCCAGTATGTACACGTTCCTAGTAGCCAGCGCGCTCCGGTCCAGCGGGGTGTGTGTGTGTGTGTGTGTGTGTGTGCTCACCACACGAACACGTCGGTGTGTGCGTCCAGTATGTACACGTTCCTAGTAGCCAGCGCGCTCCGGTCCAGCGGGGTGTGTGTGTGTGTGTGTGTGCTCACCACACGAACACGTCGGTGTGTGCGTCCAGTATGTACACGTTCCTAGTAGCCAGCGCGCTCCGGTCCAGCGGGGTGTGTGTGTGTGTGTGTGTGCTCACCACACGAACACGTCGGTGTGTGCGTCCAGTATGTACACGTTCCTAGTAGCCAGCGCGCTCCGGTCCAGCGGGGTGTGTGTGTGTGTGTGTGTGCTCACCACACGAACACGTCGGTGTGTGCGTCCAGTATGTACACGTTCCTAGTAGCCAGCGCGCTCCGGTCCAGCGGGGTGTGTGTGTGTGTGTGTGTGCTCACCACACGAACACGTCGGTGTGTGCGTCCAGTATGTACACGTTCCTAGTAGCCAGCGCGCTCCGGTCCAGCGGGGTGTGTGTGTGTGTGTGTGTGCTCACCACACGAACACGTCGGTGTGTGCGTCCAGTATGTACACGTTCCTAGTAGCCAGCGCGCTCCGGTCCAGCGGGGTGTGTGTGTGTGTGTGTGTGTGTGTGCTCACCACACGAACACGTCGGTGTGTGCGTCCAGTATGTACACGTTCCTAGTAGCGAGCGCGCTCCGGTCCAGCGGGGTGTGTGTGTGTGTGCTCACCACACGAACACGTCGGTGTGTGCGTCCAGTATGTACACGTTCCTAGTAGCCAGCGCGCTCCGGTCCAGCGGGGTGTGTGTGTGTGTGTGTGCTCACCACACGAACACGTCGGTGTGTGCGTCCAGTATGTACACGTTCCTAGTAGCGAGCGCGCTCCGGTCCAGCGGGGTGTGTGTGTGTGTGTGTGCTCACCACACGAACACGTCGGTGTGTGCGTCCAGTATGTACACGTTCCTAGTAGCGAGCGCGCTCCGGTCCAGCGGGGTGTGTGTGTGTGTGTGTGCTCACCACACGAACACGTCGGTGTGTGCGTCCAGTATGTACACGTTCCTAGTAGCCAGCGCGCTCCGGTCCAGCGGGGTGTGTGTGTGTGTGTGTGTGTGTGCTCACCACACGAACACGTCGGTGTGTGTGTCCAGTATGTACACGTTCCTGGTGGCGAGCGCGCTCCGGTCGAGCGGGGTGTGTGTGTGTGTGTGTGTGTGTGCTCACCACACGAACACGTCGGTGTGTGCGTCCAGTATGTACACGTTCCTAGTAGCGAGCGCGCTCCGGTCCAGCGGGGTGTGTGTGTGTGTGTGTGTGTGTGTGCTCACCACACGAACACGTCGGTGTGTGCGTCCAGTATGTACACGTTCCTAGTAGCCAGCGCGCTCCGGTCCAGCGGGGTGTGTGTGTGTGTGTGTGTGTGTGCTCACCACACGAACACGTCGGTGTGTGCGTCCAGTATGTACACGTTCCTGGTGGCGAGCGCGCTCCGGTCGAGCGGGGTGTGTGTGTGTGTGTGTGTGTGTGCTCACCACACGAACACGTCGGTGTGTGCGTCCAGTATGTACACGTTCCTGGTGGCGAGCGCGCTCCGGTCCAGCGGGGTGTGTGTGTGTGTGTGTGTGTGTGTGCTCACCACACGAACACGTCGGTGTGTGCGTCCAGTATGTACACGTTCCTGGTGGCGAGCGCGCTCCGGTCGAGCGGGGTGTGTGTGTGTGTGTGTGTGTGTGCTCACCACACGAACACGTCGGTGTGTGCGTCCAGTATGTACACGTTCCTAGTAGCGAGCGCGCTCCGGTCCAGCGGGGTGTGTGTGTGTGTGTGTGTGCTCACCACACGAACACGTCGGTGTGTGCGTCCAGTATGTACACGTTCCTAGTAGCCAGCGCGCTCCGGTCCAGCGGGGTGTGTGTGTGTGTGTGTGTGTGTGCTCACCACACGAACACGTCGGTGTGTGCGTCCAGTATGTACACGTTCCTGGTGGCGAGCGCGCTCCGGTCGAGCGGGGTGTGTGTGTGTGTGTGCTCACCACACGAACACGTCGGTGTGTGCGTCCAGTATGTACACGTTCCTGGTGGCGAGCGCGCTCCGGTCCAGCGGGGTGTGTGTGTGTGTGTGTGTGTGTGTGCTCACCACACGAACACGTCGGTGTGTGCGTCCAGTATGTACACGTTCCTGGTGGCGAGCGCGCTCCGGTCGAGCGGGGTGTGTGTGTGTGTGTGTGTGTGTGCTCACCACACGAACACGTCGGTGTGTGCGTCCAGTATGTACACGTTCCTAGTAGCGAGCGCGCTCCGGTCCAGCGGGGTGTGTGTGTGTGTGTGTGCTCACCACACGAACACGTCGGTGTGTGCGTCCAGTATGTACACGTTCCTGGTAGCCAGCGCGCTCCGGTCCAGCGGGGTGTGTGTGTGTGTGTGTGTGTGTGCTCACCACACGAACACGTCGGTGTGTGCGTCCAGTATGTACACGTTCCTAGTAGCCAGCGCGCTCCGGTCCAGCGGGGTGTGTGTGTGTGTGTGTGTGTGTGCTCACCACACGAACACGTCGGTGTGTGCGTCCAGTATGTACACGTTCCTAGTAGCCAGCGTGCTCCGGTCGAGCGGGGTGTGTGTGTGTGTGTGTGTGTGTGTGCTCACCACACGAACACGTCGGTGTGTGCGTCCAGTATGTACACGTTCCTAGTAGCCAGCGCGCTCCGGTCCAGCGGGGTGTGTGTGTGTGTGTGTGTGTGTGCTCACCACACGAACACGTCGGTGTGTGCGTCCAGTATGTACACGTTCCTAGTAGCGAGCGCGCTCCGGTCCAGCGGGGTGTGTGTGTGTGTGCTCACCACACGAACACGTCGGTGTGTGCGTCCAGTATGTACACGTTCCTGGTAGCGAGCGCGCTCCGGTCCAGCGGGGTGTGTGTGTGTGTGCTCACCACACGAACACGTCGGTGTGTGCGTCCAGTATGTACACGTTCCTAGTAGCCAGCGCGCTCCGGTCCAGCGGGGTGTGTGTGTGTGTGCTCACCACACGAACACGTCGGTGTGTGCGTCCAGTATGTACACGTTCCTAGTAGCCAGCGCGCTCCGGTCCAGCGGGGTGTGTGTGTGTGTGCTCACCACACGAACACGTCGGTGTGTGCGTCCAGTATGTACACGTTCCTAGTAGCCAGCGCGCTCCGGTCCAGCGGGGTGTGTGTGTGTGTGCTCACCACACGAACACGTCGGTGTGTGCGTCCAGTATGTACACGTTCCTAGTAGCCAGCGCGCTCCGGTCCAGCGGGGTGTGTGTGTGTGTGCTCACCACACGAACACGTCGGTGTGTGCGTCCAGTATGTACACGTTCCTAGTAGCCAGCGCGCTCCGGTCCAGCGGGGTGTGTGTGTGTGTGCTCACCACACGAACACGTCGGTGTGTGCGTCCAGTATGTACACGTTCCTAGTAGCGAGCGCGCTCCGGTCCAGCGGGGTGTCGGGCTGCGGCAGCTCCAGGTAGCTGGTGCCGAGCTTCACGCGGTACAGCCGCGGCGGCGCCCACGAGAAATCCGCGCTCACGTGCTCCTGTAACATTATATACAGTTTGACCAAAGAAGTAAAAAACCTGCTCTGGGGGCGCTACGTACATATTTTTACGACTATGGCAACAATTTCCCTTATAAAATTAGTTCCATTGAAATTCCGCAATATGGCGGGGTTTTTTATTTCTCGTCGAGCTTTACAGTCTGACAAAAATGAGTAGAAATTAAAAAGTGGCAACACTGTAGTGTCGTCTCATTTTCACGATTAAATAGTGGAAAGGGACGACACTACAGTGTCGACGCGTCCTTCAATTTTTTTATTTTTTTTTTAATGACTGGTTATGACTTAGTTATGTTTGGTTTGTATAAGTTAATGTAAGTTGAAAATAAATAAATTAATTGAATTGAAATTTTTGTTTGTCTAGCTAAAAATCGGCTGGGTCTATTTAGATGATTTTGGTTTTGGATATCACAAAATATGCCGAGAGAAAAGTCGCGGGCATAGCTCGCTATCGGCTGATTTAGCTGATTTTGGTTTTAGGCATTTCATCGTCGTTCAGAGAAGATGTAATCGGTCAGAAAATATCAACAATATCCCGAGGAAAAAGTATTAGGCCTAAACTAGTATTCCTAATTAGAGACCAAAAATGTAAACAAAGATGTTACCATTTTAATAAAAAAAAATCTAAATCGACAATTACGATTATTTATGATTTTAAGTAAAAAAAATAGATAAAATTTCATTGAAACAGGTTTGTAACACTTCTGTAACAACTATACATACTAAGTCAGAAAAAATGTTGAATAGCTGCAATATACTTTTTATTTATAGGAAAACAATTATTTCCTCTGTAAAAAAAATATACTCATTGCAACACTGAAGATGTTCGTAACCTTTGGATATTTTTTTCTTTTGTCTTTTCGCCAAAGCTAAATAAAGTCACACGCAAGGACGCCATTTTGTTTCGGCTGTCATTCGGTTTCTCGGCTTCTGTCTGACGTGTCCCGAATGCGATCCCTGTTCTGTGTTAGCGTTAAATTGTTTTCTGTTAAGTTTGTTCTTGATTCGTTTTTTACACTGCTCAAGTGTGAAAAAGAGCACTATGGAACCTACTCCTACCTAATTAAAATTTGAAAATATTTTGGCTAGATTTTCAAAACTCATTTTTATAGTTTGGATAAAAAAGAAAATGTTTTTGATAGCTGGAATGTCACTTCGACAGTGACATTTCTTTGTTTACATCTTTGGCCTCTAATTAAAAATACTAGTTTAGTTGCGGGTAAATAGCTTAATAACAAATAAATAAATAAATGTCTGACCGTGGGCACGTAAGGGTTGTCTCCGTCGTAGCCCAGCAGGTCCCAGAAGGCGCGCGGCTCCTTCCCGGCCGGTTCTGCAATCAGCTCTGCTTTGTTCTTCCTCTCTTCTTTATTGATCTTCTCCGCGAACAGACGCGCCTTCGACTTCAATGTGTTCTTAGCCTTTTTGCCGTTCCTGGGATTGAAAGTCAAAATAATTTATTCATTGTAGGTTTAAAAATACACTTAATGACTGTGTCATTACTATCTATCGTTAGCCGAAAGACGTCCACTGCTGCTGGTTAAAAGCCTCTGTAAAAAATATTTATCTTTTTCATTAATTTTTCTATTAATACAACAACAACCTAGGAATACCAACCTAATTTAGGAATTTCTAATCAAACACGATTTTAAGGCCTTTTTGATTCGTCGTTCACAGCTCAAACCTACCCTGTAATCAGTGTGAATAGGACCGTCAATCTTGCTGGCCCATTTCGGGTTTTAGGGTCAACCTTTTTGATAAGTTTTATAATATTGTCACGAACTTACGAAATCAAGTCATTTGGCTTTTCTTACAAATCCCGAACCCCACGTCCGTAACAATTACAACAATATTACACTTTTTCAAGGAATACCAGTATCCCGCTAATATCAGTTATATCCGCATTAGTCATAGTGGAACCGATTCTAAGTTTTACACTCTAACTTAAATACCATAATTATATGTCTATTTCAAGCTCTTATGAAAGAAAAGAGACAGGTAATTGTCAATTTATAACATTTAATTGAAATAATTAAAAACCCCCACCAGAAAACCGTTATTTGATCCTTTCAACTACTAGAAAGGAGCTGATAATCTTCAAATGGCTGAAGATATTATCTTGGATCATAGCTAAGAACACTCTCGGTTGTTACACCTTGCAAACAAAAAACTAGATCAAAATTGGCGCATCCGTTTAGGACCTAGGATGCCACAGACAGACAGACAGACACACACGTCAAACTTATAGCACCCCTCTTTTTGACGGGGGTTAAAACTGGACATGAACAACTGTGTTCTTGTTTGAGTTAAGCATATACCTAATAACAATAATAATCCCACTAATTTGATGGTGTAATGGTGGTTGTACTGACCAGAGGTAGATGACGAGGCCGGTGTCCAGCAGGAACACGTATCGAGGGTCCAGCGCCTGGTACTCCACCGCCACTGGTTCCAGGTGGATGCTGTTGCCCGCCGCGTGCACGCGGTACAGCCGCGTCACGTAATGCTGGCGAACATAGTACTATACTATAGCGAGTCATTCATTTCCAACTAGCGACTAGCGACCCGCCCCGGCTGAGCACAGGAAAATGGTTATTGTGGGTTATCCTTAAGTATATTATACACGTATTATACATATAAACCTTTCTCTTGAATCACTCTATCTATTAAAAGAAACCGCATCAAAATCCGTTGCGTAGTTTTAAAGATTTAAGCATACATAGGGATATAGGGGCAGAGAAAGCGACTTTGTTTTATACTACGTAGTGAAGAGATGATCGCCAACAAACTGTTGTGCATGTACCGTTTTGTCTATACTATTCGTAATATTATAAAGAAAAAAGATTTGGTTGTTTGCATTGAATAGGCTCGGAAATTACAGAACCGATGTTAATGAAACTTGGCACAAAGATAGAATAGACCTTCGGGAAGAACATATGCTAACTTTCATGTGGAAAAAATCCTCGTTCCCGCGGGAAAAACTGTTAAACCAGAAAATGACACAGAAAATTACGTAACGAAAAAACATTAGGGCTGACCCCAAAAGAAACAAAACAGACTAACAGTGCGAGGAACTCCTCGGTCTCGTCTGTTACATACCGGCTCGTCTGTTGTGAAGAACCCCGAGGCCGTGTGAGAGCCCTGTATGTACACGGGCGGAGTGGGGAACAGTGCGAGGAACTCCTCGGTCTCGTCTGTTACATACCGGCTCGTCTGTTGTGAAGAACCCCGAGGCCGTGTGAGAGCCCTGTATGTACACGGGCGGAGTGGGGAACAGTGCGAGGAACTCCTCGGTCTCGTCTGTTACATACCGGCTCGTCTGTTGTGAAGAACCCCGAGGCCGTGTGAGAGCCCTGTATGTACACGGGCGGAGTGGGGAACAGTGCGAGGAACTCCTCGGTCTCGTCTGTTACATACCGGCTCGTCTGTTGTGAAGAACCCCGAGGCCGTGTGAGAGCCCTGTATGTACACGGGCGGAGTGGGGAACAGTGCGAGGAACTCCTCGGTCTCGTCTGTTACATACCGGCTCGTCTGTTGTGAAGAACCCCGAGGCCGTGTGAGAGCCCTGTATGTACACGGGCGGAGTGGGGAACAGTGCGAGGAACTCCTCGGTCTCGTCTGTTACATACCGGCTCGTCTGTTGTGAAGAACCCCGAGGCCGTGTGAGAGCCCTGTATGTACACGGGCGGAGTGGGGAACAGTGCGAGGAACTCCTCGGTCTCGTCTGTTACATACCGGCTCGTCTGTTGTGAAGAACCCCGAGGCCGTGTGAGAGCCCTGTATGTACACGGGCGGAGTGGGGAACAGTGCGAGGAACTCCTCGGTCTCGTCTGTTACATACCGGCTCGTCTGTTGTGAAGAACCCCGAGGCCGTGTGAGAGCCCTGTATGTACACGGGCGGAGTGGGGAACAGTGCGAGGAACTCCTCGGTCTCGTCTGTTACATACCGGCTCGTCTGTTGTGAAGAACCCCGAGGCCGTGTGAGAGCCCTGTATGTACACGGGCGGAGTGGGGAACAGTGCGAGGAACTCCTCGGTCTCGTCTCCCTGCTCGTGTCGTTGTGTGCGCTTCGCCCCGAGCATGTTGCGGAGGTTCACTGCGTGCATCGCTGCACAGGCGCCTTTGTCCAGCTGTAAACATTATCATACTATTATTATAAGAGGAAAGATTCGTATTTTTGTGTGTGTGTATGTTTGTAATGAATAAACTCAAAAACTATTGAACCGATTTCAAAAATTCTTTCACCATTAGAAAGCTACGTTCACCCTGAGTAACATAGGCTACGTTTTACTGCAGGAAAATGCCTCATTCCTACAGGAAAATCTGTTAACGCAAATAAGAACACATTCGTTCCTAGCACACAAAACTAGTTGCACAGAAAAAGTACAAAAAACAATTGAATTCGAAAATCGAAAATACATTGGTACGTGCCGAGGCTTAAACCCGCGAGCTTCCGATTGGAAGTCAAAACCTTAGCCACTTAGCCACCGACGTTCAGCGCGACGAGACTTTCAATGTACTGTATAGGGTAAAGTAATTTATTTTGGATTCATTCGTCCTCTGTATTCAGTTAAAACAAATGAACTGACCGTGGCCTTGGATCCGATCCAGAAGTGTATGTCCCAGGACAGCTGGCCGCTCTCCTCCACGCTGGTGCTCAGCACGATGTAGCAGTCGCCCTCGAAGAACTTGCCGTGCGCCACCTGCCACAAACAATACCCCCTCTGTATTCACAACAACCGAATACCGGAAATGCAGGGGAAAATATTTACAAACATACTACAATCAATACGGGCGGCACAGAACGAATAACTGACAAGCGAGTGTGAAGCGTCATCATTTTAGCTTGGGTATAAATGCTTTCATATGTACAGTAGCTAGCATATGCGGCTGGACAAAAAAACTCGCTTCTACTGCTACGGAATAACGGCGCTCTCAAGGTCAAATAATCCAGCTGCATGTGCTTGCTATTGTACCTCAGTTTGTATATCTATCTGTTTCTTTATTTTTTTGTGCTCTATAGGTCTATTCCCAAACGGATTAAATACAGGATTTAGCCCTGCATTTTATAGGAGTATAACCACAGAACATTTAAAAGAGGTTAGAAAGGCGCTGTGGGCGGCAGGCGTGCCAAGGATATGAGCAAACGCTCATATTACTACGCATAGACGCGCCCGCGCTGTTTAACTCACACATAGCTATAAAAATGTACTTCGGTATGCGTGCATGCGTATGATTCGTTCTATTTGAAATCGCGTGATTGAGCGGCGCTATGATTGGCTAGATTTGAAATTGCAAATATGTGCGTAAACATCATCTTTATTTAAGTACAGACGTAGTGGAGGTGAAAGATGGGGTGGAATCGGCGACACCGGGTTTCATAAGGACGGCGCATTATCGCCATTCTAACCTCTTTTAAATGTTCTGTGAGTATAACCGGTAGTGTTATAGCATGGTCGGCAGTAGACTGACCTCGTCGACGGGCGCCGGTAGGAAGTTCTCGATCTCCCAGACGGTGAGGCCGGGCGTCTGCCCCGTGTCCTCGTCGAAGAACTCCGAGTAGTCCAGCGGCGGCTTCTCCAGACTCTCGTCCCACCGTTTGGGTCTGACGTCATAATTAACACAATAAATAAATATTTGGGACATCTTACACTCAGCCATCTGACCCTAAACTAGACAGAGCCTGTACTATGGGTGTCACACAGCTGATATACATACATCGACACACAAGTGCTCTTTTTTTTTTAATTTACCTATGATTGAGTCGAATAAGTAAAACGAATCAAGCTTCAACGAACTTGCGGGGGAACGGAAGACTCTACCCCAAAAAGTCATGTGGCAACGCGTCTAGGGGCGGCTCGAGGGAGCCTCGGACCTAGGCCTAGCGCGTTGATACGGAAAAACATCGTGAAGGAGACGACGCCCGAGGGGCTCCGTCTCTGATTATTAATTTTTAACCCCCGACGTAAAAAAGAGGGGTGTTATAAGTTATAAGTTTGACGTGTGTGTCTGTCTGTGGCATCGTAGCTCCTAAACGGATGCACCGATTTTGATCTAGTTTTTTTTGTTTGCAAGGTGTCACAATCGAGAGTGTTCTTAGCTATGATCCAAGAAAATATCTTCAGCCACTTGAAGATTATCAGCTCTTTTCTAGTTGTTGAAAGGATCAAGTAACGGTTTTGTGTCGGGGTTATTATTATTTTTTTAATTTTGTGTTATGATTTTGGTTATGGCCGCGCCCCCGCCAACGGGTACGGGCATTGTTACCTGAAGGGTCACCCAAGCAAGTGCTTATGACACGAATGTTTGCCCTGAGCGGAATCAAACATTTTATTTAATAATAAGTAGTATATCCTATTGCTTTTCGTATTGAAACCTAATAAATCACAGGACTTTAAGTATTGGAGCGTATTTTGTGAATTAGAGCCAACATAATTGATTGAATAAAACAATCGGGACTATAATTTTAGCTAATTAATACGATATTATGTCGACAGGTTTCAGGAAGCAGATTCAAAATAGTACAGCAAATGGTTATTTATTTTTCTTAGATATAATAAGTTTAAACAAACATTTCCTTAGTTGTGTTCTAAATATCAAGTAATCCTAAAGTAAACAAAGTTAACTAAAAGAAAAAACATTGAAGAAGACATAAATAATATAACAAACATCACAATAAACATTGTAATAACAACGCTGAAAGAATGTAATATCATTGTACAAACTACTTATTATAAATTTTCATAGTTACTCGTATACATGTGAATTCCTGTTAGCAGAAAACTTTTTTACTGCGTATTGGCACTATTTAACCTAAATGGTTGCAAATAATATATGAGAAGAAAAGCGGGAGAAAACCGTGATAACTGGCTTGTTTATTAACAAAGAACTGACTATTAATCAATATACACAATAAATTTTTAATTCGGTTATTCATTCTATTAGTCTGAGTCTTCCAGCGTATCCATGTTTAAACATTACTTGTATCTTATTTAAATTTCATCTGTTTCCAGATTAGACGCTTCTTTGAAGATTTAGATCATCCAATGTAAGTTATTTATTGACACAGTATTAGTCAAGGGTAAAGTACCAGACCAGCGATATTGCGATCGTGTTTAGGCAGTTTTTTAAAATATTATTTGGATCACAGTGATAATAATATGGGTATTATGCTCTGCTATGTACAGGCCAACTTATAACCTGTTGTTAAAAAATGAACCTGTATCTGCAGTCTCAGTGGTGGTAGCACAATGAATTAGTGCATTCTAAAGCCGATATTCGCGCAAAGCAATCTTTTCTGTGTTTTGTAAACACCTTTTATTGTGACATGCCATTCCAGATCAAGGCGTTTGATACGATACGAATATACGATGAAGGCTCCGTAGTTGGTAGTACGCCTGCCTTTGAAGCACAGGGTCGTAGGTTTGAAACCCGACAAGGATGGAAGGAAGGTATGGATGGAAACGAATCTAGAAGTATAATTTTTATTAACTAGTATTTTGAGGAGGCCTGCCCCCCGTAGTGGACGGATGTGAACTGTTTAGATAGATAACAAGCAAGCAAGGAGTAGGTACTTGAGTTCGCTGTTCCTGGGGTCCCCTCGCTCGTTGTGTTGCGTGTTGGCCTGCTCCTGCATGCCCTTCAGGATGAGGGCGGAGTCCTTCTGCTCGGGCTCCGGCCTCCCGCGCCGCAGCCGCAGCTTGCGCGCTATCGGGTCCGACTTTGTACCTAACCAATACAATAACAATGGAGTTTGGATACTGAAAGTAGATAATTTAGGAAATTGGGAAACATTGTACTGGCAACAAAGTTACATAGGAAAAAATAAGAAAAAAAGTATCGAATCCATAGAATCGGGGTTGCCACGATGTTTTTTTTTTCAAATTTGCCGCGTTTTTTTCATTGTCTACTTTCAATAGCCAAACTCTAACAACACATTTACAGCAGCACACAAAACAGTAGCCAGCACATGCGGCTGGACATGTCGACCTTGAAAGCGCCCGTATTCCGTAGCGGTAGGGGTGAATTTCGTAGTGCGAATGTCCAACCGCATGTGCTGGCTTCTGTACACAAAAAAATAAATAGTATCAGATAGCAAATAGGTCGTAGGTACACAGGATTTTGTGCAATGCTAAACGGCTGCAGCTCAGTGTTATGTTGTACTGAGGTACCCATTGGGGAGGCATCCTTATACAACGCGTAGAACCGACGGCCGTTGGGGCAAAAAGGTTCTCGAATGGCGACCGCGCGCCGGAAGACGTAGCGTGGGCAGGCCCCCCACAAGGTGGACCGACGATCTGGTGAGGGTCGCGGGAAGCCGCTGGATGCGGGCAGCACAGGACCGATCGTCGTGGAGATCTTTGGGGGAGGCCTTTGTCCAGCAGTGGACGTCTTTCGGCTGAAATGATCACTATACAACTATAAGCTGTTTAGGAGCATACAAGTAAAGAGCGTCGGTGACCTGGTGGCTAGGCCGGTTGTCTTCCCGCGGGTTCAAGCCTCCGCACGTACGGTCTCCGACATAGAAAATGGACCCCCCTATCGTAAGCGGCGGGTAGTCACCGATTATGACAGGAGGTCCGTTTTCTTTGCAGAAGACTGTACCAATGCCTCTTTAATTTTCTAATACATACATTATGTGAATTTATTCGACACTCTTTCGGTAAAGGAAAACATAACAGAAAACTGGTTTAAACTGACCTACTACGCTTCTCGCAAAGTCGTCAAGCTTTCCCGGACTTGCTACTTGCGGAACTGTTACACCGCATTTTTTGCAACTGTTAAACCAAATTTTTGACCTTTATACTCACTGTTAGGAGTCATCGGAGTAGCAGTAGCGGCCCCAGCCAGTTGCAGCTGAGCTTGCAAGGAGAAGTCGATGTTATAGAACTGGAGGCCATCGCCCCTCGGCCGCTCCACTGGCTTGGGCGGCATCACGAGGTCCGCATTCCCGTGCAGCTGAAGGCTCTCCAGGTCACTCAGCAGGTGGATGGCGTCCGGCAACGTGATCAGCTTGTTGCAGCTCAAGTTTAACTTCTTCAGCGAGCCACATCTGGAGACAATCGTATTCAATAATAATAATAAAATAACTTTATTCATCAATAAATACAATAATAAACTGAGATTAGACATAATTAAAAAACAACAATTAAATTGGTATTGGCAAAAAGAATAGACTCTCAGCACAACGCAGGTTTTCAGAATCCTCCTGAAACGTCTCATTAGACCCATTGCATTGGACTGTGCTCTTTAGAGATGAATAACCTATACAACCTGATAAACATGCAGTTTTTACCAGGGACAGGAACCGATTACCAGCAGCGTTTAGTGAAATTTTATTCTCATGTTTTTGACCTACGTATTATAGAGTGGTAAGTATATGATACACAGTCAATCTGAGCGACTGGCGTCGCCTACAATACAATTCATTTCATCTCTTTCCCTCGCGTACCAAACGTTAGAAATAACCCTTACTAACCGGTATTCACAAGCCTAATGAAATGGATTATTATTTTTGGTTTATACCAAACGCGTCTAGGGGCGGCTCGGACAACTGGCCTGCGTTGCTAAGGAAAACATCATGAAGGAAGCATCGTCTGAGGATTCTGCCTACATTGGATTGGCGGGCCGTTGTTGACCAGAGAAATAAAAAACCTGCTTTGGGGGCGCCACGTGTATATTTTTGTGTTTATGGCAACAATCTCCCTTATAAAATTAATTCCCTTGAAATTCCGCAATATGGCGAGGTTTTTGATTTCTCTGGTCGGGCTTTACCAGACGGGTATTCACTATCAGTACCCCTACCATGAGTTGCTAACGAAACTTAACGCGCTCGATATCGACAACGTAAACGTGCATTTAGTATGGAGAAATTTTACTTCAGATAACTGTCAATAGATGGCGTAGTTTTAATTCCATACAAAATCGCGTTTACGCTCTCGCTATCGAGCGCGTTTACTTTGGTTATCAACTCATGGTAGGGGGTACAGAACAGAAGGGCATTCTGTAAAGTGTGACCTGCACTTTTTGGTGCTTGAACAGCATCTGTGATCACGTCTGGCTCGGAAAGAAAGCCACAGGGTTAAAAAGTGTAGGGGGAATGAATATTATAAAGAGGAAATATTTGATTGTTTGTTTGTTTGCATTGAATAGGCTCCGAAAGTAGTGAACCGATTTCAAAAATTATTTTACTGTTGGGAAGCTACACTATCCCCGGGAAACATAGGCTACATTACGTTTTCGAAAAAAAAATTGGATTCTTACTAAAACTCCAATAATGCATCCCAAGGTGTTAAAAAAGTACCTAAAATATTCATAATAATTGAATAGGTTCCGAAACTACTGAACCGATTTTGATGACACTTGGTACAAATATGGAATAGACAATGGGCACAACATAGGCTACCTTTTACCGCGGGAATTTCTTCATTCCCACGGAAATAACTGTATACGCAAGTGGAGCCGTGGCGGAAACCTATGTACTATAAATAAAATCAGATCTAGCTTCAAATTATGCAACAATAAGCGGCAGACTGTCTATTCCACATTATTAATCATTACATAGTGCAAGAACGTTGCATGGTTACATGAATGCGTAACAAACATGCGTGTAGTCTATACTCACGGTGAAATGGAAAGTGATTGCAATTATGAATACTTGCGTACCATGTGAAAAGTCACATCAACTGAGGCTCATATTTTTTGTAATAAGTTTGCAACTATTCATTTTTACCGCTTGATAGAATGACTATTCTACTTACATGAAAATGCTGAAAGAAATGTATAAAATGTAAATAATGAGTTTTGTATTTAAAACTACAGTGTTGACAATAATCATGTATTCGTAATTTTTGAAATTCAGATTATTATTTTTTATGGAAAAGACTGTTAATAATTTCGATCATTACTTGATAAAAGTTCTGACTCAAAAGAAGTTCTACGAGTATTCGTCCGTAGTCCTATTCGGACAACGAACTTCTTTTAAATCGTTACCTCGTTTTGTTTCTTGATAAAGTTCATTTTAAGTACGAACTTAACGACATGATATTTCCATGTTCCAAGTGTTAGCTGGAAGAAATCAAGATCTATCGATTAGGGACATCCCTAGTACTTCGCTGTGTCCCTACTGGCGCGTCTCTCGGGTTGACGTTCGATTTTGGCGGTTACTTGAACCAATTCCATTTATGTTGTGATTTCGTGATTAATTAATATATTTAAAGCCCGACCAAAGAAATAAGAAACCTCGCCATATTGCGGAATTTCAATGGAACTAATTTTATAAGGGAAATTGTTGCCATAGTCGTAAAAATATACAAGTGGCGCCCCCAGAGCAGGTTTCATATTTCTTTGGTCAGGCTTTAAATACTTTCGTCTTTCACAAGTTTTGGCACAGAGCGTGACAAAGCAAGTTAAACTCTAAAATGTAACCTGCAGAGTCCTTCCGGGATCATCTCCAGCAGGTTGTTGGCCGCGGAGAAGACCTCGAGGTTGCCGAGCTTGCCGACGCCCGACGGGATGCCCTCGAAGTCCAGCTGGTTGTCGTCCACGTGAAGTCGCCGAAGGTTCTGGAGCTTGCACAGCGTCGGCGGCAGCGCGGTCAGTTTGTTGCGCGATAGGTTTAGGCTTTCCAGCTTCTGCCACATGTCTATGGCTGTGGGATAAAGATGAGATTTGGTTTTCTCTGTTTGTTGTGGTTGGCTGGTGGAGAATGCCGAATGGCATTTGGCCCGCCTATCGTTTTGGTGCAATGAGGTTTAATAAATAAATTTAAAAAATAATATATGAAAATAAAGATAAAATTTATATCCATTTAAAAACTAGGTCTATGTAAAGTTTGTATAAGTTTCTTATGTACAAGTAGCCAGAACATGCGGCTGGACATGTTGACCTTGTTAGCGCTCGTATTCCGTAGCGTTAGGGGTGAATTTCGTAGTGCACGTGTCCAACCATATGTGCTGGCTTCTGTTCTACACAAAATAATAACACAAAAATTAAATTAAAAGTACCTAAATAGGTAAATATAATAAGTAAATACTTATCTAAAAATATGCTTTTGCAATATAATGAAAAATTCGCCGAGTAAAATAAAGTTTATCCTAATAGTTTAGGAATAAGGTTAGTAGGTGTAGGTGCTTATTAAGGTAGGTTAAAGCTAAATATACATGAGTAAACCTTATGTTCTGTACACTAATTGGTTGCTTGCTGCAGGTTTCTACGTTAACCTACTTTACAAACCCTGGTGTCAGAATTATTGAATTTGTAAACGACTACATCCGTAGATAATAGCTGCATGGGACCAATAAATAACACGCCTTCTGTCTAAAGCTCGCAATCACTTTTCTTACGGATAAACAGCTTATTATTATTAGCCCGCAATGTTCTAATTACACTAAGAAAAGTCTCGTTTGCACCACCGGGTTCGAACCCGGAACCTAACGTGACGTGACGCGACCATTCGTATGATTACAGCCTTCTACCGAATTCCACAAGGCCATAGTAAACATTCTTGTTCTTTGTGTAAACCTATCTATGCTTAAATTCGTCGAAGTAAAAATGTCAATAAAGTTTTTATCAAAGTGGTGCAAGAAATTGAGACCAGTACAGACCGATTTTATACTATCAAAACCATATAATTAACAAAACATTCTTCGTTTTGCTTGTAAAAACTAAGCTACTACATATAACTCAATCTATAATAAATCATCTGCATTTACACTACCTAATCGTCAAATCTTACAATTTCTCTTCACGTTATCTACAGAATCGAGACCACTTTTATAAATCGCAGACATTTGCAGATTGATGATAATAAAGAGAAAATATGCCTCGGCGGCATACGGCACGACGACGTCGACCGACGAATCTAAACGTTATGCTTGAATGAATAAATTGAGTCACACGATTCGACGCCACGAATACATAGAAAGTATACACTAATGGTGAAAATGTAAATTAGGTTTTATAGAGAAACAAGCGTTGTTGGCACTTAAATATAAACAGTACAGAAAATACAATAACAGAGGCTAAATACGGCCATAATGCATATATAAATTTGTTTATAAAAAGTTGTAAAGACCTATTTTTACCTGCACATTGCATAAAAATTTTTCGTAGTATAAAATAGTATAAAATCTAAGCTCTTTCTATACCATCTGAAAGTTTAAGAATAACATGAATTTCAGCATGGTCATGTGTAAAATTTTATACTATGAAAATTTTTTATGCTATATGCAGGTAAAATATAGGTATATACAAGTTTTTATAAAAAAAATTAAGTTAGTTTTTATGTTTTGTTATTACACAGTATTTTATTATTTTATGTAATTAGAAAAAAGATCTTAAAAAATAATATTAATTAATAAAATAAATAATCTTACCTGAAGATATTTCAGCAATTTCATTATCACTAAGGTTCAGTCTTTTCAGGTTCTGCAGAGCATATAAGGCGTCAGGCACTTTGGTGAGGGCATTCTTGGATAGATCCACGTCGGCTAGATTCGAGAGGGTGTCAAGGGAGGTGGGGAGATTCGCCACTGTGCGCTGCGTGTTGCGCATGTGCAACGTCTCCAGGCTTTGGAGAGAGGGTAACTGGCTGTGTAGAAAAAAATAAATAGAATTACTGGCTGTGTAGAAAAAAAATTGCCATAGAATGTTTAGACATAGAAATAAAAGTATACACCCTAACATCTCTTTGCAGCAAAATTTGAATTCAGTTTTCTTTATTTGAAATGCATAGTATTATATTTTTTTGTTTTTATGAATGTTTGTTTTGTAAAAAAGACCTATTTTCCAATTCAGTAAGAAGAGTTTAGTTTTAAAATGTATATTGTTCAAAAAGGTATGTGATGATAGATAGTATGAATTAATAGACAGTAAGCAAAAAAATTATTATCCAACTTACCGCAGCTGAAACAGTCCAAGTGGGTTGTCATTAAGTATGAGGGTCTGAAGGTTCGCCAGTCTCCTAGTCTGGGGCGGCAGCGTCTCCAGGTGATTGTGAGATAGATCCAAAAACAACAAGTCAGTCAGCTGGACAAATAGGGTCGGAGGTATGCTTTCGATTCTGGAACACACATTTTGTATTAATAACAGGCTTAAAGACTTTTTGCTTTTTTTCTAGGCTGTCCTATCCCTCTGCAGGGCAAAGACCTCTCTTATCTCCTTCCTCTTTCTCTTATCCTGCTTTCAATTATTTCTTAGGATCATAAAAAAATTATAAAGGTAATTTCCAATTAGGAACACCTAAATATACCAACAATTTCAAAGTGAGTTAGCTGTTACTTCACTAACTCTTTTTTAATCATTTTGGTTACTTACTTGTTATGGCTCAGATTCAATACAAGCAATGATTTGGCTTTTTCTAATCCTTCAGGTACTTCCTTTAGTCTATTATGTGACAGGTCCAGGGTCGTCAATTCCTCAAGTCTAAACAGCTCTGCTGGTATTCCCGAGCTCTTCACTTTATTGTGTCGAACATTAAGAGACCGTAAGCATTTCAATTCAGTGAGCTCACCAAAAAGTTTCTCTAAGTCATTATTCTTTATAGATAAATTTTCCTGTAATTTCATAGAAAGATTATTTTGCCTCTTTACATATTATGATAATTGATTATTAATAATAAATAATAATGCAAACAAAAAGGAGTAGGCAGGGTATAAAACATTAAAATAGAAAGAAAAAAAAAAATCATTCACTTAAGCTGAAATAATGGTGTTGTAAAGGGCAGGGCATACAGTCCAGCTGCTAGTGACTTCTGCACATAAATGTTACAATATTTCTTTTATCAAGTTTTCAATAACATCTTTTTTTTTTAGAATAACAAACATGCAAAATAAGTATCTAGACATCGATTGGCAGAAACCTGTTGTATCAATACAAATAGAGTAACAAAGTGCATTGTTAATACATAAAATATTGAAATGTATCAACAACCTGCATGTTTCTATTAGCACAAAGAACTTGTATGAATACCTATTATATTTATTTATTTGTCTGAGTGCATTCTGAGTGCAAATCAATGGTAAGAAGCAATAACTGGAAAATCATCATATTTTGTTTTTAGTTTGACGTATGATGGGAAGACTCTGTATGTTTGTCATGTGAAATGTGGTGTAAATTATATAACTACTTTTACCTCAAAGGTGGTAATTATGTCTTAGTTAGAGCAACAGCTTAAAGACAAGGAAAAATTAATGATGCAAAAGAAAGTACAAAGTATATAAGGCACGGGCAGATTTAAACCGGTTAATAAAAATAAATATGGAATGGTGATGATTATGTATGATCATAATATTAGTTAGTACACTAAAAAGAGTTCTAGATGCATATTATTAAGTGCATTTATAATGTTTAGAAAAGGATATAATAATGAGCTTTTAACACTTCTTACCAATTTCATCAACTTTCCCAATTCTTCAGGTATGTCACATAGATTCGTTTTGTCCAGTCGAAGCCACTGGAGCCCGGTCATGTACCGGATAGCTTCAGGGAATTTGCCATCCTACAACCAAAAAAATAGGCCACACAATAAAAATAGGTAAACTCTAGGTTAGAGTATGATATCATCTGTTATCTGTAGAAGTTTACTTGAGAAATAATCGGAAGACTTACGCTAAAATCATTGCGTGTAAAATCTACACCGCGCACGAATGGCAATAAACCTGTATTTGCCATGTTTACATTAAAATATTTGCGAAAAACATTGGCTCTTTCGTACAAAACAGTAGGAAAAAAATGTAATGAAAAGAAAGAAATGACTGATTGACTGACAGGAAAGGAAACAGACAGATGCACATGACAGATGTTTTTTGAAAATGACATTTACAGTGTGGCCAGATGGCTAGATCTCAGAAACTACACAACAGAGAGAGGAAAAGAAAAGTTTAACTTTGGATTTATTTATTTCTTAAATCATGGTTTTGATTATTTTTTATTATAAAAATCTATAAGAAAATCTTTTTGTGTTAGAAAAAATTATATTATTTATTAAAAAACAAATATATTATGATAAATAAGTTTCACTGGCTTTTCGCAAAATTGCAAGTTTTTTATATTTATGTCCCGGCTTTACAAAATATTGGGCTCAATTCTGCCGTGGCCGCTGCTAAAATCTCTTTTAATTTGTTGGTCTCTTTCATTCCTATGGGAATCGAAAAGGATGGGTAGATGAATGAATTTAATTTTGTATGAATGATATTATTTATATTTAAAATAAGCAGCGCAGCTGTCAAATTCAAATTCCTGCGTCAACACGAAGAAACACGAAGTTTGACGTGTCTAAATGTAGTTTGGCAATCAGCTGTCCCTTTTCGTTCTTAAGAACGTGAAAGAGACATAACGACTTTTTAGATACTTATATATTTATCGGCCACGCAGAATTGAGCCCAATAACTCATTGTCCTACAAATGGCTACAATCACTTAAACTAGTCAGATATGGTCACACACAAGATTTGTTTAAGTTTACACACAGTTGTACCCTGAACCCAGAGCCGTAAATTAAAAAAAGGTTTTATAGTTTTACTTTTTTATATTCCGTACGAATGAGCAAGGAGCAACAAACCAACCCAATGCTGCCGCGATAAGTTTAAAATTTTAAAAATATTTTAGGCATCTATTAGGTGTTTGCAAACTTTTTATTATTGCTTGCTTGCTTATCGAGTGGGGCTTATCGAGAAAGACACGTACGAGACAAGACAAAAAAAACATCTCAATCGGTCTAGTCCGTCTAGTTCTAGTAGTTTCGGAGGAAATTCCAGCTGCGGACAAAGACGAGATTCCGGTTCTGCTTTAACTTTACAACACTGAACTATAGCTATAGCCTGCCAGCGATGCAGTCAGCAGACAAAAGAGTGCTAAATTCCCAAAAAGATCAACCTAAACTAGCAAATAGGTTCCTTTCATTGGTATCCAACCACATTGATTATTGTGGACACGATTTGCACACTGAGCAAGTAAATCACTATGTTATACATTTCCAATGGGATGTTTTCCAGTGGCAATTTAAAAAAGTAATTATTCATAGAGCCAGTAACAGTAACATTAGAAACAAAAGTCAAAAAGTCTACAATAAATAATTATTTTACTAGTAAATGTTTGCATGTTTGACGCTAGCGTCATCTACGGAAATCTTAAAGAACGCTCGTTTTTTTTTAGTTCAAGCTGTCAGAAAATCTCCCATTGTAAAAATGTACTTGCAAGTTTTTATAAAAATCTATTCGGTATGTCTGTAAGTCTACTTGCAGTGAAGTCTTGATTGCTAAAAAACACAATCCATACATTTCCAGCATTTATTTTCTATCAGTTATGTGTTAACAAAAACTATCTACATAATAAATGATTATATTAAATCATACAACACACTGTCTCATAATAAACAAGGTGGCAATATCTTTAAGTCTAGATAATATATTGCAAAACTATTATAAAATAATTTGGCAGCATTTTAAAAATTAGTACATACTTGTTTCACTTCTAATTTCAAGGGATATCTACCAATTTTCAAAACTTGTTTCATTTAATTGGTCATATAAAAGAAAGTTAACTATTTATTTTATGAAATGAATGATTGGATATTTTTGTTATAATGACTTCTGTGGTATATAAATGCAACCAAAAATGTGTGTAACATTAAGAAACCATAATTTCTTATTAGTCTGTAAATATTTCGAATTATACATACCTATATGTGCCTATTACTAAGTTTAACATTAAAGCATAACAATCAATGACTTATGAGTTGTATATCTGACATTGTATTAGGTGAAATCATTGGCGAGTGTTTTATCGTGGGATTGGTGGCAGGTTGTTTATTGTGTTGGTTCCAAGTAACACCTGAAACAAGGAAAAAACATATTTGAATTGACAAGATGACAGCAATCCTAATCAACATAACAGGATTCAACTTAATGAGTATCCAACATTCAGAAATATCAATTTTATGGGAAATCAACTTCATAAGCCCTTGAGAAAGAATATGTGAAAGTTAAAGCATGACATTAAATCTTTGTCCTCTTATTAACTGACCCTTATTATTATCTGACTACAGCAAAGCCAGAAACTTTCGTTTCTAAACCTTTGGGTGATTAATTTAGCAATCCAATTCAATTTTTACTTCTTTTTTAATTTATTCTTTTGTAAAGTGCAGTTCTGTACACTACTAATTCTAGTACAGATTTTTACCTAGTTTTACATATACTTGTAGATTAAAATTAACAGTAGACTACCGGTTAACCAAATTTTTGGCCAGTGTTGCCATCATACAAATAATTAAAACACTAAGTTTGCTTTAGAAAGTCACTAGATAATCGAATTTTCGTTATCAAAATTTTCCCTAGAAATTGCTAGATAAGTTTAGATTAAAAAGGAAGGTTAATGAAATAAAAATGTATTTAAAAAAGTGGGATTACTTAAAACTGAATATTTATCTAGTGACGTTCTAAAGTAAACTTAGTGATTTAATTATTTGCAAGGTGGCAACACTGACCAAAAATTTGGCTAACTCAAAGAGATTTGAAGAGCCGAGCGTCTCTTCAAATCTCTTTGGGCTAACTACTGGTAGTCTATGGTTAATAACATCTATAGTTCCACATTAGCTGACTCTTCTAGACATTGCTCCTAGATAAGCTATTACAATTACACACAAACAAGAAGTATTGCTATTGCAGTTGACACTGTTGCTCCTGTGGGAACAATAGTTGCCAATAGGCAATGGAAACATGAAAATTTTACCTGTTTCTGTTGTGACTTCTGCATCTCCTCAACTTGTGCCCTTTCCACCTCGAATATGACGGGCGCAAACAGGATCACAGATGAACTGGCTATGATCCACACCACTGTACGGGAAAGTCCATAGAAGTGTTTCACACCAGACCTGTACAACCAAGAATTATTAAAATAGTGAACTACCAACAAATAAATAGATTGCACTGCAATATGTATTATGATGTTTATTTCTTGGTGTACAAATGATAAAACATTAGATCAGAACTTGAGCACATTTATCTCTTACTGCAAAGCAAAACTTTGTTTTATGTCACATTCATAATTGACTTATTATACCATCTGATGCAATGAAATCCAGCATAGGTAGGGCAACAATTTATTGTCACCAATTGAAAAGTATGTTAGCAGAGAAGAGATATTTACTTTTTCCCTGACTACTCGGCAGCGAGAGATGGGGGAAATGATTTTAAAACTTTATAGTGATTTGCAAAACAGTTTTGGCCATCACTATCAACTACACAGTACCTAACTGCTAAATAAAATTACAACAAAGATCTTACCAAGTTTTAGTAGTGACCATGTGCGTGCTGTTTCTCATCCAGTCTGGAAACATCTCTGTAAGACCCCACAGCCTCTCGGAAAAAGTCTCATCTGGTTCCTGAATGAAGATTTAAACATAATATAAAAAATATATTACAGATTTATAACATGCATTATATATATTATTTATTATATAGATTGAAATTGTTGTTATATCATAAATACAATTTAAATTAGCACCATGTAGTACCATGCATGAGATAGTTATGTCTTACATTCATTTGATTATATTATTATAAGCTGTTGATAGTAAAGTTGTATTTATTACTTTTAAATATTTCTATCTACATAGAAATTATTTACGAATATTAAAAAGAAAAATGGGTAGATGAATAAATCGATTGATGACAACAAACACCCCATTAGAGCTCATTACACAAAGGTATTTACACTGAACAAATTAAGACTCAATTCAGCTAACCTATAAGATCCCTGATAAGAATGACATAACCAAACAGAATCAAGCATGGATAAGCAACTTCAATTATAACTACAACTATAAAAACTACAAATCCATTACAGTAAAATTACGTAAAAACTACTTTGAAATGCAAAATTTATGGACTAGAAGTAATACTCACATCATCAAATTCTTTGAGGCAGGGTGAAATTACAGAGTCCGTCTGCAAATAGAAACAAATTAGTCTTTTATTCATGTGATAGAATAACTAACACCAATTTGAAGGAACTATTGCTACGTACGGGAATCGAAACTGTCGAGAGCAAACTATCCTCAGGTTTACGCTCAGGGGTATCATCTTTGCTCGCGGTCAAAGACTCCATACCACTGTCGTTCTGTTCTAATTCATCGGTCAGTTCCATAAGCATGATAAAACAAAACACGTAGCTTTGATTAACTGTTATTATGTGCGCTCTAATAAACCTCGTGTTACTTATTCACTTTATTGAAAAGGAAATCAATCCGTGACGAAAGTCGAAAATCCCTCGAATGCACTCGAATAGGTAGGTACCTTCTTTCTTTTTTTTTTTTTAGTTTCTTTCTCCCTTATGGGAAAGGCAAAGGGATCTAAGCCCATACAGCCTAGTCTTTAGTAGTTTCTTGCATTATCCAAGTTTAATGTCTTCATTTTAGTCATTATTTCTTCAGTTTCATTTTGTCGTCTGTGGTCATGTCTTGAATCAATGTTAAACGTCTTCAGTAGTTTCATTTCTTATTACGTGATCATTGAAATGCAAGGGTGGTTCTTACATTCCAAAGATACTGAAGTTTAACGCGGGGTATCAAACCAGAAACAGCTAACCACTCATTATTTCTCACTTTCATTGAATAGTTCTTCTTTAACGGCACATTATCGCACTAATTCCACCATATTAACACCACAATTACCATGAAAAACTAATTTTAAAAAGGACGAAACAATGAACCCGCCATTTCCTCTCGATTCCCGCGTAAAACCTCGGTACCTTCTTTCTTTCGTTTTTTTTTTTTTTTTTTTTATAAATTTTTTCTGGCCTGGATCCAAGTCCTTTCAGCCGTATTCATTAGTTCATTCATTTCATTGTTCATTGTTGTCTTGTAACATAGTAGGTAGGTTATGTTATGTACTTAAAGTTGTCCTATTGTATTAGAAATGTATTTATATTATATAGCGGCTTGTAAAATTTTAGCTCCTCTAAAAGTTCTTGTGCTGTGCAGGGTATATTATCATTATGATTTACTTCCTGGAGCTCCGCTACAAGCGATAATCTCTGCAGGCCATATCTTGGGCATTTGAAGATTATATGGCTCAAGTCTTCATTGTCTCCACAATACTCGCATTTGGGGTCTTCCACAATGTTAAGGCGGTAAAGGTGAGTGCGTACTTGGCAATGACCGTATCTCATTCTGTTTAAGGTCGTTATAAATTTTCTGGAGTTTACTATATTGCCACTGTTTCTGTACCACGGTTGGGCGGGCGGGGTACTTTGAATTCCTGCATACCATCTTCCTTTTTCTGGTGTTATCAGCTTATAATAGTCCAACCATAGCTTTTTTAAAGTTTGTTTCAGTTTGGTGTGGTAGTCTGAATAAGGCACATTTAAGATTGTGGAATGGTCTTCATCGCTCCTAGCTCGGGTGGCTTTGTCTACTACCTCATTTCCTGATATTCCACTATGAGAGGGGACCCAAATAAATTCTATTTTCCTATTTACAAATGTTTTCAACTTTTGTCTTATTTTAAATATAATATAATTAGAATTATAATTTATGCGGTCATTATCTAAAGAAGTCAAAGCACTCTTAGAGTCTGTGAGAATCAAGCATGTGTTGACATTAATATTTTCAATATATACAAGGGCCTGATAGATGGCATAACATTCAGCAGTAAATATACTGCAATTATTATCAATCTTAAAACATTTAGTTAGTTTAGTTTGGGGATCATACAATGCTGATGTCACACCATCAATGGACTTAGAACCATCAGTGTATATAGTGTACATTTGTTTATCTTCTAGATAACATAAAAGGTCATTTTGATTAGCAATTGCTTCATGAATTATTTTTACCTTATTGAATAATGCATTAAATTCAATATTAAAAACAGGCCATATACTTTGTTTATGCATATTTACAGACAGTGTATGTACATTTAGTGCTATTCGCATCATTTCAGGTATATGTCCAGATACCAAATCTTTGGCTTCAACATATGGACCTGCAGGTCTATGGAGTACTTGAGGAGGAAGAATTTTTTTTAGGACTACATTATCTTGCAATGAAGTAAGTTTTAAACAGAATCTTTCTGCTAACTGAAGTCGTCTAAATGTTAAAGGTAAAATACCTGTTTCACATTGCATGGCTATAATTGGTGTGGAACACATTGCTCCAGAAATGATACGCAATGCTTTATTTTGCACTATGTCCAGTTTGCGCAATGTAGATATATTTGTATTTATATAAGCCAATGTACTATAGTCAAAATGACTTCTTACTATACTTTTATAGAGCATTGCCAATATACAAGGGTCTGATCCCCATTGTATACCTGCTAGAGAACGGTTATTCCCATTGTCCCCCACGGCGTCGTCCCCCGCGGGGGACGACGCCGTGGGGGACAATGGGAATAACCGCTAGAGAACGTAAAACATTTAGACCTTTTGAAGCATTACCAATAATATAATCCACATGTGCCTGAAATTTTAGTTTTGGATCTAAGCATATACCTAGAAACTTTTGTTTGTCTACCCAAGGCAGAGGGGCATCATTATACAAGACTTGGGTTACACAGTCAAAGTTCTTTTTACAAAATGTCATGGCTGTACTTTTAGTAGGACTAATGGTTAATCTTAGTTTATTACTATACAAATTATGCAGTTGGTTTAAAGCTAAATTTATTTTTGTAATGCCTATATTTACATCTTTACTTACAGTATATATGTCGTAGCCAACTGGTTAAAATAGCCGTTCAATCAAACAGCTAGCCCTTTGACTGAACATCGCCATTCAATCACACGTCTAGCTTCTTAATTGAATATTTGAGGCGCTCAAAACGTTCAACATTACAGCTGACTCAAAAGCCGCCTTTTAATTGAATTAGTTCAGCTTACCACCGCGACGGCGCTAGGTGTGTTTTGTTTTCAATATGGCGTCAACTTACCTGTGTTTTTGATTGTTTCAAGATATTTTTCGGAAAGAAAGTAGTAAATATAGGTACGTTACTAGTGTTGAAGAGCCAGAAATTATGGAGGCACATACGAGTGATAAGAGTGAATTAAAATTTTAAAAGTTATACGACGAGAAATCACAGGATTATGAAATAGATCACCAAGGTATTTGAAGTTATTAAAGAACGCTAGGGTGTCCATGACTAACACGGAATGCAGGACTTCTATGTCTTATTATTGGATATCAAAATACGATTTAATGACAACTGGCAGTAAAGAATATCTTATTTTAAAAAGAAAGAGTACTGATGATACTGTGATACGCATTGTACCCCGGAAATAGTATTTCACCATGCTAAATACTATTCATAAAGATTATGGACATGGAGGCAGAGACAAGATGGTGTATAATATTGAGAGTCAGTTTTATATAGCAAAAAAAACTGTTAAATTTTTTGTATCGCTCTGCCCAACATGCAACAATAAAGAATATTACGATTATTAATTTGTTTTTCATGTTTACTAATTTGTTCAAACTTTTGGTCACCTCTTAAACCGTCCTTAAACTTAATCCAAGAAAAATCTCCCAAGAAATTACAAAAAGTTTTCCTATTTTTTCAAATCACATGCTAAACTAATGGTCACCCTAGTTAATTTGCCATTTAACCATTTGGCTAAGCGTCGTCAAGCTGTAGTGTTGAACGTTGCAGTCAACAAGTCGGCTAAGCGACGTACAGCCGTGTGATTGAATGGCGATGTTCAGTCAAAGGGCTAGCTGTTTGATTGAACGGCTATTTTAACCACTTGGCTACGACATATACAAGCAAATCATCAGCAAATTGTAAGAAATTTACATTTGCTACATTTAAATATTGTTTAATTTGACATGTGTACAAATTATAAAGCAAAGGAGAAATGGTAGCTCCTTGCATTGTTCCCTTATAGACACTTCTTGGTCCATATAATATATTATTGTACTTTATGTACATATCTCTTTCAAATAAAAAGTTGAAAATCCAATTACAGACCTTTCCTGGAATACCAATTTCGCTCAATACCTGGACAAGAATTGATGGGTCTACATTATCAAATGCACCTTGGACATTCAAAAATGCACAAATGGTAGCAGAGTGACTGAAGAAACCGTTTTTGATATCTGCTATAAGAGAGATGAAGCTTTCAGTGGCACTGTGCCCCTTTCGAAAGCCAAATTGTTGGGCAGGTAATATGTTATTTTTCTCCACATAAAATTCTAACCGAGTTTTAAGCATAAATTCAAATATTTTTCCAAGACAAGATGACAGAGAGATAGGCCTGTATGAATTAAAGTCATTGTGAGGTTTATTGGGCTTTAGTATTGGAATAACACACTGTGTTTTCCAAGAATTAGGAATACACTGAGCCATAGTAAATTATAAATATCTAGTAATTTTTGTTGGGCATTACTATGTAAATTACGGATTAATATGTATGGGATATTGTCAAGCCCAGGAGTGGTGTCTTTTCTCGAATTAATTGCATTTTTAAATTCTTGTAAAGTAAATGGTGTACATACAAAGGCTGCATCGTAGCTACCTGGCTGATTAAATAAGGGTAGTAAGTAATTAACATTTATTTGCTTTTCAGATGGCGATAATGGAGCATACTTGTTGAAGAATTCGGGAATCCATTCATCATTTTTGGGTCTATTTATATTTGCAATACGCTTAAACTTTCTGATGTGATTCCATATAATACTGGTTGGTGTATATCTATTAAAAGTTTCGCATAATCTTCTCCAACCACTCTGTTTTTTATTTTTTATTAATTTCTTTTTAATGGCATCTTTTTTTTTGTATTCTATAAAATGTTCTATCGAGGGATTATTCTTATAATGATGTAACGCCTTTTTACTTTCCTCGACAGCTTTTTTACATTCATCATCCCACCAAGGAACAGGTTTTCTAATTAAATGCTGTGATGATCTTGTTATCTTAGGTATACATAAGTCTTTTAGTTCAATTAGTTTGTCACAAAACGATTGATAGGTAATTAATGGATTAGAATAATCAAGTGGAAAATCAAAATGTGTTTCAGATTCATTTAGAAATTTAACCCAGTCAGCTTTATTATATAAATATTTTTCTGTTGGATCACCTACAGTGTACTTTTCAGCAGTAGTAATAATATCTGTTATTGTGGGATAATGATAGCTTCCCATAGGATCATCATGAACTTTCCATTCACATAAAGGGGCTATGTCTGGACTAACACATGAGATATCTATAGCAGAGGGATTGTGGTGAGTTGTACCTACTGTGGTTGGAGAACCTGTATTTAAAATACACAAATCACACTGATCAATAATATCATAAATTTCATTACCTCGGGTATTATTTGAAATGCAACCAAAAGAAACATGATGAGCATTCAGATCACCAGCCAGCATTACAGGTTTAGGCAAATCATCAATAATTTTTTTGAGTCTATTCCCTCTAAAGTATCTACCCTCTCTAGGAGGGGGCGCATATGCACATAAGAAAGAAATATTACCCGCATTAGTTTCTAAGTTTATGGCAACCGTTTGTAAAAAATCATAAAAGGGGGTATGAATAACTGAGTATTTAAAACTATCTTTTATTAAGATTCCTACGCCACCGCGTCCATTACAACCATTCTGATACAAAAAATGATAATTAGATACTTTGAAGTAAGTATTATCTCTCAGCCATGTTTCATTTAAGAAGCAGATATCCAGTGGCGTAGCTATCATATGGCCAGGTGGTGCAGTGCACCAGGGCCCTGGAGCTCAGGGGGCCCTCTAACCTCAACTTTGAAAAAAACATTTTTTTTTTGTTATTTTATATGAATTCATCGTTATCTTAATAAATTATTTGTTAAAATATGTTTAAAAATACTAGTTATTATCATTTGGAATTATATTTTAACGAAATTAACACTAAATTCTTCAAAAAAACTAAATACAGGGTTACTTTTTAATCAGTGCACAAATTTTGTGTACACAGTCAGTATCGTTAATAGATCACATAAGACGAAAAAAATATTTTTTTTTATTTATTTTTTTACAAATTTTGACACTATTTTTAACCCGTTTAGGGAACGAATTTCAAAAAACGCCAGAATACGTGTCCAGTTAATTAAGTCAATGAGTGTTTATACGAAATATCAAGAAAATTGGCGCGTATTAAATTTCTTCCCATACAAAATTTGATACTAATTTTATGCATAAAATGGCGATATTTCGATTTTTTTGTATGAAACGTGATAAAATAAAAATATACGGGTATTTTTATTTTCTTTAATCTATGCCTACCCAAAATTTGTGCACTGATTAAAAAATAACCCTGTATATTGGTACTTACTCACCTTGTACGAAATCCAAAAATGTACTGACGTTTTTTGGAAACGTAATTATTTGTGTCTCCTATATATTTCAAGTCATATTTTCCACTAAACATGATAAACATGTTGAAGTTCAAACTACGCGGAAAGAGGGAATGAAAAGGGCCCGATACTTTCCCTATGCACCAGGGCCCTTGTCCCCCTAGCTACGCCACTGCAGATATCTATATCATTATTAACTAAAAAATCGATTAGTAAGGGTTTTTTATTAATTAAGCCTTCTACGTTAAATTGTGCTAGTCTAATGAACAATTTATCCATCAACCTTGAATGATTTAAGCAGTACTTCTTGTATAGATGAACTATTAATGGGTTGGCCACCATTTCCATTACCCAGTGATATTAATGCTGCTGTTAAACAGTTCTTTATGTAGTCATTTTTAAGAATTTCCTCAATTAACACTTCCCTAGGTATAATTGAATTTTTGGAAAGGGTAATTGGAGTGTTCGACTTTTTAAAGATTAATTCCTTTTCTGATTTTGCAGCCTTTGGCTGTGTAACAGTCTTGGGTTTGGTGTAATTAGAGTGTAAGGGTAAGTTAGCGCTAGTAGTTGGACGTAAGGTAGGATAATTAACATCATAGTTATTAAAACCAGTTGATTTCAACTTATCAGCATAAGAGCCGCGATTTTGTTTCTCTTCAAGTTTTGCTTTTTTAATAGGACAGTCCTTAGAAATTGCCAAGTGAGGGCCGCTACAATTAACGCATTTAATATTTTCCTTATTCGAGCACTCTGAAAAACGATGCTCCTCTGCACAAATTGAACAAATTTGGTTTGATCTACATACTTTGGCACCATGGTTAAACTTGAAACACTTGAAACATTGCAGTAATGGTGCGGTATATTCATAGACTCTGTATCTGAAGATATCTAGAAAAACAAATTCAGGTAGTTCTTTGGTTAAGAATGTCACACTAACAGTACCATACGGTTTTACCTGCCCGTTCTCCCTACGAGTGAAGCGACGCACACCCACAATCTCATAGTTTGATGAAAGTTTTTTAAATAGTTCTTCATTACTGATACTCGGAGGTACAAACAAAGCGTAGCACGCCGATGGACTCCACCGCCCGAGCAGGTATGTACGCCTTCATTTTTTGTTTGTTTAGGAATTCTTCATTTTTTAAGAAATTATTGGCGTGTATGGCCTGTTTGAATGTTACGCCCACCTTATTAGCATTAATACGTTTTATGGTTGAGACTCCTTTAACGTCGACCTTGAAAATGGTCGCAAGGAGCAACGGGTTCCTGTTCCCAAGTAAAGTTTCATTTGTACTCTCTACATAAACAGTATATTCCGCACTCACCATATTCTCCGGAAAAACTCGTTTGTAGCCAGGTTTTACATACGGTTTGTGGAAGTCAGGCTGGCCATCCCCATTCTTCTCATGCCTTGCTGCCTTCCGCTTGTCGTGATCAGGACGGGGGTCCTCAGGGACCCCCGCGTCCGTTTCCATTATTTATAAAGGTAAGTATATACAAGGTCTATTTTGGAACAATATGTGCAAAATTTACAAAGAAAAACTAATATTTTAGAGTTTTTGAAAAAAATTTTCGCTTTTGCCGCGTTTTCAGTTCAAAAGCCCGCCAAAGAATCCTCTCTCTTTCGTTCGGAACAGTGTTGCCACATAAATCTGAATGGAAAGGTCGAAAAATCTGTACAAAAATACACAACACAACAGAAGCTATAATCTGTATAAAATATGAATGATAAATGTCCTTAGCAGGTTCTCATTTTAGCAGATTGGCGTTTTAGCAGATTCTCAAAGTAGCAGATAAAATAAGTCCCTCTAACGTTTCATTATTGGGTTCTTTTTTAGGGTTCCGTAGCCAAATGGGAAAAAACGGAACCCTTATAGATTCGTCATGTCTGTCTGTCCGTCCGTCCGTATGTTACAGCCACTTTATTCCGAAACTATAATACCTATACTAATGAAACTTGGTTAGTAGATGTATTCTGTGAACCGCATTAAGATTTTCTTACAAAAATAGAAAAAAAAAACAATAAATTTAGGGGGTCCCCATAGGTACATAGAACTGAAACTAAAAAAAAATATTTTTCATCAAAACCATACGTGTGGGGTATCTATGGATAGGTCTTCAAAAATGATATTTAGGTTCCAAATATCATTTTTTTCTAAACTGAATAGTTTACGCGAGAGATGCTTCCAAAGTGGAAAAATGTGTGTCCCCCCCCCCTCTAACTTCTAAAATAAGAGAATGATAAAACTAAAAAAAATATATGATATGCATTACAATGAAAACTTCCAACGAAAATTGGTTTGAACGAGATCTAGTAAGTAGTTTTTTTTTAATACGTCATAAATCGTAAACCGCAATTTACCTTTCACTATTATTAAAACATCGATCAAAGTCACAACGAACTACAAAAACTTTTATATTATGTTGCTGGCTGCTACGGAACCCTATTTTTTGGTTTTAATTGAATTTTCTGTGGAAAATATCCTTTTAACCGCGGCACTGGACTGCGGAAGGCATAATGATGCAGAAACCAATTGGTGAAGAACTGAAGAGTCGGATACAATGAATTACATACCTACAACAATTTAAACAGAACCCAGGGAAATAAATGTTGAAAAACAAAGAAACGCCTATTTTACATTAAAAAAGATACGTATTCAATTATTTCATCATAGATGTCAACAAGAAGGAAGACATACTGCGACAGGAAGCGAAATTCTGTATAAAAGTTAAGCCAAATCTGTTCTGTATTTGTGATGAAAAATCTGTATAGATAAGTACATATAAATCTGTATATATGGCAACACTGGTTCGGAACGGTTTTTTTTAAAGTTCTTTTATCTCTTATCGGAAAGGCAAAGGATTCAAATCCCATACAGCCTAATCTATAGAAATCTTAAACGTCTTGAGTAGATTAATTTCAAAATTTCTCACGTCCGTCCGTCACGTCCGTTACTAGACTCACGAGATCATTGAAATGCAAGGGTGGTCCAAAGGGTGGTCCTTACATTTCAATGACAATGGAGTTTAACGCGGGGTATCAAGCCAGAAGAAACAGCTAAATATACTTATGATTAATTAACTTCTATTGACCCTTTCTATATATTTGTATGCCTGGATAGGCGAGACATGACGATCTTTGTTTTAGTTTTAACACCTTTATTGTAACCATTATTTCTTACAAATAAATATACTATTAATTACTATTACTATTTTTAACCGCATTGGACTCAATTCTGGCGGGGCCGGCCGATAAAATCTCTAAATTTAAAATAAGAAGTTTCTCCAATTATACACCGTAAATAATAATTTTCGCCAGACGCACCTGTCTTGTTCAGCTTATTTTCCCGCGGTAAAAGGTAGTCTATGTGTTAATCCAGGGTGTCAGCTGACACCATATAAAATTTTATTACAATCGCTTCAGCCGTTTAGACGTGATGAAGTAACAAACAGACACACTCAGACACTCGAAAACTTTCGCCTTTATAATATTAGAATGATACATGCATAATTTAATAGAGAAACCAAGAGAAACATTGATAATTTTAGAGGAGTAACAATGTAATATCGTCATCATATCGTAAATAAACATTTTTTGCGCTTAGATAGGGGTTTCTATAGTAGACTGCCGTACGAATTTGTTGGAAAGAAATATATTGGTAGTTAGCTGGGGGCTGTAAGATTATAATTCTAAAATATTATCGTGCGGAAACTTGTAGTTTTTTAGGGGCCCCACCATACTACTCCGCCCCTGAGATCTTTCTGGGTGGCAAAAAAAAAAAAGAACGAACACCCCGAAGGCTAAGGCGGGCTCTACGCTCGCTGCGCTCGCTTCGTTCCCGCCTTAGCCTTCGGAACCTATTTTTGGGGCTTATATACCGTCTAAAAAACTACAAGTTTCCGCACGATAATATTTTAGAATTATAATCTTACAGCCCCCAGCTAACTACCAATATATTTCTTTCCAACAAATTCGTACGGCAGTCTACTATAGTCAACCCGCTTAGATACTTTGCAAAAACTGTCTGAACCCTACGAGATGGATCAAAATAACTTCAAAAAGGTTAATTTACAAAAAAGTCCGCGATGATATAATACGGCTATATTAGGATAATCTACAATAAGGCCCAAGACATTCTGTAGTAATATTTACCACCCCTGCGAAGCCAGGGCGAGTCGCTGGTTATTAGTATTAATAATAATAATAATTTATTTCAAATTTCATAGTACACAATAATAATCTTGGCTGAAAATTGTACAAAAAAACACAGTTGTAGCAAAATATTTTACGTGCCCAAACTAGGGTAAATAATTCCCTAAAATCCCTATTTAATTGGCTACCTAACCTATGTAGGTATAATAAACTTTTTTTCTTCTATGTGAATACTGGAAAAATTAAAACAATAATGTAACATACTTACTGGAGCACTGCAAGTACAGTCTGGCAAATCGAGAGGCATCTTTTACATTATTTTCATCATTTCTTTGCGAAATCACTTTTTGATGAATTTGGCAGGATGACATTGACATAATATTTTTTTGATGTAACACAACTTATTCTTATTTTAAAACATTAATCATTTTTGTCGTAACGGTATGTTTTTGAAAAGGATTTATTATACCAAGTAAAATAAGAAAACAAATATGTGAAGGTAAAGAGAGACTTTATCTAGTAATAATAATCAAAGTGCCTCTGATAGTTTATTGTTAATTCGCAGTAGAACAGTAATATTATGTAAAAGTAATATAAATTCTTGGCAATATTGTGTGTCGCCGCCGCCAGTGGCCGCCACCATAAGATAAAGATCGATGATACTATCCACGAGTCCACATCATCTCGAAGCGCGGCTTTCCTTCCTCTGATCCACATACTATATCGGTAAAAAAAATGGCCAGGCTACGAACAGCGACGGATGATCTGGTAAAAAAAAGCCCGACCAGAAAAATGAAAAACCTCGCACTATTGCGGAATTTCATCAATGGAACAAATTTAAAATGAAAATTATTATTGTTGCCATGACCATGCTAATAAAATACATATACCTACATACTGGCTCCATGATATACATATACATGTGGCGCCCTCAGAGCAGGTTTTTTATTTTTCTGGTCAGTCAGGCATAGAATAAATATAGTTATGTACTACGTACATACATACATACGGTGATATTAGCAACCGATGCTCTCGACAGTATTGCTTTTCTTCAATAAATAATAAATAAATAAATAGGTATGTGGGACATCTCACTTGATCTCACACACGCACGGCCATCTGAGCCTGTACTATGGGTGTCAGACATATATACAACATCCAGACACAAGCCAAACACAAGTGCTCATCACACGAATGTTTGTCCTGGGCGGGATTCGAACCCGCGACCTTGTGCTTCGTAAGCAGATGTACTACCAACTAGGCTACGAGGCCGTAAATAGTAATACTATCAATCGATACTATCGATTTTTATCGATTGACCATCAAAAGTGGACGGACTATCGAGCGCCAACGTGCCAACACTAACGTCAATTGCTTATAAAAAAAAACTGTCACCACGTCCACGGAACACTATTACTGACCACGTCCGTCAGAAACGTCATTTCATGAAGCTGCGCACGGTTTTGCAAAATTTTGCATTTATCTTTGAAATTTGGCTTTCTTTTGTTAAGACGGTGTTTAGAACAAAGAGAAAAAATAATCAAATTCACAAGTGATTAGTTGTTTTAGTTCATCTGGTAATGCAAGTACCCCAGCATCATTTCATTAGGTTGACTATTGAATTGTAAATTTCCGTGCCCTGCCGAAACGTGCCAAAGCGTGCAGTATAAAAAAGTTCTCTTCAGTCCAATAGGTAAGTGTTATACATTAGTAAACTGCAACTGCCTTATTTTCAATGTTCCCTACCTAGCCTAGTTCTTTAGTTGTGATGGATGAGCATTTAGCAGAAGTGGTTTTTGGAGAATCATGTCACAATTGAAGCTTTATAGGGAATTGTTATGGGTGCTAATGAGACATTGTACATCAACATAATGTGTTTTTGTTAATTGTTTAGTCAGCAGTTCAGCACAGTGAAACGTAAAATTGCCCTTGTGAAAGCAAACCCGAACTTGACACTCTAAACCAAACTCATATTGGTAAAATCATAATGAACAGCACAATATGTAAAATTTGAATTGGGAGTTTACCTCGTGCACCTCTCCTTTATACTCACCATAGACTTGTTTTTAAGTTAGAGCTTTACAATTAAAAAATCATAATTTGAACCTTGTGGTATGATGCCTTTGCTGGCTGGCCTGTCAATGTGAGGTTTTGCACTCCTATCTTAGATCTTGTAATGAACATGCTTAATAGTTTCCATCAATATTTTTCCTTTGTTTTCTGATGTTACTGAGTCTACTCTACTCATTCTTATTACTCTACAGTCTACACATTTGTGGAATATAAATCCATCATAATATTGTCTCATACTATGCTGATAGACTCAAGCCTTTCTCTGTAAGTCTCCAGCTGTTGTACCCTTGTTCAGTGGCCTGCCGAAAGGAATTTAAAGAACCTCTAAAGTGTTTCATGTATTTAATTATTTTTTTATGTTGTCATATAATTTTACAGTGTTTATCTATTAGTAGTTTATTCCAACACACCCTGGTCATTGTCAAGGTTTAATATCTAAAAAAGACAATAGGATTACGGGTCTAACAATATAATAGAGTATGAATCAACGCTCAACTATGGCAGACTGCCAGAAGTATTGCTTTTGCCTGTGTAAATGTTGAGTATTGTGGAGAATAGAAAAGTAATAATTATAATCAAGTTCTTGAATGAGGTAAAATGTAAATTAGGTGAGTTAAATCTTAACACTATCAACAAAATGTCTGCTTACACATTATTATTTTGAAGAATTTTACGAAATTAGAAAGTTTTGTTTAATTAGAGGATTTTCATGAAAAAATAAAAAGGGTATTAAATATGTACTTGTATCTATTTAAATATTATAGATTGTACTACACTGAACATTATAAAAAAGATTTATCCTGGTCAATGCACTAGAGAGTTTAAATCTTACCGAGCAATTTATTTCTGTAGGCATCCAAAATAACAAATATTCAAATATTCAAATAGTGTTTATTCGAAGTAAGACTTCACAAAATCATTTTTCGACGTCAGGGCGGGTTCACAATTTGGCTGTCTTCTGTGGAGAAGAACCCGCCGGAAGAAACTCCACAGGCGTTGCATCTTTTCAAAATATTTTTACATAGGTATAATTATTATTTTATACAATTTGATTAATATAACAAAGAGTGCAGACGATATATGAAATTAAAGGAAGGCAACCAGTCAAAGTAGAAAAACTAAACTAAGTATATAAACAATAAAACAATCGGCAATCGACTAGAGCAGACCAGTCCCCCCAAGCAGCACCACGTTCACGGGTTTGACGTATGGGACAGCCATCGTCGGGCTCAACCATATTAGAGGGAACCCAACGACCCGGCCCATACGCCACCGCAAGTCAGGATCAGGACACTTTAGTGAGCATGAATACTCCGTCAGCCAGATGTTTTCACGACAATCTAATTAATGGCTTCCCAATTGCATAGTCGATCCGCACTACAATGTTGCACAATAATTTATTTATTATGTTGAGTTGGAATAATTTTGGACCAGATATCTTTGTCATTTAGGTAATCTTCAGTCTTGTAATAACCTTTAGAACATAAGATATTTTTAATTTTACTTTTAAATTGGCAATCAGGTAAATTTGTAATGTTATCTGGTATTTTATTATAGAAGCGAATACAGTTCCCCATAAATGAGTTGCTTACTCTACAGAGTCTAAATTTAGGCTGCACAATTTTATTTTTATTTCTGGTATTAATAGAATGTACATCAGAGTTCTTTTGGAACAAAGATTTGTTCTTATGAACGTACATTATATTTTCAAATATATACTGAGAGGACACTGTGAGAATATCAATTTCTTTAAACAGTTCTCTTAGGGAGTCCCGACTTCGTAATTGGTATATGGAACGAATCGCCCTCTTTTGCAGAACAAATATGCTATTTATATTTGCTGCCTTACCCCACAATAAAATCCCGTAAGACATAATACTATGAAAATAACTAAAGTAAACAAGTCGAGCAGTAGCAATATCCGTCAGTTGACGAATTTTTCTGACGGCGTATGCCGCCGCGCTGAGTTTTGAAGCTAATGTAGTTATATGGGGGTCCCACTGTAACTTAGAGTCAATGGTTATCCCCAAGAAAACTGTTTTTCTTACATAATCTAGATCTTCATTATTTAAGGTAATAGCTAAATTGTTATTCCTTACATTTGGCAATGAAAATTTAATACATTTTGTTTTCTTTGGATTTAACATTAGATTATTTGTAGTAAACCATTCATTTATCTTTGAGAGAGTGTTATTTACTTCGTCGATATTTTGACTATGTCGATCAACTTTAAATATAAGAGAAGTGTCGTCAGCAAATAACACAATTTTTGAATATTTTTGTGCCATAAAAGGTAAATCATTTACATACACTAAAAACAAGAATGGTCCCAATATTGAGCCTTGTGGCACGCCAATCTTGACAATAGATCCCAGCGACTTCGAACCGTTTATCTGAACTCTTTGAATTCTATTTTGGAGATAAGAACTAATCAACTTAAGGGCTCCGTCTCTAACTCCATAATGTTCTAGTTTGGACAGCAGCGTCTCGTGATCAACGCAATCGAAAGCCTTGGATAAGTCACAGAACACACCAATGGCATCCTTTGACTCCTCCCAGGCCCCATACACATGTTTCAAAAGAGCAACTGCAGCGTCGGTGGTCGAACGTCCTTTAGTAAAACCAAACTGTTGATCATGAAGTAGATTATTTAAATTAAAATGTGCAAGCATCTGATTAAGTATAATTCTTTCAAAAATTTTACTAATTACTGGAAGTATAGATATTGGTCTAAAGTTACCGGGATCCTCCCTATCTCCTGACTTAAACAAAGGTATAATTTTACTATGTTTCATAAGATCTGGAAACACACCCTGATCAACACAAGAATTAAAAAGAAATGCCAAATAAGGTGCCAGGGTCTCAACTATGGAGCTACAAAACCTAACCGACATTCCAAATAAATCCTCAGAATTTTTCAGTTTTAATTCTTTGAAAGTTTTAATCACTACCTGAGGCGTTATATACCTGAACTCGAAATTAGTCGGACATCTCTGAACATTGGCATTTAGCAGATTATGAGCAGATATAGGAGAGGAATTAAGTGTCTCTGTAGTTTGCAGTGGAATATTAGTAAAAAATTCTTCAAATTTTTGTGCCACGTCAACATCTTCTGTAATAATACCTTGAGTTGTATCTAATGAAAAACTTCAACTTAACTTAACAACTTAACTTATCAACTTAACTTAACATTCTGGCCAGCATCTGTTAAAGTTTATAATTATAATTGTCTGCATTGCCAAATGGTGTTGTGCTGAAAATGTTTACCTACCTCTTTATTCTTTATTACCAGAGTTCATGGTAGAGGAAACTTTTGACTTTCCTGTACATTTTTATTTCAATCAAATAATATTATGTTAATTATTCCCTAAAGGTGCTCCCTCACCGGGAGCATTCGCGTGTAATGTAACGTTACAGATTTGAGCATTACATCAGTGAAGGAGGAGAACCGAGCATTACAATGCGCACCTTGTAATGATACAAAACGGGCATACATCAGTGAAGGAGGAGAACCGAGCATTACAATGCGCACCTTGTAATGATACAATGTGTAATATCTTGATACAACTTGTAACATCAATGTTCCCCTAGCCCCCCGCCGCTATGAAATGCTCAAAGTCGAATCTATAATGTTACATTACACGCGAATGCTCGTCAGTCAGGGAGGTATTATTGTAATGTAATGCTCAAAGACGAATCTATAATGTTACATTACACGCGAATGCTCGTCAGTCAGGGAGGTATTATTGTAATGTAATGCTCAAAGACGAATCTATAATGTTACATTACACGCGAATGCTCCCGGTGAGGGAGCACCCTAACATCACTACATAGTATAAAACAAAGTCGCTTTTTCTGTCCCTATGTCCCTATGTCCCTATGTCCCTTTGTACGCTTAAATCTTTAAAACTACGCAACGGATTTTGATGCGGTTTTTTTTAATAGATAAAGTGATTCAAGAGGAAGGTTTATATGTATAATACATGCAAAATATGCTTAAGCATAACCCACAATAACCATTTTCCCGTGCGGAGCCGGGGCGGGTCGCTAGTTTTGAATAAAAATAATATGTTCAACTGAATTAAAACTTTTAAAGAGTTGGTAGTTTGTACCACATTATATTGCCTTGTCCTTATTTTGCCTTTCAAAATGTTCATAGGTAAATTTAAATAAATCACTAAGTATGGTGCAGTTACAAGGCTGAGTTGCAGTTTAATAACTGACTGTATGAATGCTCCACTCACTGTTGCAACATACCTGCACTTTGCACCAGGGATGTTGCAGATGCCGATATTTTCACATCCGCGGATGCGGATGCGGATGCGGAGTTTAGCAGGCTCACATCCGCGGGTGCAGATGCGGATGCGGATGTATAAGATATTATGTAAATAAAGTCTATTAATGAAGAATTAAATCGGTGGTGACATTGTTGACTAAATAGTTAGATAAACTATCAATCAATAACGGGAATCACACTGGAAAAATAACGAATTTCGTCACAAAACGATAATTTTTCATACAATAAAACGTATTACCGGCGTAATATAATTTACCTTGTGATCTTATGGATATTAGTCTTAAATATAAAGTTTTCTTAAGTCTTCTTATTTACACACTGTATCACAAAATCACAACAACATTAAAAAAATACCTATCTATCTTTATGATACGATAAGTAGTTCACTTTCACTTCACAGCGCAAACAAACACGTAATATTTATTCACTTGCAAGAAACAAATGATGCACTAGCTAGTAGACCAAACAAACGTGTCGAATCTTGTCACCAATTTCTTCGCTCCCATTGGTTATTGTCACGTGCGACCGGCACGCGTCAATCACCGGCCCCGCCCAATTTCTTTCTTGTTGCTACTTGTATAATATTCGCATCCGCATGAACATTCGCATTGATTAATGCGGATGCGGAAGCAGATGCAGATGTCCAAATCAATGCGGATGTTCCGCATTTGCGGATGCAGATGCGAATGTTCGCAACATCCCTGCTTTGCACATAGCAATTTAGTTACTCTGCCTAGTTAGGAATCTAGAATAGATCCTACATATGTAAATAAATCTTAATCTGTATTCTTGGTTTGGTTAAATAAAAATAAAAAGGATTTTTTTTTAATAGATGTTATTTTTTTGTTTTACATTCAAATATTTCATTTTATAAAATATAAACTATGCTACTTACTTTCTAATCTGACCTTACAGCACCTTACACAGAATAAAACTAATTTTAGATTTTTGCCAAGCAGAAAAAAAAACAGCTTATTAATTAATATTGATAAAACTAAATTAAATATGTAACAGGAAAATATTATATTTATTTATTATTTTACGACATTGTTTCAGTTAGGTATTAAATATGTATTTGATTTTGATTTGACATTGAATTTATTAAACTCAGTCTTATTTTGGGTTCAAAGTTAACACATTTGACCTGTCAACAAGTCTCAGAAATATTCCTCTGATTTGATGTCGCTGGGAAAAAGATTTGATGTTATAAGAAAAAATATAATTATATAAGTAGACTACAAAAGCAAAAGTGGGAGAGATTTGAAGATTGACATAGCATTCTAGAATACTCTAGATACAAATAGAGATGTGCCGTTCCCGGGAATATTCCCAAAATTGGGAATATTGCTAAAAGCAACATTCCCGTGCCCGGGAATATTCCCAATTGCTGGGAACAAACCGGTGAATTTTCAGATCTTTTTTCTATAGTCCGATATCTATGAAATTCGGTCTAAGGCTATGTTTTGATTAGAAAACAATAGCACTATTGCACAATGCTGAACTTATAACTGATTTCAGTTAAAATGAAGTAAAAAAATAACAAAAAGGCAACTTTTTCGTTTCTGGATCGATAACTTCCAAATTCGAAATCTAGAGGTCCAAGTAGTCTCCGATAATAATTCCATCGTCAGATATGAACAAAGGCCGCTATCCTGAACTTTATGTTTTTGAACCAATATCGATTTGAAAATCCATAAAATAGTGGTTTCCAACAACAAATCTATCGTATAGGTAGGTACCTATATCAGTGGCGTAGCGTGGGGGGTGCAGGGGGGGGCCATGGCCCCGGGCGCCAACCGAAAGGGGGCGGCGGATAAGGAACATAACGAAATATTACATTGCATGATTAAGAAAAACGAAAAACTTATTTCAAATCACATCCGCAATATATGTCCCACATATTATTATTATTATTATTATATGTTACGTACCGAAAGCGAAACGAAACCTTAAGTGTGAGTATGTACCTAACTCTAAAGTCTTGAACTACTGAGAACAGGATCGTACTTAGCCAGCAGATGCACCAATTCCAAAAAGTTACCTTTTTTATTAGTACTTCTGTCATCTTTTTTGTGATCACGTAACGCCAAATTTAGTTTTGCCAGAAATGTTATAATATCAGAATAATCGTTCGTATCGTTTATAATATAAAACATTTTTGACAGAATTTTATGCATTTTTTAAATTTTTTTGCCAATATGTTTTGTTCTTTGTAATCGATAGTTTTTCCTTTTCGAAGCCTATTTTCCAACTCCTTTCATTTGCAAAAAAATATGTTGTGATGTGAACTTGATTCATGACTAAAAAATGGTAGGTTGGTAATACGCGAGAAACGGCGGCGTGGAAAACTCGCAAAAGTTGTTTTGTTTCACCATGATAACGCTCTGCTGCCATTGAAGATGCTGGCTTTGAATTGATGGAGCACCCACCGTTTTCACCGGACCTCGCTTCTAGTGATTATCATCTCTTTCCACAGCTAATAGTAGGAGAGCCAGCAACCAAATCGGTAATGTGGCTTCAGCTGTATTGGAACTCCGTTAGCTACTTCCCTGAACAACCTTTTTTCTATAATCTTCGTGCTGGCAGGCTGCGGGTGGTGGGTGCGGGTGTAGTGGGGTGGGGAAAAATAGAAAAAAAATGTGGGCTCAGCGACTTAACGAACGACGACAGCGACAAAAAAATAGCGAATTTTTGTTTTTTCTTTCGAATTTTTTTGGGGCTTACATTACATATTGATTAAGCTCGCGTCAGAAAAAAAGCCAATACAGCACACGAAAATTATTATTATTTTGGTACTTTTAATTAATGCTGGTAACCACGCCTTCCCACCATCCGATCAACTTTTTTTTTTTGGGTGCACAGGGAGTTCAGCGCAACCAGGGGGGTTCCACTCGTGAGAATAGGTATGACGGGCGAAATATCGCCCCGGCCGATGAAAGGCAGGGCTAGCTACATCAGTACGCGAACAGTCGCCGGGCGCGCGTGACGCGTCGTTATTACGCGCCGCTCCGCTCGCTCAAATTACGAAAATGACTTCACAACAATACGACAAATGCTGAAGTGTTTATGGATGCAAAAATAAAAGGAAAAGGACTGGATCGGATGTCTTTTTTAGATCTCTTTTCTTGTCCTCATAATTTTCTCTGACAAACCTACAGTAACATTATGACGTATTTTCATAAACTAAAGTACTTACCTACCTACTGACGAGTAAATATAGTTTGCAAACATTATAATACGAGTAATACTATTACTTAGTAAATAGTAGTAGCATTGGTTTATTTGAACCATCATTTGTTTGAGTAAAAGGTAGGTACCTTATAGGTTAATAAATCAGATGTTTTATTTTCTCAAAGACGACAGCCCTAAAGGTGTTAGTAGAGTGGCAAAAGAGATAGCGCAACGCGAGAGAAAGAGATGCAGCAACTTCGTTTTTTCGCCTAGCGCCGTGCGATCTGAATTGCACTTTATTATAACGGAGATAGGGTTGCAATTTATTTGAATTATGTCGCCTAGTGGAGCTTCTGTAGGGACTACTATTTGGTATTCTGTGGCGCAACTGTTTGAAAAAAAAATTAAAGTCGCTGAGCCCACATCTATTTTCCCCACCCCACTATCGAAAAGGATAAAGGATGAATGAATTTAATTTTGAATAAATGATATTTAAAATAAGCAGTGCAGCTGTCAAATTCAGCTTAATTTAGTCGGGATTTTTTTTAATGCCTGCTAAATTAGTGCGAAGTACGTGTAAAATCGATGTTTTACGTCTTTTTTAAGTTGACAATCACCTGTCCCTTTTCGTTCTTAAGAACGTGAAAGGGACATATGATTTTTTAATTTAAGTTAGAGCGTTAAAATCGGGCCCACTGCTTCTCTTAGATGTATTTCGCTGCTGAAGTAGTGCATAGTAGTTTATCTTGACTTGCAATAAGATGAACGATGTAACATTAGGTCCATTCAGTATAATATTTAAACTTTAAATGACTTGATAACTAAAATAGGGGGCGCCGGATTCCGATCGGCCCCGGGCGGCAAAAAGCCACGCTACGCCACTGCTATATAATACTTTGATTTGGTAATTCAACTTAGCAAATTCAATTACAAAATAATTACATTTCGTTCAGTTTAGTTATGTTTTTTGAAACCACGATTCTTTATTCAACGGACATACTCGTAATAAGAACATATTAAGGTCATAATATTCTGTGTCACAATTAAGAACGGTGCAAAGTCAGTTGTTTTTTCAAATGGCTGAAGATATTTTCTTGAAACATAGCTAGGAACACCTGGTTGTAACACCTTGCAAACAAAACAAAACTAGATTAAAATTGGCGCATCGTTTAGGAGCTAAGATGCCACAGACAGACAGACAGACAAACAAACAGGCACACGTCAAACTTGACACCCCTCTTTATTGTCGGCGGTTAAAAATGGCGCCCATTTTTTAAGTATAATTCTGACCTCAGATTCGCCATTGGAAACCTCTGGGGACCCCAGATATCAATTTTGAAAGCAATTAGTTTAGAAACAAAAAATTCATCGGTTACAGGAATTTACTAAGAATTCTTAGCAACACATTATTGCCTAAAAAAGTCCAAACATACATTTTTAAATAAAAATGAGTCTTATATTTTGTTACAAAACATATAAAAACTAATTTAATTTAACTAAAAATAATAAGCAAAGAAATATATGTATGTGTTTGAATGTTCCCACCAAGCGGGAACGTTCCCGGGAACGTGGGAATATTCCCGGGAATATTTCCATTGGGAAGTTACTGGGAACGGAAATATTCCCGCGGCACATCACTAGATACAAATGAGTCAAATTTTTTCGTACTCTTTTATTATACTGTATAGTTCACATTACATAGAAACAAAGTATAGGTAGGTACTAGATAGAACTAGGATGGCAACCGAGCGATTGTATTGCACTTCATTCATGTGTTACGTCATCCGAATCGAGGCGTCAGCTCTTCGCTTCAATAACTGCACTTGAATGACTTCCCCTATAAGTATAACCTCCATATTGTTAAATGCGATGCCTTACGCAATTTCCGTGTTTTGTCTTGTTTGAATCCACAGTTTATTTTATTTATTTATTTATTTATTTATTATTTATTGCACACAAAAATATGGACAGAAACATACATTTATAAGAATGACACAACAGGCGCAGCTTATTTCACATGAAATGTCTTCCAGCTGGCCTTGGCGAAGAGAGCATTTGATAATGAACGGGTACTTTTGCAAGATTGGTGTCCACACAGTTCAACACAGTTGCTTTGCAAGATTGGTGTCCTTATTGTGAAAGACGTCATTTATTGATGTAGTTGGGTGGGTAAACATTTTGACCTTATATGATATGAATTTTTACGTTTCCGTACCCGAAAGGGGCGATTACGCACTACGTCGGATCCCATTCCGAATCAAACGTCCATACAAACTATGTCGGATGGAACCTAAGGAACAAAATTATCGGATTCGGAACGGAATCGGAGTCCGTATCCGATTATCGGACATAGTGTGTAACCACTCTTAAAGTGTGTCTGTCCGTACGTCTGTCACAGTAAATTTTCTTCGATAAAATTATAAAGAGTTTCCAATATTTAAAGTATCTCGGCGAACATAAATTAAACCTTTATAAGAATTCTTGAGCCAATAGCTCAAAATAACCCTACCACCACCCCACCTTTTGTTCACCTTCTGCCCTTTTGTCAACAAGAAACAAACAGCATTACTTAATTTAAGTAGAGTCAAGGACCACGAAAAGTCATTTCATTAGAAATTCAATAAAAACACAATGACATGTATTGTACTTAAAACCTCTGTATCTCCAGTTAATTTCCACACAATCAAGTTTTAACCGTACGATCTGTTTCACATAATGTGCTGTGTTGTGAATACTTGTGAATGTCATCTGCACCACACGATCACGTGTCACGTGAAAAACATTTCAATATAGAGCAAAGTCTTGGTTCCTCTATTCTGTCTCAACGAGATATTATGCGACTATGTTCAACAGGACGGGAAGGATTCTAGTTTCTCGGACTTTTGTATAGGTTTATCTCTTTGCCAAAGAAGTCAAAAAAATGTCTCGTAACTGGAGGTTTTTTCATGACCCACGCGTGATGTTCGCCTGTAATCTGGTAATGGGTCCATTACTGGGTTATCATTTGGTCAAACAAAGGTTACGATCATTGGCACAATCCGCTCTCGATCCGGTTATGAGCTGGTTCGTAACCAGAGGTTAGTCATTCGTCAGGTCATCTCATCACAGACTTGATAAATTGTTTCTTGCATCTGCGAGCAATTTGTCGACGATAATTTATAATTTAGAGTTGGTTGCTCTAGGTATTTTGTTAGGAACGTTTCGGGATTTCATATGTTCATTTGGGTAAATATATTGTTGAATATATTGGGCGAACACGTAGTAGAATTTAGGATATAATTTTATTATCAGTATCTGATTAAGGAATGAAGAGTCCTTCAGCGCTCTTATTGTAATGCCCTTTTGATTGACTGATGAAGTCTGGAACGATCTAGATATTACGCAACATCATAACATAACGTCATGTTCGAATATCACCGACGCAATTGGCGCCGGGAACAATTAGATCGAACGCCCAAGTTATAACATCTGTCGATTGGGTATAAATTAGACGCCGTAAACAAGAGACCACCCGCTGTAAATCGAGTATCGAGAGGATTGACAAAGTGCAAACAAAGTGGTATTTCCCGAGGTGCTGCGTTTGAGTCTGTGGCGCGCCGCCAACAGCATTCCTCGAGAGGTTTTCTCATTATGGCCCTGGCGGGTGATTCATAATTAGAATAATCTATTTATTGTACACTACATAGTTATATAAACTTCACATATGTGTAATGATCTTGGCTCCAGTCTTTGTCCAGGTGGCGAAAACCCGTTCTTTTAACAGGCATGATGTCACCTGCAAATTTATCTTGCAGCATTTCACGTGCTTCATTTTGTTACTGTCCTACTATTTTCTATGTCACAGTAGATAAACATCGCAGCAAATTTTATCGCGATTTTAGATTTCGTTTAAAAAATATATTTTGAGTAGAACATGAGTAGAATTATCCCCAGTCTTTAAAACGAATGAAACGCGATGTATATGTTTTTTCAGTAAACTTTCTTTATTTTTATTTATTTAATATAGCAAATAAGGTAAGTTACAGGCAAATACCTTTCAGTATTTAAATATCAGTATAAATAAACTGAGCTTTAAAAAAACTGTTAAAAATAACTTTATGATGGCCTTTACTTATGTGTTTATACCTCTTTTAAAAATAGCTAATTATAGCTGTATTGCTTTTTGACCGTGGGAGTTAACGGCTCGTCTTAGGACAAAAAAACTCGCTTCTCAGGTTTAGAACAATCTGTAGCACAACGTATCACAGATATAATGAAGTCAATGCTAGATAGAGCTTCACTATTAGATATAAATAAATAATTTACTTGAGTAGTATTTTTCCTCTCATTTTGAAAGTTATAGTACCTATCCAAAATATTTGTGTTGGTTATTAAGTACATTTTATGGGCATGTGTATTTGAAAACAAACTTAAATCCTTCGGATTAAGATAAGCACGCAAATAAACTGTTTTCGACCAAAAATTGTGTCAACGACCGTTTTATTGAAGGCAATGTTTTTTTCCTAATCGTGTACTTTTGCTCTATGTTAAGGTTAATTTTTGTAGCTGTTTAATAATATAGTTTGTATCTAAATTTCAAAGAATTATTATGAGTCATACATAATTTATGAGTCACGATAAAAAACACTAGATATTTAAGCAAACTTTTTTGTAGTAATCTATACATACTTATTGTTCAGTATTATCTTATTTATACTGTGTACTTCTTTTTTGCTTCCTTTTTTTTAAGTTGGATTCACGTTGGATTGGTTTATTTATAGTTATCTTTTGTATTTAAAAATATGACATCATGCATGTGTTATACTTAACGTGACCATACGTCCCGCTTTCGGCGGGACAGTCCCGCTTTCAGGCAGTCTGTCCCGGTGTCCCCCGCGAGACCGAAATTGTCCCGCTTTTTCAATGAAACGCGGGAAAAAATAGGAATAAAGGAAGTAATATTGATTGTTTACTCGAAACTTGAACAAATCACTTGGCAGACAGCTTACTGGAATTGGATGTGGAACCCACATAGTCTACAACGCGATGAAAACTGTCGCTGATTGTCTTCCTGCTGACTTCGAGTGTATCATAGTGAAATTTTCCTACATCTACAGCGTTCGAGGAGAACCTTTGAAAGAGTTTTGTAATTCTACCGAGACAGAATATCACAAACTGCTGGGCTACAGTAAAGTAATCTGGCTTGCGTTAATTCCCGCGCCTAAGAGTTATAAAAATGTTTCAGCCTTTGAAAAACTACAAACACTAAAAACTTTTTTTTTGTTACATATTTCCGCAGATGTCCCGCTCTGACAAAAAAAATAAATGGTCACGTTAGTTATACTATACGCATTAAAAGCAATAAAAATCAACTTAATTATCTAGAAGTCTTTATTACAAATAAAATTTTTGTTGCTCTCGTGAATAATCTCTATGATATTGTTGTTTAATGCTAGTACCTACTAATTTTATTAGGGTGCCTGACTGACATTAATTTATATTCTTATATCTTTGATTTTAATAGTCATCTACCTGTCGTAAATATTCACTCGGTTTTACATAAAGAAATGCGCCATTTAACTGTTTCTATTGTATGCTAACAACGGAATAGAACCGCAAGTACCGCTCTTAATGATTCATTCCCTTCTGTTTTATGTACTCGTATGTAGGTGCATAATGTAACTTGTTAGCTAAGCCAATTTATCCTAGCACACTCCGCATCGCCCTAATATTTAGATTTTTTTACATTTTACTTGATCGTAGATCGAAAATATGTAGTTCTTTATTATAGATTATTTTGGCTAATTAGTGCCATGTAAATGGGCAGCTCCTTTGCGTAGCGGATGGCTTTCCGCCTTTTGTTAGGAGGGTGACAAAAACTTTTATAACTAACATATAATTTTAATCTCAGCTACATTTATAATGTCCTATGAAATAAGCCTATTATTCTTTGTTTGTCAAACTAAAAATGCTTGAATCCTTAATGTCTGGGAATTTCTGAACTGAGTTTCCTGTATCTGTCTATCGCTTCTGACGAAAGCTAGTTTGTTCTAAAATCGGCGACGTACACAAACTATGCTGCGTATTATTTTATTTACTAACCATACCGCAAATTGTAGCCATAATATATCCAGGACTAAGCGGAGACGGCCACGTGTAACTTACTCATAGTTTAATTTAGATCATTATTGTATGTTGTGAAATTTCGTTCACAATGTTATGTTTCCTTATTCCTTTGTTGCTGTTCTATCAACATGTAATTTTCCTCAATTGTTCACGATCACACGACTGCTTATCGTACTACATATTATTATATTTATATACTATTAACATAAATTGTAGCCACAATTAAATATATAAATTAGTAGTCTAGTCAGACGAGTCGAATCCACGTCAGAGATCCAACAGATGCTTCAGGATCTAAGCTCGGCAAGTAGAGAGTCGGGACTAATGATGAACATGTCTAAGACCAAACTAATGACGAACAGCACCCAACGACCTGTAACAGTGGACGACGGGAGAATGGAGTATGTCCATGAATATATATATCTGGGCCAAATAGTTTCCTTCCAGGCTCGGCAAGAACTAGAGATTGCAAGACGCACTGAAAACGCCTGGAGGAGCTATTGGTCCATGAAAAGTTTCATGAAAAGCGATCTACCACTTTCACTAAAGCGCAAAATTATGGACAGCTGCATTCTCCCGATCCTCACATATGGTGCACAAACATGGTCTTTGACAGAACATCAGAGGTCCCGACTTTCTGTATGCCAGAGAGCCATGGAGCGCAGTATGCTAGGTCTGAAATTGAGTGATCGAGTCAGAAATGGTATACTGCGGTCCAAGACTCAGATTGCTGACGCCACCCAAGTTGCTGCCAAACTTAAGTGGGACTGGGCCGGACACGTCTGCTGCATGCCTCAAGACCTATGGGCAAAAGAAACCACGGTTTGGAACCCACCAACCAATAGGCGTAGACGTGGACGGCCGCGTAGAAGATGGCGGGACGAGCTTGATAACTACTTGAAAGACTGGAGTAGTAAGGATGTGTGGGTTCTGGATCACTCTCGCCGAGCCATGCTCGCCCGCGTTTCTCGATCTCTGATTTTGGGCCAATTTTGGCGGATTGGGAAAATCGCGGGTTAAAAAAAAAAAAAAAGGTTGTTTGATATCAAACTAGGGGTATTGCCCCCCATCTAAGACGATAGCACCGACTCCCAGCTCTCTATCTCACACGGTTTCCGAGATATAAAATGCATATGCTCATGAAATACAGTCAATGGAAAGGGTCGGCTACCTGGCTATTGTCCTTTAATTGGGGTTCGCTTTTGTTAACCGCGACTCGGATTTTTGATATCACTCTCACTTGCGCAATTGCTGCACGCTCCCGAACGCAGCATTAACTAGCGTGTATGTTAACGATGTATTTGTCGCCTATTACATGTGAACATGTTATCAAAAGCTTTTTTAGGTACACACATAAATGGGGGTGCAACATTGTTAAGCACCGATCGCAGCCCTGTTTTTTCACGCGCACTAGCTGTCTGATCCCGCCTCTATTACTTCTGCGGCCTTTATCTACCACGTCTTTTTAACATAAATCTAACCTAACCTAACCTAGCCTTGATTAGCGAGTTGATTAATAAGCAGATTATTAATTAGGGCGCGAATCAAAATCAAGCCGCGGAGGCCTGTTCTTATTGGATTCTGACCTGGCGCGGCCTTATCAATCACGTATTTATAACATAACCTAATCCAACCTAACCTACCCGAACCTAACCAAACTTAACCTAGCTTTTTATTAGCGAGCTAATTAATTAGGAGATTATTAATTAAGGCGTGAATCAAATTCATCCCGCGGGAGTCTGATTTTGTTGATTTTAAACCTGGCGCGGCTTCATCTACCACGTCTTCATAACATAAATCTAACCTAACCTAACCCAGCCTTTATTGAGGGGGTATTTCATTAGAGTGTTATTAATTAGGGTGCGAATCAAACTCAACCCGCGGAGCCTGATTTTCGTGTAATTTAGACCAGCTTATCGTATTCCAATAGGCTGTTTTCGTGACTATCTCGTTTATATAACCAAAACGGCCACTAACTCACATCTCTTTTTTCAATTGTATTAATGTCTTTGTACATACTTGTGCAATATAAGTTTCTTTTTTTGCCATCCCTTTAAAATTGTGTATTCCTTTGCTAAATCTAATAGGGCAAGTTTATGGTGGCTATTGATGTGAAGCGGCAGCATTGTCTTTATGAGCGGACGCCAACTCTTAACTCTTTCTCCAATTGTAAAAAGCCTTTATTCTCGACTTGCACAATATCAGTTTACAAGTTTGTTTTTTTTCTTTATTGCATAACGTTTTGTTGTCATCCTTTTGAAAATTTTATCCTGTCGCGTCCACTGAATATAAAAGAACTATTTATTGTAAGCTAGTTTGAATAGGTCCGCGAACATTTATCTTTACGAAGACATTTTTTATGATGGTGTAACGTGTAAGGGACTGATTTATTGCTTTGTTTCCGTCCTCTAAAAATGCACCTGATTTCGAAAGTTGATCGAGTTGCGACACGTTCGTACCATTGATGTGAAGGGACACCATTGTTTTTATGAATACAAATTTTTACCTGATGGTGTAAGGGACTGGTTTATTGTGCTGAATTCACAATGCATTCAACTTGTCGTGACATGTATTCCCCACTGCGACCACCCTAACGCTGCTAGAGCAGTGTTATAAAAGCGAACCCTACTTAGCTCATCCTATTCAGTTTGTGAGTGACATTGAAGCAGCCAGCGCAGCGGTCGGAAGATCTCCTCCAATAATAATTCAACTATGGATGTAAGTAACTTTAACTACCTATCACTCATAATATGTGTACTTTATATTGTTTTCGTTGTCCATCTTAAATAACCACTATACTGTGGTTGTTTAAGATGGTTATTAAACTAGTACCTAGCGGTATGGTTTTGACTCTAGCTCTCCACCGTTAGCCGAATGTAAATATGTAATAGTTCAATTAGGATCTTACCATACTTGTTAACCTGTTTTCACGAGTCAAAATTTATCGACAAACTATAAATAACGTGTACCTTTATGCTTATTTCACAGTTTCAAGATAACACCTTCAAAAGCTACTACTTTCCTGATTCCCCCGATGGTGATGACGCTGTGGACTCATTGGTGATTGATGTTAAGAAAAAGGCATCGAAAAGAAGCAACAACATTGAAGCATTCTTTGAAAAACCAAAAAAGAATAAGAGGGCCGCGACTCAGTCTTCAAGTGTATCGACGGCTTGCGATGATGGTGTATCGTATATCGCGTCGAGTGAAAATGAGGGCATAACCGCATCTCATTTCGTCAAAATTGAAGTTTACGACATGAACAAGATCCGCAACATCTCACCTATGAACTATTGGAAACACGCAGACGTTCGTGTCAAGTATTATGCGCAGTCTGAGGATGATAAAAATTATCAAAGCGCGAGAGATATAATATATCTCATAACAAAACAACTCGCCGTGAAACGGGACTGCTGCAAATATTATATCGAACGCAAGCAGGAAGATGCAAAATAAACTAATTATATGCCAACAAGAATCTCACGGACACAACAAGTCGCGACTCGTCATTCCTCGAGGCATTGTAAAACAACAAAAAAGGCGGGCAAACAATATCGCCACCCCACTCCACACCATATATAAGCGTTTCGACTTGTGCAACATTTATTCACTCCTGTTTTCACCGTCGTGTCGTCGTTGTTAGAAGAAAAGTCAAAATGATTCTTGATACAGAAGGCATAATTTTACTCGGAAAGGATCATGTTTTAAAAAAACACCATAAATTAATCCGGTTGTGGTATATACACGGAACGTTACCGCAATCCATGGTTGAAGACGAGGACGTAAAACCATATTATACCCTATGCGATGGACACTATTCCAACCAAGAGGACGACATCGATGGGGTTTGGAGAGTTAAGGCCTATTGCCCAAGTTGCGAGGAGAATCGGAAGGGCGGAGAGGACCGACTCTACGGATATTCTCGCCAAGAATCTCCAATACCTGAAGCTGAGCGACGTGTGAACCCACTCCTGCTGGATTGGAGTGAAGAAGAAAACGCAGAAATTGCGGAAATTATGAGAAACAGTGACAGTGGTATCCCCCTATCGCCATCGCTTTATTCCCCCACAATGGTTTAGTTTTAAGTTATGTGTACTTCATTTTAATAATAAATAATTTTAAATTTTAATTTGTTTGTATTTTTCAAATCTCTACATAAATAAAACAAAGTTTACGTCTAATTAATCTTACTTTATTTTTTGTTTATTCTTAATCTAATTACAAAGTATAAGTATTGAATTATCTTAAGATTACCTATGAAAATAGACATCAAACATTTTCTTCAGTAAAATATCATTGTTCACTGTATCTGATGTAAACATATTGGTGAAATCCTTTAAACTCATACCTCGATATTTAAAGTACAAATACATAAGACAATATTCACCACAGAATGGTGAAAACAAACTTTGAATAACTTTGCTGTTATAAATCCATCTACGTGAGTTTCTTCTCAAAAATGCTAAATGACTACCATCTGGCTTTCGACCGAAGGTGTCGAAATATTCTCCAATACCATTTGCATTTATGAAAATTGCTATCCAATGTGAACCTGGCTTTGTGTCAGGATCCAAGTTACTAATTAAATAAATAGGATTCGTCATGTACATTGGTAACCGATTGGCTGCAAATAAATTATACGTCAGAGAATGATGTATCGTATCTAGATATTTACTAATATCGATAGTATTCATTATTTGTCTTTTATTGTGACTAACTAATATAAAAGCAAATAATATTATGATTACTTAAGAACAAAAACTCGTCTTATATACTATAGTGCATCTATCTAACTACTGAAGTCAACACTTACATTTCTATTTTTATCAATTTCAATTAAGTTATCAAATTCAGCATACACAATACAATTAATTGTTTCAGATAGAGCGTTTTCAAATCTTACTTCTAACCTAACACTTCCATGTTTAACTAGGTTCCAGTGTGAAGTCGAACTTGCGGATAAGTCAGGGGTTAAATCAAAGGCCATCAAACAATATCCTTTCGCATACCTATCCTTATTAATACCATTGCCTTCATTCAAAAAATGAATACCAGTCCCTGAAAATAATGTGTGAAACATGCTTGTATGTAACCCACTGCTAAATTGGGGTTGTAGTGCCTTAGAAGGAATTTGTGTACCATCAATATATAAACTGAATGTATTTATAGCATAATTGTCAAAATCAAAGGGGTTTTTGGTAAAACTGCCATTGAATGCTGTATTGTTAACAAACCCTATGATACACCGCTTCGGTATTTGTCCGAGAAATACATTATCAAGTGTTTTTCCTTGCACACCAGATGGAATAGTTAACACTTTTACCTCGGCTCGTGTAATAGGATATTTTGCAGTTGTACTAGCTAGAACCTTCTGATGAGCAAGCAATACACTCGGATTAATGCGAGCTTTACGAATCATTAGCGTTGCATCCGTAATAGACACTTTTATTTTAATATCATTTGACGCAGCCATGAGGTTAAAGGATTCTCTAGATCTAACTAGTTTTACACACATTTCGACTCCGTTAATCAGAAACTTATCCTGATTAAAAACATCCGCATGTAAATGTCCAATCATTTCCACTTCCTTGCTGTCCTTCACACATTTCAGCCTCGCTGCAAATCCTTTATTGTTATCATCAGCGTTGTTCATTTTTCCGGCAGTGTCTTCATACCACATCGCACATGTGAGATGCGACTCTTTCGCAGGTGGGCCATAATTAAGTAAAGTTTCAATATATGCTCGATATCCATATGTATTGTTCGGGGGAGATATTAGTTTTTGATTCAGATAGATATCTACCTGACTGAATAGTGAATGAAGCCAATTATTTATGGGTGCAACAGGTGTTGTGTCAGAGTTCAAAGCTGTTAAATCCTGGTTTAATATCTTAGCTTTGATATGAAGCATCGTGTGCGATAAGTCAATATAGTCATCCCCAGATCCAGGAACTTGAAATTCTATTGGCCCATCGTCACTTAGAGATGAGATAGGTTTATAATGAATCCATTGTCCACTTTCTATGCTTGTTTGAGTCGATGGTAAAGCAAATAAATCCAATTCCGACTTAGCACATTCACAAGAATTATGATGTAAAAATGACATTTTGTTTGTTTATGAAAATATATCGTTGTAAGATAAATTCTTACTCTTCCTAGGCTTTTTCGCTGCTCTCTCCTTCAATTTCAGTGATTGAATGAGGTTTCGTTTGCTCCGTGCTTTAGTTTTATACCCTGATCCGTTCATCACTCTTGAAATTTTAGCATCAGCCTTAGTTTTTAAATTGGATGTGGCCTCTTTAAAGCGATTTGTAACAGATTCGTTTAAAGGCTTAGCACTTACTATGTCAGATAGAAGTCCCATCCCTGCATTTAATGCTTCCCTACCTACAACTTTAGCTCCATTTGATATTAGCGGAAGAACTGATCGAAACAGACCCCCCAAGAAGCTACCTATGCCATGACCACGCTGATGAGGTACACCTTTGTAAATTACTCCAACGCCAGTCCCCGCTTGATGAGAATAATAGTGGTGATATGGGCAAATACCATTATTATTATGTTTTAAATACATGTTAATTATTTACGTTTGAAATGTAGTTTAACACAGCTCGTCCCGAATTGAAATGGTATATGTTCACCAGTGTTTGATCTTATATCTATCTCTATTGTATCAAATTCTCTTCGCATGACAGGAATATAATGAGGAGGGGAAAAAATATGCATTTTGCTCGAACCATATACGTATTTTACGGGGTCTAAAGTTATAATTCTTAACAAAGGACTCATGACATCCCCCACTATTTGAGGTTCCACTATGTCGCAATAAATGTAAAGTTGTGACGGTAAGCCTAGATAAATATTAGCCGGAAATTTTCCGGTTTTTTTGTGTGCTACATTAGTATAAGGATCAAATCCAAGTTGTAGACTCAATTTTGGAGAGAAGTTCAATGAAGTTAAATTATTTGTATCTCCGGTAAGAGTAACTAGTTTGGAAATTTTGTCTTGTCTCAATTTGAAAGCCTCTCTTGAATTAAGAGCTGTTATAACATCTTGTATATTTTCGTAACTGGAAGTTGGTATATGACTCTTGTATGTAATTAAAGAAACTTGGCCCTTTTCATTAGGATCTTGCACTCGTTTAGTTATGTACGTAATATTATTATTTTCTTGCACGGTGAAAATAGTACAGGGATACTGAAACTCTACGATTCCCACTAACCATTCACCTTCTAATTTAATGGATTTAGGTAACTTTGTTGAAAAATTTGCCGTCTTATTATCAGGGAAGTATGGTGCGGAGCTATTACTAGGTAAAGTTAAATAGAATTCTTCATCAATCATGTTTTTTCCAGAGAAGATGCTAAAACCCAGGTATTAAATTTATTAGGATAACCTTTCCACTTCACTAATAATTCCTTTCTGCGACCAGAGTAACGAGTGCCTAGTATTTTATCTATTTTATATTTAGCGGTGGGGTCATAAATTACCTTCTGCAATTCTCTCTCATAAAAAGTGCCGATAATATTTTCATTTTGTAGGTCTTTTATTGAATAAACAACCCATGGAGATCTCTCTATAACTGAATTAATGATGAATACTTCATCACTCCAGTTAGTTTCGTAACCCTTCTGAAAAATGTGTTTATATTTAGTAATCCTAACATGATCACCTACTTTAAATTTTGGTGGTATCCTATTTTTCTGAGTTTTATTTCCCTTTTCTTCGTATAAATTTCGCCATACCGTCATAATGTTATCGGAATTAACATCACAGGGGCACATTTTAATACTTCTGTGAAAACTGTGGTTATATGAGTGAAGTAAATCTTGTAGAATATCCACGTATCGATTTGTATCATTATGTGTAAAATATCGCCACATCTTCATTTTAAGCGTACGTTGGAATCTCTCCACTATGCTAGCTTTGATATCCGGATTATTCGTTGTATAATAATTTATACCATGTTTCAATAAAAATGATCTCACATCTTTTGAAATGAATTCAGTACCTTTATCTGATTGCAAATGCCTAGGAGTAACCTTAGCTTCCAAAAATATATCTTCAAAAGATTTTTTTATAGATTCAGAATTCTTTGATCTAATTGCTCTTGCAAATGCATATTTGCTGAAGACATCAATCACACACAATATATATTTATAACCATCGTTGAACTCACTATAGGATCGCATATCACTTAAGTCAGCTTGCCAAAGTTCATTTAAATTTGATAGAATATACCTGTTTCTAGGGAATCTTCGATGGACTGGTTTGTGCAAGGTGTACGTATCCTGCGATTGTAACCATTTTTTTGTTTCATATTTGGACATTTTATTTTTCATTGCTTCTGATAGTTTATTTGCACTACTATATCCAGCTGGGTGAGACACGTCATAATAAATGTTGTTTATTTCTAGTAAGGGGTCCATTTGTCCCAAGTGATTTTTTTTCTTTTTCTAGGTTCCGCACTGGCTGTTGGCGTGCGTAATGGTGTGGAATAATTTTCAGGCGTGTGTTTTGAGCTTTTATAGATATCTTCAAGGGTTTTGTTTAAAGTGGGGCTTTGGGATAGTGAGGTTATATAAGTTTGTCTTTTTTTATTTCCTATGTAACTCATAGGTACTTGTAAATCTTTAAGGACTATTCCGAAATCTGTCCATCCGGCTGGAGAACTTTTACTACTGGGTTTTATAAAATCAGTGATGAGATCGACAATATTGCTCTTATAAACTTCTCTTTTACCAATAAAAACAGTGCCATTTTCGTTCCAGTGGATTTTATCCTTATTGTTTAAGAGAAAATCTAACAAAAGCTCACCTTTTAATTTGTATGTCTTCGGTAAAGTGGTTAGTATCTGTGATTTTGTGTAGAGGGTTATGAGTGGCTTTTCATCGTCTGGGCTTTTTTCAGGTTTGACTGGTTCTTTTATTGGATCATCTTTGCTTTCTATTGGCAGTATAGGTATCTGTAATGGTTTACGATCTTCGCCGATATGATGTAGGTATCTTTGCAAGGTTTGTAAATATAGTTGCCATTTTTCTCTGTCGTCGATTTTAGTTTTTAAAATTTTGTGCATTTCTTCATCCAAACGTGTTAAATTTTTAGTACAGCTATTGTCGCTACCTGCTCTGAGTTTTTCGACAACATCAGGCTCAATTAAAATCATTTTCTTGACGTTTTCCATGTTGTGATTTTATTTTACAATAGCTCCTAGTAATGCGCTGAGAACGGACCCGAGAATAATGGGTAAAAACGCTCCACCTTTCTGTATAATAACTTGTTTTCTTGATTTATCACATCCGCTTTTTGACACCAACTTTCTTAATATACCTTGATGTTTTTTTAGTTTGCGTTTGTCTTTGTCCTTCAAAGGTACTCTACCTTTTAAAACATTGAAAATACATTCAATAATACAATTTATTTCCTCACTTCCACAAAACTTTAATAAAGCTTGTCTATACTTTGGTTTTAAAGTTAATAGTGCTTGTAGTAAATTTTTATGAGACCTAACTCTTTTTGTCATCGTTTCTTATATTAACACTATTTGTCAACAGCTGAGTTAGACAGCGTCGGTGGAAATGAAGCAGTTTAATTTACAAATGTTGAATATGGTTTCCCTTGTTTCTTTTATGATTATTTTTCCTTTAAAAATATTTAAAATGCACTCACAAATTTGATTTATTTCATCATCATCACAACATTCTAGTAAAGCTTCACGATATTGTGGTTTAATAATATGTAGTGCTTTTAGTAAATTCTTTGGATGCGGGGTTTCTACTTCACTCATTTTCTAGTACTGACTAAGATAGTTTGTTGTGCATCATATTTATACCCCCTTTTCGGGACATAAACAGTACAGTGATTGTCAAATGGAAAAATTTTAGTTTTAAAACGACAAGCATCATTAGTATTTTGTTTGAGGTCTATTAATATATATCCATGGGCTTGAGAAGTTGCGTCTTTGTAGGCCTCTTCAACAAATTTTGTATTGTCTGGGTAGACTTGACGAGCCAAATAACGTATCTGTGTTCTGTCTCTGGGATTTTTGAAATAAATTATGTAGCTTGAATTTAAAGAAATATCTCGTTGCCCTTTACCCTGATGAAATAAGTTTTGCGTGATGTAGAAAACGCTAAGGTTTCTGTGATGGCTACCTTTTGTGAAAATATCGACTATTCGACCATCTGATTCCCTCATAAGGTCGTCAATTATCAAAAGTCTAGGACATTTACCATCAAACATATTCAAATCTGGAATACCTTGACTGTAATTTACATTGTCTAAATTGTATAAAGGTTGCATTTCATCATAACACCATATCACTTCCGAAAATTGCTCATTACAAACTTCTTCACAGTGTTTTAAAAAATTTGTTACGAAATTTGATTTTCCGCACCCGCTAGGGCCCGCTACTATAGCCGTGAAAGGGTGAATAAAATGAAACATTATATCAACCCAAATAGCGTCTATACCCGGAGGTTGATTAGCCAAGAATGAAATAAAATAAATAAAAGGAATTTTTTACATAGAGAACCATTATTTTATTTATTATCAATTATTTATTTACAACACATTACATAAAATTACACGTAGATACAATAAAAATTACAAGTAAAAGGTTAAAGAAACAAGAACTTCACGAGAACATTACAAAAATTGACTTAAACTAAGTTATTCTAGAACTACGGACACATAGGTAGGCAAATCATTTAATTCTATAATGACCCCAAGCGTAGGTATCAGTAGAGTCTCCTATAAAATATCGCTTGGTGTCATTATAAGATAGGGAAATTTTGTTTATTTTTTGTGTGTGGAGCACATGTTTTAAACTTCTAATTCTACACATTTCTGATATCTTTATTTCTCTGCCAAATAGACATGCTTTATACATTTCCATGTTCATGTTTTTAGTAACAATTTTACTCACACCTTTGGCTTTAGCTGTCGTTTTGTGATCAACATTAATTGCATACATTTTCGACCTTAACCCCACAAACTCTCGTAAGATTTTCCCATTGTTTTCGTCTTTGAAAAAACCTAACTTCTTTTTATTTGCTAGTTGGAAACCAAAGATATTGTTAGGTGGATAGTCGGACGTATCGAAATAATTAATTATGTCACTTCGTGTATCTTTATAAAAGTCATCGGTAAATATATGATAAATAAAGCTGTCCGTATCAGTGTACAGTAATTTAGCGTTTTCACCATATTTTGGTTTGATATATTTATAATGAAAATTATACATTAAAGTTTTAGAGATATCCAATACACAAAATCCCAAATAAATGGGCTTGTTATAAAATAATTTAGTTTTTTTTAACTGAACGGCGACCAATGAATCAGAAAATATAGAGAGGCTGTGAAATTCAGGTCGAGCGACCAAGCTTTGTGCACCCAGGGTTTTACCGTGATTTTCCCAATGTGTTAATAACTTTACATTGACCCTTTTTTCAATATTTTCCATCGTTTTACCAAACACGGAATTGTTCATCAATTTATAGAAGTCTTTTTCGAACTCATTTTTGGCTAAAGTTCTTAATTCTGTATTAAGGTCAATATATTTCTTTAACCATGGACTTTGTTTAAATTGTAGCACTCTGTGAACTTTGACCAGCTTCATACCTAATTCTATACACTGCATCAGATTTCTATAATGTATAACATATTTTTTTTTACTATGCAAATTAGGAACCAACTTCTTATCTTTGCTACCTCCGATAGCAACAGTTTCGGGGCATAATGGAAAATCTGAATGTGAATCATGAAGGTTTTCAGGGTAGTCGAGATCTACTTCTAATATGTATCCTACAGCAGATGTGGGGGAGACTAAAAAATGTGTGTCAGGGCTAACCCATTTAAAGTCACCTTCAGGTAGGTACTGTGACATTGCCCATCCATAGAGGTTATTTGCATCTAGATACATTAAATAGGATTTTGGTATATTGGGATTAAAATCATCGAGATATTGGTTATTAGCCCTACCGTATCTGTTACAACATACTGAAATGCCACCCCTTATACCTGATTTGATGAATGCGATTTTATCAAAATCATTGAACAATTCTAATTTAATTTTTGTGTATTTCAGCATTGCATCCCAACTCAAGCCAGGTGCTGTATAATACTGAGTTGGATCTAAATCATACGTATTAATGCACACATTTCGGAAATTTTCAAAAATATCTGTTAACAACATGACGTCAGTTTTCAAGTAAATGTTTGAATAATCTAACAAATTTTTACAATTAAAATGATTCCAAACATCCTGAGCATGAATATAATCGTTATTTGATATATATGCACCAGTCAAAGAACTATAAAATTGTTTTTCATCAGGGAGGGATGTAACTTGTAATGAATCATAAGAACTTAAATATTCATATGGAAATACACCTTTTTTTATTAATCTACGAAAGTCGCTTTCTATAGGAAATTGTTTTTTCATTTCGGTGAATTGATCTTCATTTAGATTTTTAGCTAAACTATCTAAACTACTTGGCATAAATCTGAAGGAATCTAAAAATCTTATCGATACTATATTACCATTTATGGAAATCTTTTTGGTGAAAGATATATACTTCTCTTTATTTTGAGGAATTATTTCTATTTCACCATCAACAAAGTCCAACGCGTGAACAATAAAATGAGCATCATAATTACTTAAATTATGGAATAGAACTGGAACAAAAGAGGGAATTTTATAATTTGAAATACATTTTTTATGCACAACACCACGAAACTTTCCAGTGTTTGGATCATAATATAATTCACGGTCTGTATTTAACTTATTATCACATATGTAACATAATTTTGCCTGATGAATTTTCAACTTATCGTTCTCGTTAAGCGTTTGGTGGTGTTTCCGAAAACAGATTTTTTTATGAATTTCAGTCACATCTGTAAGTAAACTTTCCATAAACTTCTTAGCACAATCAGGTCCTGCATAAGTTCGATACTTGGAAAGCCTGTCATCGTATGAGCACTTAATAAAATAACCGTAGCTAAATACTTCGTGTTCATGCGTTGAAATTGTAAATGATTTTGATGAATCGGGGTCACATGATTTTATTGGTTTTAATATGGCTTCAAAATCAGCATAAATAACAAACGGTAACTTTAGTTTTTTGTCAAATTTGTCAAATTCAATATCCGAGTCAACTTTAGGTAGTTCGATGACTACCTGTGCGCAATCTCTTTCCTGATGTATAATTAAGCTATCTTTGGTTCTGAAATATAGCAAGCAACCATCACAAATATGAATTGCATCTTTCCGATTTGTAATTTGTCTGCTCACTAGGCGCGACAAATTTTGAATTAGACAATAATGATTTCTTAAACCATTTGTCACATACAACAAGTTAATATGAATATCTTTACGACATTTGGTGAAGTACAGGGGCCCCACCACGTTATTACAATTATTTTCCTTATTATACTCTAAGCCGAAAACATTGATACTAATATTATTTTGGGCCTCTACTTTTTTCAAATCCTTCAACTTTACAGGGAAAGAAACACCATCAAAGTTTAACTTATTCACGTTTCTCAAATATGAAGATACCCGATCTTTATTATTATTAACAGGATAGAGAGCAGCAAGTAATGCCCATTTTAGACATTGCACATCATTATTTTTAACATTTACTACAGCTTTTCTATGTTTAATATCGAGGGGTAGGTCAATGTACGAAGAGCCGCGTAAAGGATTAAATTGATTAACGTTCATTTCTAAACACAGTATTTTTTGTAAGGACCAACCGCTGTCTTTTTTTTCAAAGTTCATCATTTTAGAACTAATATCCACACTTAATGAATTTAAATAATCCTCTAATCTATCTCCTATGCAAAGAGACCAGTTGCAAGTTTGAAAGTCGAATGAGTTTTTAATATCTTTGGTTTCCTGAATGAAGTCCGCATGAACAATAAAATTTACTTTAATAGCCGTTAATTCTTTTAGGCAATCCTCCAGAAGAAATAACACAGTATTTTTAACGGAAGATATGAACATTTCGGGACTTTTAAGCACATTATTTTCATCAGTATGTGGAGGATGAATGCGATATGTTAATATTCTCGAACCAAAAGCTGTATTGATAATTTCTACGTTGCTAAGACGATGCCTTTGAATTAAAATTTTTTCCTTGTGTGATTTGCTGCGTAAATGATTAGCGAAATATCTTCGACTCACCGCATGATTACATATTTCACAAGTAACAATGTCTTGTTCTCTTAAGTCTCCAGAACTGGTGGATGCTGCGTTTGGTAGTGGTCGTGAAGCTGGTAGTGATGAAGACTCCGCGTTAGAGGGCAGCTTTGGAGTTCGAAGACGTTTTGAAATACTGCTGCTGCTGGCCTTAGCTTTTCGTTTTCCACCAATTTGGAATGGTACTCTACAATGAGATAAAAAAACATAAGTTATAAAATTGGTTAAATTGGTCCTATGTGATAAAACAGGGATAAAATTATACTCACACAGTTTGCTTCCCTAAGTCTTGTTCCTCTGCTTCTTGACAAAGTCGACAGAGTTCTTCATTGACTTCATTCTGTAGAGTTTCCATTTTTATACTTGTTCTGGTGTGAGTAAAATTTAACGAGTGAATAAATGTTGCACAAGTCGAAACGCTTATATATGGTGTGGAGTGGGGTGGCGATATTGTTTGCCCGCCTTTTTTGTTGTTTTACAATGCCTCGAGGAATGACGAGTCGCGACTTGTTGTGTCCGTGAGATTCTTGTTGGCATATAATTAGTTTATTTTGCATCTTCCTGCTTGCGTTCGATATAATATTTGCAGCAGTCCCGTTTCACGGCGAGTTGTTTTGTTATGAGATATATTATATCTCTCGCGCTTTGATAATTTTTATCATCCTCAGACTGCGCATAATACTTGACACGAACGTCTGCGTGTTTCCAATAGTTCATAGGTGAGATGTTGCGGATCTTGTTCATGTCGTAAACTTCAATTTTGACGAAATGAGATGCGGTTATGCCCTCATTTTCACTCGACGCGATATACGATACACCATCATCGCAAGCCGTCGATACACTTGAAGACTGAGTCGCGGCCCTCTTATTCTTTTTTGGTTTTTCAAAGAATGCTTCAATGTTGTTGCTTCTTTTCGATGCCTTTTTCTTAACATCAATCACCAATGAGTCCACAGCGTCATCACCATCGGGGGAATCAGGAAAGTAGTAGCTTTTGAAGGTGTTATCTTGAAACTGTGAAATAAGCATAAAGGTACACGTTATTTATAGTTTGTCGATAAATTTTGACTCGTGAAAACAGGTTAACAAGTATGGTAAGATCCTAATTGAACTATTACATATTTACATTCGGCTAACGGTGGAGAGCTAGAGTCAAAACCATACCGCTAGGTACTAGTTTAATAACCATCTTAAACAACCACAGTATAGTGGTTATTTAAGATGGACAACGAAAACAATATAAAGTACACATATTATGAGTGATAGGTAGTTAAAGTTACTTACATCCATAGTTGAATTATTATTGGAGGAGATCTTCCGACCGCTGCGCTGGCTGCTTCAATGTCACTCACAAACTGAATAGGATGAGCTAAGTAGGGTTCGCTTTTATAACACTGCTCTAGCAGCGTTAGGGTGGTCGCAGTGGGGAATACATGTCACGACAAGTTGAATGCATTGTGAATTCAGCACAATAAACCAGTCCCTTACACCATCAGGTAAAAATTTGTATTCATAAAAACAATGGTGTCCCTTCACATCAATGGTACGAACGTGTCGCAACTCGATCAACTTTCGAAATCAGGTGCATTTTTAGAGGACGGAAACAAAGCAATAAATCAGTCCCTTACACGTTACACCATCATAAAAAATGTCTTCGTAAAGATAAATGTTCGCGGACCTATTCAAACTAGCTTACAATAAATAGTTCTTTTATATTCAGTGGACGCGACAGGATAAAATTTTCAAAAGGATGACAACAAAACGTTATGCAATAAAGAAAAAAAACAAACTTGTAAACTGATATTGTGCAAGTCGAGAATAAAGGCTTTTTACAATTGGAGAAAGAGTTAAGAGTTGGCGTCCGCTCATAAAGACAATGCTGCCGCTTCACATCAATAGCCACCATAAACTTGCCCTATTAGATTTAGCAAAGGAATACACAATTTTAAAGGGATGGCAAAAAAAGAAACTTATATTGCACAAGTATGTACAAAGACATTAATACAATTGAAAAAAGAGATGTGAGTTAGTGGCCGTTTTGGTTATATAAACGAGATAGTCACGAAAACAGCCTATTGGAATACGATAAGCTGGTCTAAATTACACGAAAATCAGGCTCCGCGGGTTGAGTTTGATTCGCACCCTAATTAATAACACTCTAATGAAATACCCCCTCAATAAAGGCTGGGTTAGGTTAGGTTAGATTTATGTTATGAAGACGTGGTAGATGAAGCCGCGCCAGGTTTAAAATCAACAAAATCAGACTCCCGCGGGATGAATTTGATTCACGCCTTAATTAATAATCTCCTAATTAATTAGCTCGCTAATAAAAAGCTAGGTTAAGTTTGGTTAGGTTCGGGTAGGTTAGGTTGGATTAGGTTATGTTATAAATACGTGATTGATAAGGCCGCGCCAGGTCAGAATCCAATAAGAACAGGCCTCCGCGGCTTGATTTTGATTCGCGCCCTAATTAATAATCTGCTTATTAATCAACTCGCTAATCAAGGCTAGGTTAGGTTAGGTTAGATTTATGTTAAAAAGACGTGGTAGATAAAGGCCGCAGAAGTAATAGAGGCGGGATCAGACAGCTAGTGCGCGTGAAAAAACAGGGCTGCGATCGGTGCTTAACAATGTTGCACCCCCATTTATGTGTGTACCTAAAAAAGCTTTTGATAACATGTTCACATGTAATAGGCGACAAATACATCGTTAACATACACGCTAGTTAATGCTGCGTTCGGGAGCGTGCAGCAATTGCGCAAGTGAGAGTGATATCAAAAATCCGAGTCGCGGTTAACAAAAGCGAACCCCAATTAAAGGACAATAGCCAGGTAGCCGACCCTTTCCATTGACTGTATTTCATGAGCATATGCATTTTATATCTCGGAAACCGTGTGAGATAGAGAGCTGGGAGTCGGTGCTATCGTCTTAGATGGGGGGCAATACCCCTAGTTTGATATCAAACAACCTTTTTTTTTTTTTTTAACCCGCGATTTTCCCAATCCGCCAAAATTGGCCCAAAATCAGAGATCGAGAAACGCGGGCGAGCATGGCTCGGCGAGAGTGATCCAGAACCCACACATCCTTACTACTGACTGGCCAGAAGTAGCTCAGGACAGGGAGCAGTGGAAGAAAAAGAGGGAGGCCTTTGCCCAGCAGTGGGACAACTTAGGCTAGATAAGATAAGATAAGATAAGTCAGACGAGTATAGGCCCATGGTCTAAGAAAACAAGGTCTCACCCTGTGGTCTCACCGTTAGACCACGTGACTGACACAAACCTACGTCATCTTGCGCTGTTCATCCTTGTCGAATGCTTGTTAATAGACAAGGATGAACAGCGCAAATTTTCCCAGCAGTGGGACCCACAAGGCTAATTAAGATAAGTAGCAGTAGGAGACAAAATTTGCAATGAAACTTATTTCGCGTAGTAGGCAAAAACCTAGACAATTTCCTTTATGACTATAATAATAATAGTAATTTATTTCAGATTTAAAATCCATAAAATAACATCAAAATCATACAAGTAATAAAAAATGTTAGACTTATGTTAGTAACACTATAACACATAAAATGCAAATTTCTGTACTCAAGCCGTGAATGGTCATGAATTCATGATACGAGTATAATTATATGATAGACAATGATTAGTATTGACCTTCGGCAAAGCCGTTTGGCGTCAGGCTGGCTAGCGGTGATTCTACTTATGTTAGACCATGACGCCATCAGTCAGTACTTAAAAGACTGTTAAAAACCCGTGTAACTGCTAATGGCACATCACATTATACAGTGCCGTGGTGCCGACCTTACTGTATAATTTCATTGTAATTAATCTAGGAATTATGCAGTTGTTTAGGCACAGAATAAATAAATAATATAATAATTAATAATATAAGTATGAGGTATAGGTGTTCTATGGCATATGTTTTATGTAATGCTAGGTTTAGGTTTGCGTTCGATGCAAAGAAAACATTATTTTATAGAAAAAGAAAATACCTTGTAGCACTTTTTGTAGATATTCATTATGATGTTATTGTTCCTTTGATTATTCGGTTGTCTGGCGTGGCCATGCAAGGCTAATCAGTTTTTTCCGGAGTTTTCTGGTTGATTTATCTCGGCAGGCGACAAACTGGCTGACGCTCAATGCCGTGACGGAGTTCTTGTATAAAAAGCATTGTTTGATCCAAGGGCGTAGTTCTTCTATAGCCACTTTCTTTTAGAATGACAATTTTTTAGAATGTAAATTTTATTGTTGGAAGTATTTATACATGCAATAATTTTTTTGTCGAGGTGATATTGTGATGAGGATCATCATCCATACAATATAATTTAAAATCGTATCTATATGAAAATCAAATAAACTAATAGTTAAAAAAATATATTTTGTAAGACAAGCTTTTATTTAATTAAATGTTCTAAAAAAATACATAGATGCTTTAAAAGGTACGGCCTGTACAAGACTATGTAGTTATAGAAAAAAATCGACTTTGGGGTGCTTTGGGTGGGACAGCGAAAATCCCATTTGTCTACAGTCTGATCAAAAATAGAACTACTAGTAGTAGTGTCGTCTCATGTTGACGATTATTTCGTTGGAAAGGGACGACACTACAGTGTTGCTACTTTTTAATATTGGTCAGACTGTAATGGTGCGTTCAGACGCACGCGGGCAAAGCGACATTCAACAGGCGCGTGCACGGGCACAAGCATGTGAATGGGCTGCCTGTGCCCGCGCCCGCGCCCGAGCACGCCCGAGCCCGCGCCTGTGGCCGATCGGGCCGACTGTCGGTTTTTTGACAAAGATCAAAGGAAAATGTGCCTGCGCCCGTGTGCCTGTTTACACGCGCGAGGTCGCGTCAGTATCGCATGCGACTTCGTGGCGAACGGACCATAGGTAATTTATTTCGTTCGACCACAATAATTTGAAAATGACCGACTGGACCAACGAACAAAATTTATTATTGTTAGAATTATATCAGGGAATTATATAGAATTATATCGCCTATCATTTTGTTTTTTTTTAAAATAAAAATACATCATGGCTAGAGCAATAGCCCCCACAAGATCTACGTCCGCGTCGTCCGGCATCTTTGCGCTGACTAGCAGGCCCGCGCGCGTGTGAACAGTCTGCTTGGCCCGCGGAAGAGCACGGGCGGCTTGCCGGGCTGCGCGCCGGGCTGAATGCCAGGCCGCCCGGCGCGCGTCTGAACGCACCATAAAGTTATTAGGAGTGCGAGTGAGCCATCTGCTGCCACGAAGGTCCGGTAACGTCTGATATATTTCAGCACATTTCTGAAATGCGTCGAGCTATCTAATTTGCTATCTTATTATTATAATATATCAGTTGATATTGAATCGTACGATTTGTTAAACGATTGTGAAGGTATGTTGATATGCAAGTGCATATCAAAGTTATTGCCACTTGACTGTCAAGGACTTGAATATTTACCAACTGCGGCTGTTGTAACAAGCAAGTTTTTTCGTCTGACTAAAATGCCAGACTTGAGACTATAAATGAATCTAAAACCGAACTCCGACAGACTACTCCGACAAGACACTACTCCGACAAAACATATAAAACCTAACCTAACCTAACCTAACCTACTGAACTTGTCGGAGTAGAGTATTGTCGGAGTTCGGTCCTTAAACCACTATAATAAATATTAAGAATCAAATTAAAATTTTCTATTGAAACATGGTTTTATAATTATTGTTAAGAAAACGAATTCTTATAAAAATGAGATAAGAATATTCTAGATTCCAGTAACAGCTGTAGCAATGTATTCAATTCTTTGTTTTCAAAATTAAGGATTAACGCTTGCGTTTGCTATGTATGTCTGGGGCGTTGTAAAGTGATCTTGATACGTTATGTACAAGACTATGTTGTTTTCAAAATAGACTGGTTGATAACCTCCGCTAGGTAGCTCGAGTATAATAAACCCGTTCTTTACAAATGAATGCAATTAACCAAAGGTTAAGAAGTTTCCGTCTGTTTGTGGAATGAATAACATCAGCACAATCATGCTTTTTATTGATACTGATTTTTTTGTACTGTATTTGGAGGTACTCTATGTGATGTATTTTTTTATTTACGAGTACATTGCAAACTTTTGTTTACTTTTACAAAACAATAAAATTACCACACTTCTAGAAAAAACAATAAAAAAAATATATATTTTAATTTGACCTGCACGTACTAAGTTTCCTTTTAATAGGTGTTTCACCGGTGTCGTAGAGTGTATGTAATTTATAGTACTTATAGCATGTTGCTGATGTCTATAGAATGTTAAATCATAATAAACAATGTTTGCTGTTGGGTATTGCATACTTCAGCCGAGTTCAGCCTTATTTCATGCATTGAAATGAATTTAGTCTGGCTGCAGGTTCTTATCACCAATTCCAAAATGAGAATTGATAATTTTAAATCTTTAAGAAATGAGCTAGCTATCTGCATTTCTTATCATTTTAGAGTTGGAAAATTCCTGTTGCTTCTGTTTCAGTTTGAATTTCCACTTATAGTGTGCAGATAACGCGGCGCGGTTAGTTCTATTTTCACTTTTGTTTGCTTCGTCAAAACGCAAATATTTAAGTATTGGATATAGTTTGTTTGTATGACGTATAGCATCATTATTTTGATTCTAAATCCATGATTCTTTAGGATGTTTATATGCAATTATTGTGAAAAGTCAATTTCCATCGTAGAAAAAAATATGTAGATGAAAAATTTTATACTGAATCAGCTCTCAGCAACGTGTGACGAAAGTCCTTTGATACTTCTTTTCTTTTACAAAATGTTCTAATCTCGTTTATTTATTATACTATTTATTGTACACATAAACATACAAAGGTCAAATATATTTAGAGAGACGACACGACAGGTCTGCTTCGGTTTCGCTTTGAGAAGAACTACTCCAAAGTCATCGTCGTACAGTTTACCATTCTCTTCTTATTATACAAGACAAAAACTAGTCATCACCCTTCGTCCTAGCTTTATAAGTACTAGATTTCGCCGGTTGCCGTAGAGTGTATGCAATTTATAGCTTGATGTTTGAGCCGCGGCTTGCCAGAGGCGGGAGTTTGAGTGCCCCAGTTGGCAACACTCCATAAACTGCACACAGCATTGTTTCCTGGCTCCGTCAATTTGATTTGTTTTTATTTTTCGCGTGTAAGTTCAAATGGGCGTGTGATTTCAAAGGCAATTTGGACTAGACATTAGTGTTTGGTTGGTACGCAGTGTGATTGTCATTGCCAAGGTTGAATTGGTCGGACGTTTTTTTTTCTATCGAGTTTTTTAATGTATGAAAATTTGTTTTAAGGCTATAAGAAAAATTATCACGATTCAACTATTGTTCAGTCGCTAACAAGAGCATCCCACGAAAGTGTAATCATAAAAACCTTCCTCAGAATAATATTATGATAATATGAATTTAGTATCAGATTTCAACCAAAACTGATATTGAAGGTAGGTATCGAATTCTCATTGTTTAGTAAACAAACCTGACATGTTTTCAGAGCGTGATATTGTTATCGATTGCCACTGAAACATGACCGATATTATCGTCTTGGCAACAATAAATTAAGTGTACCTGCCTCCTGGGCCCCGTTTGACGAAGGTAATATTAATATACATATACAATTCAATGTAGTTGATTAAGGTATAGGTACATAAAAGGGTTTACATGTCAGACTAATTGGCTATGATATCATTGTACCAATATGCTTGCTTTGCTGCTACCTACAATGCTGTGACGGGTCTTGCAAGATTTTTTTAATAAGTAGGTAACTATCTCTGTCCAATAAAATTGTCTACTATTACTGGTACCTAGTACTAAAATGCTGTACAAATGTTTAATTCCAAGTACTAACATGGACTGTTATGCTTACTGAAGTAATTATAACATATCTGCGTGGGATGTGTTAGTGACTATTCGCATCAACATTGATTCGTCGGCATATCTTTACCTGACTCGTGGTAACGGACGATGGCTCGTGTAAATGACAATAAAAAAGTCATCTAAAAATGTTCCAGCGACCATCGAAATACGAGTATATTTAGTAGGAAAGTCATAAACACTGGAGATTTTATTTTAGCTCTGGAGAATGACATAAATAAAATACGAAAATTCCGATCGGAGTGGTCACTAAATGCGTAATATTAGAGGATATAAAATTTGACATAACGTGCGAATTTACAGGATTGTGCACTATTTCAGTCACTGTCCGTTACTGAATTAACGGCAACCCGGCGCCTGCGCCGCCATATATTACACATCTCTCTGGATTGGCGCCAACCGGTTGGTTTGTTCGGTGTTCAATGCAGGCCGATCGACACGTGCCAAAGAAAGTCAAAGGTCGATGGCATAGGGATTCTGGGCCACAACTGCGCGAATGTTAATATTTAACTGGTTACTGCAATATCGCTGTGCTTTGTTTCAATAGTGACGTAGGCGTTTTTATTATTGAACTCTGTGTGTAATTTCGACGGGCTAATAAACTAGGGCTGTTAAAGTTAGGCGGCGTTGCTTCAAAAATGAAAAAGACACCTTTATCTTAATTCATAAAATTACTCATCATTGCCACAGCATCATAGAAGATGTTTGTTTGAGGGCTTGTGGATTTACGGGATTCCGCATCTCCCTCTGTGACCTGGGTTAGAGCCTTCCGCTCCCCCGCAAGTCCGTTGAAGCTTGATTGGTCGTACTCTTTCGACACAAGCGTAAAAAAAACCGTCTGGACGAGCCCAATTGCAGCTCGGCACTTCTTGCTACATCGATCGCAAACAAACCATGAATCCGGAGTGATGATAAAGTGCGACGAAACTTTCTGCATCAGATTCTTAAGCCAGACTTCATAGTGTCTTGCCATTCCCAGTTTGACGTCATTACGCCATTCAGGTCTCATTTCAGCGCGTTTCTCCCAACCATCAGTCCGAATTGCAAAGCCCAGGTTTGAAAACATCTCTGATACCCATAAAAAGACGTCAGACTGAACTTACGTTCGCTATTTGACTCAAGATGACGACGCGACGTGACCACTAAAATTTGATCAAGCCAACCAAATCTTCTTTACTTTAACATACATGAAACAAGAACGCAAGCAAGCTTCCATATGCGTTGCCTAAGGACTATACTCAAGATGACGACGCGACGTGACCATTTGATCAAGCCAACCAAATCTTCTTTACTTTAACATACATGAAACAAGAACGCAAGCAAGCTTCCATATGCGTTGCCTAAGGACTATACTTGGAGTCACTGGCAAGACAAAATGAGCAATGAGGTAGTTTTCTCCAAGACACGAGAAAACTACTATAACAGCCTAATATAATTAAGAGCTGTTGCCTTAATCCAAACCCAAGCTTGCCAAGTAAGTTAGGATCGCAATTAGAGGTTAAGTTACAATTTTGAGACGAGAACCACTTGGCGTAGAATATTATTATAATAAAAAAAGCGGCCAAGTGCGAGTCGGAATCGCCCATGAAGGGTTCCATAGCAGCCAGTAACATAATATAAAAGATTTTGTAGTTTGTTGTGACTTTGATCGATGTTTTAGTAATAGTGAAAGGTAAATTGCGGTTTACAATTTATGACGTATTAAAAAAAAACTACTTATTAGATCTTGTTCAAACCAATTTTCGTTGGAAGTTTTCATGGTAATGCACATCATATATTTTTTTTAGTTTTATCATTCTCTTATTTTAGAAGTTAGAGGGGGGGGGACACACATTTTTCCACTTTGGAAGCGTCTCTTGCGCAAACTATTCAGTTCAGAAAAAAATGTTATTAGGAACCTAAATATTATTTTTGAAGACCTATCCATAGATACCCCACACGTATGGGTTTGATGAAAAAATTTTTTTTTAGTTTCAGTTCTATGTATGAGGACCCCCTAAATTTATTGTTTTTTTTCTATTTTTGTAAGGAAATCTTAATGCGGTTCACAGAATACATCTACTTACCAAGTTTCAACAATATAGGTATTATAGTTTCGGAATAAAGTGGCTGTGACATACGGACGGACGGACAGACAGACAGACAGACAGACATGACGAATCTATAAGGGTTCCGTTTTTTGCCATTTGGCTACGGAACCCTAAAAAGTAGTTCCTATGTATTGTCATACAAGTAGTAGTAGGAAACTTATTTTAGTAAAAATAAATAGATGGAACAGATAATGCTTAGTAGATGTTGGTGGCAAAGGGCACTGATCTCAGCATGTGCTGGCTGGGCCCAGGAGCTTAGCGCTGGCACTAGCTTTCAGACCAGACTCTATATTGACTTGAACTTGTGGGAGAAATGCGTAGGAATACTAAGTCGCGACGCCGCGCCGCCGCCGCCGCATATATTATGATCAATTTGTCTCACGTCACATCTTTGGATCATATCGTCTACCAGGTGCCGTCAGTCACGGGAGCAGACGCATAAAAAATATTCTTGTCTTCTATTGCTTCGTCGAGTATTTATATAGCATTCCTTTAGTACTTACCTACGCGCTAACATCATCGTTTATTAAATTATGTTATACATAGGTACATACATATTATACTGTTAAGATATTTTTTTATCGTTGTATTTTCTATCATTAACCTATAATGTTTTGCCGCACTGATGACATTTTATTATTTCCCAATATAATTATATTAATAAAAAGAAACCCTCATTCTCTTCCACTGTTCCTTATCCTGAGCTACTTCTGACCAGTTTTTTAAGAAGCCATTTCTTACTCGGCCGTCCACGTCTACGCCTGTTGGTCGATGGGTTCCAGACCGTGGTTTCTTTTGGGCATGCGGTAGACGTGTCCGGCCCAGTGGCAGCAATCTGAGTCCTGGACCGCAGCATGCTATTTCTGACTAGCTCACTCCATTTTAGACCCAGCATACTGCGCTCCACGAGTCATTAGACAACTTTATTGTTAAAATCGAAGATCTCATATATTTTTAGATCAACATGAGAGAAGTGTGCTTTGTGTAGGTACAAACTGAGTGATGATGGGATAAAATTATGTACGGATAGCTTTCTATGGTGCAAATATTTTAAAGAAAATGCAATCTGTTCCATCATATAGAAGTATTGATTTTAAATCAGCACGTCATTTCATTATTCTCTATACGAAATAGGCAAGTGTCTGATACGAGTATAGCATTGTCACCTTTGTCAGTCTACATTATTTTTGTTTAAATGGAATTGATGAAGAGTTAATGTTGTGGGAAAACGTAACGTGCGTGATATATAAAGAGGTGAAGACGTTATTTGAGCAGTTCGAATTGAGATTTTGTTAACAAGAACATTAGTTTATTTGAATATCGGTCAATAGGACAAATTACATGCGTAGTTCCTTCACTTTTATAACATATAATTATAAAATAAACAACATGCAAAGACACTAGAATATTGATACGCACATTTTCAAAATTATGCGCCAGTTTTAATTATTTATGACGTCGCTATATTTCAGCAATATTCTTTATTGCGCAGCACGATCAAGTTCAAAGCTACTGAAAACGTACAAGCACACGCCCATCGATCAGTCGGTAAAATAAACTATTATATTTGCGCTGAAAAAGCCTGTGAGTGCTTCTGAAAATAGATTTACTGTCGACTGTAGCGTATGTGAATAGCGGGCAAGTTTGCGTCTCAGTCCGTTTTTTGCGTTGCAATGGAAAAGCGAAACGAATTTAGCGCACTAAAAAAACAACTTTTAAAAATAAATCTGCGCTTGAACTTCGTAAGAGTAATTAAAACGTGCTCCAATCAGACGTCACCCGAAAATATGAAACGAAACCTATTGAAATCACATTCAAATGAATGATTGGGCTTCTGGTTTATATCCTTTGAATATTATCTGTCTCGGAGCGAATCTTAGATTTATTTTAGACTGAAGGTTACATTAGTCTTGTGTACTTCTTCGTAATCTGCTGCATAATAATGTAAAGCTTGCCTTGATGTAATAATAAACATAGGGTTAATCTTATAGTGACAAAAGATAAATTTAAAGTAATAGAAGTCGTAAAGATAAGGATAATTCTCCACATAAAATTAAATTTATATCCCAGCTTAATTTTAAATTTATTTTAGTGGTGAGTTAGTAATTATATGAAACTAGTTGTCTGCCCACGGCTACGGGCGCATTGTTTTCCGACATATCCGTAGTAATTAATTTTTAACTATCCCACGGAAACTCTTTATTTTTCCGCAATTAAAAGTATCCAAGATGTTGACCGGGGGTATAAGTAGTACTTACCACTATGCAAAATTTCATTCAAAGCGGTCCTACATTTTCGGGGATTAGCCCGTACAAACAGCCAAACAGGGAAACATTTTTTTTTTGGGTATGTTCCTTGCTTCTTACATCCCCCTGAATCGGTTATTAGTTTTTTTTTCTATGTACAGATTCTTGACCTTAAAGTTTTATTATATAGATATGATTACAAAATTAAATCATTATTATAAATCTGTTGTGTTTTGAACGGTGCCTACGAAGACATTGTCCTTGAGATAAATTTATCGATTGAGTAAAAGGTGTGGAACACGACACGACTCTTGAAATGTCTGGCCCTCAATGGAAACTTCATATTCGTCGGAGAGCTCTAAGTGAACTCTATTAGTTATCAAAAGCTTTTTTGATCCCTGTTACGAAAGCTCTTATCGGCTGTTATATAATGTAGGGGCGAGAGAGGTCTTGTTCAGTCATAATGGGGCGGCGTCGGCGGGTCTGAAGGACGAGCGGGGGCGTCAGCGCCATTGAGCGTCGTGTGACGTCATTGCGTGACGCCAGCAACCCTAGAGGCACAGTTCTACGCAGTACGCATCCGCGGCCAAGGCTGGCCCCGGCTTATACTCGAACTCGACCTTCCACTTGACTTTGCGTGGAAGAACCATTTCTTTACAAAACCACTATTACCTATTCAAAGTGCCTAACCAAAATTTTATAATAACGCCAATTAAGCCAACACGATCAGTTTTATCTTGATGCAATAAATCTTTAAAAGAAAAATATTATTTTCACGCTCCATGTGAAACGTAAAATATCAGCTGATATTTTATCTGAGATAATTATAACAACAACGATATTCAATGAATTACACTAATAAATAAAAATATGTAAGTACCAATAGGTAGGTACTAAGTAATCTTTTATCAGAATTATATAAATATTACTTCTCTAGAACTATCTATCAACAACCTATTCCTGATTGAAATCTGAATAGATGAAATGAAAGGCTGCCCTTTTCAGACAATTTTATTGTCAGAAGTAATCAAAATAGCGTTGCTTGCTTATCGTGTGGGGTTCGAGGTTAGCCTACCTCACAACTCACATACCCTGGTTTATTATTGAACTGGATAAGGCATCTCACATGGCTCGTATAACGACTATTATATTTATAGTAGAGAGAGTAGACGGGAAATACGGCTTTACGTGCCTACCGAAACACGGAATCATCTTCCTTTTCGGACTATACGCCGATTTAGCTTGCAATATCCAAATCAAATTAGGAAAAATCGCACATAGTGATATTTTGTTGCCCCGTCGAAATTCAAATGATTTATTTATTTATTTCATTTTTATTTTATTATTTATGAAATATATTCAGCTGAGCTATTATCTTCTGCGAAGATTTAGAGGTGAAGGTTGTTTCCAACCCTCTGGATTTCCCCCGTTTACTTGACCTTGTCTTGATTTATCGGGCGCGGGAACGCAATGCGGCAATCTGGGACCTTGCCGACGCTCTCTCCATTTTGACATGTTGGAATCCCGGATAACCTTGCATGGTCGCATTTTGGCGTCACTCAAGTAGAGGCCCACTCCATAATCATTTGGGGAAGTTTAAATGTGGAGGTGCGACGTGAACTTTATTTAAAACTGTAGTATTGAATGGTTTTCGAAGCTCGTAATTGTGGGAGTTACGGTCCCAAATAGCAGGAGATATTTGGCTTAATGTTTTATTTTCTTTAGGTTCATTTGGACAATTGTGCCAGTTCATCCACCTGGATCAATAGGACAACAGTTTCAATACTCCTATTTTACAAAAGGACAAAATTCACTGAATGTTGTTTTCTTCTCTTCAAAATTCAAATTGTTTTGCTCTTCTAATTATTATGTCCCTCAATGTGCACTATAGAGACCGTGCATTATAGGGACTCAAAACAAATTTGTATGTAGCAGTTTACATGCGTTTTATAAGTACTTTTACGATGTTTAGCGTAATAAATCGAATGAAGCCATAATCCTCCCCAACCTGTAGCTATATCTTCGGAATTACAACGCGACCAGTGTCCTTTCTTTACTGAGCAATGAATAGCAATCTGATACTAACTTTTTGGATATAAACTAAGTCGAAAGACCCCACCGTTTGGCTACACGAGAGGGGAGGATTATAGCTTGAACATCAAGCTGCAATCCTCCCCAAACTATAGCTATATCTCCGGAATTATAATGATAGCAACTTTCTTACAACGATACCAACTAGTACCAAGGGTGTAGTAAAATTAAGCATCGTCAGAATGGAATTTCATTAAGGTTTCATAGGGGAGGATTATACCTAGAGGGACATTAATTATTGGTTTTCTTTGTTCACATAAGTATGTATGTACGTACCTAGGTCACAGAATACCAAATAGTAGTCCATAGGTATATTGTATTCGAAGATGCTTATTTAAATATACTGTATAAACATACCTCATCGATTTTCTGTTATCCATTCCTGTTAAATTCAAATTTACTTATCGATATTATTACTGCAAATTATAAGGATTGCATGTCTTGTGCGGGTGAACATAAAGTTTACTTGTGGGAGGGGTTTTGTGGGAGGGCTTTCCGCGAGAAGGTCCAGCCTCAATTCTACGTAATTGAGATATCTACCACGAATATTCACTTCATTGAAAATATTATTTTGGGATGGATTGAAAGACAATTTTCTGGGAAAGGTTGCTATCGAAAATACACAGAAAAAATTGAAGACTCCAAATTTAAAATTTTACTATTTACGTAATATGTAGTCCTCAAAAGTATAGATTTTCTAGAAAGCTTTGCAATATTCATGTGTAAGAAAGTGGCGTGTGGTGGCCTATAGTTTAGGTCTAGGTCTTTTAGGAGCGAGGTTACATAACAGGAAAGTATCATGTGGCTCGGCTGCCTCTTGGATGAAATATTCAGATGTATTTAACTTGCTGCCTTCACCTGGGCTCTGAGCTGCGTTTCTGTTTTATGTATGTTAATAGATGTGCACGCTACGCTTGGGTATTTCGTTCACAGAATTTTAAGCTGACTCGCTATGTCACTGCGCAAAAGGTTTTGTCCTAAGCTTTGTTCGAACTAAAGTTAATTTTGTGTCGGAAAGAACGACACGTCGACGACCATAATTGAGTAATCATAGAGACGGGTTTCAATTTTAATTTAAGCAAAACACATATAAAAAACGGCAGCGTATAAAGGGCTATTACTCGTATTTTAGGAATATAAAGTTTAAAATAACGATGGCGGTGGAACAAAAAAAAAATTTGAAATAAACACAAGGTATGTATTATTGGAATTTAGAAACGTGCGGATACAATTAAAATTTTATTGTTATAATGAGCAACTGCGGTTTTTAAGCTCATTAGAAGGTGACCGTGAACCCAGCTTGCCTTTGACACCGGATCAAACTCGTGTACCTTCTTGACCTTCTCAGTTCGAGTAACTCAATCGTCGACCTCTATAAATCCGAATTTTAACTCACATTGACTACTCAAAGCCGACAAAAACGCCCGCAGCAGCTATTTTCCTTGACATTGATCCCGCACCTCACGTTGAATTAAGTGCCTACTAGAATTTTAATGTTTACCTTCCGGTAGCCTTGATATACTAAATTAAACACCTTTATTTAGATCTATACCAGTGCTAATATTTGTTTTGGCGAAATCTTTAGAATCTGGTTGATATTAAATAAATGTATTCTTGGAAAATGAATGTTATTTCTCATCTCAATCTGTTCTATTTCCAGAATTTGAATTGGGTTTAAATACTCTGCAACAAATAAAATGTCTACAACGTATTTTTCAAATTTAGGACATTGATCCGAGCGGCATCGGGCAGGAAGTAAAGTGACCTATAATGTGAAATGCACGTGTGCATTATTTTGCAATCCCCAGTCTGGAATTGGCTGCTCCGGCCGACGACCGCGTGAATCAGAATGCGTTATATTTCAGTCGGAACATTGAACAAAGGTTGACGAGTTTACTTGAAATTCCTTCTCGAGCATTTACAGATTGCGGACATTTCAAACTTTCTACGGGATGTTAGTTCATGCAGTAAACTTCTCGGACATTATTTTATATCGTGATGTCAAAGCAGTCAAAGCATTGTGAAAATTTGTTTTTCGCGTTTTGCGATCACAACATTGTAATGATCGCCTTATAGTTGACGAGTTAACTTAAAATTCCTTTTCGAGTATTTACAGATTGCAGACATTTCAAACTTTCTACAGGATGTACTCGTAGTTCATGGACGGACATTATTTTATATCGTCATGTCAAAGCATTGATTGTGAAAAATCGTTTTTCGCGTTTTGCGACCACAACATTGTAATGATCGCCTTGTAACGTGGACATATTTTAATTAACGGATTCCGAGAGATCATTGGATGCTAGCCAAAGATTCCCAAAGGAATTCTGTTACGGCCGAACATTGTCACCAAATTCATGAATTTCATTTTATTTAACTCGTAAATTATTTGCATTGAATTGACACACACGAGGATGTTTAAATTAAATGGCTATTATTTTTGTCCAACCTTAATTCCAAAAAACTGAATTTCTTACAAATTTACTTCGTGTGTAGTTTCGATTTTATGTTCTTAGGCTGTGGTAATCATATAAACTGCCTTATTTGGTGTCCTATAAAATGTTAGTAAGCAATGATGACAAAAAGCTGTATTTCATTAAATGTATTAGATGCTCACTGTTAGTGATATAGCTACGGCTATCAGCGGCAGTAAGCACGCGATTCTATATTTGGTCCGGTGTTCCTGCGATAAGGTGAAGGTTAGAATTTAGTTTAGGTATATAAACTCGTGTATACTCGTTTACAATGTGATTGAAACTCGTGTTTCTGATGTGCATTTAAAATATATTTTTTTACTATGTCTATTTGAATTACTGATTTCATTTTTTGATTGTTGTTAATATTTATGTTTTGTAAACCTTTTTTTCCTCTCAGAATGTTTTGTGTTTTTATGAGAAGCTGTACACGAAGATCTTATTATACTTTTAAACTGGGTGTATTGCGAAATCTTTCCACGCCTTGTTTCCACTGTGCTCTGATTTACAACGGAAAATTTTCCTTGTTAATCTGATCCGGTATTATCATGCACTGTGTGAGCATTAGCCTGCAGATAAACCTCTTTGAACAGTCAATACAACCATTGTGAAATATTACTGCTGCGGCGGAGCAACAAACACTTTGTCGTCTAATATTAGCTCTGCTCGGGAGGGCTGTAAATTGTTCAATATTTGGTATTAGTATTACGTACCTGTTAGCATTTATGGAGTCCTTCGCTTTTCTAGTCCATGATAAGTGATATTAGATTTGTAGAGTAATTCTGAACTCCGATATTCTCTATTTATTTTTCGTAGTTTAGTACTACTATGTGAATTGCTCTAAATGTTTTGCTTACTGAAATGTGTGAATTTGATATCCAAATTGTCACCATGTTGATTCTTCGTGATCTTTGCGGATTATTTTTACTAATAAATTGCTATAAATCAAGCCTTTCGTGTTTACCTAGATGATGTTGCTATTTTCTGGATTTGTAACCAATAGTTATCTTGCAATGCGAATATCCTTAAGTCGTGTATTATTTCTTTAGAAGAGAAAAGATCTGATTTGATTTACTTGACGAGTAAATGCATTTTGAAATATAATTACGCCTAAAAATCTAAACATACATTATAACCACATTTCCTATACATCATTGATTAAAATGTGCATACTCTGCAATAAACAGACACTATCACCATACAAAATGATGTATTCGTGAGGATAATGGAAATCAATCAGTTCAGGTATTAAGTCTGTCCTGTCCGTTGTGTGTAAAGACTATCTTATCTATCATATAGCTTTGCTTGTATACATAGCAGAGTGTCACAGTATATATATATATAGTATAGTGTGGTGTATGTATAGTAAGAAGCGTGGAGATTCAGGTCTGTTGGTTAGACGCTGATCGCACGATGTTGGTTGCAGACGTTCCCCACGGCCCTGCGCGCGCGCTGATTAATACGGAGGTGGTTTACGTAGCAGCGGCTTCCCTTTCCAATAGGCGCATCGACGAGGTCTGTATTGTATTTTTTTAGCGTAATAAATATCTGTTCACAACATTCGGTTACTAAGCTTCATCTTTTATTTATTTTTTAAATTTCTGACTTTGTTAAATTTTATTGTCCAAATTATCTGATCAAGTTATAACAAAGATGATGTTTCCTACTTAAAAAATCACACAATAGCGAATTTTACATTAAAATAATTATAATAATGAAAGCTTTGAACATAATAACAGTAATTATGAACTACCTACCTCTTTCTCTATAAAAATGTAGAGCTGATAAGTAAGGTAGTTTTTACAATTGCTTGAAATTGTAAAATGAAAAGCACAGTTTCATAAATTTGTTTGGTTTTATCATTCCTCATTCATACCATCTTGATTTTGTTGTAATTCAAGTTTCTAAGAATTGTCAATGTGAAACCGTTTATGATATTGTAGATTCTCGTACACAATTCTAATATTAGAAACATCTTCGAATATTGTTCGGTAACTCCACAGAAAATTAATTTATGATTGACTGACTGCAGTGCTCTGGACGTGTTTTCTGAAATGGACTTAATAGGAATCTTATAGTCAGTCTCAGATAAAATTGAAATATTTATAATTGCCGACAAGACCTAAATTTTGTATACTTCATTATTATTTTATGTGATACTTTAAAATAGGGGGATGTCCTATTTTCCACGAACAACTCATTAAAATTAAAAAAAATTTCAAAAGGTGATTCGTGTAGGCGACGCATTACATAAAATAAAATCTGCGATGCTTGCAATGCCCTTATGTGCTTGTCATAAAGCATCATCCAAAGTCGTCTGTATAATTTGGCCCTTAGACTTATTTGAAATTATTTGTCGAATAAAATAAGCATAATAAAATGTTGTTATCTGTGTCGGAACAAAGCAGCTGCGTAGCAAAGTTCGCGTGGAATACGTCGATATCTGCTCATAACTGGTTCATTTTATTGTTATATTATTATATGCTTTGTTAGTTTATGTTGTCGTGTCGTGGCTAAAACAATCTTTAATTTATAGCAGTTATATATTTTTTATTATAAACGCCGCGCCGGTCAAGTATTATTTATTTGGTGCATCGGGTTCATAACAATAGTAATTGTTACTATGTTGAGTCATGAATAATAAAGCTTTGTTGCAGCATTTGGTCGCAAACAATGACTTGTTGAATGCAACTTGCTACTGAGCTATTATCGGGTTTACTCGAGTGGTTCACCGTTTGACTTATAGGACCCCAGTTTTTAGAAACAGGAGGAGTCGATCAGGGTTCATTCACTGGTAGTGGTCGGACAGGTACCCCAGACGAAGCAGTCGAGACAAAGCTCCCCGCGCCAGAGGTATCCCTCGGTGTGACTGTGTGCAGGCATATAGAACGCGCCGACGACACGCACACTCGGTCGTGCTGCGCAACATTGATTCGTGGTTCGCGGCTCCGCGCGTAATCGTTCGGCTGGTCTCAGTCACCAGTGCGCAACGCCACGAGAAGCAAGTGCTGTGTGCTACTTCGCTTTTTATTTTGCGTTCATTATTTTTTATAGCATTAAGCCAACATAAAAAGAACACTTATTTTGAATTTGCTCATGTATCGTTGTTCTGTGGATCTGAAAGAGCATCGTGTCATTGTTGAGTGTGTTATATCGCTTGGCGCTCTACCTAGTTCTGTTCCTGTGTTGAGTAATATTCTGTGTCAGTTGCAGTGGTTGTGCTTGTGATAGATCAGACATTTTCATCGCCAACGTGTTCCAATTTGGGATTTCACCACGAGCGGGCTCAAGGAAGTTTACTGTCAAGTGAGTGTCTCATTCGAAATTGGTTTTTATTTATAAAACATCGCCTTTATTAGTATTGTCTACTTTTGTTGCTTTTGTTATATTCGGTCTCTAGAATACTTTTTCAAATCTTATTAGAACTCTTAAATCTACATAGTATTTTTTTATTCCCGTGTTATCGCATTTTACATAAAAGCCCTTGTTGCGTTGCATAGAAGTTTTATATAAAATGAGTAATTTTATAATACTGTTTTGTGGCTGTTTAATGAATCATAGTGTGTTGATAAACTTTTAACGAGCGCAGTGATATGTGTTGCTACAGCAAGTGACTCGACGTCACTGACCAGGGGCTGACTGTCGATTCGAGCAAACTGCTTTACGTCTACAGCCAATACAGCCATTGCAATCTCGATAATCATCTCTACCTGCGCTTGCGATCACTGTACTTAAGCGTAATTAAAATCACTAAATTTATGTTCCACGTGTACCTGTAATTTAATGCTTTGTTGGTCTTATGCTGTAATTTTAAGATTCTTATCTCATTCATGACCATGACAATTGTTGATTTACCAGACTATCTGATTCTTACGTATCGGCTCTGCATCCAACACAATCTTCAATAACATATTTGCTATTAAGTAAATTAGATCACCTGTTGTTCCTTTATCATTTTAACTGATAAGATTTGTTCAAATGAAATGATTTATTTTCGCTTCTCTGACGTTATTGTTTCTGATTGCTTTACGGTTTGCACGTCACAAAAAAACACATGTGTTTATGTATTTGGAAATGCTAATTTGTTATTCCATCCCAAATGTATACACATGTTGCTTCAAAGAATTAGTTACGTTCGAAACTTCTTATAATGTTCGTTCTCAAAAAACAGCCATTCTTATCAAAGTTCATGTATCTCTTTATCAGCTCACAATCAAGGTCGTTCCCATAAAGTAATAATTATACACCTACAATGTTTAATTAATTCTAGTAGTGATTTGATCACAAAGCTACTAATGCCTCTTTCAATAATTTATTTAAAGTTATTGCTGATAGCAATTTGAATATTTTCAAAACATCTAGTTGTTCAATAGTATTTTTTGGGTATTTAAATATGAAGTTTTCAACATCAAGTTTAGAAACAACTTTTAACAATATAAATATTGTTAATCTTTATAGTAATTTAATTTTTCTACAACATGTGCTATTAATGGGTACAAGAGCTTGGTTTTTTGTCGTATAAAATTATATCTAAATCTTTTCTCTAACTTTATCTGATCTTATGAACATTTTGAATCTGTGATATTGAGTATTCTTAGCCCTCTACCACTCCTCTGTCTTTATCTCCCAACTTACTGGTTGACAACTATCGTCCTCAGCAATCTAAACATTTTCAAGCATGTTCTTGGCTGTCGAAAGTGTAAGGTCAGAGTCAGGTGGTCGTTCCTGGCTCGGCGCATGCGCCTTGCAGTGAAAGTGTCGAAGTCGCCGATGTGTGCCGGCGCAACTCAGAGCTCGCATGTCGCAAGCCTGCAGCGCCAGCACGGCCACGGGCCTTCTAGAAAGCTCCAATGGAATTTTCCGTTATGCAGCCTTCTATTCTGTGTTCCGCTTTACTTTCGCAACCTTATGAGATACTATAATCACATGGTTTCTATCTACATTTCCTGGTGATGATAATTTGCATGATATTGTTGTATTCTGGTGGCGTTTTATTGTTGTCTTCCGTAGTTATAAGACCAGTTTTCCCAGCACAACATAAATGATGTACACTGAGGTGCCATGTTTATATTTATGCAAAGCATTCAGATATTTCATCATTAAGTCTTTATCGACTCTTTCTTAGTCTTCCTACTGTGTTGTGTAGTATATTTTCTCGATTGATCCGCCAATCAATCAGAATCGATATTATGATAATTTATATGGTAATTAAGCTACTTGGCGTTCTCTGGGCAATTGGCATGCAGTCGCATGCGCTTTGGTGCATGCCCGAGAGCTCATGCTGTACCATGTGACCACTCAATATAATTGTAGCATATTACCAATAGGTATACAGTCTATGACTAACACTGAGTTCTCACGATATATTGTGTGTGTTCCTTGCATTGTATATAAATTCAAATTCAATCACTACCTACACTAATTTACAATATTGTAATAAGTTCCCCTAAAATTTAAATTCAATTTCCCCTTTGTAATACTGTTATTTATTACCTAATAATAAACTGGATATGAATGTATAGTTTTGTTATTGTAAACATTTCCGGAACTAGTTCTAATAAAAGCGAATAATGAATCATTGTCATTTGTCACCAGTTTCATGTTACGTAATAGTTAATAATAAATTGTCTCTCTAATCGATTCTGATATCAATTTAGCCGTCGTTGTCAGGTCAAGCTCAAGGTAAGCCAAGTAAAGTACCTACTACGTGAGGTTCTGGCGCCTATTCCCGTTGTCAAATTCTTATTTCGTGAGCAATTTTAGTAGATATCAAAACACGTTGTGCATTTTTATTTTTACAGCATGAATCAATTTAAACGAGGTGCTTACCATTGTCGCCATTGTCAGAACTTCTGTGAATTTGTCGCTTTCATATTGTGCAAAATATCAATTTCATTTGGTAACGCTGGGAAATATTTCTTTCAATGAAATGGTGATGAGTCAGTTTGGCTGCCGTTTGCTTCATTCACCTACAAGTCCTACAACTACAATGCGAACCAAGCTTGATACTCGCCAAGGATATCGTGATGAATGAAATTTACGGTTTGGCTCTAAGCTAATTTTAAAAGAGTCATAAACAGTCTCCGTTGTTTCAACGTAAATTGCCTATCGACGATACAACGGGTTTGTTTTCGCAACCAGAATTCTCTCTATTTAATTATTCTTTAACGTTTATTATTAGGTACAAGATTATAAATATCCAGCTATGTATTCAAGCCAAGGAGCGTGCATCATTATTTTTCACGTGATTCGCCTAGTTTAACTTGTATGTCTCAAACACATAGAAGATTTGAAATGCCAGTCAACGCTGTCCGCTTTAATAATACGACATCTTCGCGCATATGAGTATTTATATTATGTATTTTAGGTTTCGATGAAATAAGTCCAGCCTGCGTTGATCTCCTCAAATAAAGCATCAATGTCATCGTTAGCGATTCTTAAGTCAGTAAGACACCTAATTATTCCAGTTCCAGAGACGAAAAAACATTTATTTGCTTTTATTTAACTTTGTGTTTATATTAAATATTCATTTGAATAATGGACTTTTTATGTAATAATTTCTTGTTATATAAAAAGTCCATTATAAGCCTTGAAATAATCAACGACTTAAAAAGAAGATTAGACCTCAGCAAATTCTGCTGCAGTAACAACTTTGTTATATCATAATGACCGTGGCAGATTAGTTAGTTAGAACCAGTTCTTCATCTTGATGGTAGTATAATAGTGGCTAGATGAGAGGTTTGGATGAATGATGTAAGTTGTCGTGTGGAGATGCGGTTGCGGTTGGCACCAGCACACGCCAGTGCAGCCGCAGCCGACCTATTGACCTGGCAATAACCTACTTCATGAGCTCCGGCCGTTCCCAGACCACTGGCAATTTTGAGCCAATATACATACAAATATGATGTGTCAACCCTTGTATATGTATCACGCCTCACATGATTGTTGGTTGTCTTTGTAAATAATGGGGATAAAAAAATCTGTATTTAGGGTATTCCCGCAATTAAAACGATTTTGATTATAAGGAAAATACTGTAAATAACCAAATTTATTCAAACTATAAAATGCATTGCTGGGAAATTTGTAGTAATATAAAGCTGTTCTTAAATTAAGGTAGATTTTCGAGAATACTCTAAAGGACATTTTCATTACGCGACGAGGTAAGGCCGCGGTAAAACAGCCAGTGAACAAACTCAACGATATGCTGCGAAGGATGTCCATAAAATTCTCCAAATATGTCTGCTTTGAACACTTGCATTTAACCGCGGAGATATTTTGCTCGATATTTGGAGGTCGTGTTATGTCCCTAAAATCAGACTGCAATTTTATCTGTCAAATATAATACTTACGCAAGGTGATAAAGTAATAGTGGGAACCACAGCAGATTTTATCTGCATGGCGCCTGACTTCAACGTTGTTTCAACGTTGACAAAATTTGTCTTTTCTGAAGTTGATAAATTTGAAGTTATATAACCTGTTCTGTATCTTGCCAGTTTATTTGTGAATTTTCATACAAACAATATTTTTTAGTCTCAAAAAGAGGAAGGCTATGATAATTAGAGTTGTTTGTGGTAACGCTAACAAAGCCTTATTTTCCATCAAATTAAACTTGACCATGGACTTGCTTTCTATTGCTTGGTTTGTTATTAATGTCCATAGTAGTTCATTGTCATCGTGCTAAAGTAGGTGAAGCTGATACTTTAATGATACGTAACGCGAGTGCGATATTCGGTAATCAGTCATTGTTTATAATAATTAACATTAGCCTTGCTGCTGGTTCGGTTATCGTGCTGGCACGTACCAGTTTTGTGGCCTACATTACTTGTTCACCATTAAAATTTAAATCGGTTGCACCATCCATATTGTATGTTTGCATGAAACTTTAACAACACCTGGTTCTGAGAATGATACTTTAAAATTAGGTCAACCAGCTCTGTAAATACAAATTTATACTTGACCTATATATGTAAAGGTGTGAACTATTATTATAATTTTGAAACCCCACGTATTTTACTTCTGTAAAGTGAATGATAATAAAAGGAAAACTTCTGTGTTCTGTTCTGACTAAATACCCAAAATTAAATGTTAGCTTTGTTCAATTCCTTTTCCTCATTAAATCCTCAAATGACTTAATCACGACCTTTTTGTTTCCAATTGGATTCGATTTTCCACATGATTTGGTTTGGTTTGTGAAGTTTTAGATGTCATTTTACGCTCAGCTGCTATCAGAGCCCCCTTTGAGACATCTTCTGTAGCCTTACGTAACTGCCAATAAATAATAATAGTAGTTTAATGATTGGATCTCCGGCGTAGTATTTGTGGTTTTAAATTATGTCGAAACCAAGCTCGTCGTCGTAGAACCGGTCCCGACCGGCTCTCGACATTCACGACATGACCTTATTATCTCAAGTTTTCAAACTTTAGTTGCTCTTCGCGTTTAGTATTCAAGTGGGGACAAAATGTATTTGTAGAGCCGACGACGAATGGTTCGATTCGCTCGCCATGTTCGACGCTCATCTGTTATTCTTATCAAGTGTTAGAAGGTCTTATCAACACATTTTGCACGCAACACAAATATTCGTTTTCTCGATCGGTCTTGTTGTATATTGCATGTAACCTTAAAAAACGATTGATATTATTGATTTTTAACCCCCGACAGAAAGAGGAATATTATAAGTTTGATGTGTGTGTCTGTCTGTCTATGGCATCGTATCTCCTTAACGGATGCGCCGATTTCGATCTATTTTTTTTTGGTTTGCAAGATGTCTCAATCAAGGCTTTTCTTAGCTAGCTATGATCTAAGAAAATATCTTCAGCCATTTGAAGATTATCAGCTCTTTTCTAGTTGTTGAAAGGATCAAGTAACGGTTATGTGGCGGGGTTTTTAAATCTTTTGATTTAATGTTATTTATTAAATTTTGAACGCATTTATATATCTCACTCTTTTGCACTCTGAAGTACTTAGTAAAAGAAGCGTTAAATTATTTCGTTGAGCTTGTACGGAGACTTGGTGGTACAATTAGTAAAAGAAGCGTTAAATTATTTCGTTGAGCTTGTACGGAGACTTGGTGGTACAATTGGTAGAGCGCCTGTATGACCCGGACAGTCAAGGAGATGTGGGTTCAAGTCCCTGCCCAAGCTCAATAATTTTCATTTTTCGCTTCGATCTATAGATAGCATTTAAATATCTTTAATACCCCATTTGAATCTGGCTAGGTTCGCTTAGCTATAATTGTTTTTGTTTGAGTGTAGCTTTTATGTATTATGCTGGACTATTTCTGTACAATTTGGCGTTTTGACGTATGATCGTCGTGTTGCTCGGTGGTTCGCTGACACGCCACTAGGCGAGCATTCGGGGCGGGGCTTTCGCGTCACCAAAATACTCTCGAGCCAGATTTGCTGCCAGTTTTTGATTCGCTTCTAATTTGGTGACGCTGGCGCACGCGAGAGCTCGCATCGTAGCTCGTATCGTAAGACGCCACGACTGCGACGCAACGATGCGCGCTTTCCGTGCGTCACCGTGAAGCCGGTGAAATACAACAAATTGTCCCTCACGTGCTGAGCGGCATTGGTCGTGAAATCACAACATGTTTTGGCAGGAAACAGATGGGCGGTAGCTATTGTGGTAGGTACCAGGAACTTGTTTTCTTGACCTTGAACTTAATGAAATTAGGAGCAACATGTACTTACTTACACTCATCGTCACTATATCCAGTGTTGATGATAAAGCATTACACGAACCAATTAGGAGAAATGTCGGATAACTTAACGTAGCATAATGAGGAACTTTCTGGAGATGTTCAGCAGCGCCCTTGTCATGTCGTGATGGCTGCGGGCGAATTACAAAAAATAATGTGTAACCTGTGGCGGTCGGTCGACGGACCGGGCAGTTACCTAGCTGTTCGAGTACGAGCACGTACGAGCCGCTCGCTCGCCCCGGTTCCCTGACCCGGCAGAACTACCGACTGGAACCAGTTCAGAATCAAGCCCCTTTGTTGTAGTCTTGTTATTAATCTTGTTCTCAATACACTTACAAATACAAACATTCATTATGTTAATTCGACTAATTTAACGCTTATGAGTTTAATGTAGGTCGACGAGTGTTTATGAAGGTTGTACAACCTATTTCTCCTTTCATTGAGTGTTAGAACAGCAGATCTTTTAACAGTTCTTTAGAACATTAGTTAAAAGGTCGTTGTAGTGTCAGTCATATTGCATTGATTAGTAAACAGATGCTCTGATCATGAACTTCGCTCTCTTTCTGAAGTATTTTTGCGATAATATACTATCGCTAAGAGTTCAGTAGCATTGCGGTGGTCTGAATCGAATGTTGTTTTATCTGGATGTAGTAATTGTGTTTTGATATTGCATCAGTATCGGTATTACAGGTTTCACTTCTTTTTTGCTGATTTTACTGAATTTTTGTGAACCTCTACAAAACTGTATAGAGGTAAATAATATTATGCACTTATGGTATATTATATTATTAAATAGTACGACATATTATTATGAGTTGTTTGTTATTCAAAGGCTTTTGCCCGATGTTGTTTTCGTTAAATGTTCGTTTTGAAGGCAGGTTATCAAACTAGAGGCATCGTAAACAGATTTGTTATTATTACTGGATCTGACTGATTGTTTACAGTTTCAGAAAATACAGTTTTCTTCATAAATAGAATGTCCGCGAATAGATATTCTCATACTGAGGTTTTAAGATCAAAACCTCAGTATGATCTTTTTCTTGGAACCATTTGTTTATGAGGCATGGCAAGTTAGATAAGTGATGGTCTTCTCGAATAATTTATTATGATGACTATGGCATCTCTATGTTGCAAGGCCATTGTCTTGATGTGTGCGCGACAAACGTCTTAGGTTGTTCACCTCGGCTCGATTAACAAATAACAAAGTGTGTGTAGCTTGCCTATTACACTTAATCCGTTTAGATTCAGTTATGTGGGAATTACTACAAATATAGTCATTGATGTAAGGGAATATTAAGTATTTTTTATTTAAACTATCAAATCGAAGCATTACGATACATTATACTCGTATTGTTACAACATAAAAGCGTCGTGTGGTCCCTGTATTGAGTATGACCAACCCATGTCTCCCTTTGGGTGTAGTAGAAGGCGACTAAGGAAGACGCCGTATTGTCCCAGCATTAGAATAGGGCCATCCCATGTCTTCGTATGTTTATGTGCGTGTGTGTGGTTGATGTGTACATGCGGGGGTGTGCGTGCGCGTGTGAATGAAGAGTGTGATCGACGTACATGTTTAACCCTGGCAGGCGTACACTTCAAAAAATGAATGCGATTTGAAATTTTATAACACAACTGCCAGACGTCAATGAAAACCAAAGGAAAATAGACATTAATGCTTCATCGAGTACTCCACCAATTTCACCCGGCGGACTCCGGCGGCGCTTGCGGGTTGCGCTGTGTGGGGGCTATCGAGCGGGGAACTTGTTTTGTTGCGGGGATAGTGAATGTCCCTTCTGTACGGGTAGTACCTAACCTACTATTAGTGACCTGGTGTCGGCATACTCCAGCCGCCGTTTAACCCCCTGGTATCATGATGGTTGGGGCTTGTAAAGCTTGATGGTAACGTGAGGTGTTTGTGTTGCAGGTCGACAGCGGCGGCGGTGGCTCGGCCGAAGTAATGGTGTACTCTCTCGGCTGGGGCATGGGCGAGCCGGAGCGGCGCGGCGCAGACCGCAAGCGCGCCCCCCCCGCGCCCGCGCTCGCCCCCCTCTCCCCCCTCTCGCCCGACGACGGACACGAGGTGGACGTGTTACCGCTTCACAACCAAGTAAGTTACTAACTGACTCCATACGCGTGCTGCGTTTGCCAAACACAGCGAGATGAAGTTATGCGTTAGAATAAAGCGGGCTCTACATTCTTCACAAAACTGTACTGTAGAGGGGAACTGTAAAAATATGTTTAACTGTAAAAATATGTTTAAAAGATGCAACGCCTGTGGAGTTTCTTCGGCGAGCTCTTCTCCACAGAAGACAGCCAAATTTTTGAACTCGCCAGAAAAGATAATTTAAATGACATAACTAAGTGATGTAATAATGTCCAAAAGTTAAAAAATAAATTCTTTGAACTCTTTGAACTCTCTTTGGGAGGTATTGGCCTATATTCGTGTTGTCTCACGTATATTAGCCTTTCGACAAAAGTTTTGCCTTTCGGAAAAACTGGAGAGTGTAGAGCGGGCTTAAGATAAAAATCAACGCGCCCACTCTAACGCATAACTGCGTCTTGCACGGGTTTGGCAAACACGGCACGCGTATGGAGCCGGCTTTACTGTATTGCTTATCGTGTGTGGCTTTCGAGGTTAATCTAGCTCACAAACCTTGACTGAACTACCCTGGACACTAAATTCACTGATTTCCATTCACAAAAGAGTTCTAAGAAGTTGTTCACTCTTTTCGTTAAGGGTCGCAGTTGCAGTAGAACGTCACGGCCGGACTGACATTCGACCGCCCTCGGTCGCTAATTTGTTAATACTGACCTGAGAACAAAGATAAATCTAAATCTCCATAAACTCGTCTCTGAATAAATTTGTATGAAAAATATTATAGAAGATTTTTAGACACGCGTTCAACGTTTGTTTTACTTTTTTATAATAATAAGACCGGTATTTGACTATTCGGTTTATTGTGGCAACAAAGAATCTCTAAAACTAACGCAGTGCTTCCGCACAGAGCTTTATAGTAACTTAGTTTGTTTATTTTTCTTAATTTAGTTGTTTGTGTTTATTTTATTATGTTATTATTTACACTTACACAATGTTTTATAACGTTATATAACTGCTGTATAGAAGTGTGGTAGAAGATAGAAGGCACCTTAAGGTTTGTTATCTGCTGAAGCCAATTTACACAAAATTACAATAATGAACAATAAATTAAAATTTCTGTCATTTCCGCCTAAGATATGTGTTATAAGATTTTTTGTTTAAAGTATTTTAGTAGTTCTGTTGCGCGACCATAATCATAACCATCACTTTTTTGTCGTCATTTGTTGTACAGTGAACCTTATATAATTTTATTGAAAGTGGCTTTGTCGCAGTGCAGAAAAATCTGTATTCTAAACATTACCGGTTAGGAAAATCGATGTTGTCTAACACGACTACGAGGTTAATTTTGTTGGTAAATATTTGCTCGGTTTTGAACAGGTTCGCTCCAGTCCCAACCCGTGGTTCACCCCATTAGTCCACCTGGGTGTACCAAGGGCGTATTGCCAGTCAACTCCTATAGACAAACGTTATTCTCTTCCTGACTGTAGCTGTAACTGTAACTGTAGCTTATTAAGGTCATAGTCATAGCTCATTAGACCCACCCAACACCGCCTCTTCGTTTGGCGTTGGCGTCCACTTTTTGTCGACTGCTTGTCCACGGATGGACGACGCGTTATTACTTGTGAACGCTGCGTGGTCAAAGAGTGGACACGTTTGATCCACGAATTTGCGAGTAGTCTTAACGATAAGCGATCTATAATAAAAGATATAGCTGAGCATATTACGAGTAATTTAAATTCTCTGATGGGGGTCTAATTACCTTTATCCTCCAATTGTCAAGCGAAGAGAATAAGTCTATCAGATTTACATCACGTATTAAATAGTGCTAGAAAATAGTAGAAGCGTAACAATCACTTTACAATGAGTCTGATGAATGACACCCGCACATTGGCAAACATTGGCTTTGGCTCATAATTTAAGTCGAAACTTCCTCGATTTAAGGCCAGAACAATTTGCTATATAACAACTGTCTTGTCTTTTAACTACGATAAATGATGAGTCACTATCTTAGATATTCAATGTGAAGCCAAGTTTATAGCATGAACGCTTATCAAATCGTTAACCGCTACCTAGCGTCACGGAATTTTTGCATTCGACTTCTCTTTAACGGTATCTAATTAGTCTTTGTAAATCAGCTTATAGTGCACCTTGTATTTCTGATGAGTTGACCGATTTCACTTACCTACCAATCTACATTTTTTACTGGCAACAAAAAAAAAACATAATATAGGCTTGGTGATAGATAATAAGGTTTATTTTAATTAGATCACCTTTCGTGAGAATAAAAGATGATATAACAGATAAGAGCAAACGACTTATCTCATTAACACCTGTTACTCTCGCGCACTTGCTTTGTTATAGATAAATCACGAAGTATGTGTAATCGACATGCATCGTAATAGTTTCATTAATAAACTTTACGCAATGAGGTATAGACACGTGTGTTTTGATTTCTTGGATTATTGCTTAGTGATACGTGCAGTGAAAAAGTGTAACCTGTAAAACTTGCGATACCGATGGAATCGTAGGCCTAAATTAACCGATTTTTTTTGCACTGGTAGTAGTTTCTATGACATTCTGCGACTTAAGTGTAAATGGTTTTATTTCTTATAAAATTTTGTTTTTACCGTTCCCAGTTGGTAATGAATTTGGATGGTAAATAGAGTCATCAATGACAACGCCTTTACAACACCGCACGCAATTATGGCCACAAAATTATATTTTCCTGATTTCAACCAAATAAGTTTTTTCTTAGGTTATGGAACCAAATAAGTTTCTCTGGTAAAATACCTAATCACGGAGATGACGTCTGACTATGAAGCCAGCAGATTATGACGTAATGTTTTCGTAACTTGAGATTCGTATAATTTGGGAATTTGGTAAAATTAAAAACAAATACAATTAGTATAATCCTGTTCTTACTCTGGTATAATAACTGCATGTCGGTCACGTTAATAAGTTGTACACGTGTACTCATGCTTTAGAATACTTCACCCATTTTATAACCATTTATTTTTGTCACGAATACGGTGTACCTACGCGACTTTATTATTGTAGTTAAAATAATAGCTGCGGAATCCATTTAGTTCTTTTTTATTTATTTCTAATATGACTGCACGTATTTACTTATTGCACTAATATTATAAAGGTAAAAGTTTGTGAGTGTATGTTTGTTACTTCTATTTTAATAAAATTTGGTATAGAGTTAGCTGACACCCTGGATTAACACAGAGGCCACTTTTTACTGCGGGAAAATACCTCATTCCCACGGGAAATCCTTTTAACGCGAGGGGAGCCACGCGTAGGAAAGCTAGTCGTGCCATAAATTGTTCTCTAATTATAAGAATAATAATGTTATTGTTACTTACATAAATAATAAATAAATGTGAAATAAATCATATCGATTTATGTAGCGATCGTTGTCGTCAAGTGCTCACTGGATCCGTAAAGCAACACTTCATTATTTTTTATGTGTTTTTGTGTTGCACTCAACTACCTACCTTCGGACAAAGAACATTCACATATCCGGTTCAGGTTGGATTTACAAATCACTATAATAACTTTGATAAAGTTCGCGATGTCGATAACACGATATGAAAACAACTCTTCGAAAATAAATACGAGTTCGTATACTGTATCTACATTATTATTACATCTTAGTCGATAAACAGTATTTTGTTGTTTCCATTTGCCTTTGATTCTTATTTAGAAGCAATGAATCAATAACAATGGTCTATATGTAAATACTGACTGTAAGAACTGACGTCATGAGTACGTTATCAAATTGTATTTTAGATAGGCAGTCAGTAGACATAGAGAATTTTCAACCAGTGATAATAAACAAGGTTGTTTCAGTTTCAAAAACAACCTGCATAACAAGCTGCTGGTATTTATAATTCGTTTTATTTTTAAAATAAAAACAACATTTGGCGTAGGTTGATGAACCTGCTGTACTTAATTTTATACTTGAGGTTATTGATTGTTGCATTATTTTTTTAGAGTTATTTAAATTCTTAAGTAAGAATTTAGTATTTTTTTACCAGATTCATGACTAAATCTAGGAAGATATTAGGTAGGTTTATTTAATTTGCACGTCTAGCATTGAGATCCTAACGCGTTTAATTTTAGCATTATTTGAGTAGACGAAGAATCGCACAGTAACATAGAAGTGTTTTTTTTCTTTTACTTATTTTTTCATTTATTTCAATTAGTTAAAAAAATGTTTATGTACTTACTTACGGGTACTAGGCATTGGGGACACTCGGATTATAATGTCAACAAACTGACAAAAGTTATCTTAAAATGACGAAAGCGTCTGGTTTTTGACGATAGTTTCATCATCATCATCTTTATTACAGCCCAAGTGCCAATGACGTGGACGATTGCTTACAATACATTACGTATTAATACTAATGTAATACTAATGTTGCCTAGCGGTAATTTTTGTTAAAAAAACATTTATTTCACTTAGCTATGTTGTTTTGTGTATCAAGGTGGGCGGCCACACGAGACTGTTGGTGCTTAACGACAGCACCGTGATCAAGCCGCTGAACATCCGCGAGCTGCATTTCTACCAGAACATTCCTGAAGATATCCAGAGTTTTGTACCCAGATATAAAGGTGAGCATCTACTCTGTCATCTGTCTAGAGATTTTTGCTCGGAAAGCTTTACTGATTCGCTGAATGCGTCATAATCATTCATTGCATCTTACATTGTTAATTTGTTTTTGATATGAAATATCTTGTTTTTGTTGTTATCATCAATTTTGCATTTTGCGAGCACTAAGGATGTTTAATATATGTTTTTTTTTATCGATGTTATTTGCTTTCTTACACAGCTTTATCCTTTTATCAATGTTGAAATGTTATAAAATGTTGTTAGTGAAATGTACATGATTAGTTAATAAAATCGATTTTATCGATTAATGTTATTTTTTATTTTCCACGCGCGTGCGTCATTGGGATTGTATGTGTGGTGATAAGTTGTGTTCGGTAATTACGATGTTAATCTAATCTAGAGCACCACTTGAATGGAAGGTACCGGTGCATAAAGCTGTGAAAGATTAGAGGATATCGATAAACATGTTATTAAGGCTGCGTTCAGTATAACTTGAAAACAATAATGCCATTTTAAATATTCAATTGAATGATAGATTGGAAGTCAAGTTCAAAACATTAAATCAATCCACGGCAGTGCCTTTTTAAAGCTATATTGTTGCTGAATTTGCCGAGGGTATATTTCGTGTATAATATATAGGTATAGTAAAACAAAACTACGGGATTTAGAACTCAGACATTTCTTTAAAAGAATACCGATCTTTTTGCACTATAGTTTATGCGCATCGAGTTATGTATAATATCAACGAGTTTTTTTTTCCAATTATCTAATTTTCGAAGTTAATATTTATAAAAGCGCAACTGCAGAAGTTACTGGACGTAGCCTGAATAGAGCTTTCCTTATTGCTCGGCCAATCGTGATCATCTCAACTTGTGAATGCGAGAGAGGCATGCATGTCAATAGCAAACCCGCCGACCGTGTAGTCTCTACAAAAATGTTACGTCACTCATGTTTACATGCGTTTCACTAATCGATTCGAAATGTTTTTATACCGAATATGTAAATATAAAATGGCTTCGACTTTCCAAAGATTTGCCTAACGAATAAGGTATCTTTGAGTTTGTGCCTAGGCACTGTTGGGGCAGCGGTTGGCCATTTGGAGGGCGGAGGGTTTGCCTGAGAGAGCGGGAGTAAGAGCGCGGGGAGGGGGGTGAGGAACACAATATTAGTTTCGTTGTTGTCGCAAGGGCTGCGGCGCTGCGGCTGCGGAGCGACCCCCGGCGGCCTGCGCACCCGCCCTAATAGCGCCCTAGCGGTAATTTTACATTTTGGGTTTGTAAACCTTTACTTAAAACTATACACTCCCGCCCGAGATAAGCAAACCCGCTCACGTAGACTGCTCGGTATCCGTCCACAAGACCATTAAACGTACCGAATTACCGATGCTTGCGCGTCAAGGAACAGTGCAGTTTACGATGTCGACGTTTCATTACATTAGCTGCATTCGTGTTTTATGTTCATTTTACGCATGCAAACTTTGTCATACAATTGGATCTGGAAATCCGCCTCGCGAATCGCGTGAATGCGTTTGTTTGCTCGGGCCATTCCACTCACGCAACTGAACAACCCAAACACACACAGAGACACTGTTTGCATCATTAAACATTTAAATACACTCACACACACAAACAATAACACGCAGCCAAAGATGTACAAACCCTTTATAAAATTATGTGAATTCACTTGCCAATTTGCACTAAATATAAGAAGTTCGAAGTAAGTTATATTTGGATAGAGATGTGATTCTTCAGAATTCCAGGTTCAAACCCTGGTTGTGGGGCAGATTTTTCAAATGCTGCTCTTTTATCAGTAAACATTTTAACATTTCATGAAGTTGATACCCTGTATTTTTTATTATAAAGCAACCCAAGATCAATTGTGTTTAAAAGTGATAAATTTTGTTTTTTAATTGACTGTGAAGTTGTCGAACTATAGTGCTGATGAGGAGGCTGTTTGTTGCAGGCGTGATGCAGGCTTCTAATGCGGGTAGCACCAAGTTAGACAAGCGGTACTCGCCATGTTTCCGGGAAGAGAACGGACGCAAGCAGTCGCTGGGCGGGAAACGCAAGCGCGACGACGTGTTCAAGTGCGTATCAACCAACCCGCGTCGCGCGAACATTCCTTGACACTTGTCATGTGTCCTTTATCATATTTCAGAAGCTTTGACGTACGCCGGCCCGCCGACGTCGCCATTAATTCATACCTTACATGACTATCCCACTAATGTGTGAGCACCGCGGCATTTCACACTGCGGACCCCGAACTTGCCTCGGAGACGTGGTAATAATAATAACATGTTTACCTTGCAATGTAACAATATAACAGATATTAACAGATCTGTGTTTTAATTAGCTCCTTGGAAATCTCTTCAGTTTGTGGAATATGGATTGTGTGAGTTTGAATTGTTATATTTCTCTTCAACAGGTTCAAAGTACACAGAAACGGGAATGCTAGTGAAGTTATCAAGAGTATAGCGCATATGGACAATTCAAATAAGCAATGTAAGTAGTATTTGTATTTATTATCGACGTAAGTATCACATAACTTTCACAGCATTCTTAATGAACATCTGGATAAATATATTTTTTTATTTATACATCGTCTGTCTGTCAGTAGCATTCTGTGAATAAATACCTATTTAAAAGAAACTTCTTGAGCACAGCTAAAATAAGCAAGTAAAGCCCGATTTACATTATCTTAGTGTTTAGGAGAGTATTTTAGTACAACTTGAAAGGCAAGTTCTTTAGTACTTTAGTGCGCTGCGAGTGAACGTTTACATTTCTTCCAGTAGAGTATCATTTCGACGCCACAATGAACACGCAACGTCGTCTCGCATACGCCATAGCTTCTTTTATGGCTGTGTATGCCGAATGCCTAGCCTGTTAGTTTTTGTATAAATTGTTTTTAACGTTTCACTAACAACCGTGAACAAAATATTCAGGCACAAATTTAATATTCGACCAAAATTAAAACCGACCGATTCAAAATTAATATTCCAACCATTTGGTTTGAAGATACAACTAAATAAATAGCCATTTTAAAAAATCGAAAAACACGCACGCTTTTTACGGCACCGAATGACGCACCGGGGTAGCGCGGGCGCGGGAGGGGTATCACTTAAAACAAAAATAGAAAGCGATTCTATTTTGATTCAACTTGAAAGTCATGTAGAACCGTACTAAAGCAAGTAACGTTTACATGTTTCAACTAAAGTACTATTCTAAAGCACTCTGGTAAACACTAAGATAATGTAAATCGGCCTTAAGAGTGAAATCATTAGACAAGAGGTAAATATTTGACGACGGCGGCGTAAGATTAGATTTACAACCCCAGCGAATCTTATTATCTTTTCTGTATGTTCTAATATTTAGCTCTCAGCTCTACTTAATACATACCGAATGTACACAAATAACATGTCATCAAGAACTTTTGTACATTGATTTAAATTGTAGGGCATCATTCATCATCAAACCATCATCAGCACCAGCACTACTCCTTATCACCGTGGAAGTCCAGAAATACGCCATTGACTGACTGATAAAGAAAAATTCAAATTGAATACCTGTATTGTTTTGAGGTTTTCCTTTACAATGTATAAAAAGTGTCTGCTATATCTACGGTGTTGGAATATAACTTGTTAATTTGAATTAAATACACATAGTAGATCTTTTAAAATAAAACTTAAAGTCATGTATATTTGAAAAACTGTTTGAACAGTGTCTTCCCAGTATTCCATATGTTTCTCTTGAACTACAGCACTTGAGGAAATTTTCTAAGTCGTCAAATATCACAACATAACTTACAATACGAATTATTAAGAAAGCCAAGATTTTAATGTATGCCACTATAACACAGAAGTATGCGATAGTACCCGTAAAAATCAAACATTCCCATCCCCTCCCTTCACGCCCTCACACCACACCACGGCCCCCAGGCGCCAATTGGGGTGCAAAAGGTTATACAAGTACAACCCATTAAATATTTTCCTCTACGTTTAGGCAGCTGCTGTGTTTTCAATATTCGTATAATCGGCTGTTTGTCGTATCCGGGTGTGACTAACGTATTTGGTTGTCCCCTAGACTTCCTGATGATGGAGAACATAACGTCTCTGTACCGGCGGCCGTGCGTGCTGGATCTGAAGATGGGCACGCGGCAGCACGGCGACGACGCCTCCGCGGAGAAGCGCACCAAGCAGATAGCCAAGTGCCAGGCTTCCACCTCCGCCACGCTCGGCGTGCGGCTGTGCGGAATGCAGGTACCACCAACACCCTGAGGCACCTATTGGCAGGCAGCAGTTATGCGCAAGAATGAGCGCGGTGTATTTGTATCTCATTCTAACGCAGCGTCCCTTTCGTCTTTTGTCGCTGTCGCTAGTGAAATACCTGCCTTACACGAAAAAGGACTCCGTACAAGATTTATTGAAAATGCCGTTCGGTTGATTTGGCTATTTGAAAAATAGCGGTGGGGCGCCCAGAACACATAATTTACTCCATACAAAGACGTGACATTTACAGATCAGATCAAGCAGTATGAAGCAGTCAGTACCAATGTGACAAATGCATGGCATAAAACCTCTTTCCACTTTTCTATGGGGCTTTTTATACAGACTATTGTTATGTTAATCACCATTCCCTCGAGGCGGTGAAGTGATGTGAATGATATGAATGACTGAACGTAGACTAGGCTTTACGAACTCTGTACTCTTTCCGTTAGTTGCAGAAAGATCTTTTAAAATTAAAGCTTCTTTAAATTTTTTGCTGACCCTTTCTATCTTGTTGACAAAGAAAGAGTTAGCAATAGATTTAAAGAAGCTTTAACTTTAATGAACCTTTCTGAAACTGACTATTTGCCTGTTTGAATAGTGCAGGGATGCCAGATCTAGCGAAAAATCACTACATAGTATAAAACAAAGTCGCTTTCTCTGTCCCTATGTCCCTATGTATGCTTAAATCTTTAAAACTACGCAACGGATTTTGATGCGGTTTTTTTTTAATGGACAGAGAGTGATTCAAGAGGAAGGTTTATATGTATAATACATGCATAATATACTTAAGGATAACCCACAATAACCATTTTCCCGTGCGGAGCCGGGGCGGGTCGCTAGTTTACTATAATATTTGCGTGCATTTGCAGGTGTACATCCCGGAGACGGGCGCGTGTTTCCGTCGCGACAAGTACTGGGGCCGGCAGCTGTCGGAGGACGGGCTGCGCGACGCGCTGCGCGAGTTTTTCACGGGCGGCCGCGGGCTGCGCGCCAGGGTGGTGCGCCGCGTGCTCCGGCACCTGGACGCGCTGCGCCGCGCCATCGCCAAACAGACCAGCTACCGGTTTTACTCCTGGTCAGTACAACTACAGAAGACTAAGAACAAGAAGTTATCTCCGTACCAACTGGCCGCATCGGTTTGAATGTGAGCGCCGTCACGCACACGCTTGCATTTAGCCCATACTGCCGCCCCCTTATTGTATGCTAGTGTGTGCGTGACAGCGCGTGCCTACACGACGCGCGGCGCGGACGCACACATTCAAACCGACAGCGCACGTTTGTTAAAGATAACTTACTGGTTTTACTGTGGTACAACCAATGCATTTTGAATACTTGTGCCTGGTAGTGGTAGGTAACTAACGATCCTCGCTAAGCAGACCAGCTACCACTTTTATTCCTGGTCAGTACAACACTATAATTTCTTTTCGGATTATAACTTATTCGTCTAAAATGTACTAATTGAAGGCTTGCGTTGTTCCAGCTCGTTGCTAATAGTGTACGAGGGTGATCTGAGCGGCGACACCGCTTCGGAGCCAGTGGTGGACACGAGCGCGGCGGAGTACGAAGCGGACGCGTCCAGCTCGTCGAGCGAGCTGCCCGCTCACACCTCGCACACGTCGCACTTCGACATGACCACGCTGCACCAGGGCATGCCGCGCGCCCAGCTGCGGCCCCGGGAGCCCTTCCAACACCACTGCGAGGAGACCATGGGCGGGTAACTATCATTATTCATTTACAACAAGACAAGTCATTACAGTTGATATCTTAATTAAATAAATAATAATTATGTGGGACATTTCACACTTATGAAAATTATAACTATACTGGTGTCAATAAAGAATATTTGTATTGTATTGTATTTGTATTGATATCTTAAACACAGCTTCTGACCTCAAAGTAGGCATACATATGTACGCGATTTTTTTTTGATATAAATATACAATATCCAGACACAAGGCCAACACAAGTGTTCATCACACGGATGTTTGCCCTGGGCGGGATTCGAACTTGCGACCCTGTGCTCAGTAGGCAGACGTACTACCAACTAAGCTACGGGGCCGTCCAATGGAATACTCATAATAACAACATTTTTAAAGGTACGAGGAGGGCGAGGTGGCGGGCCACTCCCCGCGCCGGCAGCCGCCCAGCCCCGACTCGGCCGACAGCTGGATGGCCTACTCCTCCACCAGCAGCGAGTCCTGGCGCGGGGAGGGGGAAACCGAGCCTGAACCAGAGGAAGCCAGCGGGAAACGACCCAGGACCAGAGACTCGTGGGTAGAAAGCCACGCGCAGCCCGCAACCCCGGACGAGCGTGTGGATATCCGCATGATAGATTTTGCGCATACCGCGTGCGCCAGCGCCGCCGCCGAGTCCCCCCTGGCTACGAGCACGCCGCACCACGGGCCCGACTGCGGCTTCCTCACCGGCATCGACAGCCTCAAGCGCCTGCTGACCGAGATCCTGCCCCTCCACAACAGTTAATGAGCCGGCCTCTAAACATAAAACACAAAAAAAAATCTTTCGGACGAAATTCGAGAGCTGTGATCTAGGCGCTACGCGGCCCGTTGCAGGGCTCGGCTGCCGCCGTACATAGACGACCTCACGCCTGCTTCCAACTGACTTGACGCGATTATGTATCGCAAGACTTATTTGTACTGACTCGGCGTGTTTAGTTCACTGTACGGGTGCTTCGGCGAAATTTGAAGATTAATTATCTAAGAATAATCGCCACTGACATTAGACTGAGGTCTAGAAGAAGCACGAGCATTTCGAGCTCTGCATACGAACCTTTGAAGTACACTTTTAGATCGTTGGTGAAAGTTGATAAAATATTTTGAAAATGAGAAACTATTTTTCCTCAAAAATTTTAATCGACTGATGTATAAATAGTAAAAAATATTATGTGCGGTTGCATGGGACGGGGTATTTTGGTTTTATAAATAATACTGTGTATTTGTGCCCACTCTGACAAATGTTATGAGCTGTTGGTCAACATGTAACGATGCTACCTTTTCTTATAAAATTATCGTCTAGTGTATTTGTTGGTGAATTGTTGTGAACAAAGTGTAGATTTGATGAGATGCCCTTAGAGCTCGTAGCATCTGTCTCGCTCCCGCACCACCCTTGTCACGCGCAGGTCGTCGCACTTAGTGAATGTTGGCGGTACAAACTACGTTAATTTAATATAAAAAATATTATAATTTAAAGTGGGACCCAGTAGGTATTTTTAAGTATTACTATTAAGTTATTCCAGATTGACGTGCTTTTGATTTGTGTCTTTCGCTTACGTTCAGGTTCTGTGTCCATTATTACCCTTAGGCTCCATTCACACAGACGGAAATCTAGGAAACTTATAGTATAATATTACTTTGTGAATATAAACAACCAATAAGCTACGTCACATTTAAAAGTAGCCTGTATTCTATCTGTGTGAATATGCCTTAGTTTTGTAGACATTCCCATCACTAGTTGGTAGGATGTTCATTTACGAAGTTATATCTATTTGCTTCTGCTTTAGACCGTGGACTTACCACATAGATATATAACTGGTGCTCAAACTAAGTTTTAAGCCTATAATACTTACTTTAAAGAGGACTGGCTGGAAAACAGTTGCGTTATTAATATTAGTCAAAAAAATATCATTTACACACGTACAGTAAATAATTGAAAAATAAAATAAATATTGACAAAATGATTTAAAACGATCGTTAATGAAATAATATTAATAACATAATTTACTATGACAGTGCGTATGAATGAAAGTCGCAGAACAAAAAAGCAGTAAAGTAGAAGCAAGCAGATGTAACAGCATGTAGCGTGACTTGTCTACAGGGCATTATCTGGCTCTCGTTTGCATTTAGACCCTTTTCCAATGTGTATTATCTATCACCAATAAACATAATAAACCCAGTAAATCAAACCAAAGTAAAGTTAGACTAGCCTGAAACTAAACAAAAATGTTAAACGGAAATAGGTTTTAAAATTATATTCGATGTTGGTAACTTTACCCACAGATTTAATGTTGACAAAAATGGTGCGTGTTTAGTAAAAATTATTGCCACACGTACGAGATAAAAATAAAGAAGAGTGAAGCTAAGTGCGATAGTGTAAATAATAAATTCTTACCACCGACTTTAGTTGTCATAGTAGCAATTTCGGTGCAATCAATTTTGTGGAGACAACAATGAATGATGTCCCTCGGGCCTTGAAGTGATCTGCCGCTATAATGCAAAAGGACGCACCGGACATTTTATTTTTCAAATTAGTTAAATTTACTGTTTTATTTAGAATCTGTCTTACTGCTTTTTAATAATAAATAATATAGCCTTTCCTTAGTATAACGGTGGTTTCAGCAAATTTTGAAAAAAAATGTCAGATCCGCCCTTTTTTCTTATGACGGCAGCTGCTGTATTAATTAGTTTTGTTTCTGTATGGCTACCAATGGAGTATTTTAGTATTTTTTGTGGAATGTGTTCAGCATCACATGTTTGACATACTAGTTATAATTTTTCTAACAGTATTATAAATGTTGTGTACATAGTTATGTGCGAGATTGATGAGAACTTGAATTTGGAACGTCCACATAGGCTTGTGGATGAGTAGTATAATTTTGTTGTAAATACAAAATATTAGTTGAATATGGTGATATGGTGCCAGTTTGTAGCTATTTACACTGTCGGAAAATAAGTAAAAGCGACTAAATGCATCTAGGTTTTTGAATAACTGAGGAGTGTATCAGTGTAAAGCTAGTTCGCACACGAAATGGTATTTGAATGATAGAACTACCTAGCGTTGGCCAACATTCCTTTGTGCTGCATTCTTCATTGTCCTTTTTATTTTTATTATTAGTGGTATAAATTTATGAAAAGTACCTGGTTTAATTAGGATGCTAGGTTGTATTGCAAATTATCATTTATGTCTGTTATTTTGAATAACTGTATGACACTATTTTGTTAAATAAATTTTAGGTACATATTGAATTAAATTGTTTTATTTTATTTCGAAGTATAATAGGTACCTAATTTCTGAACATTATTCGATACAAGCACTCGAGCTCCTCTGTGGGTACATAATGCTGTTAACGAGACGATTCGACTAGCAAAACTTTTCATATAATAATAATGCTCACCTGTGGTGGTAAGGGTTCGAATCCCAGCAAAGTACCGTCGAACAAAACTTTTCTCCGGTTTGGTTAGGTTAGGTAGCACATTGCAGATTGTGTCACCTGATTGTCCGAGAAAAAAAAGGTGATTCTGTGTTTCGAAAGGCACGTAAAGACGTATTGGTCCGACTACTACGACCACTCGTTAATTAAATAAAAATAAAAATTAATCGACAAAATTAGGGACTGCTATCAACTATTCTTTATAATGAAGTACGTATGGATGATGTTATACTGTGCGTTGTAGTGTGGTTGTAGTTAAAAACGGCCGTTTTTAGCAAAAATGCATAGTGTGCTATTCAAGCTATGCTCATCATGATCTGACATCATATTGTACTTTAATATAAAGCGTGATGAGCGGCCCCCAATGTTTTATTGATTTCCATTTCTATTCAGTAATTAAGAAGGAATATAAAATGAGGGCGCTAGTGGACTGTAATACCACAGAATACCAAATGTAATACGTAGGCAAAGAGTTTTGAAGCGAAGCGGCTCTTCAAATCTCTTTGTACGTAGGCCTCTTTAACCGCCATGTTCTGAAGCTCACAACACCGCCGCCGTTAAGCATTTTACCGTAGGAAGTTAAGAAAAAAAATATATTTTAATTTAAAGAGATACCTGGCTGAATGCGAAAAAAAATCGTTTCCGTTTTCCTAAAGAGATTTTAGTCCAATCTCTGCGTTTTCCGTTCCCGCCATTTTGATGAGACGTGACGTGAATAAGTAGCGGTTAACGGCTCAACTAAAACTTTGAAAGAAAATGTCTATTTCAAATGAATTACAAACTTTGGCGCAAGTTTCTTCGGAAATTGATGAATCTGAAGTAAAATTAACTTTTGCGAATCAATGTCTAAAGGGTAAGTACAAGATATAAGTATTTGCTTATTAATGTATCGCTTCTCTTTGCCTCGTAATGCCGCCGTACAATTCGCCAAAATAGCCTTTGAAGCAGTAGTTTAGCTAGGTACCTATAGTTTTTTTGTCCATAGCACTGAGATCACTCATTTAATTTTCTTTGATTTGAGTAACTATAGGTAACAAGTATTGTAATTTTGTTTCATTCTTGTAGCTCAAGAAACTTTAGCTAATAAGTTGAAAGATGAGATTCAAAGAAGAAAAGAAATATGTCACCTTAAAAAGAACGAGAATCTAAAACTCGAAGCAGAAATAAAGAATGCTGAATTGGAACTAGAAAAGTAAGTCGAATAACTTGCGTTTTGTGATGTATGAAACTGTCCTCCGCCTGTTATAAATAAATGTTCCACTCTACAAACACAGAGATAGGCTGGCATCGTAAAGTAAAAACCTCGCCATATTAACTATACCTACATAACATAGGAACTAATTATAAATGGAAATTGCTGAGCGGACCCACAGGTGCAGAAAAGCGCGAGCTGTGGGAAAATATCCGAGTTCATATGTAGCCTTTCACAGATTGCGCCTACTTTCTATGAAACAGTCTGCATATAAACTCAGATATAGTCCCGCAGCAGCAGCCGCAGGCCGCCAAAGGTGGTATTTTTCTGATCAGGCTTTATACTCAATTTTACTAATGATACGATGCAACTAGGAATAAGGTACGGTTTAGAGCGGACTTAGGTATTTTTAATTTCATGACGGTAGCGTGAATGTAGATTCACACGTTTAGTACAGTACAAGTTCATGTGCAGTATTGTGCGTGCAGCCATACCTATCACGTGTTTTGATACTTTCAAATATATTTTTTCCTAAAAGTTTGTTCTTTTTTTTGTGTTACTAATACAGTGTAAGGGACTCGACATTTTACGACAAATGATTAATTATGTCCTCGACTCCTGTTGCTTTTGGAAAAAAATATATTTATTATACTAATTATACTATGCACGTGATATGACTAGACTTATGAACGCCAATATAACTTAATTGAAATAATTTTATCAGCATTAGTGCTATTAGTAGTGATAGTATTAATGTAAAAAGTAACTCGTACAAGCACTATAAACAAGATCTGTTAGAACTTAGTTGCACAAAATAACAGATTTAATAACATAGCATTATACTTTTGAATACTTTGTTAATAATATTGAGTAATTTTAATACGTGTAGGTACCACATTTATTAAGCTCTTTTCAAATAAATAATATATATTTTTTTAGTTTAAGAATTACTCATCAAACTATGAAATTCGCTAATACAGAGATTAAAAAAGAATTACTGTTGACAAAAGAAAATAAATTAGAAACACAGGAACGAATTAAAAGGGGAGAAAAGAAATACGAAGATCTGTGGATCCAATGTAAAAAAAGATATGAAAATATTCCTTTGGTCAAGAAGTTGATGCAAGATAAAAATAAATGTGACGAATTAAAGAATGACTTGAAAATTCTGGAGAATGAGGTCCACATCGTTGAAAAGGCAATTAAGGACAAGAAATGTACAATGGCACAGAAAGATCAGAAGCAAATTGTAGAACTTGCAGAATTTTTTGTTCATGTGGTTCCTACTTCTATTAAAACTATAAACGAAAAAGCTGCAATGATAAACAAATTGTCAAAAGAAGTAGAAGATATTGTGAAAGAACAAGAAGTTATTAAAAAACGAGCAAGCGAGGCCGCTTCTTTAAAAGCAACCCCTGTAACTGAGGAAATAAGTCCCAAAACAGGAAATAACTGGGCGATTGATGACAGTCCAATCGTAAGTAAAACGATCAAACAAAACAAATAAAATTAAACTAAGCATTAAACTCATAGTCTCTATTGAATGCTTAATTCAATTATTTTTCAGATGCCTAGACTACACTTGCCTAGTGCTGATATGGATATTATTAACTTTAAGTTGGATGTGAGTAAAAATTGACGTAATAAATTGAGGCATAATAAAAATATATCGTAAAACATACAGGCATATTAATTATAATACAGTAGCCAGCACATGCGGCCGGACATGTGGACCTTAAGAGCGCCCGTATTCCGTAACGGATGGTAGCGGTAGGGGTGAATTTCGTAGTGCAAATGTTCAACCGCATGTGCTGGATTTTGTACCTAAACCTATATCAAAATCAAAACTTTAATTCAATCCTTCTAACTTCTTTCAGATAAACAAAGTAACACTTCACACCTCTCCCATCAAAAGAACTATATCTTTTACTGAATTAGAAAAGAACACGATGAAAAAACCGAAGCCTGACGAAAATCTGAAAGATAACTACATATCTTGCTACTTCAAAAAGACTGCTACGGAAGACGAAGAAGAAAAACAAGATAATTCCCCAACCAACTATGCAAAGAAAAAGCTTATTAACATCATTGAAGATATTAAAATTGACGACAATGAGACATACAAATTAATGGCGCAAGCAAATATAGACAAATTCCAAAGTATCGATGTAATTGCAAGTCAAAAAGCTAAAGACTTTATCAAATCTCCTAAGGTACTGTATTTAAAAAATGTTAAAAATAAAATTATTATAAACTAGCTTACTGCCTCGCGGCTCCGCCCGAGCCTATTCAATGCAAACAAAAAATCATTTTTTTCTTCTTTATAATATAAAAGAAGAAGAAGAACTATAAAGATCATGTCCACAAAAAGTAAAAAGTAAATATTTAAATAGTAGAAGCTTCGGTCATCTATGAGTAGAAGAGAGTCACTGTTCTTTTTCTTATTTTTTGTATACATTTAACAAGGAAAAATTATTACATAAAAATGATAACCATTTACAATCTATTGCTTTCAGGCTGTAGAAATTGAAGAAATTCAGGAAGAGAACGAAGTACCAAATAACGATGAACCAGAGCTTATAGTTCCACCTTCACAGTTCCTAGATCTAACACAGGTTCGAAAGATGGAATATCTTTAGTCATTGTCATAACTTCGCAGTTGGCAGTTGACTAGCGTGGTCAAACAACTAAGGCCTGTTTACCCTGATTCAGGATAGACTCGAACCTATAGTTAAGGGTAGGGTTTACGATTATTTTAAAAATGGTTTGTAATGTAAATTCCAGGGAAAAAACACAGAGGAACAAGAAATTGGAGATACTGTCAATATAGGTGGTGGAGAAGCTTCTTCAAACGTTATATCAAATACACAGTCAAAGGTAATTTGAGCAGCAGCACGCACTTTTACTTTAACACACAAATTGTTCATTCGTGTTACATTATAAGTGTTATAATTATAACTGCTGTGTGAATGCGTAATTCTGCCAAGGTATGAGATAGATTAACCTCGAAATCCACACGATAATGAAGCAATGTACCTACCATTAAATGAACAAAACACAATTGGTTAAATAAAGCCACTTATATAAAAGGTAGAGCCTTAGTTGACTCGAGACATTTTTAAGAGTTCACAGGAAGGCAATAAGAAAAAGGTGTCCTTTGATCTTCCAACTGAAGAAGCTATGGAAACAACAACTACCAGCTTGTCTGTTGACAACATTGAAGATGGAGTTCCTAACGAAAGCATAACCAGTCAGTTGAACCTCAGTGAAGTTACAGACGAGAACTACATGGCCATTAAAGATATGATACTGAAAAAGAAAAACCAGTTGGATTTATCACCGCAGTTTGTATATGCGAGAAATAATTTGCAAAAGGTAATTATTTTTAGAGTCAGCAATACTTACCTACTACATTATGTACCTACTTATAAATTTAACCTAACCTACTCCTTCTGACTGTCTACGAAACGGCAGTTAAATGATCATCCATCAGTTACTGATTATAATTTTAGATGTATATGAATATGTATATGATTATGAAGATGTTTTGTTATTACAAAATCTGATATTTTTGTAAAAATATTGCAGAAAATCGATGAACAGATTATAACATCAAAATTTTTTGAAGCTGCTTCTGCTGAAAATGTAAACACAGAGAAAGAAGATAATAACATCCAAGCAGATGATAAAATAAATCAGATGAAAACTACAGATGCTACTACTGAAAAAGTTACCACTGAAGAGAATTTTGCTAGCATGGATGTTGATAGTGCTGTATCTAGTCCTAAGGTTTGATTCTTCTAAAATATAATGGGTACTATATTACCTGACTATAAAATAAGAGAAAACCCATAATTCTTCTTTCAGCCAAATGATACAGAGAAACCAGTGACTGGACTGTTGTTCACCCATGGACCTCAAGGCATTCCAGATTGTTTGGATATTTCAATGAGTACCACGGGCTATGAAGAGGGTGACCCAGACTTTCCAACCTGTCTCGGTATACTTATTTTTATTTATCATAGCTACAAACTTAAAATGCGACTTGGAAGAACAGCGCCATCTAGCGAGGATGTATCAAAGTAACTAATGATATAAGTACATAAAAGGTCAACGGGTTAATTTCCGCAACTCAATGTCAAGCGCGCCCTATTTAGCGAGACAAAAATAATAAGTATGCAACTTACTTCATACTTCATCTGCAGAGTCGTCAGCCACCAGTGCAGTTGATTCTGGCGTAGCTGCGTAGTTTTGACAGTGCCGTTTTTTGAGCGGCGCTCGTGTATATGTTACCTACTATATTTTGATCAAAGTTTGTAAATTCACATACAACATTATAGCATTTCAAATGTGACAAAAAATTAATACAATGTTATTACTTACAGATAGCAGCTTACTTCTTTCCCCAAAGGCAGATCTACCTATGCCAATGAGTGGCAATAATTCAGAAGCAGGATCTCAAGATTTGCCCAATTTTTTATCAGGTCAATAAAATATGCTATGCTATTTTTATCAATTTTAATATAATCCTATTTGCAAAATTTATAACATTATTCTTGGTATTACATATTTCAGGATTTCGAAAGGCTGGTCTCTCTTTCTTCAAACAGCAACCTTCAGATCCTAATCCTGAGAGCAATAAGCAGAACTTGGAAAATAACTTCAATTTTAATTTTGCATCAGATGATAAGAAAATCAGAGGTGGATTATTTAGTTTTTTTCGTTAGCATTACTAATTTAATTCAAAATAAGACTTTTAAACGTAACTTTTAAATTTTAATATCTTATTCTTTATTTTTCCTTAGAATTGATTACAGAATTAAACATGACAATATTTGATTCAAAAGACTTATTATTTATTATAATTATTTCATTACAAGAATAAAATTATTGATGTAACTGACAGGCTCTTACAGCTATTAACTGTAGCAAAATAAACAATGGAGCAAATACTTCACTGTATTCTATTGCAGAATCTCCTTGAAGTTTTCTGCACAGCAAGAACTTAAAGACAAAAGTAAGTCCTAAAAATATTGCACTCCAAGATGCTCTGTACAATGAGGCTTTATAAGAACTTTCTAAATTCATTCTTATACATACTATACAACAAAAATATGCATTCATAGCATCACTTACAAATAGAGGGGCGAAAACTGTCCACCAAGCACTGTTTACAATACCATCAATTTTTAGAGCTAGTAATATAGAGAATATAGTGATTGTTATTAGGTTTATCCATATTTCAAACACTGTAAGTCCTATCCACTGCACAATTTCATTTAAAGTGAAAAACATTGTTACTGATTGGCACCAAGCATTGCAGTTCTAAACAGGCGGATGTGAATAGAAGACGAATGTCTCACTTGTGAACCAAACTCCAAGTCATCTGTGAGAGGCTCCAAATCATCTATGGAAATAAAAATTCAGTTCAGTCGACATGATATACAGGCCGCGCCAAACTTCTAGCTCGCTCTGAACATCGAGCGAATCGCGTCGCAATGGCACATTACAGGTGTCTGGGGGACGTAAGTGGTTAAGGACGGGAGAGCACACCCCCGCTCTCTCCTGCGCTGCACCGCGCTCGCCATGTTTACTCGTACGTCAGTGTGCGCCCAGTGCTTTTACGCAACACATGTAGGTTTTAGCAGTGGAAAGTACAGTCGCGTGTATATTTTATTTCGTCGTTTCACGATATTAGTTTATTGTTATTGTTTTAAGTTGTTGTTTTTGTTACTGTTATACTTTAGGAGTACTGTTTTGATATTGAAAGGCTGTCAAAATGCCTAGACGTAATACCGTTTTACGTCGGCAAGCTAGGAAAATTATTCATAACGTGTCGGAGTTTATGAAGAAAGAAGCAGAAAATGGCATACAAATTGACCTTAAACATGTAACAAAAAGAATTGCGGCTGCTACTGGAGTTTCAGTATGGACGGTGCGAATATAATTTTAACTTATTGTTGTTATTTATTTATCCTGGTTGACTTTAGGTATTAAATATGATAAGTTACACTTACCTCCCCAGAAAAATAAATAAAACGCTTTAATTATAATGTCGCTGACTGTACTCATGCGCGTCGCAACTTCAGAGCGAGCTAGAAGTTTGGCATGGGCTGTACATGTGTAGACTGTGGACCTACTATTTACTGGAAATGAAAACTGTTAAACTTACCAACAATATCTATAGTTCCGGTGTTTGTCTCTACTTGCACAGTGCCAGAGAACAATGCTTCAATTTGCAATGCCAAATTGCAGCACCTTTGAATGGCTGCACCCAAACCATGAAGTATAACTTCTTTTTCACCTTTAGTTAAAAGGTCGCAACATTTATCAAGCTGTGCCTGTAGAAACCAAATTATTTACCGTAAAAAAGAATTTAAAAAACAAGAAAACAAGAAGTAGGTAGGGTGGCATGGTATTTACCTTAAAGTTTGTTTTCTTCGTAATAAATATAACATTATCACCGTCTAAAGGTCGAACTGGCAAGCGCTTCTTTACTGCATAATTCTTATTTGGAGTGCGTTTTAATTTCTTCTTTGGTTCTTGCACAAAATCTTGTTTCTTTTCAGAAGTGCTTTCATCTGCCATTTTTCACTTTTTTTTACATTTGATTGACTGAACTGACATTGACAGACACCTAGCTGTCAAGAAAAGTGCTGCCAAGTACTGGGCTCAATTCCGGCGTGGCCGCTAAAATATCTAAAGTTGTTGGTCTCTTTCATACATATGGGAATTGAAAAGGATGGGAGGTGTATGAATTAAATTTTTAATGAATGGTATTTATAATACTCTGCCCATGGACTTAGTAACATAGTTCAGTTCCTGACTCTGCCTGACGCTGACGCTGCTGGCTGGCTGGCCTGTTGACCTTGCTGTACAGCCAGCCAGCCAGCACTAGCACAGTATAAATATAGTATGTACAGTAGCCGGCACATGCGGCTGGACACTCGCACTACGAAACTCGCTTCTACTGCTACGGAATAACGGCGCTCTCAAGGTCAATAAGTCCAGCCGCATTTGCTGCCTACTGTACTACGTACCTACATACATTAAAACCTGACCAAAGAAATATAGAACCTGCTCGGGGGGCGCCACGTGTATATTTTTTTTATTATTTAATTAAGGTAACATCCGTGTGGCGGGCGGGACTTGTAGCAATACCTCCCTTAAAAGTTCAAAATGTGTTTATTCGAAGTAAGATTTAACAATCACTTTTCGACGTCGAGGAGAGTTCACGGAAACTCCACAGGCGTTGCATTCCTAGGGAGAGACCTTAGTCAGCCCTGCAGCGGGGGCTGTTATAGGCTAGTTAGTAGTATAGATAAATAATTTATGTAGAAGAACTTATTAATTTCATGTGGCCACTCTAAGGTGCTGTTATAGTACAAGAGAGCACAAGAGAGTAGGGTGGCGCGCCCAGAGTGGATTTGAACCCGTAATTCCCCATAACCTGAATGCCTGAGGCGAGCGTATATTGACTACTTGATCACGGAGGCGGGAGGCCGTTGATAAATTTATTAAAGATGTCACCTAGGTATAGATAAATCTATGGCATAATCAAGGACGTTAGAAATTAGTAACGTCCTTGGGCATAATAGTGTCAATCTTGCACTTCGAGCATTAACGGCCTTGCATGGATGGACGCGGTACTATTAATTAGGTATAGTCTCAGAATAAACGCGCTGATTTTCCTATCTTTTTGTTTATAGGAATTTCATCGGAAGTCTTGCGTCTTGCTTAATCTTGCCTTTGAGCAGATAAGGACGTTTCTACTAAACATTGGGCAGAAGTTATTAAACATCCTTGGATCTTTACTATGAAATGTATGACGTGTATGACATCAAAGAGGATAAAAACCATCACGTTTGTTTGGGTTGACACGACTATGATTATGACGTGAAACAGCCATATAAATATTGATTTGAAATGTGTTCAACTTTAATTTAAAATTGCTTTCCTTGTTAGTTAATTATGTGAAAACAGGCCTGTAAATTGAAAAGTTCTCCAAGGGCCCTGCCCTTCGCCAAGCAAGTAAAATGGGTTGTGTGTGCTGTTCGCTAAGTTCATTTATTTCCATCGTCTTAGATGCCTGTGAGAGGTTTGTAAACGTATAAAAATCATTAGTTTATACCAAGCATCTTTAAAGAAGTCCCTCTAAGTAATGTAAACAAACTGCTCACCGAAAAGAAACTTCGTATTTTTTTTAAAGTAGGTTAAATAATGACTGGACTTTTGAGCTGACTAACCCGAAGATTATAGTCGCGATAACTTTCGTCATAAGTATTTGGTTCATACGGGAAGCGCCGCGCAGCGAGGTTACTAAAGTCTACGCTCTGTTTTAAGGTAGGCTCGAGCCCCGCGGTGGGGTCATAATAATATATGGGTAGTTAGTTAATGACGTTAGGGACAACGTTGAATTAATATACCATAAATCTAAATTATAATGTTAAATTGTTCTTTATGATTTCAGAGCAACACTGTGCACAGTGTGTGCCATGCTGACGTGTTGTTTGCTCTTGACCCTTATAATGATGCTTGTCTTGGGTATTGGTATCGGTTTCCATTATTGCTATGTGCAAAATTCTGTGGAAGCTATGGGTATGAAGTTATTGCTAATTAGTCAGATTGCTTTTTTAAACACCTATCTACCATATACAGTCAGCTTTAAAAGTTTTATTTACCCCGCCATAGCGCTGTTATGCGTGCCCTCATTGTACACGAGAGTTTGCTGCAAAGGTCGGTTAAAAATAAATCGACCGACGAAAAACTTGCACGACGGGTGACGGGTGCACCAGCGCAGTGCCCAACTATTAGGAGTCGAAGTGGTCGCCATGGCCGAAAAACGGTCGGAAGAGAGGGGAAAAGTTCGTCATCGATAAAATCGTCAAAGTTCAAACTTTAATATGAAGGAAATGGGCTGAACTATCCGTCCATTAGTTAGTAAGTTTCAATAGCAACTGCCATCCGCACTTCTCAGCTGGATTATGGCAATATATCCCGTCTAAGGGAGTGGACTGTACAGAGAAGTGTGAATATCGCCCGTCAAAAGCGAAGCGCGACTTTTCCAACCTCTTTGGGACTGTAGTACCTAGGCTGTTGAAAACCTGATTAAAAAAATCTAACTCTGGGGACGCCACATATATATTTTTGTGTTTCTGGCAGGCAACAAGATTATTGTTGTGGTCGAGCTATAGTAGCAGTAGCAGGTATATTTACAGTATAAGTTTTATATTACAGGAAGAGCTGCCAAAGCCGCTGGCTCCCTGCGAGCGGGGCAGCCGCAGAGTGGTCCTGTAATGCGATCTCTGGATCGGGACAACAGGCGGGGCAACTCCCCTGGCTTCTCAAACAAATATCAGGATCGTGCAAGAAGATCTCAAGACGAAATCCCACCTCTTACTAATAATAATACAATTTCGTTGAACAATTCTTCAGTTGCTTATAATATCACAACAGATGATTTGAGTAATGACCGAAATAAGTCCGATGCGTCCGATTTTGTTAAATTTTACAAATTTTTAACCTCACATTAATTTTTGCTAGTTTCGTTGGTTTAAAAAATAAAACTGTAAATCACGTTATTATTGTTTTATTTATTTTAAACAAAAGTTAATAAAAATATCCCACCGTGTAAAATATACACATACAAAGTCATAAATAAAAGTATATTTTTCATTTAAACAAGTGCCAATCGTCTTTTATTTGAAGGCACACCTATCTTTTGGTGGTTAGAGCATTATGGTGTTATTTTTCAAAGGTTTGAAAAAAGGAGTCGATGTGGTAGTATTTGCCCGTGACCGTCGAAAACGTCCAATAAGCTTTCGAGCCAACTCTTTCTCGTGTGGAGACAGCTGTGGTTCATGTGGAGGCCTGAAATAATTTACAACAATTTTACCTCTTGTTTTCAGTCAAAAAACATTTATTGACTGTTGCATACTGAAAACCACCTACATACTATGGCTTTTTTTTTTGGACAAAACGGAATACTATGTAGCACTGTGACAAGCGATTATCTCACATTTATCTTCGAAAAAGCTGTGAGAAACCCACAATATTGAAATATCCTCCATACGCACTACGAAAACCTTCATGCTAGCCCCCCAAAAACTCATTACGTAACATGTAAGAAGCTCAAAAAGGCTCTTAGAATCAGAACGCAATATGGCACGGCACGCGTGTGTAGCCGGGGCATAAGGCAGTATAGTTCAGCTGTAGTAGCATAATAGTTCGTCGCATTATTACACTTCTCGACCCTTTCGCATTTCTGTAGTAACCCAGCAGTGCAGTAGGGATACTTGGAACGCGCGAAACAACTGTAAAAGGTGGTAAAAGTAACGTAAATTTCATAGAGTTAATATAACAAAAATTCGTAGATACCTCTCAGTTTCTAAAACAACCATAGGTGTCTCTGTGGCTTCCATGTATAACGATTCGCCGGGTTTATGAGTTTGGTATACCTCTGAAAACAAAAACCATTTTTTATTACTAAATCGCAAAGGTCGGACGGCATGAAATTTCCTGATGATGGTGTTCTTCAGCGGCTAATCAGAGTTTCTCATTTGAGTTTCTATCCATCCTTAAATACCTAATATATTGTTGGTTGCACAGACCCGTCTCACTTTTGTATCTCCTCACCCTAAGGTTACCTGGTAGAATTTGCTACTCAGCAATAAGGCCTACATGTAGGTATACTTTCGATAATTTGACGAATGTCGTGGCTAGGGCATTTAGTGTGTTGAGAATAAAGTTTGTTATGAAAAAGAAAATAATTATGAGTTACCAAGAATTGGAGCCGGGGCGTTTTCCATTTCAGTTCGGTTTACAGCAAGAAGTCTCACAACGGGTCGCGATTCTGGCGCCGCTCCAGCGCGTAACGCCACCAATGCTGGTTCTGTCGTTGATCTCGATGACACTGTAAAATTAAGGTTTTCGATGGAAACACTTCGATTTAGACACTTGTGTTTTATTAGCTTTCCGCTCGCGGTAAAAGATAGACTAAGTCCTTCCACAAGGACTACTTTATCTCTGTCACAAAAGTATATTATAGTACTAATCCGTACAAAAGACACTCACAGCCCAGCACTAAAATGAGCTTCCCGCCCGATAGCCCCCCACGCACCGTACCCCGCAGGCGCCGCGGGACTCTAATGTGGGGTGTTCTGGGGTGTTTTATATAGCGTGTCAGTATTTGACTTGTACTTGATATTCAGTTGTTATTCAAAAATAAGTAATAGGTTGTCAAAAAGCGTTTGCTGTATGAAGTGTCCGAGGTGTGGATCTGTACCGAGTTTCAACAAAATCGGTTCAGTGGTTTTGGCGTGTAAACAAACAGTTATATTCGAATTTATAGAAATTATTAAATTAATATTACTAATAAAATACTATCGACTTAGCAAGACTGGGCGTGATTACCTGGCTATAAATAATAATAAAAAAAAAAAACAAGAACGTGAAGATGTAGTTACTGGCAAACGAAGATAGTTCTTTTTGGGCGTAGTGGTATCCTACTGAAATTCCGTAAATCATCAGTACTACGACCGTGAACATGAGCAACATGAGAACAAAAGCACAGCACGTCCACGTCAATACTCTGCAAAATAACAAAATAAGGTTAAATGCTTTGCGATTATCTCCCTTATTTAACAGACATAAGAACGGTGTTAAGTCGAATTGCGGCATTTCACACATGCCCAATAATGCCCATAGCCCTCAAGTCCGGCTAGTACCTACTATTATTTATTCTGTGGTCCGGTGAAGCTTGATCCGTCGTACGTTTTCGACTCAAGCATACCTATAGGTCAATTAATAAAAAAAAAGAGAAAAAAAAGGTCATTGCCCATGACCCAAACTATGCAGCGCCTGTCTGTACTGTAACTACTGTATGTACCACCGTAGTACATACTATATTTATTCTGTGACTGTACTAAGGGTGTTAGACAGTTGATATACATTAAAAATAATAATAATTAAACATAAATAGGTATGTGGGGCCATCTCACACACGGCCATCTGACCCCAAACTAGGCAGAGCCTGTATTGTGGGAGTCAGACAACTGATATACATACTTAAAAAAACTACTTACGAATACTAATAAACATAAGTACAATTTCCAGACAACGCAAACGAAAGTGCTTATCACACGAATGTATGCCCTGGGTGGGATTCGAACCCGCGACCCTGTGCTTCGAAGGCAGACAAGACATACCTACTTACCAACTAGGTAAATGCTTAAAGTGCTTTTGACTATACAAAATATTCTTGTTATTTTGATTTACAGAAAAATAAAACTTACCTTTCAACGCAAAATGTAATCGAACAAAAAACTGATTGAATCACACCCATGTTTCTTCATCACAATTTGTAAACTGCAAAAGAAAAGTAAATTAAGTACTAGATACTATTCATAAGGGGCCTACAGGTGCTAAGTGGCTAACTATAAAAATTAAATAATTCGAAAAATAATCACAAAAATTTAGAACGGCAAAGATCGAGACAGTATTCTATAGGATAATATAGAAAAGTGGGCGTTTTCCGCAATTTTTCCATATAATAAATAAAGTTAATAGCTTCTATATATCGTGTAGGTATATAATATCCTACAGAACACCACCACCGTCTCGATCCTTGCCGTGCTAGATTTTTGAAATATTGATTTATTTTTTTATTTATTATTTTTTAAAGAGCCTACAGGGGCCACTTGGCTCCTGTAGGCTCTTAAATATTTTTTGTTTAGATAAATTGATATGTATACAAGTAAATAAACCCAAGGCTTAAATTACGAAAGCTCGTGTACGCTTCTTAAATGAAAGGATTTTTTATTATAAGAGATTTACTAGCTCTTCGTCCGCCTCGCGACTCCGCCCGCGTTAACAGTTTTTCCCGTGGGAATGAGGGATTTTCCCGCGGTAAAAGGTATAATCTATTTTGCTGCAAAGTTTAATTAAAATCCTTTAAGTAGCTTTTGCGTGCTTGCGTGAAAGAGTAGCAAACATCCATCCGTCCATCCTCACAAACTTTCGTGTTTGTAATATTAGTAAGATTCAAGAAGAATGGGTACTTACGATAGTGTGTGTATATTTTCCTTTCAATAACATTTAAAAAAAACAGCTAAAAATATAGAAAATCATCTAAATAATAAAATAGAAGTAACAGATGTAAACATCGAATAATTACGTACGATGTAAATGACAGTGTGGCTTGTGAATGACGAAGTTTGTCTCCGATTCAGAAGTGGTGGCCAGTATCAATATCAAAATGAAATCAAAATGCAGAATCTTATCGTGTGAGATTCGAGTTAACCTAGGTACCTACTTTACAAACTCTGGTGCATCTCTGATGTCAGAATTATTGAGCCGTATTCCGCCTAGGCTTCCGAGATTGGTTGGTCCTATATTATAACTACATCCGTAGTTAGGGTCCATTATTTTTTCTCTTTGGGTCCAGCCGTCCAGCCACAGAATAAATATAGTATGTACTAGGTCCAGCGGAACCAACGACTTTACGTGTGTTCCGAAGCACAAATTCATCTTTGGACAATCAGGTAATTTAATTCTGCACCCTGGGGAAAATTTGTTAGACGAGTGCCCCACAGCGGGATTCGAACCCGGAAATTTCGTAATGTTACGCGAGGCGATCGTTGCAGTCAGTTGCAGGTTTATAAAGTTTTAGGTACTCGTATTGTGTAAGAATACCTGCGAATATCTTTAATTTAGGGCCCGACGACCAAAGACATTTATTAAAAAATATTATATATGTATTCTTATATATTTATTACGGAAAACGTTTTTATACCTACACTTTAATTGATTTGAATTAAAAAAATACAAATAATATCATATTATGGTTTATTATTGCAATATTCGCTAAGTTAATGAAAAAATAAATGATTTCTAGTAGTAGGTAAGTTAAAAAAATAATACTACAAATTAAAAATATCTAAATACATTATACAATAATTCTCTAAAAGTAACAAAATAAAATAAATAATATTGGTTTGTTGTCATCAATCAGACCTATAGATATTTATATTTATTTGTAGGCAGAACAGATTGAAAAATGTTTAAACTACAAGTTTATGTAATGAAGAATTGTTATTTACCTGTAGTAATAGGAAATGGATCTAGTCTTATTCTTTGAGCTGAGTTCAGACTACGCTATACTATTGTGCTATACATATAGTATAGCAAAGAAGGATTTTTGCTAGTAAGCCACTAATCTAAAGTACAGTCTGAACTCAGCTTTACCCTTCAAAGGTTTCTGACTTCGCTCGTGTAGTAAAATAACGTATTGAGTGCTATCCGAGCATGAGTATATAATACGAGCCGGGACCTACAATTTTAGGTATATTTCAAGCGTTACGGGGCACGGAAACTGGGGAACCTCTCAAAGTGATTCGAACACGGAACTTATGAAAAACGAACATACCCAATTTCCCCACACTTAAACATAAAACAAAAGTTTCTTAGAAACCTACATTTAAAATTATGTTAAGATTCAAAAATGCTATCTACATTTTTACTACATAATATGTCTAAGGAATGTGGTTAATTTCTTCGGCGTGTTATTTTTTCGTGATCGTCGAACTCGGCCGAGAATTTTTCGTGCTAGTTCTTTTTCATAAGGCGATAAATCCGTGGAGAGTTCATATTCTTCTATCCTGAAAAAAGAAATACACCTTTTATAAACAGGTTCAAGTTTTTGATCCTTTTAATATTTACTATGCCGTTGCGTACACCCTGTATAATAAGTTTTGTTCTAGAAAGAATACCGTATTACCTCTCATCCTCCTCGACTGAAGAAGGCTTTCCAGTATCCCAAAATAATTGACTGACCTCGCCAGGCTTTTTTGTTCTATACATATCTAGAGACAGAAGCATTATATCAAATGAATGTTCGACTCGAGAATCACAAAAAAGCTCTTTGAAGTATATTTACCTATTTATAGAATGACACATTTCTTTTATTTTTAACTAGCGACCCGCCCCGGCTCCGCACGGGAAAATGGTTATTGTGGGTTATCCTTCAGTATATTATGCATGTATTATACATATAAACCTTCCTCTTGAATCACTCTATCTATTAAAAAAAACCGCATCAAAATCCGTTGCGTAGTTTTAAAGATTTAAGCGTACAAAGGGACATAGGGACATAGGGACATAGGGACGGAGAAAGCGACTTTATTTTATACTATGTAGTGATGATATAAACCTTCCTCTTGAATCACTCTATCTATTAAAAAAAACCGCATCAAAATCCGTTGCGTAGTTTTAAAGATTTAAGCGTACAAAGGGACATAGGGACATAGGGACATAGGGACATAGGGACATAGGGACGGAGAAAGCGACTTTATTTTATACTATGTAGTGATGTGGCAAGAATATACGTACAGGCTACTAAATTAATAAATGTAGATAGTCGTGTAAAAAAATGTGAAATACCTAATCGTTACCAAACATATTAACTACCATATTGAATTCCTTATTGTTTAGAAGTACTTATTTGTTCTGGGTACTGATTATTTGAAGCAACTAAATTATGTTCAAAATATGTTATTAAGGTGCATACAAGGAATATTAATTTACCTACTAATAAAAGAAAGACAGTTTTATGTACTCATTTTCTTTACCTAAACCACGGAAAGTAACTGCATCAGTTTCTTTCTCCACAAGTCGATAGTCCATATCCAAGGATCCGATCGGGGGATCGGGTGCTGCCCCCATACGTCGCACCGCATATGGATTCCCTTGCATTCTGGATTTTTCTAAAGGAATAAATAAAAGAAAATTCCTAATCTGAATTTCTGAACGTGTGCGCCTAAGGAATTTTTTGATGAAACTTATTACAGAAATGGAATAGATCTTGGGGATGGATAAAGGCTACCTTTTACCGCGGGAAATACAGGGCTGTAGCTAGAGTCAAATTTGAGGTAGGGCAGCATTGGTTACAGGTAGGGCGGAAGTAAAAAAATATATCATAATTGATCTGCCCTCGGAGCACGGGCTCCTAAATCTATCACCATGTAAGTATATCATTCGACCTCTAGAATTTTTTATCTTATACTATGAAAAAACAATTTAATTATAAAAAAAATATCTTATTTTTTAGTATTTTTAAGGTAGGGCATTGTGATTTCAAGGTAGGGCATTGCCCCACAATGCCCCCCCCTAGCTACGGCCCTGGGGAAATAACCTTATTCCCACGGGAAAAAGTGTGTGCGGAGTTTAAGTATGCTGTCTGTATTTGTTACGCTTATTGAAGGCCAGAGGCAGAGAGTGACATAGGCTAGTTTTACAGGCTGGAAAACATTCCTACGGGAAAAGTCGAAAGCAAACGCGGGCGTAGCCGCGGGCGGGCAGCTAGTTTAATAAATAAATATTAAACACATTTACCTACCAGCAAACCTCGTAAGTTCTTTTTGAGCATAATGATATCCGATTGTTATGCCATATACCATCAGCATTACAATAGTAAATAGAAGAACTATGAGAACGACAGCACAACATACCCATGTTAGTACTCTGGAAATAGAATACAGATCATTATATGCGCTAATAACTGCCCAACTGTAAAGACATCATTATTCGCACTAATATTACAAAGACGAAAGTTTGTGAGTGTGTATGTTGTTACTTCTTTACGTCTAACTAAACGGTTGGAGCGATTTTTAATAAAACTTGGTATGAAGTTAGCTGACATACCTTATTCCCACGGGAAAACCTGGTAACTCGGGCGGAGCCGCGGGGCGGAAAGCTAGTTTAGCATAAGACACGGATACAAAATGATACAAAACCAGAAATCTATTGTTATATTATTATCACACAAAAAAAAAGTACCTTTCTACACAAAATGAAATAGAACAGAAAATTGACTGGATAATACCCATCCTTTCTTATTCTTCGGTTTCAAGAACTTTCTGTAAGCAGAGAATTAGATAGCAAATTAACAAATGATAAAATTACGATAATATTATGCAAATTCTGGATGTTTACGCATGTTAGTATTATTCTTCTTATCGCGAGTGTAGTTTGAGGATTATGGCAAAGCAGTGTATACCTTCGAGGCCAAAGTGGCGCCCGCTGAAATATGTACTGCGGATACCTGCGGACGCACGGGCACGGAGCGGGCGTCCGCACGCGTCTGTATTCAAAATAGTAGAGTAATAAATAGTGTGTAGTGTAGTGTGTATGAGTGATAGTGTGCGGTCAGCTTCATACTATTTTTCAATACAGACCCGCTTCGTGCGTCCGCACATGTTAAAGCGGACGCCCTAAGGCCGTATTCTCTGAGACCGCGGGCGACGGCGAGGCAGCAGCGATTACGATGCGGGAGCGGCGCTTTCAAATCATAGTTCTCTATTGAACTGTTCTCTACGGCAGCGGCGCGTTCTACATATAACTATGCGGTCGCGTCCGCCGCCGCCCCGCTACGTGCAGTCTTAGAGAATACGGCCTAATAGACTAGCAGTCTTTGCCAGCAGTGTGCCGTTTACTTACCAACGCATTTCATTAAATACTTAAAAGTATAAACTACGAAACACAAGATAGCACAGACTTGGAATTGCTGCTGATAATAATACTTATTCAGTAATATCTGAGAATTATTGGAATGATAAACATTTTTATTTATGTTATCCGACGTCATTCATAACAAAGAGAAAAATAATTATATTAATATGACGTTTTGTTTTTAAACCATAAATTAATATTCTACGCAAAGAAAAGGGGTTTTAAGAGCATTTCTTGAAAAGGTTTTCGGTTATTTGAACTTTCTTGAAGATACCGGCCTAAGAATATTGTTTACGAAATGTAGGTATGTGACGAAAATGAATATTTTTTTAAATATTATTGTAATTTAATTAATCTTAGATCTGTACACAATTCCTTTGCCTTCTTGATATGTGCATTTTCCTGTTCTAATAAATTACTAAAGATGACTAAGGAATATTTTTTTTTATGAGATGGAAGTTCGTATACTAAAATGAAATATTTTGTTTCATTGTAAGGTTTATTCAACAAATTGTATAAATACTTATTACAAACGACAACAGACAGTCTCAAGATTTTAAGGCACTCATGATTACCACAACCGATACAATATCAATTTCGTAAAATATTGTAAATATAACTCTAAATGCAGAACTTATTCTAATTTAATGGTCCACCGGACCGATTCTATTTACAAAATTAGTTTTTTCTTCTACAAAGTACAACGCTCACAATCATTAAGGCGCAAAATCAAAAGAAAAGTAAAAGTTTTTAAAGTACCTCTATTTGTAATGTATTTTTTTATATAAAAAATCTGTTTACATGTATATTTGTTACAACCAAGGACGACGTTATAAGTACTACCTTGGTTACAACTTCTACCTCTATGGTTACAACATTCCTTATGTAATAAATAATTAACCAGAGTTTTTTTTTACTTTTGAACTGATAGTGGCACTTTGATAACAAGAACACTTGGATAGCAAGAAATTATTCACACATAAAGTAGAAAATACATATTTTTAAAGCCTTAAGACATATGCCACGTTACCTCAAAAAAGTTAAACATGCAACGAGCGCGTGTCAAAAAATCCAGACCGAACCCGTGGTTCACCCCATTAATCCACCTTTTGAAAAATGACTTTTTAAACATGCGTTTAACTTTTTAGTCCCAGTGTAATTATTCAACGACTTTCTGTGATCAGTCAATCTCGTAAACGAACCTGCGTTTCATCGCCCACTCAGGTTCAGACCTAGGCTACCTACGGACGCAGGTTACGTTGCCTGGTTGTGGACAATTTTAAGAGAATGCAAATTTTTGACTACACGCGTTTTATATACTTATGAATGTTTTATGAGGTGATCACTATTTACATGGACTGTAAGATAAAATAATTCATTTTTTCCTAAAGAATTGCAAAGTACTTAAATTTATCTTACTACGAAAATAAATTATCTTACAAAAAACTGTCGACCTCACAGCAAGCTACACATTAACTTATCAGAAGTTCTAATCTACGAAGTCTATGTCTAGACTTTAGATACCTTTTACTAGATGTAACGTTTGACGAATGTTCTACTGTACATTATTTAATAAAAAAATCCTCTAAAATCTGAACATTAAATCGATAACATTTAATTTAACAATAACAAAAATAATGCAGTCCAAACTATAATATATACGACCATGAACACTTAACATTGTTATTTAAAAACAACAAAAATACAAAATATCTATAAAACAAAATAACTTAAATATATGAGTCAAAACGAAGATTATAAAGAAAATTAATAGAATAGAAGTGATACCAACATATTTTACACTTAGCCGATTAGCAAAACACAAAGCGAATTATAGAGTTTCCTGTTTACTATTTCACGTCGGTGGCCAAGTGGCTAGGGCCGTTGACTTTCATTTAGAACTTTGCGGGTTCAAGTCTCGGCACGTACCAATGTGTTTTCGAGTTTCGAATTCATATGTACGTTTATTTGACGCTTTTATGGTGAATGAAATCATCGCATCATCGTAGGAAACCTGCACGGGTGCCCCTTAAATTGCATAACATAAATATGCCTATTATGAAAATCCATAACAGACTTGCCATAACTTTAAATAGTATAACAATTTGAATCCATAATTCAATAATACATACCATTATTTAGCATAACTATTAAAATCCATAATTGTATAATCTTTCAAAATCATAAATTTAAGATTTTTTGGTAAAAAAGAAGATAAGAGAAACAGCATTTTTGGTGATAAAAATAATAATTTAATATATGTTTACTATATTTGTCAAATTTATATTTCTTAATTATTATACATACTAACAGTATTCATATTAAAGTTAGGGCTTTTAAATATATGTATTTCAAAATTATGGATTTTAATCGTTATGACATTTATCGATTATGGATTTTCGATATATACATTTTCAATTATGGGTTTTAATATAGACCCAACCTGCACACACCTGAGAAGTGATTCAAACAAAGGTTGTGTGTAGTTGACCAAAACGTTCAGGCGGCGGTCAGTGACCATTTCTTTGTCACTTCTTCTAAATATGATCAGTTCTGATTCGACCACTTATTGTAAGATCCAGTTGCATAATGATTTTGATACCAGCTTCAGAGCTACTACCGAAATAAGGAAGTGTAAATAAGGGGGATGAAAGGGCGTAAAAAAGTGAGAAAGTGACAGAACTACTACGTCATTTTCTGCTCATTGTCGAGCTTGGTGTAGTGAACTTACAGGAGCGGAAATGACAAATAAAAAATAAAAATTCATTTCATTCATACCTTATTCATTTCAAGAGAACTTTAAAAGTAACAATTTTTTAATTACATAATCTACCTAACTAGTGATATTTTCCACTTCTTTCCTTTCTTTCTTTCTTTCTAGTCTAGAGTGTATGAACTCTTAAATCAGAATAATAAAATAAAAATACAACTTTCGAAATAAATTAAATTAAAAAGTCTATAATATTTCTCAGTAGGTACAATAACACAAAATTTAAAAAAATAATAACCCCCGACACAAAACCGTTATTTGATCCTTTCAACAACTAGAAAAGAGCTGATAATCTTCAAATGGCTGAAGAATTTTCTTGGATCATAGCTAAGAACACTCTCGATTATGACACCTTGCAAACAAAAAAAACTAGATCAAAATCGGCGCATCCGTTCAGGAGCTACGATGCCACAGACAGACAGACACACACGTCAAACTTATAACACTCCTCTTTTTCGTCGGGGGTTAAAAATGAGAGGCCAAGTTATCGGCTTCCTTACCGTGTCTGCCGTTGGCGCCGTTGGTCATTGTTTCCCGTGCAGGATGTTCCACAGCGGCAGGTCAGCGAGCGCGGTGTGCAGCTCGTGTTGCAGCTGAGCGTGCAGCGCCGGCACAGCGTGGGCAGTGGCCGCGCCGCGGGCCCACGCGCCCACTAGTGGGCTGAGGCCGCTCAGCGGGCCCAGGCCCGTCACGTGCAGATCCATTGCGCTGTTGAAAGAGAATTGAATGAATATCCGATTTCTGAATAGAAAAAAATCTATGTTTTTAAGAGGATTATAAACTTATGTATTCTTACAAAAGAAGGTAATGTTTGTTCCCCGTGAATATGAAATTTTGGAAGATACAATAAAAAGCTAGGTTTGTACAGTAGTCAGTACATGCGGTTGGACATTTTGGTTACAAGTCATGTTTGAAACTATTGTGGTAATTACGAAAAAAATGTTTTTGTTTGTTTTCTGTTGTTACTACCATTATGTAGTATTAGCCAAACAAAGACAAATTTAGTCTCCTAAAACACAATTTTTAAAATTTCATTGTCAAAATGGTTCATTACGACTAATTAAAAAACTAAAAGAAACTGGTTTTGGATGTAAATCAGAATGCGTTGTAAGACTTTTTCTTGCGAATTTAAAGATTTCAAATATACAAATCGATAGAGCTTGAAAAGCTGATACCAGCCAGTGGTGTTAAAAAGTAATTTTGGCCAAAATGGCTTTTACGACAAGTCATACTTTAAGAGCGTCATACTTTATCTGTGAACACCTATAAATGGCTTCACTGATAATATTTTTTATAATCTTAGCTACTGTATTTAGCTGTAGGTGATCCAAATAAAAAAAAAAAAAAAAAAAAAAGGGTCAATATATTCAAAGACATATTTAAAAGTGTAGTGCGTAGTTCAAGTCAGTTAATAAAGCAAGCAAAGTTCAAGCCAGTGAATAAAGCAAACATAAAATATGCAGTTAAGTGAATACAGACTGTGCGTGTTGTATGGTTAAGTCGTCGAGCTGTGCGTAGGGCTCCCAGCGCGCCAGCCCCACCGTCACGGCCAGGTGCAGCGCGTTGGAGGCCAAGCACGCCGCGATGCGCCCCGAGCACGAAGCACCCATCGCCTTTATATGGTACTCGTCGTACCCGATCTACGGACAACCGAAAATCTCTCAGTAGGCTTACTACGTAAGGCGCGAGGAGCTCTAGAAGCTGTCAAACGCGACATATTTTTTTATTGACCTATGTTATGTCAAATAAGTACGTTTTTTACGTAAGTACCAATTAAGCTTCACCGGACTTCCGGGGGAGGGGAAGACTACCCCAAACATAATGACAGAAACTATGGCTCTAATGTCACTATGTCGCGTTGGACAGCTTTTCGAGCTCGTCGCTTCTTACGTACGCTTGTCGATCCTGGAGCGATTTTCGTCTATTCCAGGAAAGTAACACGGTATAACTGACTGAAACCATCAAAATTAATTCATCCGAAAAAGATTCAAATTCCGAACAAACTTGCGGCCAGTCCCAAAAGCAAGAGACGGCATAAAAGGTTCTAGCCCACTCGGTTGATGGTGGCCAGGTTCTTCACCCAGCCCGTGTCTGTCACAGTATTGACATATAGTATTAACCTGCAGGTCCTTAATCCGGAGCGTGACGTGGAAGCTGGTCTTGAGGGGGTCGGGCCGCGTGACGCTCACGTCGCCCACTCGGTTGATGGTGGCCAGGTTCTTCACCCAGCCCGTGTCTGTCACAGTATTGACATATAGTATTAACCTGCAGGTCCTTAATCCGGAGCGTGACGTGGAAGCTGGTCTTGAGGGGGTCGGGCCGCGTGACGCTCACGTCGCCCACTCGGTTGATGGTGGCCAGGTTCTTCACCCAGCCCGTGTCTGTCACAGTATTGACATATAGTATTAACCTGCAGGTCCTTAATCCGGAGCGTGACGTGGAAGCTGGTCTTGAGGGGGTCGGGCCGCGTGACGCTCACGTCGCCCACTCGGTTGATGGTGGCCAGGTTCTTCACCCAGCCCGTGTCTGTCACAGTATTGACATATAGTATTAACCTGCAGGTCCTTAATCCGGAGCGTGACGTGGAAGCTGGTCTTGAGGGGGTCGGGCCGCGTGACGCTCACGTCGCCCACTCGGTTGATGGTGGCCAGGTTCTTCACCCAGCCCGTGTCTGTCACAGTATTGACATATAGTATTAACCTGCAGGTCCTTAATCCGGAGCGTGACGTGGAAGCTGGTCTTGAGGGGGTCGGGCCGCGTGACGCTCACGTCGCCCACTCGGTTGATGGTGGCCAGGTTCTTCACCCAGCCCGTGTCTGTCACAGTATTGACATATAGTATTAACCTGCAGGTCCTTAATCCGGAGCGTGACGTGGAAGCTGGTCTTGAGGGGGTCGGGCCGCGTGACGCTCACGTCGCCCACTCGGTTGATGGTGGCCAGGTTCTTCACCCAGCCCGTGTCTGTCACAGTATTGACATATAGTATTAACCTGCAGGTCCTTAATCCGGAGCGTGACGTGGAAGCTGGTCTTGAGGGGGTCGGGCCGCGTGACGCTCACGTCGCCCACTCGGTTGATGGTGGCCAGGTTCTTCACCCAGCCCGTGTCTGTCTCCAACTTGCCTATAAACGATATCGACCCTATCTGAAAAAATAACGAAAATGGTTTCAGTTTTGACCATATTTATTAAAGTTGATCAGTTTCATGAGCTGAGCTATCACTCAAAAGCTTTTGCGATATATGATTAACACTGTATAGCTTGCAGTAGGGACATATGTGAGCTGTCAACGATCAAGATAGCTTGCAGTACCTTGTGCATGAAGGTGGCTCGCATGGGCGGCAGCTGCAGTACTTCCCTGCAGGCCTGCAGCAGCGTGCGCCGCATGTTGATCAAAACCATGTCTATCACCTTGTTGCCACTCGCCGCTAGACCCGACACCATGCCACTGCAACCATGCAATATTACAAGGTTACAAAGCACGCAGTTTCCTAGACCCGCCATTCATAAAAATTATGACGTAAGCTTGCCGGATCCCCCAGTTTGGTTGTCACTGACTTAATACTGCTTGAGCTGCCCCTCTAAAATGCCCGGTCCACAACATAATTTTGTCGTGCGTATTCTCTTATCCTATTGGAGGATATTTCCATATGGCGAGTTTTTTGACAGTTAAATTTGCGCTTCTTTTGTCATTGCATGCATGCATGTTACGGGGACTGTCCTGTAAATGACACGTCCATCAAAGTGTGCGTGCGAGATTTCATGCACAGTATAGAGTGAGCCATTTTTTAACCGACTTCATTATTTCGTTTTATCTGTAATTTGTATATTATATGCCTTTAAGGCCAATTTAGTTGTAGAGGACGAAGAAAGCGCGACAAAAAGAGAAAATAGAGCGACTAAGAGCGGTTACGCACTGCGTACGATTCCGATCCAAATCTCAGAACGACCATACAAAATAGTGTCGGACGGAATCAATTTTTGTATGGATGTCCTCGAATTCGGAACGGAATGTTTTGCGTAACCGCCCTTAGGATACTTTCCACAAAAAAGCAAACATTATTAAGACCAAGATAAACGTTGTGATATTTTTTCTCTCTCAATCTGATTTTGATTGATTATTTTAACATAATATTAGTATTGCAACATAACATTACGAATAGGTATGTATTTATCCATTGTTTCTAAATGTTTTATACTTATTATCGGTTATCCTTGGCTAAGGTATTGTATTGAGTCAGCGGCTAGTATTGGAGTGTGCCGGTCGAGTAGCGATGTAGGCCGCGCTGCAGCAGCCGATGACCCAAATGCGGTTTGCAAGAGAAAGTCAATACTAATGCATTTTACTAGCTGTCTAGATTTTACATTTGTTATAATTATAACACTAAAAATTAAATGTACCCGTATTGAAATTCAAATTCCGAATGTTTTATTCGAAATAAGATTGCACAATCGCTTTTCGTCGTCAAATTTGAATGAAATTACTAAGTTTTGCACAAACCAAGACTGGCTCTCGTGTCACACTAATGAAGAATAAACTCTTAAAATTTAAAGGGGCGATGCGATATTAGTTTGACAGGACGGCAGGTTCGCGCTTTTCCTAGTGTTATAATGTAGTCCTTACAGAAGGCTCACTAAGCGACATAATTCGTACGGAACCAGTTCCAAAACTTCTAAAGACGGCCGAAGTGAATTTAAATAAATAGCAAGTCTAGCTCCGTTACGATAAATTATTTGTATTTACTACTAGCTTCCCGCCGTTAATAGTTTTTACCGGGGGAATGAGGAATTTTCCCGCGGTAAAAGTTCGCCTTGTTCTTCCGCAAGGTCTATTCTATCTTTCTGCTAACTCCGCCCGCTTTAACATTTTTCATGTGAGAATGAGAAATTTACCCGCGGTAAATCGTAGCCTATGTTCTTTTCTATATACCAAGTTTCACCAAAATCGATTCTGTAGTTTCGGAGCCTATTCAATTATAAGGAATATTTTACACCTTGGGTTACATTATTGAAGTTTTAGCATGTTATAGTAGGGATCCCTATTTTTTTGAAAATAAAATATAGCCTATGTTACTCAGGAATCATGTAGCTTCTCAAGAATTTTTGAAATCGGTTCAGTGGATTCGGAGCCTATTCCTCTTTATTAGTAAAGATTTATTTGTCATGTATGAAATTCAAACGCAATAGTTATAGTGAAGGCAATGTGGGAACATGAAGATTACCTGTAAGCCTCATGAAGACTAGGGTTGGAGCACACCAGGTCCGAAACGCTGGTGGCTTGGTGCAACGCCAGCGCCAGGTGTCGCTGCAGTTTCTCTCTCAACAGCGCGTACAGAGGGAGTGAGATAGCTGCTGTTAACGGAAGATCGTCTGCAAAAAGATTGAAAACACACTGTCTTTAGTGGCTGCGAATGATTGATCACACAAGCAAACGATGCATACTTATACGTGGTACGATCAAAATACGGGACGCTTAAGAGTGTTAATATGGACGCTAAATAATATTTAAGGAGTGATTCACGGGTGCGGGAGAGCGCGGACTGCGAGATGATTCCGTGCTTTGGAAGGCACGCAAAGTCGTTGGTCTCGGCTTACTATCTACGGATGTAGATAGTAAGCCGGCTGCTTCCATGTCGGAAGCGGAGAGTAGATGAGGTCTCATTTTTCTTTAGAATCTTGTGCCGAGCTGTGCCGCTTAGCTCGCGCGCCCCTAAGGCCGGGACTCCACCAGAGCGAATCATGTGCAGCGCGCGCGGAATGAGGGATGGATAGAGGGAGGAATGAATAGAAAAATGTGACATCAGCTCTTCTCTCCTCTTCGTTTTGGTGGAGTCCCGGCCTTAGGTGGCTCAGCAATTCCGACACCAGGTTAGGTTAGGTTAACCTCGAAACCCATTCGATAAGCAACAAGCGAGACGATTTTGCATGCACCTTGTAACACAGATTGCGTTCGCTTTCTATAGGACTGACTGCATAAAAACTCGGATATCGCATTGTATCGCAGCCCGCTATTTCCCGCATCTGAGAGTACGCGGCTTAAGCGTTTGATTTCGTCGTACGACGAAACGTACCGTGCAAGCATATTACCGAGGAAGAACATTAAATTAAGCCCCCGCTTCGTGCGGTTGTGTATAACTAACTATAAATGTTATTCTTCTTATTCTTCGTGTTGTAATGTCACTTAATTCTGTACTTTAGGAATACTTACAAAACAGCCGATTAATAAATAGTTTTCAATATTTCGTGTTCGTAAAATAAAATGCCCCCTAAAATTAGAACTCGACTATTGGTTATAAATAACACCCGAAAGTCGGTCAAAAGTCCCTCTTCTATAAGCACAAAATACCTAACAGCTACCATAGGATACACTTATGCTTACGTCACTAAACAGAGTTGGTAGTCTAATAAACTTGGAGAAATAAGCCGACAGTTGAGTGGAGCCCATATTTTATGTTGTAATCGACTACACGGAATCTTAAAAACTAAATCTACCGAAATAAAAAAAAATATAAATAAAATTACTCGATTATAAAATTAAGAGTTCTTCTTGTAAGTAAGTAGTGAAATAACAACTAATAGATATCTATTTCCGTTCGCGTGATACATGTAGCCTGTTATTTTTACATATTTATCAGTCGTCGAGGTACTTGCACTGCCCTCGCAACAGTTCAATTAGACTTCAGCAATTAAGATAATGTTTATTGAACTGCAACGTAAGTAGTCCTGCTACTATCGAGGCTCTAAATAAGTTTTTATTTTAAAAGTGCTTCGGTCCATTACCTGCTACACCATATAATAAACATAAAGCTACGAGCATTAAGATAAAAAAAAGAAATACATTATATTTTTGATAAATGTTAAACATTTTCAACTATTATATGTAACATAAATATCATACTAACCTATATGTTTCGCTAGCTGTTCCGTCGTTGTAAACTCATATCCTCCATTCTTCTGTGGCGACGGCCATGATAACTAAAGAAGCACATCGCATGATTATTAAAAAAAAACGAATAAATAAATAATATAATATAGGTATATACTAGGTATTTGTATTATATTGTATAATATACAATGTATAATATATATAACATACTTATTTATATACAATGTATATAACAGACTTTCTTACATATCCCTCGGCATAGAATAGGATACACCCGGCTCTTCCAGTGACTATCACTAGCTAGAGGCAACTAAAGACATCAGCAATTAATTCAACCGTGGAATGGGCGGCAGCATTCACCAGTGTACGTGAACGTGGGGAGAATGAGGCGGTATTTGGACCCGCGGCCCTGCGCTTCGAAGGCAGGCGTTCTACCAACTAGGTAATGGGGCAATCAATTCGGCATCACTTCCTTTTCAGAGAGGACTTAGCCAGCAGCTAGGTGTGGCCACGTGTTTTCAAAGAGTGTTATTTTAAAAATGGGTTTAAATAATGCAATAAGTACTTTACGGGATTTCATTGTTAGTAACGTCATAATTATAATTTCAGTCGAAACACGTCTATTGCTGGACATAGGTAGCCCTGCGCTGCTCCCATCCAGCGGCAAACCTACTCCAGCCCCCGTATCATGCAGTAGTGCTATGACAAAAGTTTGTCGCACATTTAACTGTCAAAAAACCCGCCATATTGAAATATCCTCCAATAGGATAAGAGAATACGCACGACAAAATTATGTCTGTCACGCGTGGACCGGGCATGTTAGAGGGGCAGATCTAACTTGTGGGGGGGAGCTGCATAAGCTACGCCTTCCCGCCGACCGCCATTCAAGAACCATATTTTTGTCCTAACGTTATTAGAAGTTTTCCTTTTAGGAAGTTAATAATTTGCCATTTTTTACTTATGTTTTAGATATAGTCAGCAAGATAAACTTGTTCCTACAATATTTGTCAGAAACATACACGAATGTCATGAAAAATACGTGTAAAATATTTTTAAGATAACGTCCACGCCAGAACACACGTTCTGAGTGGCAGGCGTTTGTGTTCTGGTCATGTATCACGACATAACTATGAAACAGACGAGACATTATCAAAAACAAACATCTGTTTGAGCCACAGACAGACATGCTAGCTACAATGTTTCAATGAGATTATGTTTCTGATCTGATTAAATAAAATCAGTCTAAAACTTAATTTAAGTTCGCTTTTCTCAAAAAGAGCTGATATCACTAGTATTATAAAATGAGAAAAAATAAAGACTTTCAATTTGATTGCTCCTCTTTCACATGGCTGAACAAAGGATGAAAGGATGGTGGGCAAGATACACCCAGCTCCGCCAGTCATATACTAATTATAACTGAAAACACCTTCTAAAAATGAACATTTTTTATTCTAACGCCATGGTAAAATATCCGACAGATTTTTTTTTTAAATTGACCTTTGCTTGTGTCGAATAGATTACGACTAATCAAGCTTCACCGGACACTCCGACAGATCATCACATAAAACTATAATGTATACATACCTAATAAATAAAATATTTTTACTCGCTAGTTACCGTTTTTTTATAATTATTAATAAGTCTAATAATGTGAATCTTAATTATATATAATGGAGAAAAGGCTGGGCGACCATAAAATCCCCCGCACTTCCCCACATCGTCGTCGCGTCGACACCGTCACCGAAATCATAGTCAGCTATCCTTTTTTTTTGCGTTTCTGATCGCTGACAGCGCTGAGTCTGATTTGGAATGCGCCCACGATAAGGCCAACCCAAACCCTAGCGCAAAATAGGCAACCGCATTTTGGGTTGCTGCGCCCATGTCATAGTATTTATATGGTTTGGTTTGAGCCTGGCAAGACACGAAGAAAACATCTACCGACCGGCTCTTTTCTTAGAATCAGTTATTTATAATAGATAATAATAATTAAAAAAATAATTCCTTCGCGGTGTGTACAGGTTTCATCACGATGTTTCCCTTCACTGTAAGAGCGTCGAATAAATGTACATTTAAATTCAAAATTCGAAAAATCATTGGTACGTGGCGGGGATCGAAACGGGGCGCTGGCCCTAGCCACTAGGCCATCGACGCTCTTTGACGAATAATAATTAAAAAATGTTTGTTTTATTTCTTTTAAAGTAACAATAAACAAAATATGTTTGTAATTGTGCTTGTTTTAACTTCAAATAAATAGAGAACCTCGGGGCAGAATTTGATGCGCTTTGGCACAAAGAAATATGAATATGATACCTTTCAAACTAAAGCAGTCGAATCTGTGGCGGAAGTGGGTGTGCCGCCCATACATTTTTGCCCACTATCCTTTGGATTGTGTACATGAAATATACGCCTACGTACGTATTTTAAGCAAAATAATTTATTTTCATGTTTACAAACAATGTACATTATTTTAAGTACACCAGCCAGCACATGCGGTTGGACATCCGCACTACGAAATTCACCCCTACCGCTACAGAATACAGGCGCTCTCAAAGCCGCATGTGCTAGTATACTGTACGTAGGTTTATTTTACCTTGACTAGTACTTCGTCGTGTGTGAATTCAATGCTGGGGTTGTTGAAAGAGAAGGCGTCGTCCTCTACCGTTAACCCCACGTTCGCATCCACTGTCATATTTGATAGTGACATTCTAAAATAAATTAAGCAACTTAAATACTGACATAAATACAGTAAGAGCAAGACGGACGATATTTAAATTGCCCTCTAATGGCGCATCCACACATGCCGCCGGCTTTGCCGCCGGCTGCAGACTGCCTTGCCGCTGAATTTGCCGCCGGCTTTACCCGCGACCTGCAGAATCGCAGTAGTGTTGTGACTATTGTCGAAGTTAATCGTGCACGTAGGATTGAAAGATGTTGGACTATAAATAGTTACTGTTGCGTGTATCGCAAGTGTAGTGTTGTACATTATTATTCGTAAAAAGAACCGCAAAATAAAACAAAGATATTGGGTCAGACCAAGTCTACGAAATAGGTACTGCTCTATCATCCCAGTTAAATTCTGTCATTTCGTTATTCATATGAAATGATGTTATTTATGAATATTAAATATTTTCTCACTCAACACTACCACTCCGTATCGAAGCCGCAAGCAAATTGCCGCCGGCAACCAAAAGCCGCGCGTGCCGCAGGTAAAGATACACGTGCCGCCGGCATGTGTGGATGCGCCATAATGTATTTGTTTAGATATTACTAGCATTTCGCCCCGCGGGAAAATACCTCATTCCCACGGGAAAAACTGTTAACGTGGGCGGATCTGCAGCAGAAAGCTAGTAGTGTATTATAATAGAAAGTGTTTATTTCCTCATTAAAAGAAGACAATTTAAAGAAACAAAAAACACTACAAAAGAATTTCTTATGTAATAGAAAACACTTTCTGTATAATTATCTTGTGATTAAGTATGGAATGGATCCGCAACACTTTGTGTAAAATCTGTATTTATCAGCAAGTAATTAAAAATTAACTGAAATCTAATTTTATAACTTTAGATTTAGTTGATTGATACCTTCTTCCAATAGCACAGACCTGTAATTATTGTATTTTAGTATAATAATTAAAATTCTATTATTAGACAAAAATAAATACTTTTCAAATTAGAAATATAATTAAAAGTGCTACCAGGCTTTTTAAAAAATTAAATTAATTTAACTAGTTATGAAAAATCGTTTTATTTTTTTAATTTCCTATTTATGTGATTGATTACTATTAAATAACTTAAGAGATACTTACACAAAATGTCCTTCCGATATAACGGGTATCAGATTGTAAAGGTTTTCATTGAAAGCACTGTAAATTCCTTTAACATTGACCTCTCCGAGGGAACAGCGGAGCGACAGCCCCATAGACTTGAGATCCAGGGCTGAGGACTGTATGTGGAACATCGGAGCCTTCACCAGCTCAAGTCTTGACAGGTTTCTAAGAATTAATGATTTTGAGTGATAAAAAATATTATTTGAATTTATAACAAATAAATATAGCTAAGAGGCACCCAGAAATCAGAGACAATAATACATATAACAAAAATTATATTAAAAAAAGAAATAGTTACTTACACTTGTGTATTTTTAGCAAAGTATGAAGTATCTTCCAAAGTGTCTGGTTTAACTTGTTCGCCATTCCTTGTCAAGCGTAAAGCTGCATTTGCAAAACTCTGTAATCGTTAAATACTGGTTAACATAAATATATTACTGCTGAAAGAAATTAAGAATATTACAATAACTAATATTATAGTATTAGTACTCAGGACCTAGTCAAAGATTGCAAATTAAGCTAATTTCAGCCAGCAAGTCAAGTTCTGTGTAATTACATTACTAAGATAAAGACAATTACATTGAAAACTTATAAAATCAAGAAAGAAGGCTGAAGTTGACAATAATTGAAAATTTCAAGAATGATAATTTGTATGTAGATGTAACTGTACTTTAAATAGTTCTAAGAGCGTTAATATACGAAATAATACATGCTCGTTACGATAAAATTCTTAAATTATAACGCAACAAACAAATATTTACCCTTTTGATTACATCTTGCAAGTTTGGCTGTACTTTAGTCAAGAGGTCGTCTAACTCCTTTTCTATGTCGATAGTTTCTTCTTCCGACATTTTGTTCTGATTATTCACTTACGCTAAGAGATAAACAATTACGATAAATTTATTAATTTTACTAATAAACTTTCAACGAAACGAACGAAACATATTGTACAAATAAAATCAAAGAGAGTGCGTGCTGTGTGGGTTGTTGTGTTGTTTTGTTGTCACTCACTTGTCATTTGTCTTGTCTGTCAGTGTCAGCATGGCTACTATGTAAAACGAGGCGAGAGGCGACGCGAGACGAGAGAGCTCGCTCGCCTCACTGCATTTGGTCGCTTTTGTTAGCATGTAACTCTACCGCGACAACATTTTGCAGCGCGAGTCGGCAGTCTCGCGGTAGAGAAAATGGTGTTACCATTATAACAAAAAAAAATTCTACCGTATTCCTACCAAGTGGACATTCCATTCATTCGTTCGTTCGCTACCCCAAGTAAAGTGTTAGAGCGAGATAAAAAACAAGGAATGTCGTATAGCGCTATCTTTTTTCATCACTCAATCCATAAATGTTCGTCTTAACTTAAACGCATATGTCAGGCAGCATAAATAAACAAACTGCGAAAAAAAATTCGTTTAATTTCGTGCCTATATTTATTGTAACTCGTATAATAAAATTAAATATCTTTTTCTTGATTGCCTAGCGATTTTTATCGGTAGATAGATGTACTCATTGTGATCTACAAGTTAAGCTTCGAAGGAAATCCGCATCACTCGCTAGTTGGTACGTTGGAAAGCACATTATTACATTGTTTCGTATATTTTCCTTGTATTATATATTATTTTATTGTCTAACATAATACGCTTTATTCTCTAGGATGGAGTTATGATCGTGATCTAAACTTTGATACCAATGTGGACGTTCAATAAGACCTTACCGTGTGTTCAATAATTGCTGACCCTTGAACTATATACTTAAACTATTTTCGAGGATATCAATGTTGATTCACAATGCAGAACATGAGATATTGAAGAATATTTTTACAGGTAATTGTTTTACGTAACTTATTTACTGGCGAATAATGAAATGAGAGAACTGATATCATTGTACATTAATTACAAAATAAAAAACTAATTATTGTGTCTATTTTAGGTTCTTCATACCAAAGACAGCGGTGCTGACTGTGCTCTTGCCTTTTGTCAACAAAAGTTGGATTACACGGACGGCAACTGTATGAAAAAGCCAACATATTATTTGGCAATAAAATTGAAGATGCCATTTAGGAGTGTCATTGCGGAGTGCCATAGTGAATGTGCTGCAGGGAATGGAACTTCAGCAAGCAGTTGTAGCAGTGTTATTGTTAGTTAGTCATTACATTGACTACAAAAGTATAAACAATTAAATTTCAACACTATGGTGCATCAACTACTATTTATTTCGCTTATAACAGTTTACTGCTGGACTTATGCCTTCCCAGTCTATTAATAAGATTCGTTAAAATACACAAAGATGTTAATAAATTAATTCTTTATTTTCTTTTCCAACATGTCCCAACCAACCTAAAGATAATACAAGAAATAATACACACAAATAATACAAGAAATATTAAAATTTTAATTGATACTATAATCTAATTTCTGTTTATGGTTTTATGTAAGATATTATTCAATCATGAGGTTTGAAAATCTCCACAATTACGCTATAATCATAATGAAAAAGCATATACAATTGCTTGAGAAAAAAATTGCAGCCCCGCTACTAATATTCATAGCCAACCATACATATTTACTTTCAGAGATGCTTTAATATTGTTTTGTTTATTCAATATAGAATTAATATGTTCCTACTTAACTTACAAGTATAGTAGTAATTAGTATATAGGTAATAATAAGTTTTCTTTATTTCTTTTACAATGGTAAGCTAAACACTAGACGCAGTCTTATTAAAGGTTCAACATCATTTCTGATATTTTTGTTTATGGTATTATTGTAATATTCTATTCAATCATGAGTTAATCTCATGATAATCTCTATAATTATCCTATAATTATAATGAAAAGCATTAGGAATTGCCTGAGAAAATTGCATACATTTGGAGTAGCCCCGCTACCATCATATGAAGGAGTTGACCATCTTTATTAGTAGCCAACCATACATATTTACTTACACATTAAGTATTGTTTATTAAATATAGAATTAAGGTAAGTACTTTCGAAGTGAAAGTTACCTACTTATGAAGAAAATTATAGATTTTTCCAATCACTTTTCAAGTTAACCTCTTTATTGAACGTTCTCGCCTTGCTCTCGCGCACTCAGAACGTGGAAGACTTTATCACGCGTAGAACTGTCAAAAAGCGAATGTCTAAGTCGCTTAATGAACGTTACGTGCTAGCCAAAGCGACAATTCCGTCGCGTTCTCGCCGATTGACATAAGGTCGCCATTTTTGTGTCTCTCTCGCGGGAACTGTGCTAGCTCCCCGCGACAACTCCGCGAGACAGGCTCTATGTCGCGTTTTGACAGCTTCTCGAGCCTGTCGCGGTCTTACATGCTTGCCCTGCAGGTCTCTCTCAGTCAAATCAGTAGAGTTGACAGATCGATTACTTGATTTCCCAAAACTCATCGTCTCGTTCAAGTCGGTTCGGTCGTCATAACATAATAGCCCTCCGTGAAAAAAAAATTAAGCGCGATCAGTATTAAAGCCGCACTACACTCTCCACAAAACTAGACGAGACATGGCCAATACGAGGGACGCAGACGCAGTTATGCGCAAGAGTGAGCGCGGTGTATTTGCATCTCATTCTAACGCATAACCTCTTCTCTTTCGGCTCTCGGATTTTGTCGAGAGTGTAGTGTAGGCTTTAGGATATTTCCAGCATCCAAAATCTCAAGCGTCATTCCGTGTGGACCATGTTCAAATGCTAATCATTCTTAAAAAGTAGCGTCACTCATTACTTCGCGTAAGATTTTAGATATCAAATTATGAAATGTTTTTTACGTCACCATCCATCACCAAAGGACTACGGACCAGGGATCGAAACCGGTTTTGAAATACCTGCATGGTCTAAAAAAACAAGGTCTAACCATTAGACCACGTGACTGACACGAGTCTACGTCATTTCTACGCCATTTTGCCTATTCGTCCCTGTCGGATGCGTGTAAGGATGAACAAGGATGGACAGCGCAAAATTATGTAGGCTTGTGTCAGTCACGTGGTCTAACGGTTAGATCTTGTTTTCTTAGACAATGAATACCTGTTAATATCATTAGAAAAACCGATATAATTCCGTTCTTTATCAAAAACCGGATAACCAAATGATTTTGGTTTGTTTCATTAAGTTCCATCTATTACCGGTTATTTGGGGAACGGAATTATATCGGTTTTTCGAACGATAATGTATTTCAAAAATCAGTTTCGATCTCTCTAATTTTTAATGAACGCACGAAATGATTGTAATGATTTTTTATTGCACGCGTTTTGTATAAAAATGATTTATTATGTGATCACTAATATTATACATGTGTACATGTATGTATGACTGTAGAATAAAAGCATTCATTATTTCCTATCTATAGAATTGCAAAGTACTTACTTACGCTATTTATAATTTATACTAAAATAAGTCAATTTTGTTTGTTTCGGGGAATTCTTTAATAGCTGGCAGCCCAAAGTGTCAGCTGGCTGGCTGAGAAAAAAATACTTATATTTCTTCCGAGACACGCTAACAGTAACTTTACTTTTTAGTCAAGGAAAAGGATGTTACTTTTAATTAATAAGTACTACCGTACCGACCGTTATTATAACATCCTTGGCAGTTCCTTGTTTCATTCATCATCATGAGAAATGATAGGCGTTAATATTTCACGGTAATCAAAAGACAGAAGACGAAAGGGACGCAGTTATGCGTTAGAATGAGATAAAAATACACCGCGCTCACTTTTTTGCGCATAACTGCGTCCCTTTCGTCTTGTGTCTGTTGTTTGTTTCCACTTTGTTTCTGTGTTTGTTTTCCGTGCGCGAAATAGGTGCCTGCCTGAGGCCGCATCCACACGCGTGCCGTGTCGTGTTCGTGTAACGTTGTTTGCCAAACAGAGCGAGACGCAGTTATGCGCTAGAATGAGACAAAAAATCACCGCGCTCACTCTAGCGCATAACTGCGTCTCGCTCTGTTCAGCATACAAGGCAGACGTGACGTGACGTGCGTGACGTGCGTGTATAAAATAATATTTAAAAAAATATATGATTAGGCAGGCTGTATGGTTTAGTACCATTGCCTTTCCCTGAAAGAAAAAACATAAAAAAAACAAAAACAAAATTGTTTTTTTGAGGTTATGAGATATTTTTGTTATTTTTAATTATAATCATTATTAAACGAGTAACTTTTTACCAGACATTGCCAGTACTTACCTAATACAGTAAACATCGTAAGGACAATGACTTTTGCAAGATCTGTGTTAAATATATTTAATAAATTTCCCAAAAACAACAGAAGATTCTGTTGCAGTTACAGCATAGAGACGACTACTGATGTAAGCAAAATTGTTGAAGAAACAACAAAATCTAGCGTTTTGAATACAACATTTGAAGATGTATCCTCAATAAATCCATATTTTCCACCATCGTTCAACTTGGCTGCATATGTTAATAGCTCAGATAGTTTGCAAAATTTAGTTAAACTAAATGTGGACCTGAGTAAGATTGAAAAGAAGCCACACATAGCTGAGAAATTGTTGAAGTTAGACTTTGAGCAAAATATAAAAAAACATGTTATATTCCTGAGTGATTTGGTTGAAATTGATTCTCTTGGTGACTTTATAACAAAGAATCCCTTGATTCTTTGCGAACCACTTGAAGATATTGAAGTTAGGATAAACTACTTACAGTCAAAGCTATTTGCTAAGGATGAAATCAAAAGGATTGTTTTAAAAAATCCATTTTGGCTGCTGTATAAGTAAGTTAAAACACATTAAATCTTTTTAGTTCTTGACTACTTAGCTGAATAAAAAAAAAATATAATTAATTTACATATTTTATAACTATTAAGATTTTAAGACGGATATTTACCATGAAAGTTTGAAAAAGTACTATATCAAATATTTTATGTGTATTTTCAGTACCCAAAGAATAGATAAAAGATTAGGATACTTTCAAAACAAGTTTGCATTATCTGGTAAAGAAGTTAGAAGCCTCACAACAAGACAGCCAAGAATTATAACTTATAATCTTCAGCACATCAATACTAACACATTTGTTATAAAAGAGGAGATGGGATTTGAAGACAATGAAATCAAACAGTTGATTTTGAATAAACCAAAGTTGTGGATGATTGGTAATAAAGTGTTTTTTATTGGTTTAATTAAGGCTTCCATGAGGCAAACTGTTTTACTTAAAATAATCTTCTGTGTTTTCAGCAAATTAAAAAAAAACTGTCCGATGAACTCTTTTTTATTATGACAGCAGAATAGTTCTACAGTTTCATTTTTAAGCAATACTCATCATTATTCTATAATTATCTTCATGCCGGGGGATGAAATAGTTCCCACACAGGGAGGTGATCGCCCTTTTGCGCCACTTGCAGACATCCCCCTTAAATAGATAGATATACCCCAGAATACCAATTAGTAGTTTATACCTATACCTATTGTCTTCATGAGTCTAAAAGGATTTACTTTAGTAATTTTTATCTTAAGGATTAAGAGCAGTTGAATTTATCTTCTTTTTTTTTTCAGATGGAAAGCATTTGCTGGAGAGATTTAACTATTTTCACAATGTAATACAAATTTCACACAGAATGCTTTCAAAGTATCCAGAAGTATTATTATGTAGAAACTTTAAAGTGAAACAAAGACATTTATTTTTACAAAATTTGGGAAGAGCACAATATGATCCCACTAAAGAAAACTTTGTCCCAATCAAGGCATTAGTTGAACATACAGATATAGAGTTTTGTAAAAAATATGCCAAGTGCAATATTGACGAATTTAACACGTTTTTGAAAACTATGTAATACATTGTTACAATTCTGTCCTGTTCTGTCATCTTAGCCGAAAGGTATCTATTGATTGATAGACAATAAATAAATGGAATCGAAAAGGAAGACGGTTTTATTTGTTGGCTCTTTTAAATTTAAGGATAGAAACTGAGGGGTCCTTTGATTCATAAAGTGATTAGATACTTTCAGTAAAACTCAAAAACTAGACAGTAGGTAAGTGATTAAAAGGTCAATCCTACAGTTTTATGCATTTTTATTATTGATTTTAGAAGCGTGCCGAATCTTAACCCAAACCTCGCTAAAAGTTTTAGTTTGGGCTCCGCTGTGAGCTTTCTAAAACTACTAGTGTACTAGTAATATATGGGTCGTAATGGAAATGAAACCTCAGACAGAACCGTTTGTCGATATTCAGTTTTTTTTACTTTCCCATTTACCCACTGTATCTAGGAAAATCAGTTAGGCAGATGCCAGACAAGCGTAATTTTTGAGTCGTATGACGCGCAATTTCTGTTTCATGCAAAATACGAAACTCGTTTTGAGTTTTTGAGTCGCCGTGTAAACGAAACAGGAGTTTTGTATGAAACCGAATGTATTTAGCAGAAATTGCGCGACCAAAAAACGCGACTCACAACTCGAAAAATTGAGCTCGTTAGACGAGTCTCGTCTGACCCTAGCCTTACTGTCGCATTCATATATAGTACAGTCTACTAAGGATTGATAAAAAAAACAACAGCTTCTTTTAATCCACCTTTCTTTTATTAAAAAGTTATTCCTCTTTTTCCTTCTGCGCTGCGACTTTTACCTTTTCTCAGTTTTCTTTTACCAGCTTCACCGTCAGCTTCTGGTTCAGGTGCGCTTTGTTCAGGATTTTCTATATTATCATCGCCAGGTTCGTCTTTACCAGAATCCGGTTCGTCACCTTCTGCAGCATGTTTGTCTTTTTGGAGAGGGCCACTGAGGCCCCTAACTTCAGCCGACTGGCCACCGTGCACGATTTCACCTTTCGTTTCATGATGCTCTGCATCGGGTTCATGAAGTTGAGGTAATATCTCCTCGAATACAGCGAAGTCCTGTTTGTATTTAATGCGCAGCTTCTTAGGGGGCCGGTGCTTTGAACCCGGTACTTCGAGCTCCATGCTGTCATTTCTCTGCATTCCATAGTCTGGGCGCTTGCCGTGGCTGTTTGAATCGAAGTCGTGATGTTTGTTTGCTGATTCCCCTTCGTCTTCGTGACCCTGAAGTGATGGTTCTGAAATAGGCGTTATGATAGTTTTATTTCAAGGTATTTAGGTACTCAGTTAGCGCATTTTACTTTCCCCTGTTTATAAAAAATATGCTCTGCTTTAGGTGATTTTGTATCATTGGTCAAAGTAAGTGCCCTAGTACAAAAACATTCACACACCGAAGTCACCAGGGGCAGTAAGAGAGTGAGAGTGGGAATGGTCGATAAGAAGTGCGAGTAATATAATTTATACCGTACCGCATCTGGAGAGGGTGGATAGTTGCTTAACGTGGAAGAGAAGCGCGTTGGTCATGAGTGCTATGATTTCGTTCTCTAAAACATGTTTGAAGTTGCCCACCATTCGGTTAATGGCGCCCTCTATCACCAAAGTTTGAGGCCTGAAAAATAACCAATAGTAAGTATTTAGAGTAGAAGTAGAGTAGAGTAGTACGTAAAGGGCAAAATCATTATTATCTTATAGGTACATATTTTGTCTCATATTCTGAAATTTAAGATTTCAGGATTTTTGTTATTTTATGTCTCTTACGAATAAACAGTTTATTGACAAGTTAAAATATGTTTTCCTACTACCGTTGTACGAGTAGTAGATGGCTCTTGCCTATAACAGTCCACGACTAGGCTAAGCTTCAATCTTAAATAACCGTTCCGTTTTGGCCTAGTCCGGTAATGGGGAGGTTTTCAGAAAACCGTATGATTGACAGCCGAGTTCAGTATCCTACTAGTTACACAGAATAACGCTGCATCAAGTTTCCTGGGTTACCAATATTCCCTTAATTGTTTATTTTCCTATGAGTAACGCTCATAATAGAGTTGCTTGCCCCAATTTTAAGTCAGGAACCACGCAGTATAATGCATCCTTTGTTACCTTATTTGTCGGAGGTAGCCAATGGACAACTCGACGGCTGTCGGGTCTTTTACCATGGTCACGCCGAGATGGGCGATTAGGTCATCAGCTGATAGTACGAAGATGCCCATCAAAGGAGGTGTTCTGCCGCTGATCTTTGCAATGTATTTATACTCCATCTAAAAAAGAAAAATAATCTTCATACAAAAAGAGTCGGTAGTGGTCATCTAGTGGTCTTTCAGTCTTCATCACGCGTTATTTTATTACTGATAGTTGATTATTATTCAACGTAAGGTCCACTGCGATATATAAGTACCCTCAAATGATACAATATCGGAATAGAGGATTTACCTTGAGTTTGCTGAAGCCGATGACTGCATCCACCATCCGTAGCTTGTCTTCCACTCTCCCCGTGGCTACTGACTGCCGGTAGAAGCTGTCCATGCCTCGCACTACGCCGCTGTGTAGTCTTATTTGCTGCCGAAATTATAATTTTACAATTAGATAGACAGATAGAACACTTTTGTCCTCAACTTTACACTTTAAAGAATAAAAAATACATTGGAAAATTACACATATTAGGGCAGTGTGGGCAGGCCCCCCACGAGGTGGACCGACAATCTGGTGAGGGTCGCGGGAAGCTGCTGGATGCGGGCATACAAAGGTAAGTAGTGAAAAATGAAATGTCCAAACGTTAGAAAAAACAATTGAATCTACGATTAGCTCCATGTCGGCATGAGCCTAATTAAATGTATAGGTACTTGAGGACGAACAAATCTCCTCGCGCTTTTCTAAGCGAGCTAATTATGAGAAGGTAGGTAATCCGATAGTTGCTTGCTTATCGTGTAGTTTTGAGACTAACCTACCTCAAACCTGTTAACGAGTACATCGGTAGACAATAGCCGAGAGCGTCAGCGTGCCTTCTAAAGATTAAAGAAAAAAAATATTTGTCTTTTCGGACAATCAGGTGATTCAGCCTGCAATGTCCTAACGGATTTGGGGAAAGTTACATTTGATCTACAAGTGCCCCACCGGGATTCAAACCCGGAACATCTGTAACGTAAGGCAAATATTGGATCACTCGACCACGGAGCAGGGCTGTAGCTAGAGTCGAATTTGAGGTAGGGCAGCATTGGTTACAGGTAGGGCGGAAGTAAAAAAATAACATAATTGATCTGCCCTCGGAGCACGGGCTTCTAAATCAATCACCATGTATACGAGTACCATTGACCTCTAGAATTTTTTTATATAAAACTATGAACAAACAATTTAATTTAAAAAAATATCTTATTTTTTGGTATTTTTAAGGTAGGGCATTGTGATTTCAAGGTAGGGCATTGCCCCATAATGCCCCCCCTCTAGCTACGGCCCTGCCAAGGAGTCTGTTATTATAACCCCTTTGACTGGATCAGCGGCAAACCATTGCCAAACGCTTGCAAGCCTACACAGAGGCAAACGCCCCATCCACACGTTTGGATTTGTGGGCCAGGCTTGCCAAGTACGTTTATGTGTCATGGTCTTCCAAACGTAGCAGTTGCTCCTGTAGATACTTACGACGCCGTTGACGGAGTAGATTGAGAAGGCGGGGGTCTTGATGTTGGCGGCACTGGGCGTCATGCTGTGCAGCTTCTCATGCATCAGCCGGATGGTATGGTCCATGAACTCGTTCAGGTTCGTCTGCTTCTGCTTGTCGTAGCAACTGACAATCATTACATAACATCAATCATTACAACATAATACTTCTTTCAACAGGCCTTGCTTTTGTATTCATCATCAGCATCATCTCAAGCCTTCTTCGACCAGTTTGGTGTAAGCCTCCTTCAACCCACTCCACTTCTTTCTGTTTTGAGCAGTTTTAAGCCAATTTCTGCCCGCCACCTTCATGGTGTCGTCTTTTCATCTCATCTGCGGTCTTCCAACTGGTCTCTTGTATTGAATTGCCAAAAAAAATTGACGAGTGGTTCAGATTATGAAACTGAATCTTAAGGCATCACAACCTACTGGTTAAATTATGAAAACCAAAAATAACATTTCAAATCAACTTAGGTCGCTTTTCTAAGTATACTCTTTATGAGGTTTTCGAAATTTGTTAGTTCTCATCAACTGGCTCAGGAAGGTAAGGAGTACCTAAGTACCTACAGGAGGTGAAATATAGAACAAATGAGTATCGCCTTACTGAAGCTCCTTATTGGCAGCGACTTCAGACAAGCCGAAGAACAGGAGGTAGTCATTGAAATAGTCCTTCAACCACGAGTCCAGATCCGCCTTTAGTCGTTCCAGGAACTCCGCTGTTACAAAACAAAATGGCTAATGAGGTATTAAAAAGAAGCGTACCAAATTACTATTTTCAACTATTAGGTACATAACTTAACGTAAATTGACAATGAATTTAGTACTTACCTACATATCTAATTACAAATTTAATCATTTTTTCAATTAATAATATTTTGTCTACTACGGTAAACTTCAAATTTTACTACAGGCTGCTACCTACATAATATAACTAATTGCATTATATTTCGTACAAAGACTTGATACAATTATGTCCCCACGCTCTATAGGTATAGCGTACCCTAAACAGGGTGAATAGGCCTTAGTCGACCCACGCCGTGTTCCAGAGCGAGTCGGTCAACTTCACACACAATCTTAAAATATAGATAGTTTTAGTATTATAATATAGATGCGAATAATACCTATTGCAGATGGTGCCAGTTGTGTAGAATCAGAGCTCTGGCAGCCAGCAGCAGATCCATTGACGTAATACTGAAAATTAAGATTAATTAAAGTCTGCCCAGAAAAATAAAAACTTTCTTTAGAGGCGCCAAGTGAATATTAAATTTATGTTAAAAAATAAAATTATCAGTTTCCAAAATAAAATTACTTGTAGTTTCATTGAAACTCCGCAATATGGCATGGGTTTTTATTTTTCTGGTCGGGCTTAAACATTTAAATATCGCTTTTCTTTATTGGGTGGAAGCGATTCGTATAGAAAGCGGTTATTTTCGTTCCAATAAAATATGTTCTCTTTCTTACCATAAGTAGAATGTCTTTCATATGCAGCTCCGACAGCACGTGTTCTACAACCAATCGACTTTGAACGAGTCGAAGACGCCCTTCTATTCTATAAGTCACAGATTTCAGCAGCAGCCTGTATAAGTATGATGAGTAATATAGACAATGATATGGCGTGCAGTTTACAATAATAAAGTAGCATATTTTGAGACTTCATATATACGTCGAACATGCTGAAAATGAACACTGTTCAGAGCCTATGGGTGTTTCATTGAATCCGGGGACACTTTGCCCAATTCACTACTTTTGTTAATCCGAAACTTTTCCTAATACAAAACTGTTCAATCGGACTTATTCCTTTTTTAATTACTTTTCTATTACGAAACTCAGGTACAGTAGCTAGCACATGCGGCTGGATATGTTGACCTTGAGAGCGACCGTATTCCGTAGCGGTAGGGGTAATACACCCAGGTGGACTAATGGGGTGAATGTCCAACCGCATGTACTGGCTTCTGTACTTATGATCGATAAAAGAATTAAACAACTACAACAAGTTTTATGGGCTAAGTATAACCCGAGAGGTTTTGCGTTATTTATCTAACTTAACAGTTTCATATAAAATATTGAACATTGTGTAGCAGTCTGTGATGTTCTTACCCAAGAATTTCAATTGAAGCTCAAAGTTCAATACTGGTTATGAGATTGTACTTACTCGAGTTCGCCGAAAGTGGGCCTGTAGAAAAGAGCTTCCTTGTCAGTGATGGCTCGCTCGTACTGGCCGTACAGAGGCAGGTCGTTCAGCGACAGGCGAGCAGTCAGCACCATGTTGTATACGTCACTGTGGACGTAGTTCACCCGGAAATGGGTCTCGTTGCGGAGCTTCATTCGGTGGAAGAATCTGAGAAAATTATGTGTTATATTCTTAGATTTTCGCGGTTGTTAACTGCACTAACACACATTTTCACGGGTTTTCTCCACGATTTCGTTCAGAAGTTCTGCCGTGACCATGATCGATGTAACTCGGTCGAAATATCGGTAAGCTCAATTTAAAACGCAATCGTGGAGAAAACCCGTGAAAATGTGTGTTAATTATGTTGTATTGTAGAGTAATGTAGAGTTTGAGTCTGACTTGAGTGGGTCGTTGCAGTCAGTTTGACGTTGTATAAGTTTTAAAATGTTGATTTACCTAACAGAATATCTATTCGTATCATGCAAAAAATATCACACCGTCACGAAACCTGATGGAACTCAAAAGTTGTGTGTGAAAGGACAGTAATTGACCCTATTTCAGAGATAGACACCCAATTATTTATCTATTAACTTATGTGAGTGTACGTATGTTTGGGCCTCTCAATGGGGACTTATTGTGATCTTATAATGAACATTTACTTGTTTGCTTTTGTAAGAGTTTTAAAGGTAGGTGACTTGAAGGTAATGGTAAAAGAGTTTATAGGTATGTGCTCGGTCGTATATACAATAGGTTCGGAGGAAATTCGCTGTGATAGACGGACGACGAGCCGGACAGCGAGTGATATAAGATCACTTTTCGGACTCCTTTCCGGTTTTGTCTGAACCATTCAGGTTGTTTCTTTATAATAAAGGTGCATGTACTTACAGCATTGCGTCAGCCAGCCTCATCATGCCGTAGCCGCCCAGGTTGATTCCGGCTGGTATGTGGCTTGGAGTCCCGGCGGCGTTGTAGATGGCTCTTTCGGCTGCTGCTCGAGTTTGCAGCATCATCTATTTATATTAGAGGAAAACGTCATCTATCGTGTTGTAAGTGGCACCCCTAAAGAAAGGGTAATATCATTTGGTTCCAAACTGGTCTATACGTCCCCTCCGGTCTATAAGGACTTAAAACCAAAATATCGTATTACCACTAAGTACTAATTTCAAAATCACCTTTTCCCAAAATGCCTGAAATTCAAAATAACTGATATTTATAATGACTTATTTTCTAAATGCCTTTCAATTTCTTACTGTCGTGTTCAAAAGTGGTCGACGGCAAATTTTAGAACTCGTCATCTCACATAAGTAAATGTACATACTTCGGCCATTCTCTAATATTCCGAAGGCAAGCCGTAGAATGCATTCCTCTTAACGAGCAAAGTGGCATAATATCACGCAGAATTGGAATAGTTTTATTCATTACCTCCCCAACCCGGGAGGAACCTCCGTAACGTTAGGCGAGTATTTGACCTCTCGATCACAGAGGCCGTACACCAACTATCTAAGTAATTTTGGAAACTACAAACATATTTTTTTTTACCTATTGTAGCAGCAACACTTACTTCAAGCATTTCTTCGTTGAGATTCCTTGCAGAGACAGCAGTTTGGAAATCCTGGCGTACTTGAAGGTGCTTATCTAAAAATTACATATTTTTTCTAATATTTATATATTCTACTTTCTTCTTGTTTTTTTTTTGTTTTATATACCTACCTATCACTAGCGACCGGCCCCGGCTCCGCACGGGAAAATGGTTATCGCGGGTTATCCTTAAGTATATTATGCATTTATTAAACATATAAAGCTTCCTCTTGAATCACTCTATCTATTAAAAAAAACCGCATCAAAATCCGTTGCGTAGTTTTAAAGATAGCATTCATAGGGACATAGGGACATAGGAACAGAGAAAGCGACTTTGTTTTATACTATGTAGTGATACTAATACTAATTACTAATTACAATTACTATTAAGTTAAGTATATATATTATAAAGAGGAAAGATTTGTATTTTTGTGTGTGTGTGTGTGTGTGTATGTTTGTAATGAATAAACTCAAAAACTACTGAACCGATTTCAAAAATTCTTTTACCATTTGATAGCTACATGCACCCTGAGTAACATAGGCTACTTTTTACCGCGGGAAAATGCCTCATTTCCAGGGGAAAAACTGTTAACGCGGAAAGCTAGTAATATATAATTTTTCTAACTCTGGCTTTTACTCATGGGCAAGTTACTTACCACCACATTACCATGTCTGAATACGAGGCGTACTTCTAACTTCTCTGAATAAATATTCGCATAATCGGTGTGCTCTGTTTGGGATGAGTTTTATAATTGTACTTCTTATGACGTATTATTTGTATTGTTGTTCTAATTAACTGTCTAATTATGAAAAATTTGCAGGATTATAATATACTAGCTTTCCGCCACGGCTCTACCCGCGTTAACCGGTTTTCCCTTGAGAATGAGACATTTTACTGCGGTAAAAGGTAGCTTAATGTTTTGCTCCGAGTGTCCATCCACTACATATTGTGTGTGTATGTGATATGGTAGTATATCATTCTAGTCACATTAGTCTTCATACTAATATATTATGATATGTATAGAGGAAAGATTAATTGTATTTTATGTGTATTTGTGTTGTAATGAATAAACTCAAAAATTACCGAACCGATTTCAAAAATTCTTTCACCATTAGAAAGCTACATTCACCCTGAGTAACATAGGCTACCTTTTACTCAGGGGAAAAACTGTTAACGCTAGCGGAGCCGCGGCGGAAAGCTAGTATAGTTATAAGATAGTAAACAGTACCTTCCAACGCCTCCATCATATCGAAATGTTTCTTCACATTAACATTAAGCCAACAGTTGTTGTCCATAGGTACTTTTTCATCATCTGCCTCTTTGCTAATTTCAATTTTTTTATTTAGTTGGAGATGGTCGTTACCGCCTATGTTATTAGGCTCTCTATCAATATTCAAATCTTTGGCATCTCCATCGTTGTTACCTGACAAGTATTTGATAACAAGAAATAAGTGGTTGCAAAAATAAAACGATACGAGATTCACATAAATTTGTAAAGCGCCTAGCGTTTGCAATGGTGTCCTTGTTCAGGGTTCCATGTCTCCAAAGAATAGAACAGAATGACTGTCAGCCAATATTAGCCAATGCTCTGGATCGACTAAGTTAAAAAATACACGTGTGTGTAGGTGGCATAGGGAAGATTTACATGAATACATTTTAAACATAAAAAAACATAACCTATAAATAATAAAAATATATATTCCAATTCAATCGATCCAGTGTTTATCCACCAAAAGTCTCCCTTTGTCTAGAAGTTGACGCCTGTTGGCTGATGATGAGCTTCGAACATACGGAACCCTCCACGCGAGTTTAACTCGCTCCTCACTGTTTCATTTTCAATACATACCTTCATCATTGAGAAGTTCTGCATCCCTTCTACTGGGTTTACATGAAACTATTACTAAGAGAGAGAAAATAACTAAAAATAAAAGTATTTTGTTTCGGATGGTCATCGTATAAACATATAATATGAATAGATTTTGTTCTGTTGTAATAATGATGTTATTCTCATTATTTCTTATCTTTTGATTGCTTAAACTATAAATGATTATGAATTTATTATGTAAGGAGAATTTGATTTCAATTATAGTTTTATGTTTTGTTCTGTTACGTACACGGTCGAAGTCATTAATTTTCTTACTTTATTATTTTGTTGAATTTGCCACTAACTTGTTACATCTATAAAGTAAAAGGATTTTCTGTTCATTTTTTATAACATAATATTTATCAATGACAAAATTTCGTTAGACAACAGTAAATTAGTTTACATTTTTTATTTTGTAAAATAAACATTGTACTAGGTTAGGTTAGCAGTGAAAGTCGTTCTTAGGATAATCAAATAAAACCTGTAGGACATTCGCGAATAGAGAATACTAAGGAAGGATCTTTATAAGAGCAAATAACATAAACGTTTTATTATTTTTGTCTGTCTCATATCTTTTGGAGCTTGCTACGGCGACGCGGCGTAGCACTGCCTGGCTACGCCGTAGCAAATTCAAAAACTTCTTCTAGGACTAGGGTTGCTCTTATTTCGGCAATTAATGTGTTCTAAAACATAAACATAAAGATATTTGCATAATTCTGTTAACACCGTATCCAAAACAGAAAATCAAATCAAAATGCGAAATAAGATTACAAAAATCGCTTTTCGACGTCAAAATTTTAATAAAGTTACGAAGTTTTGCTCAAACCAAGGCTGGCTCTCGTCTCACACTAATGAAGAATAAACTCTCAAAAAAGGCGATGCGTTATTAGTTTGAACAAACTGGCAGGTTTCATGTTTATACAGTGTTATGTTTTTTTGGAATTAAAGCAATAACACTACATTTTGCATATCAAAAACCGAAATCACGATACCACAGATAATATAATACTAGTTACACGATACCATTTGCTTGGAAAATGAGGGTTTCATTCAAATTCAAAGTAAGTTTTCCAAAAATATTTATTCGACCGAGATGCATCTCCAGTATCGGGTTCTGTGCAGCCACATTAATATTACATGAGCCCCTTTTAAACTCTTATTTTGTTGGAGACTGCAATGTAGTTTTAAAAGCTTTGAAAGAATTGTCGTCTCTTATTCAAACTTAGAGAAACCCCGACAATAGATGCACTGAGAAAAATGTTTGGTTACCAGTAACACATACTTTAAGGACTTCCGTACTTTAGTTAACGTGTTTTTCAGTGTGTGCGGTCCTATAAGAAACAATGGGCTCAATTCTGCGTGGCCGCTAAAATATCTTAATTTAAGTTCGTTGGTTCCTTTCATTCATATGGGAATCGAAAAGGATGGGAGATGAATGAAGTTAATTTTGAATGAATGATATTTAAAATAAGCAGCGCAGCTGTCAAATTCAGCTTAATTTAGTCGGGACGTTTTTAAATCCTTGCTAAATTACGCGTAAAATCGATGTTTGCCCCTTTTCGTTCTTAAGAACGTGAAAGGGACATATGGTTTTTAAATTTAAGTCAGAGCGTAAAATTTAGAATCGGGCCCAATGTGTTCTTTACTATTTGAAGAACACATTGTTTCTACTGTTATCATCTCAGACGATGGATACCTGTTTATCAAAATAGTAGAATGAGTAAGTTCGATTAGAACGTTTCTGGTGAAATTAGTAGAGAAACTTCCATTCATGTCTAACTTTAAATAACAACGAACAATTAAATTGTAAAGAGTGTACGTAACTCTGCTTGCTTTTTTATTTATTTATTACAAAGATTATTTAGATATATAATAAAAGTACTGTCCCACGAAAACCATTCATTTTTACCATTCAAACAGTTCCAGCAGTTTTTAACTAGTCCTCGCTCGAGCAAAGGTACCTACTAATATATGTATTATATTTTTAATATAATTTGTATTTGAAAATAAATTGACTTATTTATAGGTTACAAAATGGGTAGATAAACCCGATTCCCTTTGATTTTAATAACATCCGTAATGTATTGTTGCTTAAATCATGCGTTATTTATAAGCTGCGTATTTATCACCACCGCTGCCATCGGTGTTTACCGCGAGATTACCCCCCTTTATTACGGTTTTATGGACACGCGGTCGTAACCCCCTTTACGACCAATCGCGGGAGCGCCGGCGGCTCTACGATTCGATATTACTTTACAGTTCGGGAAACTAGCTGATTTATTACAGGATAATTACTGTTGTAATTTGCACCGTAGTACTATGAACGCATTAACGGTATCCATTGTTCTTTTAGGTAAACATAAGGTTATGAGGAAGGATCGTTAAGGAGTTATAAACCATAATATGATGTTTTTGTAAGCACGTAGACATTTTCACTTACATAATTATATTATGATACTGCCATAGTGGGTTAAATTTTCGAGGACATCTACCTGTAATTATGTTTTCGGTTATCATCTTTGATTATATATGCATATCACCAAAATTTGATTCTTACTAATCTAGCATCTCGTAGACACTTGGCTTAGCTGCCCAACAAACAAATACGTCGTATAAAGTCTGACTTGTACGACCTAAAGTTGGATAGCAGTCTTACAATGGTAATGAGATGACTACCAGGTCCTATAGATGTCTTTAATGCAACTAATTAGTCGTGCGACGAATATGTCATAGTAAACTGGTATTAGCAACGTTGGGGAGACTAAACGATACGACGTTATATTACAGTCTTAGCTAAAACGTTTGTACGACAACGCAATAGTCATACTAACGTTATAGTCCAATAAACGTTTTTAACACACCAAATTATGTTTTTGGAAAACCTTTATACGACATTTATACAACGTGGATGTTATATAGACGTTTTCATAGTGCCGTTTATATAACAATCAGTACCTTGTTTTACAGCGGTCAATTAAATACTCTTAAATGACTGGGGTGTTTATTGACGACTCAAATATAACCTATATATTACATGATGTCCGTTTAAAGTCCTGTCCTGACTTTAATCAAACTTGCAGTCGCATTTAAGTCAGGTATTGACTTTATAATGATTAGACGGCCATATTTTACGGAAGTTTGATGAAGCTAGCTGTCATGGCGACCATCATCATCATCATCAGGTCGTACAGAGGTAAGTGTGCGACAAAAGCAACATGTCAGACATTTTTATAAAGAAAAACTACTTTTGTTAATGAAAATATAATGATTATAACACAAAATTACGAGGGGGCATGAAAATCTGAATAGTATTCACATAGGTATATTATCATAAAACTTCAGTTCCCAGTCAAACTAAATAGCATGAGAGACAGATAAAGTAAGCAAGATATGAAAATTAAATAACTTTAAATCAATAACATTATTTCCTTGTAGTATTTATTTTACACTAAATTAAATCTTCGAACCACAAACACGTTGCGACGAACATTACTATGAATAAGTCGTACAGGTGTTGTCACTGGACTCAAACAAAACGTTTTAGTCATTCAATAACACCTGTACGGCCACAATACAACAAACGAGTCGTTGTAAAGTTAGGATGCGACTACTGCGCGACGAAAGTGGTTATCACATAACATTTGTACGACTGTTGAATGACGTTAACGAAGTTGGCTCGAGCTTTCTGTATGACCATTATACGACCATTTAGGTCGTATAACTGGGGCCATTTTCGCGTTTAGTAAACGTTATTATAACGTTAGTATGACTTTATTATAGCGATGTATGGTATTCAGATAACGTTTACTTAACCTTTATACGACGTTAAATTGTTACTTGGGTGGGCTTATGTTTTTTTTATATTGGTTGTTATTGACTTTGTAACATTTCGCGTGAATTGGTAGCTTCTTACAAAGATGTGCTTGGCTTGAATGGGATAATACATGTGTAAAGGAATTGATTAGAATAACTTTAATCATAGCTTATTTTTATTTACCTCTAAAGAGATGCAAATGTAATTTAAGTAGTTTGGAATAATAATAAAACGAAAGGGTGTCTTATACTCGTGTCATACATTATAATATTTACTTAAACATTTAGATTAAATTAACACAGACATGTGAAACCTCTGACTAGATTAACAATATTATAGATCCACTTAAACATTTAAGTACAAATAGATAACGACATTTATTATTTCCTTCAAAAATAAATAAATTATCTACTCATTCTCTAGTAAGTATACGCTATTGATTCACATTTTACAAGTGTCACTATTAGCAAAATGATACATTTTACCGCTTAATATCTAAAAATGTGTTTAAAAGAACAACCAGTGATGAAATTGTTCATAGCTGGAACCACACCGGACCATCCAGTCATCCTGCGGACCACGGTATAGAAGCGTGGAGCATGGATCATGATCGTACTGATCTGGAGGGCTTGAACTTTTTTGCGACCCTGCCGCGCCGCTCTAACACCGATCAATCATACTGATATCCACTTACAGGTGAATTCTCTGGATGGTTGCATATTAGAAAAAAATAAAATTTCATCGAGTAATTTTTAAAAGAACAACAAATGAAATAACAAAATATAAAAGACCAAATGTTTTATTCAATGGGGTCAGTTGAACTTTTGATCAATTTGTTCATTTGTTCGTTGTTTTTTTGAACTCTATGAAGTTTTGATTTTCTAATATGCAATGCAACCCTCTGGATAGAGGCCCATTTGAGTTGGATCGCGCGCTCCGCAGTTACCGTGTCCACACCGAGGGGCGAGGCCATAGATATAGGATGTAAGCGCAGCGAAACTATCCTAAATCTATGGGCGAGGCAGCCTTACCAACAGATCGCTCGCGGCAAGGAGAAGAGCCGTGTCCATACCAAACGCTCCAGCCGCGCGCGATCGGATCGTCCGATGTGGTTCCACCTAATGACATTTTCACTATAATCATATAATATTTATTGTTTACAGAAATGGCACATTGACTTATTTAACTTTTCACGCAGAGTGGAGCAATAAGGCTATAAAGAAATGGAGAAAATGCATTTGCCCACTGCTGGGACTTTAAAGAACATTCAATAGGAAATTCGTTTTAGTGATAGCTGAAAACCAACTTAGTTTCAAAGGTTTGAACTGTAAGGTCAAAAAGACGGATTTTTTTCAAATAATATTCTACCGATCGGAAGTTATATAAATACCTACTTATGAAATATAAAAATATAGATGTACATTGGGCGTGTTACACTGCCAAAAATGCGTCTAAATTTGGTTTTGTATATTTGAGTACCTAATTAAACTAAAATTATTCACGAAATAAAATTTGGTTATTTATTTTGTGTGTCGTGGACATTGTGGTACATCATTTTTGCTTTACCTATAATTTTTGCCAGAATATTTTGTACTTAACACAATTCATTGAAATCATTCACTTTTAACCCGGTTTAATTGCATAAGCATCAGATGCCTACTACTACAAAATACTATATCTTGTTTCAACTTGAAAGTAAATTAAACAGACTAACTCGATTTGGACGCGGAAATTGAATATCCGCATCAGTCAAGAATAGGAATGACATGATGGCAGTTCTCTCCGACAGACGCCTGAGCTTTTGATGTCTACCTTCAAACATTTCAAACAATTTACAGCTTTAACGAAGCTCTATGGCTCAATGACTAGACAAAATATGCAAATCATTTGCGATTATAATTTGTTTTACAAATCCCTACCTTCCACCTAAGCAGGTAAGACTACTCCGCTAATATGACTATTATAAAATCCAAGAGCTGGACGGCGGCGTTGAGTGAAAGCGTTGCATTTTGTATAATTACATCAATTTAAATTCTTAGAAGACTAACAAGTGCTACCTCACCAGCAGACACTATCTACAAAACACGCATCCCTCTAACAAAATTATAACAAACATAAAATTATAACAATCTCGATAAACTCTTTTATAAACCTATGGAATTTCTGAAATCATTCTTAGACGTATAGGTACTAAAGTAATACTTCAGTAGGTAAAGCTAACGATATGGAGGAACCCTGTAGGAGAAATTATTACGTCTAAAAAGTACGATAGGAAAGTTTGGTCACAGTTTGGTCGGGGAGGTCGAGCGAAGACGGGTTACACGAAGCATTAAAAAATAATATCCACAAACGCCGCGTGACTCGACTTCGAACCGTACACTTATTGTCTTTATCTTATAGTAGCACGTCTATTCTAATTACCCGTTTTATAAAGCGTCGTGTTTGTGTGTGTGGTATTGCGGCCAGGAGAGCAGCAGCTGTTCGTCGGGGGGCCGGTCGGGCTCGTGCTCGGGGAGCGGGGGGGAGTGCGCGGCGTAGGGCACCCCGCCCATCAGCGCGCCGCTGGAGCGCGAGTGCTGGCGGCACAGCGGCCGGCGCGTCGGCGACTCGCTCTCGTCAGACATCGCGCGCGTCACCGTGATCCGCGGAGACTGTCGCCGCCGCCGCTCGCGCCGCTCGTTCTCCTCCAGCCCCAACGCACGCCCCAGAACAACATGAGGCGGCGCGCGGATCAATGGAATCGCCGACTGCCTCACTCTCGGCTCATCTTCTTGCGAATCTTGCAGCACGTTGCAGGACGCCGCTCGAGGTGCCGGCCGCTCAGACCCTCGCGCTCCCATGGCGGCCGCGTCAGACAGACGACGGGTCGTCGGCGGCCTGATACTCCCAGAGCCAGCTGATAACGAAGGCCGTCTAGAGCCACACGCGCTCGGTGTTCGCGCTTGAATCTCCTGAGTCACCTCGCTCTTTGTCAACCTTTTTCTTCTATAGTTACGTAGAGAATCCCTTAGTAGCCGACTGCGTATACCGTAAAGAATGCCATTGACTGAAGGAGCGGCTGCCAGAAGAGCGGTAGATATGGCTGCTAGCGACTGCGGTGGGACTGCTATAGCGGGCCATATTAAAACGCAGTAGTATGGAAAGTAGAGGATGGCCAGAGAGCCCAATGGTTGAAACATAGCGGAGAGGGCTCGGTGGCGGGGCGGGGGAGGAACGGAGAAGGGATTCCTTTGGTGAGTGACAGTGACCTGAGCCGATATCGTGACTTCATAAATTGCCGCAGCAATCCTGTGTCGGTGGTAGCGCGCGATGCGGAGGATTTTCAGGCTGCAGAAGAGGACTAATGCCGCTGGGAGGACCAGAGTGAGGAGGGCATAGATCAGGCAGAAGGCGAGGGCGGCTGGGCCGGCGCCGCAGTCCGGGGCGCAGCCCCCGAGGCCCACGCTGTAGGCCAGGAGAGGCCGGGCCGCCGCCAAGGGTGACAGTAAGGCTGCCGTCGCCACCCACCCGCTCGCCACACAAATCATTACCTGAAAAGCAAAACAAAAGGTTTAAATCATTTCCATGATACTCGTATTATTAAACTTAAATAAGTAATAGATCGGAAACAATATAGTCATTGATTGGTTTGGTCCAAAATAAACTTGATTGTTTCAAATGGCGCGTATTCAAAACAGCCGCAGACTATTGAATTATTGATTGGGAAGCTTTACGTAATTATTGGGGTGTGCTAGAGTCACATGTTTCATTACTGTTCATTCATTGTTAAGAAAATAAAATATTTACTCGGTAACGAAATATAATTCGACACACTAATACAAGATATCAATTTTGATTGAACAGTTAGAATGGATTAAAAAAAAATCTTTGAGAAAATTTATGATCTTGTTCTGAAAACCGTCGCTTATCTATGAGCCCGCTCTACATTTCTTTTGACTTCTCAGTGTGAACCCGCGCACTATCAGACCAATACCGCTTGAATAGACTCCTCCAAACTCAGGTTTAGGGCGGCAGCTATAACATGCGCGGGTGCACGGAGCGGGCGCCCGCTTACGCTGGTGATAAGGAATTTTTAATACTCACCGGCTTAAATAAACCGCTTAGGACGCGGGCGCCAGTCAGCTTATCCTGGTTGATAGTAATGCCTTAGTGGACGTAAGCGGACGCCCGCTCCGTACACCTGCGTAAGTTTTAGCGGACGCCCTTATGGTGCGAATGTAGAGCAGTACCCCTACCATGAGTTGCTAACGTAACTTACGCGCTCGATATCGACTACGTAAACGTGCATTTAGTATGGAGAAATTTTACTTCAGATAACTGTCAATAGATGGCGTAGTTTTAATTCCATACTAAATGCACGTTTACGTAGTCGATATCGAGCGCGTAAGTTACGTTAGCAACTCATGGTAGGGGTACTGCCCATAGAAGCGACGATGTTAAAAATAAATTGACCTTCCTCGCAGAGACAATAGCGGCGTAGTGCAGCGGCGCGGCGATGGCGGCAGCGCGGTCGGCGTGCAGTCCGCACACCGTCCACAGCTGCAGCGGGTGCAGCGCGTGCAGCAACGCGCCGCAAGCGCACGCACCACCCCCCCCGCACAGCGCCGCGCCGCTGGCCAGCGCGCCCACCGCGCCCAGGTGCACCAACAGCACGGACGACGGAGACGCTGGCTGGAAACAAAAGAACACATTTGATTTTAGAATTCTATGATTTGTTATGTTTCTTCTCTTTTTTTCTGCTTATGGCACTAGTTAACTTTGTGCCAGTGTCGAGTTATTAAAAGGTAGGGAAACTAAACCAACAACTTCTTATTTTATTTTACTTTATTTAGGTACAGTCATTTACAGAACGAACAGACCTATTAGTTCCATAGATTATTTAGAATACATTTACTGAAAACGTTGAAAGATAATCTAATTAGATTAGGTAGAAGACAGGAACTTGTTTTTAAAATAGTGCAATGAGCTATTAAAAATATCAACATCTGAAAACAGGTGTATAAATTACATGCTCGCCATAAAAAAACTACTTATTATATTTACTGCTACTCTTTGCTATTGAAAATAATGATTTTCTGCTCCTGCCTGCGAGTGCCGGGTATCCTGAACAAGACATCCTGCAACAATGCTTGGGCATCAACAATACAATTAACATCTTTGAATAAATACGTGACATTATCACGATCACAACGATTAGAAAGAAACGAAGACTGTGGGATTGTGGGATTGATAATTATCATTTTGAAGTGCAAATTCATGAAACACTTATTCAAGTTAATATTATGCAGGTAGGTACGCGAGTCTTTAAATTGTTACATTGACATTGACTTTGTTAATCTAGAGTACACAATATGATATTGCTGAAAGGTAAACACAAGCATAATTAGATAGTGAAACTAAATTACTACATAGTATAAAACAAAGTCGCTTTTTCTGTCCCTATGTCCCTATGTCCCTCCCTTTGTACGCTTAAATCTTTAAAACTACGCAACAGATTTTGATGCGGTTTTTTTTAATAGATAGAGTGATTCAAGAGGAAGGTTTATATGTATAATACATGCATAATATACTTAAGAATAATCCACAATAACCATTTCCCCGTGCGGAGCCGGGGCGGGTCGCTAGTTGTGTATAAAGGTTTATTTTGATACTAGCTGTCCGCCCGCGGCTATACGCCCGCGTTGTTTTTTTTCCCTTTTTTTTCTTACCTTTTAAACCTTCCCTGGACTTTCATGAATATTTCAAGACCAAAATTAGCCAAATCGGTTCAGCCGTTCTCGAGTTTTAAGCAGACTAACGAACAGCAATCCATTTTTATATATAAGAGAAGATAACGATTCGACTTGTCAAAAGTGTTTATCGCGGTAGAAATACGCATAAAATAGTAAAACCTACAATGGCATTCAACAACATGCCCTATTAAATTCTAGGAAGTAAACAGATATTCCCAAATTAGATACTGTACGTGTTATCTAAGAGCTTCTATAAATGGGTCTGGCGTTAAGTCTTGGAATGACAAATCCAATTTGCGCCACCAAGCTAGGTTAATCTAGAATCCAGTTGCTCCGAGCTTCATGGAACTCTTGAACGAATATTAGTTGTGTTCGGAACACGGCGGAAGTGAACGATTTCAAATAATTGCCAGAGGGGTTTCTAAGATGTATGCTTCTGAGATTAAAAACTATTATGCAATTTTTCAATTTTTTAGGGTTCCGTAGCCAAATGGCAAAAAACGGAACCCTTATAGATTCGTCATGTCTGTCTGTCTGTCTGTCCGTCCGTCCGTATGTCACAGCCACTTTATTCCGAAACTATAATACCTATACTGTTGAAACTTGGTAAGTAGATGTATTCTGTGAACCGCATTAAGATTTTCTTACAAAAATAGAAAAAAAAAAAAATTTAGGGGGCCCCATACATAGAACTGAAATTAAAAAAAAAAAATTTTTCATCAAACCCATACGTGTGGGGTATCTATGGATAGGTCTTCAAAAATAATATTTAGGTTCCTAATAACATTTTTTTCTAAACTGAATAGTTTTCGCGAGACGCGCTTCCAAAGTGGAAAAATGTGTGTCCCCCCCCCTCTAACTTCTAAAATAAGGGAACGATAAAACTAAAAAAAAAGATGTGCATTACCATGAAAACTTCCAACGAAAATTGATTTGAACGAGATCTAGTAAGTAGTTTCTTTTTAATACGTCATAAATCGTAAACCGCAATTTACCTTTCACTATTATCAAAACTATGCTTGGGCTATGCTTGGAGTTTCCTTGCGTGATCGAATCAGGAATGATGAGATCCGCAGGCGAACCAGAGTCACCGACATAGCCCGAAGAATCGCTACACTTAAGTGGCAATGGGCTGGGCACATTGCACGTAGAACCGACGGCCGTTGGGGCAGAAAGGTTCTTGAATGGCGACCGCGCGCCGGAAGACGTAGTGTGGGCAGGCCCCCCACGAGGTGGACCGACGATCTGGTGAGGGTCGCGGGAAGCCGCTGGATGCGGGCAGCGCAGGACCGATCATTGTGGAGATCCTTGGGGGAGGCCTTTGTCCAGCAGTGGACGTCTTTCGGCTGAGATGATGATGATGATTATTAAAACATCGATCAAAGTCACAACGAACTACAAAAACTTTTATATTATGTTACTGGCTGCTACGGAACCCTTCATGGGCGATTCCGACTCGCACTTGGCCGCTTTTTACCATTCGAACGAAACAAAGTGATAAACTTTATGACTAACTGTCCGCCTGTTTTTCGACTTTTCCCGAGGAAATGAGATATGTTCCCGAGGTAAAAAGTAGCCCATGTCACTTTTCAGCTCTCAATCTATCTCTTAGCAATAAATTAGGTTAATACATTGCTTTGTTTCAGTATAAAAGAAGGACAATCAAAGAAACCTACTTTCGTATTTATATCCCTATACAATAACAGTAGTATGGATGATGTTACTGTAATTTTATGTTACCCCTCGTTACTGTTTACTTTGAAATACAATTCGTTACGGTGAATCTTCAGCATATTGATATGAACAAGATCTCCTGACCTATATTTTTTTTTTCACCACACAAGTATTTCCTTTTCACGATAAATATCAGAAGGGTACAATTTGTCATTCAAGGAGCGAATGCGTAAGTAGGGGCTTATTGCGTTATTTGCCTTCCAAGTTGATATTGATGCTGGCACCAATAAAAAATCCTTCCAAATGACGGCGCGTGACGTGACATTCCCGTTGGCCTTTATGCTGAAAACTCATAACAACTCGCTTTATGACCCGCCGTCGTAGAATTCCAGGAAAAGTTCAAATATTCTTCGTTTCATTTTCAATAATTGGTTATATTTTCATGAAGGAGGTGGAGTAAACTCAGAAACTCTTACACTCGTTTTCAATAATTGATATCCCAATTTTTCATATTCTTTATGTATGTAGTAATTAAAATGTTCTGTAAATTCACCCAGTCCACCGAACAATATTGCATGAATTCCTTTAGTTATATGATTATTATATCAATAGGTATCAATATACCTGTTACAATTTACATGTTAACAAAACACATAGGTACAAGAAGTAGGTAGGGTGCTTGCACTAATAGCTGTTGTCGATTTAAGCGGATTACTAACTATAAAAATTAAAGAAATCGTACTTATCTACTGATCGACGTTAACTTTTGCCTTGTGAATAATAATGTTAATGAATGACATGGGTGCGGAATTTGATATCAAAATTGAAAAAAAATGTACCAATACATGACTGCCTTTTCTTCAAATTTCAAATATGAAGCGACTTCCGAATGTCAATCGACGGACGTTGCATTGCTATGATAAAAATATTATTTAATTTAAAATATTTTTATTTTTTGTGTGCTGGTCAGCTTTAGGTGACTGGACTCCTATATGTACCTATTTAAATAACAAAATAAAGCACCTTAGTCGATTCTATTCAAGAGATAAAATTGATCACATCTTTTTATAGGACATTTAAAAGATTGATATAAAAATACATGTTGATGAGAAAGGGGTATATAAAACAAGCCAAATTAAAGAATTATAAAAAAACAGTGACAATAATATGCATCGACAAGATTTAATTACACGCTAATGTTATTGTATCATCAAGTGTGAAACTAGACGCCACATTTGGATTTGGAGCCTAAGATAATGAAGTAAATGCTTAAACATCGATTTGTTTTTGTGTTTCTAAGAGTCTTGAAGTACACACGATCAAATTGTGCTTGGAGGCTGTATGATATATCTATTTATCAAGATGATGATCAAGACGATGTAGCGTTTGTGTGAAATCAACGACTCTAGCTACTAGTAGCTAAAGGGCTGTTGGTTCATACATTCTGATATCTATGGTTGATTCGGGGGGGTGCGAGTTCAAGTCTCGGCATGTACAGTCAGCTGCAGAGAATGCTACCCAGCTGCGCCAATACATACAATTTTTTTCCACTGTTTTTAACGACGGAAACTCATTACGAAGTTAGATGGTGGCGCAGTTGCGGAGTATTACATAGATTTTTGCCGGGGTGGATTCCTAATTCTAAATCAGGCTGTACCAATTCATTTTCGATTTTAAAATTTTCAATTACGCTTATTCCAGATTTTACGGTGATGGATAACATCGTGAGAAATCTTGCATGATCTGTAATTAAGGGTAGGCTCGAGGAGCTCAGCCGAAAGACGTCCGCTGCTAAACAAAGGCCTCCCCAAGGATCTCCACAATGATCGGTCATGCGCTGCCCGCATCCAGTAGCTCGACCATATTTGAGGTGTCCCACAAATTACGACTGATTATTTGGCTGTATCTGGTAATATTGCATAGGGTGTGAATGTTTTGATTCCATGGCTTCTGTATCACGCGGTTTTCTCACGCGATCTCCATTTACTTGATCATTTGTGGCTCTTCAGAATCAGTTTGACTTTCGCGTTTGGTCGTTTCATTAGGTTCCAATGGATATCGATATATTTCTTTGATTTAGTATACTTCAATTATTAATTAATGTATTGATCATTTTATGTGTCTATTCTATGTTTAAATAAATAAAATATTCCCATTAATTTTTCAAGCAATAAACAAATAGCAATCTTATTGTTGTACCTATACCACAGAAGTATAAGTATAGTCTATATTGTGTCTTATAGGTCCCTGGGAAGAAAATAGGTAATTATGTTTTATTATTTCATTCGACGACTCTCTCTTGATCAATTAAAATTAATGAATCAACGTATTATTTATTTTGTCAAAAAGTTTGATTTAAAGTAATAGTTTAAAATGATCAGCCAACCGAACACTATTTGCAATATTAAACTATGTTATCAAAACACTTTATAACACTTTAAGTATACCCTGTACATTCTCTGAAATTCATAACAGGTATTTCTGACTAAAATTTGTGGCTTCTTTACAGTTACCACAACTGCGCAAGTAGGTTCCTGCCAGAAGTCCCTTTTACAAGCGTAACGTGATCTAACACATTTTAACCTTTTACGTGAGTTTTCGAAGCAAAGGTTACATAAATAGAAATAGGAGTCGGTTGGCCGTAGGGCGGGCGACCCTATGAAATATTAAAACGAGACGCGACGCCCTTGTACTGAAATGGGCCTATATCGTGCACTACACACCTGAATATGAAAGGGATACAGGAAAGACTGCTTTCTAAATCAGAATCAGTTTTTTTTTCTGATTCTTATTCTTTCATAAAACAGTGTGATGCTTACTGATTTTTTTGCCACTTTTTTTCAAAATAAAATATATTTAATTAACTAGATTTTCGCCCCGCTCGGTTTCGCCCGTGTTAACAGTTTTTTCGTGGAAATAAAGTATTTTCCCGCGGTTAAACGTAGCCTATGTGTTATTCTGATGTATAAACTATATTATTGTAAAGTTTCATCAAAATCCATATTACGCTCTATCTTAATTTTAAAAACCATATTATGTCTCTTTCATTCACGTTCTTAAGAACGAAAAGGTACAGGTCTTCTTCTTCTTCGAGTCAATGGTCATATTTGTTTTGCCCAGTACTCTGCAACAGAAATGGCGCAATCTGTTGCCCCAGACAGATCCTTCTTGGTGCAGGTAAGGGATAGGTGATTGATAACTTGAATTTAGAGATGTCAAACATCGATTTTCACGTAGTTCGCACTAATTTAGCAGGCATGCAAAAACATCCCACTTAAATTAAGCAGAATTTGACAGCTGCTCTACTTATTTTAAATATCATTGATTCAAAATTAATTCATCTCAAATCCTTTTCCATTCCCATATGAATGAAAGAGACCAACAATTTAAATTTAGAGATTTTAGCGGCCACGCCGGAATTGAGCCCATTATTGTGTGCGTTTAATAAAGAAAAACCACATTGTGTAGCTACAACCTTTGGCTACAACTATACCATTAACTGAATATGTACGCCAATATTTTTGTGCTATTGAAATACACCACCACCAGTGGGAATTTTCGATTGAAATTGAATCAATAAATGTGACCAACCGGTAGGTGTTTGTTATTTGTTAAAAGTTTAAAATTTTCGTTTTTGTTGATAGCGTGATCAAAATTAATAATTATTATTATAAATATTATATTCGGGTGCAAATGCTTGATATGATAACTAAAAACATAGTGGACTTAGGACGCATTCTAAAGGAAACGTGTAGAATTTTATTATTTTAATCTTGTCGTTTAATTCCCTATTCTTCCATACAGCTAAACTATAGCTACCAATTGAAAATAGCTCATAAATAGGTACGTAATATTAATTCCCTAGGAAGATGCAAAACCATTAGCTAGACAGCAACATTACAAATATTTTATTAATTAAAGCAGAATGTACTAATTTAGCGGTATCGATGCGGAAATTGCCGTCATCTCACGTGCCCCCCTCCCCCGTCCCGGCTGTTTCCCGCCTTCACCCCTCTTCCTGCTAGCAACAAGTTGTAACGTGGTTTTTCCGTTTCCTCCACAGTCCCCACATTTAACCAACTCGTTCTATTTACCACACAGCTTTAAGTTACTTACAGTTGAATATTTTTTGCTTTCTCTTTGAATGTTTTTTTAAATTGCAATTTTTCTAAATTCGAATTGTTTCTAAGCAGATAAAAATACTTACCACTTTCCGAAGTCGCGACGACGTCGCGTCGAAACTAATAAATATCGAGTACGTGAGAGAGTTTATGTTATGCTTAGCATTGGCTTGTTCTAAAATTGAACATTAATTATACACAATATTATGGTGTGATGATTATTATGGTCAAAAAAATATAAGTGATATTTTTTTCAGTAAACTGAAAAAATATTGAAGAAAGAAGGAGAAAAAAAAACCATTGCGTGTTGGTGGGGTTTTTTCTTACTCTCATTCACCAATGTATCTATCGGCGAAAGCAAAAAAAGTGAACTTATGTAAAAAAAGCACTTTATAGTGCCCAATAATACTAAGTATAAATTAGATTTCTTTGTGCGAGCGGAATGTTAATATCATGACGCAAATAAATGATCCAGTAAGCGTGTTCTTTTGTTATAACTTAAATAAACAAATGTCAAACTTCCTTCAAAGAATTCCTAGTCAGGAAAGCAGTTCGTTTGTTCGCCGGATAGAGCAAACAGCGAATAGTCAACACAAAGTTACGTTCCGTCTTCATTTCACATTCTGCGGACGTGTTCACATTATTTTAGGAATATATTTAAACTACTAAAATAATCGTTCCAGCTTTAACATCCAAAACATGAAAAATAATACTTTGCAGCAATTCTAGCATTGATATACATAGTTAATCATTAATTGTAAATAGCTTAGTGCTGCGGATTTGGTCCCTACTAGGCCACGCCTAAGCTGCTAACATGATTTAAAAAAGTTCGCCCGCGCTAACAGGTTTTCCCGTGGGAATGAGGTATTTTCCCGCGGTAAAAAGTGGCCTATGCGTTAATCCAGGTTGTCAGCTAACTCCAGCTAGCTAACAACCTCCGTAGTCAAGGGGATCAAAAGCTCGTCTGACGTTACGGAGGTTCCGGGTTCGAATCCCGGTGGGGATCCGTAGAACAAATAATATCACTTTATGAGACCTTCCCCAGTTTGGTTAGGACATTGCAGGCTGAATCACCTGATTGTCCGAAAAGAAAGATGACCCCGTGCTTTGGAAGGCACGTAAAGCCATTGGTCCCAGCTACTATCTACGGATGTAGTGGTTATAGGAGCCATGTCGGAAGCCTAAGGCGGCGGTTCAACAATTACGACACCAGGGTTTCTGAGGACTTTCACTTGATGTAGAAGAAGCTAACTCCATGCCAAATTTTATTAAAATCGCTCCAGCCGTTAGACGTGAAAAAGTAACAAACACACACTCACACGCTCCCAAACTTTCGCCTTTATAATATTAGTGTGATGTGTTTTCAGATTCCCGAGGAGGCTATGTCACTTTGCATCAGGGTTGCTGCCACTGTCAGCTTAGCCTTAACTGTAATCTCCATACTAATTGTTAGAGCCTCATGGACTCATCGTACTGATCCGAAAGGTACCGTCGTAGCGCTCGGAGGGAGCTCTATCTATCTCATAACAGTCCTCGTCAGAGATAACACAGATAAATCTTCAAGCAATATTTATTGCACACGAAATATTACATTGGAAATATAAAAATGTCATCCAGGCTGCGGCTAGCTGCGATGCGACCGTCTGTCTGCCGGCAACCAAATTCAAAAGATTATATATTACTTTTTATTTAAAATACCAGAAATGCGGAAAGAGGTTGCCAGCACGAAAAAGGCAAGCATGTAGGACGCATGCATGCCACAGTATCCCTGAATAATAAAGTCTACAATAACCCACCTACTGGACTAACTGAGTGGTAAAACACTTGCCTCACATTAGGGAGATTCCGAGTTCGAATCCCGGTGTGGGCCTCGTCGAACAAAATGTCACTTTGTCAAACTTTCCCCAGTTTGACAAGGACATTGCGAGCTGAATTACCTTATTGTCCAAAAGAAACTTGATTCCGTTTTTCGGGAGGCACGTTAATTCCGGATGTAATAACTACATGTAACAACTACATGTACGGATGTAGTTGTTACACGGGCCATTAATAGGTCTCAAAAGTCTTAGGCGGCGCAATAATTCTGACACTGGAGGGTTTGTGAGATAGGTTAACCTCGAAACCCACACGATGAACAAGCAAGATCTATCTATCTCTCTCTTGGTAGCAAGGTGTTGCAATAATCCCCACTGATTTTACTAGCTTTCCGCCCGCGTTAACAGGTTTTCCCGTGGGAATGAGGTATTTTCCCGCGATAAAAAGTAGCCTTTGTGTTATTTTGATGTATAGGTCAATTCAGTAGTTTTTACGTGAAAGAGACATACATCCATACTTACAAACTTTCGCGTTTATATATAATATTGATTACGATTCAACATAAAACTTTCTTTTTCATACATTTTCAGGTCGGTCAGATTTTCCTGCGCTGCACAATAAATCTTTAACAAGAAACAAGCGGCAAATTCCCGAATATAAGCACTTCAGTCTCCAAGAAGGAAAGGACGTTATCGGGAACAACTATAAATACGCTCCCGACTATTGGCCCAGGTATGTTCCTTGGGAAGTGTAGTTTATCAGGGACTAAAACACATTATACTGCACGGTAAGGAAGTGCGCTGCGCAACTTACGGAAAGAACAATATACACGAATAAAGCAACTTTGAAACATACTTATACGTGGAAATATTTAAATTTAAATTGATATTGTTTTTTACTAATAAAGGTTACTATTTTGCATTGTTATATTGTTTTTATGTTATATACTCTTAGAACATAAATAAAAGTATATACGCTACATTTTATAATATAGGTCTCAGATAAGCTTAGGTTTGAATCTGCAGCAAATGTTATGATTTTGACTACATTTTTAGGGTTAGAAATAAATAATTTATTATTTTTAATGCTAATTAGTTCATACGCGTTCGTAAGCTATGTAATATATTTCCAAATTATGTATATTTGTTGCACAGTGTACCATCACCGGCGCCTGGGCCGAGTTTGAACGACATAATCCTTGAGTCCAATGATGGCCAGTACCACGGCCTCTCGCGACGGTATAAAGGAGAAGAGGCCAATGTTATGGCTTTCACGGAGCGTCCGCGCCCCGAATATGTAAATAATTATAATAATTTATACTACAGCACAAACATATTCAAATAACGGGCCTCTACATGCTGGCTTCGGCCAACCGTAGAGGTTGGTTGGGTCCGGGGTACACGAGTCCCGAGATAAGAGGAAGTCATACATATTATGTATGATAGATATAGGTAGATAAATATGTAGTTTATTGCATAAAATTTGCACACACAAAAATATAATCAATTCAATAGTAGAACAATCTCAAATATACATAACTATAATTTTTATATCTTTTTTTATGTAAGTAGGTAGTTTTATTTAACATAGTTTTATTTATACGTTTTACCGAATAACATAGGCTACCTTTTACCACAGGAAAATGTCTCATTCCCGCGGGAAAAACTGTTACGCGGACAGAGACGTGGCGGAAAGCTAGTTAACAATAATGTTAATTATGAACGAACCCTATGTGGTGCAGCAATGGTCAGGTTAATTATGAACGAACCCTATGTGGTGCAGCAATGGTCAGGTTCAGTGGAAAATCACATTTTCGTAGCACCAAAAGGGACCAAAGAATTAGGTGCCTCAATATGCAAAAATGGTTTCTTGGTCGGAAGATGTGGCGAGAGGAGGTAGATGCATTTGTGGGGGGTACCATAGCTCGAGATCGGGAAAAGTGGAAGGAAGCGACTGCGGTCTTTGCCTTGGAGTGGGATAGACATAGCTAGAAAAAAACCGTTCATAGACGTACGATAGTCCTATTACTTTAAATTATGTATAAAATTAAGTATATGCTTTAATTAGGCAAACGAAGTACCTATGCCCCGCAATATAATATATTACTTTTGAATATAATACAGCTTTATTACAGGTTTCAGAGAGTACTATTTCCCAGTATTTTTTATTGGGTGTAACAACTCCCCGATTCTACGAAAATGAATTGTTGCGGTTGCGTCAGAGCCAAGTTAATATACACAAGTTGATGACCACAGTTAGAGCACCTCCTAAAGTGACCACTCCGGTATGTCATCATCATCACCATTACTTAAAGACTTCAAAGTCAAAATCAAAAGTCTTTGTATTTAAGTATTTGTATTTAAGTTTAGGATAGTTACTTGCAAAGATGTTATAAGTACTACTTTATCCTTGGTTACATGTTTTTTTCTGGCGAGTTGAGTTGAGTTGAGTTGAAAAAACTGGCTGTCTTTTGTAGTCGTCGGAAGAAACTTCACGGGCATTACATACCTATACATGCAATTTTTTCTCGTATTTGGAATTACTTTTAACTGAGGTCTAAAATCCGTGTGGTTATAAATGAATAACAATCGATTAAAAGCAAATTCCCCTTACAGATGTTAGCTAATTTTTTCCTGCCCAACTATCCAAATGGCATACTGCCGGTGATGAAGGATATGCGGAGAATGATGGAGAACGTTGAGGATCCATACCAAGTGACTCAGCTCCCACCAAGGGTCGCAGAATTTATCAGGCAGAAGGTTAAAATTACAGGGTAAAATATTCTTGGCAAATAATGTTTTATTACTAAATAAATACAGTGATGGCTTGGCATATGCTAAAAGGACATGCCTTGCCATTCCCGGGAAATTTCTGTTCTCAGGAATATTCCCAACAAAATTTGCTGTTCAAGCTGGTTAGATGTGGTAGACCGGGTTGGTGTTTTCCGGTTAGGTACCTAACGACCCGACCGACCCCACAGATCTCACTGACCCGTCCTAGTTGGCCTCACCCGAAAATTAGCATTCTTAGTTTGGGAATCACTAGACATGCCCAGTCAATGGCTATGAGCAACTTTTCTAAAGAAATAGAAAAATAATCTGCACTCTACGCGGCAATTACTACGAAATAGTAATTTCAATTGGACAGTTTGTATGGAAGAGTTAATAGTTCTTTTTCTTTGTAGAAAGTAGCTTCCTATTGGCGAAAGAATCATTTAAATCGTCCCAATAGTTTCTGAGTTTATTCATTACAAAAAATAATACTAATCTTACAAGAATTTTATTCTATAATAAGTCAATCTAATTTTTTTGTACCCGTTTTTTCAGAAGTCAAGAAATACCGCCATATAAGTATAATCCGGGAAAATTTGCTGTCCATACATATCCTCCACTAGAAACGATACCTCCGGGTTTGAATAGTCCTGTTAAACTCTTCCATCACATGTATGGCACTACGACTAGCAAGTTACGCACAAGAAGACCTAAGTGGCAGCCTACAACAACTATAACAACGATGAAGTCTACCAAAGACGAAGAGTGAGTATATTGTAATTATTTTCTGATATAATGATTTAGGTTCAAAGTTCAAAAGTTCAAAGTATTTTTAACTTTAAGATACTTACAACACTTAAGTCAGTTACATAATTATTTTGTAGCGAGTTCAGAATTTTGGCTGTCTTCTGTGGAGAAGAACTTGCCGGAAGAAACTCCACAGGCGTTGCATCTTTCCAAAATATTAATAAAAATATATAAATTATTGTTGTTTGTTGTTTTATGGTGTTGGTTCTATTCTAAGTATTTCCACGGCGACCATTCTTTCTGTCTGTCTGACTCCAGAAAACCTATCAATGTTCCTGTGCGACAATATAGGCAACTTACAGAGAGAAAAAACGTACTTCGCTCTTAATTCACTAATCTTTTAGGCAAGTTTTAGTAGTGAAAAAAAGAATAGACTATCGTCTTTGACTTCTGGTGCACTAACAAGAACATTGTTTTTCTTTCTGTTCCGGTTCTCAGTTGCCAATGTGGCGGTTCTTTCTTATTAAAATAATGATGGGTGGGTGTACTCATATACTTTGCTTAGAATATATATATGTCGGAGATTGAAGCCAGATTGATCGTTTAAATCGATTGTAAACATCGATGACAGTTTTTATTTACGTTCTTGAGTGTCAGAGGGTAGAATCGATATAGTTGACCGGTGTGAAGTTGGCGCGGTGACGTTTGACAGGAGGCCCTACTACCGGGAGTGGGACCGGGTGGTTCACTCACATAAATAGCGCTGCTCAGGGCGGGCGAGCCCTTTTGGTAGATCTGCAGCCGCGTTGATAACTTTGTGTGTCAGGGATTTGTTGCGATTCTGGTAGACGTACTAGTCCGGTGTGTTTTGTGATGTGTGATTCGATGTGAGATCGGAATGTATGTTGACATAATGGTTGTTGGAATATTGTTTGTACCACAGTCCAGTGGTGTCTGTAAACCGTGAGTAAAGTGATCTAATTATCGTGTCCCTAGCAAGGTTGGCTAGGTTATGTGATATTCGTATGGTGTTAGCTATGGCATTGTTATCATGACCGCGGGTAGAGTAACTGTAATATGGTCGAGTTACATAAGGTCCGGGCGGGGAGGCCCCTTGGTTGGCCAGTTTGTAATTGTTCAGTGTTTTCCATGCCAGTTTCCCCTTATGGCATTTTGATGGTGCTCGGATCTACCTAAACCCCTTTTAGGGATTGATTAGGTCCCGATCCTTCATGATAACAAGTAACCGAGTCTATGTTGGTATAGTGTGTTCCAATTAAGATGGAATTCGATATAGTTGGTAAAGTCTGTTTCAATAGTGATGACAAATTGGGGTAGTCCTGACAAAGATAGTGTATGATGTTCCCTAAAGTTATTGTAGCATACGCCCACGCTTAATGTATTTCCGAGTGTAGCCCTTTTCGGGTTTTCTTTATTTATTTGCTTTCCCCACCACCGTTTTGTCTCTATTTCCGACATATAAATATTTTTATTACAGATATTTGCCAGAAGAAACGGATGAAGAATATGATCAAAGTACAGCCCGCAGCTTTTCACCGACACAAAGCAAACCTCTGCAGGTAAAGAAGGTGAAAGAAAATTACATTTATGATGCAACAAGTACAAATGTAATACATTTACTGGGACGAAATAAAATGCAAACTACTGTCAAATCACGACTTCTAAAAGCACAGACTGCAGAATCAACAATATCGAATACGCCTGAACTCAAAGAACTAGATTTGGCGAAATCTGGGCGTAGAAAACCTGACATTGATTCGGTATTATTAGATTCTAAGCTCTTAGAATATGTGAAAGAAAATAAACAAAACAAAACATTAGCTTATCACAGTACCATCAATCCCCAAAACATATCAAATGATGATGATATAAATGATGATAAGAAACAACCGACAAGAAAAAAGTTTGGTGTGATGAATGATGAGTTAAAAGCTCTTCTTATGGGAGATGATGAAGAACCGTCTGAATTGGCGAAACTAGGTGACTTGTTAAACGATAAAGACTACGTAGATCCACATACCGCAGATATCAAAGAGTTACCAAAGAACATATTGTTTCCACTAGTAGGTAAACAAATATAAATATGGAATGTAAAATATAAATAGAGAATGTATGTATATCATTTTAGAATTTAATGCTCACATCAGTTATAATAATAAGAAATAAATTATTAATTTAAATTATTCATTTTCATCTTTACTAATGAGACGATTATAATAGGCCCCTCAACCCTACATCCAATTTCTACTCAATAGTTTTGCACCTGTACAACTGAGCTTTCTCTGCTTAATTCGACCAGTACCAGTTATGCTATTTAGATTGATTGGTTAGGTACTAACGAAAAAAATGGCGAGGAACAAATTATTAAATAAAAAATAAATAAAAAAAAAACAAAAATATTTATTTCCATTAAAAGCAATAAAAATAACAACCAATTTTTGGAATCTTCCTTTTAAGCATAAAATGCCTGTATCAGGAAGATTCGCTCTTCCAAAAACGTTATAATATTAACAATAAGTACTTAACTTATTGTTAATAATATAAGTACTTAACCTATTAATTAAAAATATGGCACTTAGTCTAAATATAAATACAATCGGTATATTATATAAAAGTACATACAATCGGTATATTATATATAAAGTTATGAAAGGAGAGTGTGTGAGTGTGAGAGGATTTATAAATAAAATAGCCACGTACAATACAGTTTTTATCATTTTTATCATTTATAATTTAGTAGGGTTTCAGTTTCCTTATAGTTTATTGTTTTTATCCATGTGATTAGTGCACTCTTACATTCATGGTAAGATTTACAATATATGCCTATTTCTTTATTTAATCTATTGTATAGATACATTACCCGGTTATTAAATTGTATTTTTGCAAAGACTGTTTATTATTAGGCCGCTCAAATCGACAGCCTCGATAAGCTCCGATACCCACACGGATTTCCGTATCATCATATTTTTTGTAACTGATCCACAAACAGGTGAACCAAACAGTGTTTGGTAAACAGATTCTGATATCAATCTCTTTTGAAAACATCATCCAACGAAACTTGCTTGTTTGATTCTCAGAACCATAAATAGAATAGACATAGTCACAACTTGTCAAATGTCAAAACATGTAAAGTTGGTATGTATGTACCTGATTGTTGCATACAGACAAAATTCTAATATGCGAAAAAAGATGTAATAAAATTACCGTGATGTTTCCCAAATGAATCACTTTATACCTGAGGAGGGAATAGACTGAATTTGCTCTATTCTGCTCCTAAATATTCAACACATATTGTAACTGTATGTACTGAGGAAGTCGGTTAGTAATTTTGTTGCTTTTTACCTTGAGACAATACCGAGTTTCATTCGGTTCTTTTTCAGCGTAGCAATACGCTAGGTACAGGTTAAACTTGATTATTTTAAGCCTGTCCAATCAACAAAAGCTACTGAAATAACTTGAACTATTAAAAGTAATCCAGGTCATTGTTATTGTTATTACGCGTTACATTATTTACTTGTTCTAATTAAGAGGTGGTTTCATACAGTTATTTCGATATTATTTTTACAAGTTTCGTAGAGGTTTTGGATCTGACTGAATAGAAAGACATAGTACCCGTTATATTATAATAATAGTTCTGTTATGACCCTAATGAGGGAAAGGAAATAGATCAATATTCGAGAGAGACATAAGCTGTGCCTGTTGTGTCTACTTTTTTAATACCTGTATTTGTAAAATGTTTCTGTGCAATAAATAATAATAAAATAAATAAATAAACAAATGTAAAGAATTCTCCAAGAGCTGCACATTTGACATCAATGAAATTTAAAATTGCTAAATGTCTTTAATTTTTTCGTAGGAGAAAATATGTATGAATTTAAGTGGATGCTTAGGACCGCATTCTCTACTATAAAATAAGTAGAAAGCAATTCTTACAGTTGATAAGATTTTCTGTCGAATACAAAAAACACTACTGACGTGAATATAAATTTCAGGTTTCTTATTATATAGCTGAATGAATTATTTAGGCTTCCACCATGTGTTGCATCTTTACCTGCTGTGGTTGGATGATCGATCTTGTCCAAAGGTAAGCCTGTTTACTCCTCTTACTCATATTCTATTCTCGTTGCATATAATGTAAATTTAAATCGGCACCACTAAACGTACTGCACCACGATTCAAGTCTAGGAATTTCCGTAATGTGAATGTGAGGCCAGCGTTTTACCACTCGACAACAGCCGCTGTACCTACTAGATTGTTGACATTATAATAAAGCAGTCTGTTAACGTTTGTTTTTTTTTTAAACTGGCGACCATTGGTGCAGAAAATGGCGACTACGCAATCGAAGACGCAGCGTGGGTCGGCCCGTTTACCGTGGACCAATGATGCGATCTGTTGACAGGGTCGTGTAAAGCCGCTGGTTAGGGTTGCTACACACAGGCGGGCCGGCATATTGGGTATTGCATAGATAGATAGTGGGCTTAAGTTTATGGTCTCTTTCATTCTTATGAGAATCGAAAAGGATGTGATATATAAACTTAATTTTGAAGAATGATATTTAAAATAAGCAGTGCAGCTGTCAGTCTCGCCTCGACGTCGAAAAGTGATTTGTAAAATCTTACTTCGAATAAAACATTTGTATATTGAATTTTTGAATTTTGAATTCAGCTTAAATTAAAGTGGGATGTTTTTGCATGCTTGCTAAATTAGTGCGAACTACGCGTAAAATCGATGTTTGACATCTCTAAATTTAAGTTGACAATCACTTTTAGTTCTTAAAAATGTAAAAGGGGCATAATAATATGGTTTTTAAATTTAAGTTAGAGCGTAATATTATGTAGAATCGGGCCCAGTGCTTGATCAAAAGGGGGACTGCTGAGCCGAAAATGCTGACCTCCTTACGTGTAGCAACCCAGAAGATCTCTGAGGGAAAGATGCTGAAATGACTATGATGTTTACGTATAAAATACAGAGCATGGGTGTTTGCGATGTCCTGCTGCATCAGCTCGGCCATCTGCTGTTTCCTGCTCACCGCCTCCATGTCGGGCGTGGCTCTTGGATACAACTACTCGCTTGCTGAGTACATCGAATTGAAAGGTACCTAATGCTTCGCGGTTTTGAGAAAAAATCTGAATGAAACTGAACGACTTTTCTAAAGGGATATAGTTCGAAATACCATAATTGGAAATACAACTTGCTTTCAAATAATTGACCACATATTCCAAGTTTGTATTAGGACATGGTGTTAGAGAACGAGGAATGGAATGAGAACCGACAGCTTTGAATCCATGTTCTTTGAGGAAAGTTGTTCAGTTTTATGGTATCTTAATTTTTTTGTGAAGTCAAAATGTTTTCGTTAAAATATCATGCTGTTGTATTGATTTTATCAATATCGAAATGAATTCGTTTGCCGTGAAACAATACAAAGTTGAATGCTTATAAATTGTACGAAAAGGAGTGTACGAAGTATATAAGTGGGACACGAAAAAGGCTGTCAAATAGAAACCTGTTTAATAAGCATAGAACTTATACCTAGGTAGATTTGTTGTGGGCACTATAATTTACTTTAAAATTCAAACTAAACTTTGTGCTTTAGAGCATGAAGAACTCACGAGCAGTAAATTTAAAACTTCTAAACGTTCCCAGAAGGAGTTACTTTCAAGTTCAGTCAGACATTTAAATTTATCTAATCGTAGTACTAAGTTCGTAAAGAAGAAAATTGTGAGGACAGACGGATGTTTCTTAGTAAGTTCTTAACGCAAAAACGACTACACAAATTTTGTGTGGAAAGTGGAACTTATGATTTTTATCGTACACATCCAAATACTCGTACTTAGAATATTATGTCCTTTTTTAAAACTTCATAATATTAATCATTTTATTGTAGCTATAGGAACGCAGATTTTCGTATGTTAAAGATAATCACTTCTGCTACTTGAAAATGGGTAATGATATTTTTTATTAGTGAACGACAATTGATTTATTGTTAAACAAAATTAACATCGTGTAAAACATTGCCAAAGCATTGTAAACTTAAGCAAATTAAACTTAAATTTGTTTTTTGCATATTGTAAACATGTTTGTATGTTTCCAGAGACGAATGTGTCCGTGTTCTTGAAGCGAGGTGTGTTCGACGACGAGGTGGTGGACGAGATGGACTGGAGGCGCGGGGGCGGAGGCCCACCGGCGGCCGAGAGGAGTGGAGCAGGTATACTGACCTTTTTATTGACCTACACTTGATTGCAAAATCGTCGTATCAACAACACAACTCCCTTAGATTTAATAATCCCTTAAGTTGATTGGCCACGTCATTCGCCAAATACATTGACATTGCCTTTTATTTCGTTCAAAACCGTGGATCTACTATTTTTAACCCCCGACGAAAAACAGGGGTGTTATAAGTTTGACGTGTGTGTCTGTCTGTCTGTGGCATCGTAGCTCCTAAACGAATACGCCGATTTTGATCTAGTTTTTTTTTTCGCAAGGTGTCACAATCAAGAGTGTTCTTAACTATGATCCAAGAAAATATCTTCAGCCATTTGAAGATTATCAGCTCTTTTCTAGTTGTTGAAAGGATCAAGTAACGGTTTTGTGTCCATGGTTATTAAATTTTTAATTTAGTTTTATTTATTGACACTTGAATTATTACAAAATTGTCATGAAAGTCAACACTTTTCATGACAATTTTGTAAGTTTAATTTTATTTAATAAACAAAAACACTACAGTTCACCTATTTTCATACTTTGCCCAAGATAGGGTGGGCCTTATTCATAATGGCCGGGAAAAGTGATTAATCATGCTGTTTTAATCACATTGTCCAATTGAATCGGGCATTATGAATACAGACCGGCCATTATTATTAGTGTCCGCACTTATCAAATTGCCCGTAACATAGATAAATACATCCAAACACAAGGCAAACAGTCATACGAATGTTTGCCCTGGGCGGGATTCGAATCCGCTACCCTGTGCTACGAAGGCAGGCGTACTACCCACTAAGCTACGGGGCTGTCGATCTAGTACCTATATTTCAAAATTTCAACAGTACCTCAGTTCTTCTGAAAGTCCTAATACAGCTTCTGTTATATTAGTTGTTAGCTAAAGGTACTTTGCTCTCTCCTTAACCGCTGGTAAAAGTTTTCTCCCAGAAAAAAGTAAACGCGAGTTCTTTTTGTTCTGGTCGTTTTTTTCTTTGTTTATATCAGGCTTTTTAAAACTTTGCAACGACTACTTCGCGTAATGCCGACATTAGTGGGATCAAACAAAAAAAGCAAAGGAAATTTATTTTCCATATTTCACAAGTTAACAAAATCTATATGATAAAACATGGATAAAACTGTAGAGATCGAAAATCTGTACGTAGAAAAAAATTTGCTTTAAACCAAGTCAGGGGGATGTAAAAAGTTACGAGTAGGTATATAGAACACATCATGATTTTTTTTAATTTTTTGTTTCTTTGTTTCTCAAGTTTGTACGGGCTAATCTCCGAAACGGTTGCACCGATTTGTATCAAATTTTGCATAGTGGTATCTTATATCCCCGGTCATCACCTTAGAAAGTTTTTACCGCGAGAAAGTATCTCATTCCTACCGGATACTATACGAAAAAGTTAAAAAACAAAAAGTAAAAAAAGTTAAAAAATAACACAATTGGCAATATTATCAATAAGTTGAAGTATCTAGTTACATTTAAAGCCTCACCAAAGAAATAAGAAGCCAGCTCTGGGGGCGCCACGTGTATATTTTTACGAGTATGGCAACGATTTCCCTTATAAAATTAGTTCCATTGAAATTCCGCAATATGGCGAGGCTTCTTATTTCTTTGGTCGGGCTTTACATCATTGTCATGTATTAACGTTTTCAGAAACATCAGAGCTCCCAGCATCGGTCTCCGACTTCCCCTTCGGCTTCAGGAGAGCGAACGACGAAGGCATTTTTGCTACCACCCAAATAAACCCCCCAAATGACCTGTACGGGAGGGACCCAGACCATAATCGCTTTGAAGGCTCCTTGCTGAAACTTACATCGAGGCCGAAGAATGTTGCTGGAGAGCCTGTCACTCAAGATTATCAGATGCAGAAGGTTAGTCGAACATAGAAGGGGAACAAATAGAACACAACTAAGGAATTTACTATGAAGGATAAAGCTATGAGGGCCCCGTAGCCTAGTTGGTAGTGCGTTTGCCTTCAAAGCACAGGGTCGCGGATTCAAATCCCTCCCAGGGCAAACATTCGTGTGATGAGCATTTGTGTTTGCCTTGTGTCTGGATGTTATATATTTAATATATGTATCTATCTATATCAGCTTTCTGGCTCCCATAGTACAGGCTCTTCTTGGGGTCAGATGGTCGTGTGCAAGATGTCCCCACATATTTATTTATTTATCATCTACTCGTACAAAGTAAAACTTCTTAGTAAATAACATTAGAGATAAATAAGTTTCACCGGTATTCTGGGGTCAGAGGACGCCGGTTACTTCTCGCGATTTGGTTCAAGCAGCGCATATGCGCCTATATATTATAAACCTAGGCTTGGACGGGTGTCTCGTCCTCGATTTCGGTGGTATTTTGAATTTGTTCGTTTTTGATTTGAATGGTGGAGGTATTTGAATTTGTTCGTTTTTGATTTGAAAACTGGTTAAATGGTAGAAATAAAAATCTTTAATAACATAACTCAGACAAATTGAATAGGTCAATTTAGACCAACTGAGAAGTGAAAAGGTATGTAGGTCTTCTTATTGTACATACTTATTTTTGTATTATTTACATCTACCTACACTTATTTCACTTATTCTTTCCGCTATAGATGTTACACATACCTACTAGTAGTATATATAGTAAACTACCATGCTCCACATAATATGGGCTTCCGCATCAATAAACCTGAATCAATTTATTTTAGCTTTCAAATTACAGTAATAATTTTTTTTACTCAGATTATGACTGGATATCCGCAAGACCCCATGGAACAAATGAGAGCAATGCAAGGGCTCATGAACAGAAGAAAAATGGATAATAATAACCCGAATGATAATAAAGGATTCGTGGTCCCTAATTTTATGACGGTAATAGTAACTGTTTTGTCACAGAATATATAACAGTACTAGCGTACAGGAGATATAATTCGCAAACAATTTAAATGAAAAGTGACTTCTGCTCTAATAAAATAAAGTGCAATTCTGATCGCATAGGGCCGATTTAGCTACTCTAGAAGACACTCAGTAGTTACCTCTCTTTTTCTCGCCTGTCACCCAACTCTTCCGCACTCTTCCAACCTATTCAATGCAGTCCTTCCGCAAAACTGGCTTATGTAACAGGCCTTTGTTTAATAATAAGTTAGGTACTCATTCTCAGTTAACATTGTTGATTCTCTGCTAACAATTGGACTAACCCAACTCTTTCTGTGGGTATCGTACGAGGCGACGAAATATCATACCCAGGGAATGGGCAGCAACGTTCGCCTGTAAACAACAACTGCGATCCTCAATCTGCCTGTCAAGCATGGGGATTATAGCAACACCTTCTTTTTAAGGGACAGGTCTAAGTCCAGCAGTGGACTGTTTGTTATAGTCTGTATGCTGTAGTATAAGGCGTTTGATGACTGTGTCATTTGACTCAGATGGTATGTTTTAGGTTGTGTCAAAGCTACAGAATGAAGCTAGTACTACACCGGTTTGGGGGCCTTCCGAAGAATTGCAAGTGATACAAAAACTTTTAGATGAACGCAAAGAAGCAGCACTGATGCATGAGAATTTGAAGAAAACTACTAGAATGGTAAACGATGATATTGAAAATAAGGGGTTCATTATTGAAGCTGACTGATTGATTTATTGACCGTATTTCTTTTACTGAAACTGCGAAAACTATTGGCGGAAATAGTTGCTTAGCAGGGCATGTATTAAATCTTTCTACTATCAGAATATATTAAACTATTGTTCAGAAATAAAAAAATATACTCCTCAGTAAAAATGCTCGCTTCCAACCGAATGTCATTCTTTGAGGGAGTCATTTGGCTGGGATGATGACAGATCATCATTAAGTCATTCATTTATTGAGATTATACTAAGACTTAGTACAAAAAAGTTAAACATACGTTGAACGCGTGTCTTAAAAATAAAAATCCTAACGTGTGGTTATTTTGTTGTGGTAAATCTTAAATTGTTTGTTTACCATTCCTGCACACACAGGCTACGCAAAGGCCGTTAATAACTGGTGCGATCCCGGAGGTGTTCTCAGGACTGGCTGGGGGCGTTCCGGCCAGAAGAATGGGGGACTCGGGGACACGCCCCCAACCTGACTTGGTGCAGATACTCGAGAAAAATATGAAGTCCATCGTCAAAGAAGCTCCTAAATGGTTTGGAATACTTATAATTACATTCATTCATGCATAGTTTATTTGTAGTCCTTTTCATCTCACTTATGAAAAAAACTAATAAAAATCAAAAGGTTTCATAAGTCGATATATAATGATCAACAATGGATAATAATTTATTTTGAAAATACTTAACTCTCGTAAAATTATTTTCGAAGTGGAAAAGAAAACCGGGTGTATAATTGTTTTTTATAAAAAATAAAAGAAAGATCAAAGATCACATAAATCTGGAATAGATGTGAATATGTGTTATAGAGGATTAGCCAGCCATTAGTTATAGTTCTCAAACTAAAACAATAAGTACGAAAAACAATTACATGTTCAGGTATCAGCCAAGGGCTCCAGATACTGCAATGCCCATCTGGACCTCTGCCTCAGGGCCTGTCACTATCTTCAATTTCGTGACTCACACCAGAAGGAAAATAGAAAACACGACCCCCTTATCCCAGGAGAGCTTCAGGAGAGCGATGCAAGAATCTTCGATAAATAGAGATCAGTAAGTATAGAGACTTCATCACCCAAATATTAGCTTTGCTCGTCTGGTCGGGTATGACGGCCCCGTAGCCCAGTAGGTACTGCGCCAGGCTTCGTAGCATAGGTTTGAACCCTGCCCAGGGAAAACATTTCTGTGATGAGCACTTCAATTGTGTTTGCTGGATGTTGTATAATTTATTTATAAAAGTATATCAGCTGTTTATTAACACCCATAGTACAGGCTCTGCCTAGTTTGGGGTCAGATACGTCTGTATGTGAGATGTCCCCATATATTAGTTATTATTATTTATTCAATGCGATTAAAATGGAGGCGTAAATCAAGCTGTTTTGTAGTTTATGAAACTAATAACTGGTTTTGAGTAAAGTAATATTGAATAGTTTGGAGTAATAATCCACTGTAATATTATATTATTAGGCAGTGATTATTAGTTTCCTAAGGTGTAGAACTGAAACATTACAATTGTTTATGCGTACTTTACAGAAAACCAAACGAAGCCCAGAGTACGAATGAACAACAAAAGGACTATGATGAAGAAGACGTTAAGGGCATTCCTATCCGAAGGAAAAGGAAGAAAAGAAATAAAAGAAATATTGTCGATCGTTCAACACAGGTTAAGGAACAATCCACGAAAAATGAGCCAACCACTACTGACATAGTATCATCATTCGGTAACCCAAACAGTGTGTTTGGTAAATTGATGGCTGTATTAATGAATTTCAAATTGATGTTTGCAACAGATATTGCTGGTACAACAGTTGTGACTGAAGGCAAATCTAAAGATATTTTCCCGACGACTTCCAGTGGCTTATCTGATACAGAGAGTATTACAGCTTCTTCAAACATTAATATAATACCATCTGCCTTTAAATCTTTAGGAATAATTAAATCGTCAGTAGCAGCGTTATAAGAGTATATTTGTTTTTGTTTTATATGTTCTTGTGATTTTGTTTTCTTAGGTCTTTGTATTGTAAGCTGTCCAGTGTTTTATGTTGTTTTGTTTGTCAAATAAAATATATACAATCGATGAGTGTTTCTGTATGTAGGTTAGGTAAATAATTAAATGTAATTTAATGCCGAATTTTTTTTATAATTGATGACCTTATCGGTGTAATATGTATGGTTTATTTGGTGTTGTCTGTGGTGTTGTGAACCAATGATTTAATTATATGGTATTTTCTTATCTAGGTACATTATATTCGGTTCTTTGTATTGCTGTAACAAATCTTTTAGAAATAATTATCCAAGTGGAGTATTTCGTCCGTATCTATCTGAAAGACACAGACGCTAGGTGATGTTTATGTTTCGCTGGTTTTGTTTATGTTTACTTTGTCATACTTTGCGAAGAGCGAGATATTTGTTGTTTTTCTGACATCGAAGAAGACGGGCTGTAATAAATACAGTAAAAACACAGGCGACATTTTTCTAATTAGTACTAAATGATATGTTTTAATATTTTATTCTTCATTTCTTTTAGCATTTTATTATAACATTTTTAAAGTAGAGTACAGCCAAGGACGTTAGAATATATATTACTAATTTCTAACGTCTTTGAGTACAGCTATGTGAGTAAAGGCTGGAGCACTGAGTTGTAATGTATGGAACTGTATGAGACAGGACACACTTTTATATCTATCTTTAAGTTGATATCTTTCGTTTTCTTAGTCGAGACAGGTTATGAAAACGGTTTGCTCTATAACATAAATATTCACTTATTAATCAAAGTTGAGCGATTCAGAATTTACCTTCCTTTTGCCGAGAGATAATCAGACTTTCAACAAATTACACAGTAACTACCGCAGAAGCAAAAGTTTAAATTCAGTCGTCTGCTTCATTTTCATTTCATTCCACAGTAATCTAAGAGCGTTTTGAAATAACAGCTGGGGGGTACGACGACGTAGTTTTAAAAAGATAACATATTATTCTAAAGTGAACTAACCAGTATTATTCTTAGAAATTTTAGAGCTTTGTTTTTATATCTACCAACTCTTTTTGTTGGTTCATCATCATCCTTTACTCAGGCTTTCTGGGATGATATTGGATGATGGATTACTCATGATTTTAACACTAGTTAGCGATAACTACAAAAGAGCTCTTAAAGGTACAATATATTTTAAAAGAAGATATAATTTATTCTCTGCCACTTGAAAAGTACTTAAGGCAGTAATATCCGGTTTTGGAGGCAGATTTTAGTATAATCTGAGATGAGAGCAGCCAGTCGTGGAGAAAAGTAGAAAATGTGTGCGTTGAGTGTCAGGGCGCCTCGCCTGTTGAGCGTTTATAGGGCTGCCAAAATGATAATGAACATAATAAAAATTAATTGCTGTTCGTTAGTCTGCTGAAAATAAATTCGAGAACGGCTGAACCGATCTAATTTTGGTCTTGAAATATTCTTGAAAGTCCAGGGAAGGTTTAAAAGGTAAGAGAAAAATAAATAAAAAAACATTGAATTAAAATAAATTATATACCCGAGCGAAGCTGGGGCGGGCCGCTAGTTTAATAATAAATAATAATAATAAAAAAGTTCCAATTCCAAAAAAACAATAAGTAATAATGAAGGCGTTTATTCTCACCTGTTCGATAATGTGATCGAGAAAGCACGAAGCGTCTCCGCTTTAGCTTTGGCTGAAATGCTTTCGTACCCTTTCGTAGCAAAGTGTCCAGAAACGCATTTGGTCAAAACTCCTTTTATTGCCCATTTGCGTTGTTGACGCGTAACGCCGAAATTTATCGCGTATAAAACCATTAAAAATACGTTATAAGTAAAATATTTTGTTAAGTTAAGTTTCTATATTCTTTCTTTTTTAAGGTAAACTATATATTAAAGTTTTTATTGCATATCTTTTTAGCGATAACAATAAGGTATTGATTCCTGCTAAGTACCTACCTACCTTTTCTTTCTTTCGTACGTTCATCTCTACCTCTCCCTATGTTTAAATGTTTAATTTTCTCTACATACAAATCGTATTTTTCAACCGATTCATCATGAAATTTTGTGAACATGTTTTGGCAGCATTAGTAAAGTTTCGATAAATTTATTTATTCCTTGAAACTAAATCATTTTTCTTCACCGTTCCTGAAAGACAGAAGAGCGTCCTGTCTATAGGTGAGTGAGATGACACACAGGTGTCTCGCGCCGGATTGCCACTTGACTCGCGGAATGTATGTTAAACGTTTCTTAAGCTCCGCGCGTTGAGAGGCACGAGGCCTTGCGAGGCTGTAGGTTAAATCCGTACACACTGTGGCTGATTCTAGATAGATAGATAGAAATATTTTATTGCTCACCAGTAATAGATTACAAGACAAACAGTTCACGGAAAATTTAGTTTTAAAAGACATCAAATATCGATTTAACACACGAACCCAAACATTCGACTTATAAATATTTTGAAAGTTGCGACTTGATTTTAAATATCATTTATCCAAAATATCGATCCATTTGCATCCCTTCCTTTTTGGTTTCCATATGAAGGAAAGTGACGACGATTTTTAAATTTCCAGTGTGACTTGAAAGAATCACCACAATACAGACCTTGGTAAAAGATGTTACTTCCGTTCTTGGTGTGAGATGTTGGAATTTAAGGTTGTAAAACATATTTGGAAAACCTCTAAAAATACCCGTAACTGTCTCTTTCTGCAACCGCGCCTATTTAAAACGTATTCTTTAATTACGTAAGAGTTTTTGATGCTTTAGCTATTAGTACAATAAACACCCTATTCTGATTTTTAAAATAATTTTGTTTATTTTATGCCATACCTAAACGTCTTAACTGACTAAGTGATATTTAAAGATAAGAGGCCATAGAAAAACTATCTTTTTGAGTTGTCGTATTTTAGTCACGAATAAAAATATACCGCGTAGATTGAAATCATCTTCCACATCACAAAGCATAATAATGCAATCAAAAAGTGCTGACTTTCATTTATGCCACAGGCCAAATCCCAAGTTGAAGAATATTTAATCAAAGACAATATACCTACATACTTCATAATTTCTTCAAAGTAATTTAAGTTGACGAACGCTTTATAACGACCTTCAATGGCTTGGTCGGACTTTTTTATTAAGGAATATATACCATACTCGTACAAAAGACAATTTGTGTCGTAATTAACTTTAGCAAAAATATTGTGTTTACATAATAAAACTCGCTAAATTAATTTCGTGAGTCGTATATTTTAGCGAAAGGTTTTTTCGTTTCCTAGTTACTTGAGTTGAGAGTATAAATAAAAAATAAATGTGGTAGACCTAGTTATTTTTATCTTTGGGTTTATTAGGCTAGGTAATATAAAAAAACAGTCATAAATTTTAAATACATTGCCCAGCCGACATCTTTAAATATTCTCATAAAAGTATTTATAGGTATATCTTTAACTCTAAATATTTTTAACTACGAGTAAAAGGAATCTAATTATACTACGATTAAGAATGTTTTTGAAATATAATTTAGAATGTAATGTGGCTTACTGTACACAAGGTTTAATAAGTCATAGGTTAATTAATTATGAAGCTAATTAAAGTGAGGCACGAAGAAGCTGAAATCCTCGCGGTTGCAGTATTTTATAGTGCGCGGTTTCCTTTATTGAGAAGCTTAGGAAGCTTTTAAGGGGACTTGAGCCAAAGAACTTATTTTATAAATCTTCAATTGTAAACTGTTTATTTTGATAGAAATAGATGAAGGTGAAGGTAAAGCATAATACACTGACCTGCAAAACTAAGTACCTACCTGTCGCACTTTAAAATTTTTAAGTGCACAAGTTAGTCTTTCGAAATAAAAAGGTCTCAAAATGTTACTGATGTATAGTTTACTAGTTTCAAAGCTGATAAAAATTGCTATCGAACTTTTTATTTGAAGTCTAACTTCTAGAATCTTGTTGTTTGAATTTTTGAATGTTTAGAGTTTAATTGAAATCATTTGAAATTTTAAAAATAGTACTTAGTTTTGTCTCCACGATTAGGTAAATAAATAATGTACATTATATATACAGGGTGGCTCGTTGATAGACGTCCAAAAGAAAAATTTAGAGGCCTTACATAAGGGGTATCTGAATAACTCCCAAGTATAGTAGTAGTAGTAGAAGTAAGTTCCGTGATTATTGATAGTTTAGGAGCTACGAATTTAAAAGTTTTTTTTCGATATTTACACCGGTACTTGTAGATTTATTTTTTTATCTCTTGATTGATAACCTTTATGGGTGCTGTTTTTTGTGTAATCAATTATTGTGTCAGCGGCTACCAGCAAAAAAAAATAACGTTAACCTAGCCATTACGAAACTTAATTAAAACTTGGCCCAAAGTTGAAAATCGCGGAACATATGGTGGTGACTCAGATACCCCTTAATTTATGGCATCAAACATTTTCTTTTGGACGTCTATCAACGGGCCACCCTGTATAATGTCCAAGTCAGTGTTCCGCTGAGTCTATAAATTATGACCAGCTTGACATTAAATAAAATATGTGAGTATAAAAAATACACTACTATCAATAATTATCATACTCATCATACTAATATTGTAAAGAGGAAAGATTTGTATTTTTGTGTGTGTGTGTGTATGTTTGTAATGAATAAACTCAAAAACTACTGTGCCGATTTCAAAAACTCTTTCACCATTAGAAAGCTACTACACTGAGTAACATAAGCTACTTTTTACCGTGAGAAAATGCCTCATTCCCACGGGAAAATCTAATAACGCCGGAGCCGCAGCGGAAAGCTAGTTAGGAATATAATAAATACTCGTAATTCAAGCGTGTTTCTGATTAATTTGATACTCTATTATATTTATTAGAGCTCTATTAGAGAGTGTTGTCACTAACATAAATTGATTTGGAAGTAATTTAATTTAGATGAGCTGGTAAATTACGCTAAGTGTGATTTATTAGCATGAGACCCACAAAATCTGATAGACGGTAATCAAACTACAACGTAATTAGATCGCTGTATAGAATCTTATTTAAAGTACAGAAGTCAGCACATACGGTTGTACATTCGCATTTGGAATACGGGCGCTCTTAAGGTCAACATGTTTAGCCGCATGTGCTGGCTACTGTACTTTTGGAAGTTTAATATGCAAGTGACGTACAATTGACTGTCACCGTACTAGATATACAAGCTTCATGTGACGGTTTGCTTGACAATTTGTAAAATTAACATTTTGTATAAAATGCGATGTATACCTACAGTAGCCAGCACTTGCAGCTGGACATGTTGACCTTGAGAGCGCTCGTATTCCTTAGCGATAGGGGTGAATTTCGTAGTGCGAATGTCCAACCGCATGTGCTGACTTCTGTATGTATAAGAAGGAATGTCTTGAAATTGGAATTCATAGAGTTAGTGATCTTTTTTTTTTTATTTATTAGGGTAAGTATACACAGTTTAACTTAAATTTACTTCTCGCCAAACTTAGCGTTTGATGGCGACAAAATACTGCATCGGCTCAAAGATGCGATCCTGTGGAGTTTCTTCGGCGGGTTCTTCCCCACAGCAGTGCACACATTGCGCGAACCTGCCAGTTCTGTTCAAACTAATATCGCATAATCGCCTCTTTAAATTTTAAGAGATTATTCTTCATTAATGTGAGACGAGAGCCAGCCTTGGTTTGGACAAAACTTGGTAAATTCATTAAAATTTGATGTCGAAAAGTGATTTGTATAATCTTATTTTTTTTTTAATGGTGGTATAGACGGGTGATCAAGTGATAGCCCCTATCCTATGGCTTTCGCTGAGGCTTTTTTTGTGTCATGGTCACAACACAGGGGTAGTTGTGTATTACCGGGTACTATTATATTACCACAGATTTATATGTAATAGAACGTACGTATTACTGTATTTTTGTTATTATTTTGTTTTCTGTGTTCGTATGCCCTAAACATTTCGAATCGAATGATGATAGACAACGAAATCTGTGGCCCACCTGCTTAGTCACGATGATGACGAAGAGTATGTAGCCATTCAGCAACAACCCTATCGCCGAGATGACAGTAATGGCGACGCTCAGAGCGAGTGCCACCGCCGCTTCCTCCGCGCGATCGTCCGTCCCATTCATCACTGTTGCCCTCCTTGTCTAGCTTTCAGTCGCTTCATGTTGCCAGTTCTCTACGGGTCGCTTTAGTGGAATCGTCACCTCACCGCCGACGCTGCGTTCCATCGCATATTGGTAAATCTGAAACAAGATATAAATTAGATTTATTTTAATTACAAAAGCCTGACCAAAGAAATAAAAAACTGCTCTGGGGGCGCCACGTGTATATTTTTATGTTTATGGCATCAATTTCCATTATAAAATTAGTTCCTTATTTATTTTCTGGTCGGGCTTTAACTTGAAATACCATAATACATAATAATACCATAATACATATAAAAATGTATATGGATAGGTATATTTATCCCAAGTTCTCAAGGGTAGTTAAAAAAAGAGAATTTTAAAAACAACCAATTCAATCAAAACTACAATTTTTTACTTGAAGAAAATTCAAATTTTTCTTGTCTCTAATAATGTGCATACGACAATTTTTTTCTATTTTATACTTAAATTACATCTCTATTAGAAAGGCAGAAAAAAAAAGCACGAAATAAACCGCGGGTGGCGGACAGAATTTCAAATTAATTTCGTGGCTAAAGAATGCAAGTTAAATATACACAGTAGGTATTACTAATACAAAAACATGGCATATCATCGTGCTATCGCTGCAAGACACGACATCCCCGAACAAATCAGCTTCGCATTCAAACGAAACGAATACTATTGAATGGGGATTCACAAAGTCTTCTACATACATTCCATGCAAATGGTAGATAAACTCACAATCTAGCGAAACACGCTTACACTACCAACACATTCTTGATGGAGATAAATAAATTGAATAGAAGGATAAGTAAAGAACACACTTTTAATATTTAAATTAAATTATAATTTATTTATATCAGGACCCATATAAAAAAATATAATTGTAGGTTACAAATTAAAATTAGATATTAAAATTACGTAATATAAATTAACATTACCTATTCAGTAATGTGTTTACACTAATATTCAAAATAGGAGGAAATTACTGTGGAGTTTCTTCCGGAGAGTTCTTCTCCACAGAAGACAGCCAAATCGTGAAATCTCGTCGACGTCGAAAAGTGATTTGTAAAATCTTACTTCGAATAAAACATATTTTGAATTTTTTTGAATTTTTTTCCATTCTAATATTAAAAATGCGAGAACGTGTTAGTTTGAATTTCCTTCATGCCTTATGGCTGAACAGATTGTAATAAAAATTTGCAGGGTTATCACGGAAAAGGACAACAGGTACTGTTTATCGCAGGAAAAATAATAAAATTATAAACCTACGTGTTGAATAGATAATCTATTTTTCAAACTCGATTAGAGAATGATAAAATGCGTCCCATGCTGCTATAGTTTGTCAGAAGTTATATCACATACCAAAGACTGCATCGCCATTTACTTTTTGCCTTGCCCATCTTCGTAATTTAAAAAGTGAAACATCGATTTTATATCTTGAATGTTTTACGTATAAGACAAGTGACTACACGTTGCCCTCTATGAATAAGTCATGGCATTCGCTTTTGGCTCCGTCAAATTGTTTCCACGGAGTATGGGCAGAGTACTTCTATAAAATTGACTCTAATCACAGCGAATTGTAATGCCCGGTTAATCAAATTGTCTACACTAGAATAATTATACTATGAGAAGTAGTAATTTTCATTGAATCATGCTAAAGATTTGTATTTGTGTGTGTGTGTGTGTGTGTGTGCCCATGTGTATGTTTGTTATGAATAAACTCAAAAACTACTGAACCGATTTCCAAAATTCTTTACATAAGGCTACATATTACTTTACGCGGGAAAAACGTACATATGAATTTTGTACTCAACTATATAATAGATCGTTACTTAACTCACTTTCTTATAATTATTATATATATTCTTCTTATTACATTTATTCAAGATCTCAAAAAAATCTTTGAAACTTTTTGGCTTACTTATGCCAGCAAGACTTGCACGCACAGATAAATGAGGGAACATTATTTCTCTGTGGTTGCACGTAAGCTTGTGAAACAAGGTTTATTTTATTTACTTCCAAGGATTTGCAGCTCAAGTCAAATAAATGTAAGAGGCTTAACTAAGCCCAGGCTGATTGCGAGGCTGGAACTCAGGATTCAGGTTAAGTAGTATAACGAAGTTGAGATTGTGGAAATTAACCGCGCTTCACATGTAGCGCTTTAATTAAAGTTTTTCTATAAATAAAATTCTTACATGAAAATATGTAACGTGTAGTTAGATTATTGAGCTGGGAAGAAACCAAGGATCCGTAGCGGCGTTTGTAGTAGAGAGAGAGAGACAGGGTCGCGGGTTCGAACCTCGCCCAACACATTCGTGTGATGAGCACATGTGTTTGCCTTGTGTCTGGATGTTGTATATTTATTTATATATATTTTAATCCACCCATAGTAAAGGCTCTGCCTAGTTTGGGGTCAGATGGCCGTGTGTGAGATGTCCCCGTATTCATTATTAATATATTTATGTATTTGTTTCAAAAAAATACTGCTAATCATTGTAGTATTTCTGCTATTACAAGCATACATACTAATTGCTAGCTTAAATATACTCCACAAAATTTAAGATAAATGAAATTCTTTAAACAAAAATATGAAGAACTAGCTTTCCGCCGCGGCTCCGCCCGCGTTAACAGCTTTTCCCCTGAAAATGAGCCATTTTTCCGCGGTAAAAGGTAGCCTGTGTTACTCAGGGTGAATGAAGCATTCTAGTTGTTAAATAATTTTTGAAATCGGAACAGTAGTTTTTAAGTCTATTCATTACAAACACACACACACACACACAAAAATACAAATCCTTCCTCTTTGACTAGCATGATTAGTATGAAGTATGATATGATATAAACTCCCAGAATTTTTTTTATTTATACGCTAAGGATATGAAGTAATGATGTACCTTAATCATAATTATACTTATGATAAAATTTAAAAGTATTTACAAATAACTTACAGCATTTTTTACGAGTATGCTGCAGAGAAAACCACATGGGAAAATAAGCTCCTTGCGGTGGCGAGGTGTAGTGTAATCACTACATAGTATAAAACAAAGTCGCTTTCTCTGTCCCTATGTCCCTATGTCCCTATGTATGCTTAAATTTTTAAAACTACGCAACGGATTATGATGCGGTTTTTTTTATTAGATAGAGTGATTCAAGAGGAAGGTTTATAAGTATAATACATGCATAATATACTTAAGGATAACCCACAATAACCATTTTCCCGTGCGGAGCCGGGGCGGGTCGCTAGTTTATTCATATACCTAAACATCGATTAATTCCAGTTTTTCTTTACGTGGCCCTACCCACTACCCAGGCCGTGACAGTACAATTGGCTTGCTATCGACACCGCTGTAAATAGGAAGTCGATACGAGGTCACGGCCGGGAGTCATTTCCAGCCATTACTTATTCTGATAAAAATACTCGAACGGAAGAATTTGGAACTTGCCTTATACCTTCGCTATAGTCGGTAATTTGAAAATCGAATTCCTATTTCTTTTTTTTTATAAATTATAATAATAGTCAAAGGTACATAACTAATTTGAATCAATAAAAATACTCGATCAGAAGAACAAAAATCTTGCCTTATGCCTCCACTACAGTCAGTAATTTGAAAATAGTATTATTTTTTCTTTTTTTGTAATAAACAAAGGTAACTAAGAATCAATAAAAATATAGGTACTCCATCGAAAGAACTTAGGCTATAATATAAGCTAGTGCTAAAAAACTTGGAATTTGCCTTAGAGACTCCACACTAGCGTCTTTTGGGCGTCTACGTCGTGCGTCGCATATACAATCAAAGCGAGTGAAACAGACGACGCACGTGGATGATTACATGCGCGTCGCACAACGCTAGTGTGGGGGGTCTTCTTTACCTCCACTATAGTCGGTAATTTGAAAATCGAATTTATTTTATTAACCCTCGACGAAAAAGAGGGGTGTATAAGTTTGACGTGTGTGTCTGTTTGTCCGTCTGTCTGCCTGTCCGTCTGTGGCATTGTAGCTCCTAAACGGATGCGCCAAACAGTTTTTTTTATTTGCAAGGTTTTACAATCGAGAGTGTTCTTAGCTATGATCCAAGAACATATCTTCAGCCATTTGAAGATTATCAGCTCTTTTCTAGTTGTTGAAATGATCAAGTAACGGTTTTGTGTCGAGGGTTATTTTTTTTTAATTTTCGCAATCGGTTCAGTAGTTTTTGAGTTTATGCATAGTTTATTCATTACAAAAACACACACATAAAAATATACAAATCTTTCCTCTTTATAATACTAGTTAGTATGATGATCATCAAAGGCAACTGAAATTAGAATCAATGAGCACGTATTTTAAACTGAGCCCTATAATGCCTCAAAGAAACAATGAGCACTTCTTGACTTTATTAAGTTTGAACGTTAAAACATAACTTAGACGAAGTCTGCCTTTGATTCACTGAAAGTAATAACCACAAGACCAATTTGACTCTATTTGGCTGACTCTGAACACTAAAGCAACAACTTTGAACCTTTTTAAACTTGCTCTCCTTTTTAGTATAACTAACATGTTCATAATATCTTTGAATGGTTTATACAGTATACATACTGTATATTATACAGGGTGTTTATTTTAGTTATTTATTAGCCCACAATATTTTAAGGGATGAACCTACCCATGGAACTAAACAAATTTCCCTAACGAACATAATCTGGATATGAAAAAAAAAATGATAAAAAAACACAATATGTCAATCAATTAGAATTTTTCTGTGTGTAATCTTGACTAATGACATTACGATACTGTTCATGTAGTAGTAGTATAAGTATGTGTGTGTAGAGGTAGCAGTCGCGGTGATGGGGTCAGCTGATTAGTTTTTTTCATATTTCAGCATATGTTTCCTAGGGAAAATTATTCAGTTTCACGGTTCGGTTCCTCCTTAAAAATATTGTGCGCTAATTTATTTACACCCTGTATATACATACACACGATTGTCAACTGTTTTGAACCCGGGACTCGCACTGGTCGATGCCAATTTTTATATGTATTCACATAAAAATGAATAATGCTATCTACCAACAAAAAATCTATGAGCCGAAAGTGCGATTACAAAATATGTTGAGCGTCGGTGGCAAAATGGCTTCCATTCGAAAGTCAACGGTTTAAGCCCCGGCCGGTACGTAAATGTGTTTTCCGTTATAGAATTAATTTATACGTTTATTCGACACTGTTATAGAAACACATCGTGAAGAAGCCTGCATAAACCTGCGAAAAAAATCAAAGTTTTTGTCAAGTTGACCAACCCGCACTGGGCCAGCGTGGTTGACTAAAGGCCTATTCACCCTGATTTCAGGGTAGGCCTGATTCTCAGGGGCTTATTACAAATTAATTAGTAACAGCAAGTTTTCATGTTTAATGGATTATGAAGTTCACAAATTAACTTTTCTTCGCCGTTGACACTGTTATCATTTCATTTCCGCAAATTAGTTTATAACTCAATTAACGCCTTTTCTGTCCTCTGTGTTAATATTACAGCATAATGAGTGGTTTAGCTTCTAACTTGTAAGTTCGTTAGATAAAATAAACTTATGCTGTATCATTATAATTACAAATTGTGCTTGAACGATTAACTTTAAGAAAAAAAGTTAAACTAGCAGTCCGCAGAGGAAGCTAGATGGATGATATAATTCCGCTTTTATATAAGCTTGATAGAAACAACTTCGAAAACTGATTCTTTGGCGATAATGTACAGGGAGATCATGGTATGGTCAAAGAATAATTTGTAATAAACGGAAAGTACACCAGGTTGCCACGTATAATAAGTCAGCGAAAGCCGTCCTATAACCATGGCGCATCGAGTTCTACGTTCAAATGATTACAGGCGGTGGCCAATAGCACCTCTGATTGGGTTAGGAACTTAAGAACTTTCACTTGTTTATAATAGTTACCGTTGCGTAAATCTGTTATAGTGCAGATTAACTAGGTATTCTGCAGATTATCTGATTTAAAGTGAATAAAATAGTTTCAGGTCTCACATTAACTAGATAATCTAATCTAACGACCTTGCATATTGTGAATTCCATAAAACAGGTTCTTGTTTGAATGAAAACACCTCAATTAGATGTATATGTAACCGGTTAAACCCGATTTGCCTAGACTAAACTAGTTCACCAGGCTGGTGCGAGCGTAGCAAGCATGGGAGTTCAGAGCATCCCTACTTCGGATAGTATAGGTTTGTAGGGTTTGGCACACATTAAATCTATATCTGTGGTAGATTACACGTTAGATTACACATGAACATAAAATGTACATTATTAAAACTTATTCTATGCCTAAACCGGTTTAACCTTATCAAAATTCCGCAATTTATTTAACAGTGTGGTTACGAGATGCAAAACCTAATTTAATTGTATCATAATGAGCGTAAATGCCCAACAGAAACATCGGACATTATGTAGAAAGTAATGCTTTCGTTTCGTGTAATATTTGCTTGATTGTAGATTAAAATTATATTTACGAATTATTAAGATAGTTTGTAATATATTTTTGGCAAATAGTAACATATTTTTGTTAAATATCTTTAATCTGGTTACTAAAATGAAATCCCTCATTTTAATCTCCTTGGCGCTCGGCAACGGAAATAACGATCCATCGCGGAGATATTTTATAAATATCTTTAGGCATATTTCTAATATCCTTTTATAGATTGAAACCTATTCTAGACTTCCTTAATACTGCTTTACTTTAGTCAGGGCGATCTTACGAACCACGCGTTACAATATCTATATATTAATAATTTTAATACCTACGAGTTGATCGCGCATTCTCGTAGCCTATCTAGGGTGGCTACGCCGTAGAGGAAACGTAGCACTTTCGTAGTAAGGCGTAGGCGCTGGGTCACCTTCGGCCCATACATTAGGGTTGGCAAAATTAGTTTATCTTTCATTAATTTTATAGAGTTTAAGGCAAGTTATAACGTGTGCATTATGCATGGTCTAATTTTAAAATGAAATCTGATGGGTTAATTAAGTAATTAAATCAGCAGAAAATATTGTTATTAATTTCTTTTTTTGCCTATTCCGAGCTTATCTAACAACATAATTTGTAAACCTGACTTCTATTCGTAAACAAGGGTTTCAAGCCTTGAGGCCGGACTTCGGTCTAACAAAACAAAGGAATATTCCTTTATTATTAAGTAACCTTCTTGAGAACACAAGCCCCTAAATAAATTGGTTATTACATTGAAGGGTCAAAGTTTCAATGATTTATATTAAAATTATTCTTTGTTTTCTTATGGAATAAGTACCCTTATCTAAAAGATATTCAATGCATAAATAAATATTCAGTTACTTACATATATTATTTGACCAAATTATGTGCTGTTTAGTTGGTAAATAGGGTTACCATTTTCAATCGTCAGAAAAAAAAAAACAATCAGTTAAGTGCGAGTTGAACTCGCCTGGAGAGGTTCCGTACAAACGTAGTTTTTTCATCAACAGCTGAAATAACTGGAACCTCAAATATATGTGTATTTCACAATTTTACGAATAGGTGAACATTGACCATTCTCTCTCCTTTTTTCAGAACTAATTAACCGAATATTTTGAAAAAAGTCCTTATCATAGTTTTTTACCTATACAAAAAACTTATAGGACTTAAACTTATTTCAAGTAATAGGGTATTTTGCAATACTTGTGCGGCGCAACGAGAAATAAAGATTTGTTGTTTCAGAGAAACATTTCTTCGAGAACGTTGATCAAATTTATTGATTGAGCATGTCCATAATACTAATATTATAAAGAGGAAAGATTTGTATTTGTGTGTGTGTGTGACGTAGCGTGGGCAGGCCCCCCACAAGGTGGACCGACGATCTGGTAAGGGTCGCGGGAAGCCGCTGGATGCGGGCAGCGCGGGACCGATCGTTGTGGAGATCTTTGGGGGAGGCCTTTGTCCAGCAGTGGACGTCAACTGGCTGAAATGATGATGATGCTGATGATGTGTGTGTGTGTTATGTTTGTAATGAATAAACTCAAAAACTACTGAACCTATTTCAAAAATTCTTTCACCATTAGAAAGCTACATTCACCCTGAGTAACATAGGTTACCTTTTACCGCGGGAAAATGCCTCATTCCCACGGGAAAAACTGTTAACGCGGGCGGAGACGCGGCGGAAAGCTAGTTATTTATATTTAATTTATACTTCTGAAATCTTAAAAAACAATAGATGATTCCCACTTTTCAATCAAAAAATCCTACAAAAATATATGTGGATTTATTCCTCGCAACGTTATTATTTTTCGATTTCCAAACACGAAGTATTTTACTTTAATTCAAAAGCGAACGTCCGCTAAGGCCCCGCGGCGATAGTGTTTCATCTGCATAATCGAATGGTTTATGTCAACACCACATCGCTATGAGCGTTTTACACTTAATTGACTTAACTCCTTCAATACTGACCTGAATAACTCTAACGCGATAACTCTAAATAACTTTAGATCTATAACGCGAAATAGTAATTTTTGAATGTCAGTTTAAGGTAAGTTAAGGTAAGTAAAGGTTAAGAAGGTTCTGGGAAGTATCAATGAGAAAGCTAATAAAAGGTTGTGTTCTATTCATTCTTTTTAAAACCTTATTGATGTCAGAAGTCTAAAGTTTGCTTCCTAGTATGTACAGAAGCCAGCACATGTGGTTGGACATTCGCACTACGAAATTAACCCCTATCATTACGGAATACGGGCGCTCTGTCCAGCCGCATGTACATTATATTTGTAAACTGTCGTGGATAATAAAGAAGTGAATAGGTTAAAAGCAATTATTTGATGCAATTACTACGTAAACTCTGATCAAAAAATAAATATCTGTTCTGTGGGGAAACATTTTTTATTTGTTTCTAAATCGCCGTTATGCAATTAATACCATAGTAACAATATGGTGAGTTTTTTGTTACTTTTTTGGTCGGGCTTAACTGTGGAGGATAAAATACTTTCATAAATAAGTGTAGATTAAGCATATAACAGTTCACCCGCAGATCTAAGACCTCTCTCTTGAAAGGGAGATTTTGATATAATCCCCGAAGGTCGGGAATCGCAGTTGTCATTGATTACACCGGGTGGACGCTGTTGCGGTTGTATTTTGTATTCCTTTCATCATTAATGTCAAATTTAAGGCAGGCTCCATCAAGTTCTTTCTGGGAACTATTTGGTCGACAGTGTTGAAGCAAAAAAAGGAATTAAATGCATTGTGTCCGCCCTAGTTTCACCACAGCGAACGTTGAATGTGCCACAGAATAATTAAATTGACTTCGTATTATGCGCTTGCACACAATTATTTCAAAAAAGTCAATTGTTCTTTTTGGTATATATTCGGAGTGGTCATAGCTTTTTCCTATAAAAAAGAAAAAAGTATTCTGATAGTCAAAGGGCCCGATTCTATATATCTCTTTCACGATCTTAAAGACGAAAAGAGACAGGTTATTTTTTATACAACTTAAGTTACGTTAAGTATACGCGTAGTTCGCACTAGTTTAGCAGGCATGCGAAAATATCCCACTTAAATTAAGCTGAATTTGACAGCTGCGCTGCTTATTTTTCATATCATTCATTCTAAATTAAATTCATTCATCTGCTAACCTTGTCGATTCCCATAAGAACGAAAGAGACCAACAACTTAAATTTTGAGATTTTAGCGGCCACGCCGGAATCGAGCCCACTGCCACGCAAAATTTAATTACATATACCCTAAAAGATCAGCGGTTGTCAACGAACGGGACAAAAAAAGTTTGAGTTTTAATTCGATTACTAGCTATAGGGATCATGGCAACATCCCCAATTAAAAAATAAGAGGCATTAGTTCGGTAGTTAGTTGTAGCAGAAGAGTAAAGAAGTCAATACTTATTATAAGTTCCTAACAATACCTTGTTTCCGCCCACATATTTATTCATTTATTCTGCACAGAAATATTCCTGACTTCGATAACAATAACCGCGAGGGTGGCCGTCGCCCTTTAGTATTCTTATTTAAAAATACCACTGCTATATTAAGCTTTAAAAGTTTCTTTAACGTCTGAGAAGTGATGCACGCAGCATGAAACATCGTAAACAATATCTGAAGTGTCACTTGTTACCACAGATCACAATAATTCACTTGTGGTCATTCTCTGACGACACAGCTACCTTCCTATCCTTCTCTACTCACCTACTTTAATTTTTAATGTATTTCAATTTAATAAAACTGCAAACAAGTTGAATTAAGTACATAGGTAGGTTTTCTGAATCAAGACAGTCTAGTAAAATAAGATTTGTTTCTAACGACGACGTTAGAATAGTATATAACATAGGAAGTTAGTCGGACAGTTTTTAAATTTTAAACGACGCGTTAAACAAATGTTACAGTTTAAAAAAATCTTGTTCTTAAAATAGAAATAGGACGTATAGACTTTAAATTTAAGTTAGAGCGCAATAATCAGCGCCACTATACATATAGCTACGCTAGCTCAGTATAAAGATGCTCTACAATTACATTGCATGTAAATCTTGCTGTAAATGCATGCGAGCGTTTCTGAGATATGTTGTTTTGTACGGAGCAGACTCCCCGTCTGTCTAGCAATGCCCCATGCATAGTGGTTTTGTGACTTTTGGTTAATTACATTGTAATCAGAAGTAATCAATGTCTGTTTTTGACTTACGCGCTTTTTACACATTATAACGCATTTTAAATGGTCTAACACGTAATAAGTTTTAATATATTATGTACTATGTTTTACGAATAAGTATTTTACTGACCAACTCTCGTCTCAAAATCTTAACAACAAAAATGATCAAACAATCAAGAACAGAGGCGATGCGACATCGGTTAAAAAGAACTAGCAAATTCGCGCAAAGTGTGCGCTTTTGTGGAAAAGAACCCGCCAAAGAAACTCCACAGTGTCGCATCTTTTGTGTTTTCCTCTTATTACCAGAAGCCAGAAGCAAACACGTACAAAAAATACTCAATTTGCATAATTGAAGCTAATGAACTTAAGTCGCAGGTTTCAAATCACTCTTTTTAATATTTTTTTGCTCTCTGCGCTTTACAGACTTGTTATCTCAGTGTGACCGACCGGCCGTGGTCAGAACGTTGGAACGAGCTCAAATTACATACTCGTAGCTTTAACATTAAACGGTTTCATTAAAACAAACATAGCGTTCCTTTGTCCATCGCCTCACACAGCGGGTGGCTCTTTTGTGAAGATACAATTTTAATGAATACAAACATGCAATAGCAGACTCGTTTATTAATTTATGGCTCGTACGAAGCTTTCATTAATTTTGCTACATATACATGAAGATAGTAAGGTAAGTAAGGCGTTGGTGGTCAAATGGCTAGTGTCGTTGACTTTCACTAAGAAGTTCGCGGGTTCAAGCCACGGCACGTACCAATATGTTTCTGACGCTCTAACTGTGAAGGAAGACATCGTGAGGTAACCTGCACACTCCTGCGAAGTAATTCAAAAGTAGTTTGTGAAGTTGGCGAGTTGACCAACCCGCACAGGGCTTGGTCAACTAAGGCTTATTCACCCTGATTTCAGGGTAGACTCGAAACCCTTCGGTTGGGACATAAATAAGCAGTTAACAATGAAGAAATTGCGTCTTATGCCGCTGTAGCCTAAGTAAGTGTAGGTACGAATTTATAACAAGACTAGCTTGCCGCCGCGGCTCCACCCGCGTTAATAGTTTTTCACGTGGGAATGAGGAATGTTCCCGCGGTAAAAGTTAGCCTATGTTCTTCCGCAAGGTCTATTCTATCTTTGTGTCAACTCCGCCCGCTTTAACAATTTTTTCCGTGGGAATGACAAATTTTACCGCAGTAAATTGTAGCCTATGTTCTTTCCTAAGGTCTATTCTAACTTTGTAAATACTTTACTAAAAATACCGACTCAATTTGTTTACCACGGTGATCTATCAAAGACAAAAATTGGAGAACTGTCTGGTCCAAAATTGGGATAAATAGGTTTTCATACATCAGCACCACTCGGCGCCGTAATATGACTATTCAATGTTATATAGGCAGACTTAGCGGACGAAAGTGAACATGCATGAAACTACAAACAGTGAGGCATCATCATCATTTCAGCCGAAACAAGATGACGAAAGACGAACGATTGATCTCCTTCTCAAAGCTAGATCTGCCTAACTTGACTCTTTATTACATCTAACATCTAAGCTATTATAGTTATTAAGTGTAATTGAATCACCCATTTGTACACGTATATTGTTGTAAATTGATTACTTGTAATTTATTATTGGGGTGCAATAAAGTAATTATTAAATTCTATTCTATTCTATTGAATTAAAAGTGCTGAGAGTTCATATATAAAAAAAGCCGATTAATGTTTAGATGACCATTTGACAGTAATTTTGTATCAAAATCGAAAATATAAAATGACCGTTTAACAATAATAATATAAGAACTTGAACAATAGTAATATAAGAACTTGGTGATTAAAAATTTATTAAATAAATATCTGCTCCTTGTGTGGTCGAAAGCTTATCCCATTAATAAGACACAATTCAGTCAGAAATTCTGAACTTATCAAATTTAATAAGATCAGACAGAATACATGAATACAGAAAAGAATACAGCCGTAATTACGGCTCGTATTGTCTGTACTAAGCTGTATCTGTATTCATGTTTTGGCAGATAGACAAATAGCTCTAGGATTTAGAAATATTGCGCACCAGAGTGTATTCATATTTCTTTTGTTAGACATGGTCTAATGCAATATGGATTATTTGTGAGGTTCCAGTTCGTAGGGCAGTCCAAAGGCCAAGTTGACTAAGTTTAAGTACTGCACTCAACTTTGCCACATGTTTACTTTATAAATTATGTTAGAGTTCCTTTGTTGTGCTGAAGTGGCTAGTCTACGTGTGCTTTATCATATGAGATTGACAATCGAAAGTGCTTTGAACAAAGGAAGAACGGAACTCATACATCAAAGCATAGCTTGAAAAATTAAATTATATAAAATAAACAAGGTCTGTTCTGTACTATGAAAAAAAAACTAATTTCCAATGACTATCGCAAATATGTAAGCAAAGCAAGGAAAATGTAGCTTAACTGAAAAGAAAGATAGGTATATATATTTCTGTTATTTAAAAAGTAAAGAAAATAAGAATGAAAACGTCCGAAAATATAAAGAAAACAGGCAGTGAAACAAAAAGGAATACCTATCTAATTATTTATTTTTATTTAAATTTTCTCACGCACACTCACTATACACTTTAATTAAACTTTTTCTGTTGTAATTGAACTTAATAGTAAATCTTACTGTTTTAAGAAGGAAGAGCGTCGCATTCCCATCACAAGTGTCTTTAGACTACTTACTGGGAAGCCTCGATGTATGCAGATTTAAGGTTTACAAATGTCGATGCCCACCCCCTTAGGGATCTATCAGACAGAGAGCGGTCACATCTTGCCCCGCGGGCGTTCCACCACGCCACAATAACTCGTATACAAATAACGAATTAGAGTGGTAGAAAATTAGAAAATAGCCAGGTTTACCGAAAAAGGTGGAAGAAAATAGCCAGGTTTACCGAAAAAGGTGGATATTTTATTGCAACGAGGGCGATCGCATTCACAGATCGCTAACGAAGGCTCAAATAAAATAAGCGATCTGAGCATTGGCTCAAGTAACAGGTGGCGGCGTATTTTCACGTAGCAGGATAAGCGATCTGAGCATTGGCTCAAGTAACAGGTGGCGGCGTATTTTCACGTAGCAGGTGCTACGACTCGTAGCAGAGATAGATGTTGCTACGCCGTAGCAAATGGGAGTATAATTATTTTAATTGTAAAGAGATCAGTGCGTTGTTGTTCATATTTATGCGTTGTTCGTTGTTTATTTTTATAACTGTTGATGTGTTTTTTGACACAAGAGAGTTCGTGAAGTAGATATATTTAATTAAAGAAGTACCTAACCTGATTATCTTTGATTATAATTCAGTAAGTTACTACGAAAATTAGTTACTCTTGTATATATTTTTTTATTGTAAAAGATAATGTCCTAAATTGCAACAAAACTGGAATGATTAAAAATGGAATACCGTAGTTTCACTAAATTCGAAAATAAGCTTATCAGAGCAGAATACAATTACACGATAGGTACGATTAAGTGTAAGGTTAGCTTATTTACCGCGATTCCGTTACTTATTCAATGGACTTAAGAACGGTGCAAAATCCAAATTGTTCAGCTTAGCGTACTCGTGATTGTACTATTAAAGCTATAAAACGAAGCCACCATGACGTTAGAGTGAGACGGCGCATCAAGGTCGTCTTTGAAGGGTTACTACGGCACACAGCTGAATCAGAAAGCTGTTTAATAATTATCAGTCTGGGTCACAATCGCTGCCTCGCCAGACTTTACCAGCCACTTTTATACGGAAAAGTATAGTATTAGTTTCCCGTAGCTGCCTGTATAAAAGTGGTATAAAGGTAACGTGTCGTATAAAAGCAACAGGGGCGACCGAACACAATAAAACGAGCCCCATCGAATCAATTAGGCGGGCGGTGTCCGTGCTGCGGCCATTTTGTGGCTAAGTGTTATTTGCTTTAGATATAAAAAGGTTTTATTCGTGTTTTGTTTGTCTTAGCGATTGCGACGTATTTTAATCAGTAATGTTTATTATATAAAGTTACATTTTTATCTTCGAGCAGATAAGGGCGCTCCTTCGGTACTTGGGGAATATTTTTAAACACCCTTGCCTTTTTATAGAATAACAAATATGATTACCTACATGAGTTCTGAACTGTTTCTAAAAATCTTTTGCTTTTGGCTCTCTTTGTTGCGCCTGAAGTAAAGTATTCCTTGAGAAATAAGTACGTGTTTAGTTTTTTTATAAATTTATTTGTCTTTTTATTGGTTAAGTGAGATTACGTTAAGTTTTTGTTTTCTGTTATATTCAATTCATAATAACATTTAATTAAATAGTTAACTGGGCAGAGAGTTAAGTCGATTTTAATCATGTCAACTTTTTAACTCGTAATAAATCATATGAGCTTGTAAACTGAATGATAGCGAAGTGCGGGCGAGACAGTGTGGCGACTTCGACGCGACGGGATTGCATCGTCACGCCCCGCCGCGCCGCCGCCGCTCCCCGCCCCGCTGTCTGTCATACACTTTCAGCCCGAGTGCACACGATAACCCTAATTTCAACATACAAATCGTAAGTCTTCTGTGTACTTGTTGAGACTGCAACCCCTCCCCCGCACCACTCCACGGTGCCCCGCGTTCTCCTAGTTTGTTTGACATACTCGTAATTAGTGATGTGCCGTTCCCGGGAGTATTCCCACACTAAGAATGCTACTTTCCGTTTGAGGCCAACTAGGACGAGTCAGTGAGATCTGTAGGGTCGGTCAGGTCGTTAGGTACCTAATTGGAAAACACCAACCCGGTCTACCACATCTAGCCAGCTCGAATAGCAAATTTCTTTGGGAATATTCCTGGTAATGGTAACGGGAATTTCCCGGGAATGGTGGGAATATTCTCGGAAACGGCACATCTATACTCGTATTGCTCTCAATATGACGTCATGCATGGCGCGAGGTACACGCACACACATACATTTTCAAGATGTTTTAAACTTCCTACTCGAAACGTTTGGATAATACTTTGATGACGCGCTTGCCCTTCAATTCCTTTGACGTGCAAGTGATGTCAGAAGAAGGGTGCAAAGATCTGATGAAGGCACAGAAGAAAAAAATTGTGCTACGTGAAGGTCAAAGCCAGCAGAGTCGGTCGAAGTGGTGACTAGACTCCATTGTCCAACAATGAACATCTTTTGCCTGAATATGGCTGAATAATATGCTCGCTTCAAGATGAACTAATGAATGAAATATTATTTACTAGCGACCCGCCCCGGCTCCGCACAGGAAAATGGTTATTGTGTGGGTTATCCTTAAGTATATTAGGCATGTATTATACATATAAACCTTCCTCTCGAATTACTCTATCTACTTATTTAAAAAAACCGCCTCAAAATCCGTTGCGTAATTTTAAAGATTTAAGCATACATAGGGACATAGGGACAGAGAAAGCGACTTTGTTTTATACTATGTAGTGAGTGAGTGATAGTGATAGTGATTGCACACAAACACAAAGATAGATTACAGTTTATTTTAGTACAGAGATAAAAACTTGTACAATTGATGGGGTTATTCCTTGAATAGCAATATATTCTGGAGATGATTGTGAGATAAATAATGTATTGTTTCATATGAAGGTGTGTTGTGATATGAATTTGTCAGACGGTTGGTAATGTCTTATTTATTCTACGGCTTTCATATCTCGCTTCGTCGTAAATCACTAAGGATACTCTAGAGCCACACTAAGCTTCGGTAGCAAGTTATTTCACATTCTACATGACGTAAAATTATAATAAAAGATGTATGTATGCGTGCGTGTGTGTGTCTGTGTGTGTGTGTGTGTGTAAGACGATTTTTAACAGCGACGCGACGGTCAGTGAACAAGACTTTCCTGGAGGTAAAAAGTTGTAATTATAGTTGTAATAGACACAAAAGAAATCGTACAGTAGGCAGCACTTGCGGCTGGACATGGTGTTTTAGAGAGCGTCAATATTTTGTACAAAATATTCATGGCTTTTGTACAAAATATTGACGCTCTCTAAAACAACATGTCCAGCCGCAAGTGCTGCCTACTGTACGATTTCTTTTGTGTCTATTACAACTATAATTACAACTTTTTACCTCCAGGAAAGTCTTGTTCACTGACCGTCGCGTCGCTGTTAAAAAAAGTCTTACACACAAAATATTCATGGCTTTTGTACAAAATATTGACGCTCTCTAAAACAACATGTCCAGCCGCAAGTGCTGCCTACTGTACGATTTCTTTTGTGTCTATTACAACTATAATTACAACTTTTTACCTCCAGTAGAAGTGAGTTTCGTAGTGCGAGTGTCCAGCCGCATGTGCTGCTTACTGTAGAAATTGACTTTACTTTTGCTTTTATATAAGTTTAATTTACTATTGTTACAATTTTGTTTGTACTTTTTTTTGTATATTAAAATCAAATAAATGGTTATAATTGTTATCACTAACGCTACAAAATCAAATAATTGAAATGGCAACAGAACTCTGTTGCGGTTGAGTCAGGACTTGGCAGTAATTAATACATTATTACTGGGTTTACCGGCAAAATAATTATTATCGTGAACAATTCAGACTCAAAACCAACACACAATAGTGAAATGAAGCGTTTTTATTATTAATGCTTTGAAGTCTATTTTCCATAACATTTTAGTGTAATATTTTGTGTATAACACGGAATAACACCTACATACCTACTATAGGTAACCTGCCTAAATCCGAACGCGTAATTTGCAACTTTAATTACATTACAAAAAATTTTTTTAGAACCAAAATATTTCTATTTGCATATGAAAAGACTACGAAAGTTAATTTGGTTGGTTGGTTTGCTTTGTTTGGTTGTTGGTTAGTTTGTGTGGTTGGTTTACCCTAGTTGGTTTGGTTTTGGTTTTTGTTAAGTTTTTTGAAGTTGATTTCAGATTTTTTTCATTGTTGAATTGAGTAGCACAAGAGGTACCAAACCTAACCCAACTAAATGTTTGTTACTTTCTTTATATTGTTTGATTTGGTCTTATATACTCTGGTGACGTGTACTTTGTATTTTATTAATATTATCTTTAATAAACAATACTTACAATACAATACAATACAAATATTCTTTATTGACACCAGTAATAAATAAGACAGTTACAATTTTCATAAGTGTGAAACAATGAACCAATAGGCGGCCTTATTGCTAAAGTAGCAATTTCTTCCAGGCAAGCAAAGAGGAAATAGCGAAAATATTAAACCTGGTGAAGCATAGTGGAGCCAGGCTTGGTTTGAGCAAATTCTGACGTCATTACGCGTTCTTAAAAACCTGAAAATAATACATACATGTGTTTGAAAATTTTTATGTGATACCCTCAGGCACTTTAATCCGATTTCGTTCCATAAAAAAATTGGTTCCGTCCGACACAGTTCGTATGGACGTTCTCGAATTCGGAACAGACGACGACGTCCGATTTCGTTCCGTCTATACAAAAATTGGTTCCGTCCGACACAGTTTGTATGGACGTTCTCAGATTCGGATCGGAATCGGACGTAGTGTAGTGGGTAACCGCTCTCACGATCCTCGTGTCGTAACGGTTCACAGTACCGAGATGTCGTACGGTAGTGTAATGAGAGAAGAAGTAAATAGGACATCGGAACGCGACCCGACACAGGGCAGCCAACACAATGGAGCAACATGCAATTACTCGGGTGTGAAATTGGATGGATGTACTGGGAACCCGATAGGTAAACCGTTGCAGTGGTTGCAGCGTGTAGTCAGACTTTGTCAAAGCACTTCCATCTGAAATTATGTTTGTACTGAACTGTGTCGATAGTATCGGGTAATTTTCACGATAGTATGCTGTAGTGAAATCAAAATATGACCTCTTTTTGCTATACTCTGTGGCTATACTAAACAGAACAGACTACTAGTGACTAGTTTTCAAGATCAAACTGCTATAGCAATAATATCGCTATGACGTATTTTCATGGGTATATAAGCGACAAAGAAGAATTTTTAATTAGTAGGTATATTTTACATATTATACGTTATTCTCGCGCTCACGGCCGTTTCAGGCTGAAATAAGGTATTCGATAAACATACCTATTTAAAATTATCGCGTAGGTATATGACCCGTGAAAATACTTGATAATATTATAGTATAAAGCGCGAAACCCTCAAACAAACAATAGTATCGCTATCGCAACAACAGCGGCTAACCAACACAATTTATGTACCTATGCAATTACTCCTATGTGTGATTAAGGATGAATGAATATGCGGGGAATACAATTTGATGATAGTAAATATAGACCGACGAAGTGTACTTAGATTATGTAAAGCACTTGTATTTTAATGTATGTTTGGTACGCATAAAAAAGCGTTATTTGCTTTACAGAACACGTTGCAATAAAGAAATATAAGGGCCTTATTATTTCTATATAAATATGCGCACAGACTCCGAGCCCTGTATAATGATGAACATAGACCCATATGTGTTACAGTCCCTAAAAGAGATAGACCCGCATATTTATGACCCACGATTCGGGAAGACGAGAGTAAATAATGTTTATTCATTCTGAACTACTTTTTAGTAGCTTGTCTAGATTTGATATAGATCTTAATCTTGACTTAGAAAGCTATACTAATTTTCTAAGATCAAAGTGCCTGTTCCTTGAATTATTATTGTAAAGGTCCTTAACAGCTCATGATAAGTCCCCACCTAGGGGCTCGAGCGTACTCTGAAATCAGAGTTAATAGGCCTTAGTCGACCACGCTGACCCAGTGGAAGTTGGTCAACTTCAAATACAACCTTAAAACTACTCCCAGGTGTGTGCAGGTTTCCCATGATCTTCACCGTAATAGCGTCGAATAAAAGTACATATGAATTAGGCCAGTCAAATTAGCTAAAAATGGAAATAATTCGATAACTGTAAACTTCTTTCTTTATGGCATAAAATACAGTTAGTTATAGTTAAAATATACCAAATTAAGCAAATTAAATTCCCGCGTATGTACAAAAAAAATGAAAAATAAAATTTTCTACTTATTTTGATTTCAGTGGAACAGCATAATTACTAACTTTGTAAAAGTGCCTCTATTATAATATAATGCTTGCATTCCAGTTAAAGAAATTAAAATTAATATAATTAATCATTCAGAATTATCATTTATAAAGGATCTTCAGTAAGTTACAGATTTTTTGGCTTATCTGACCAGAGATTATAGATAACTATATTTTAACAGTTTATTCTGAATAGTTTATTGTGTGTGCTAATAAACTGTTGAAAATTAAGCAGATTCTCTTTGCAGAATTCAACAGTTCCGAATATTTGCAGTTTTTAGAGAACCAAAATATATAACTACTCCAAAAGTTGTTAATTTATGCCGTATAAATTTAACTAGTACTATAAGAAACAAATTAAGCAAATAATGTCAGCAATTATTCATTAATTAATATTTTTTCTTGGTAACGTTTCAATATTAACGTTATTTCATGCAGAATAAGGTTGTAATTTCTTTGTGTCCCAATTCCCCTCGACCGAACGTACTGTCGCGAGTCGCGAGACGCGCGCGCCGCAGTTTCACCAAATTCCCAAGGTCTAATCTTCGTTTTCCAAATAAGTATGGCTCTTTACTAAACGTAAAGAGAAAAATATTGTTTAGCATTCGGGTCCTTATGTATTATGTACAGGGTAGTCAAAATGAAAATGTTTTGTTCTGTGTGCATCCTAAGAATATAGAAAGGTAAAATAATAATAATGATGTTTATTTTTACCTACAACTTATTGGGTAGATCTAATTAGGGTGCGAGTGGGGTGCGAGTGGGGTGCGAGAGAGGTGCGTGTGGGGTGCGAGTGGGGTATAGCGCGGGGTGCATGTGAGGTGCGCGTTGGGTGCTCATGGGGTGCGAGTTGGGTGCGAGTGGGGTGCGTGTGGGGTGCGAGTGGGGTGGGGCGTTTACCTATTTTTCACGACTGCCCTAAAAATGTACTTAAATATACCTAATGTTTCATGAAGTATAGTATGAGACATAATTTGTGAAGTTAAGGTAGTGAGGTTCTTTTATTTAATAATTTGATTATATAATATTAGCTTTTAAGCTCTCAGTTTTTTGTATGGAATTATAAAAATAATGTTAATAGGGTAGTGTCCTGGAAAAAAGAAATCAATTCTAATTAGTCCGCCAGTTAAATAATCAAAAAAATTGAACACTTAGTTTTTTTTTTTTCAATTTGCTGAAGATACATCGCATCAGAATGTAGGACAAGGATGCTATGACGTCACTTGTTTGTTCCGTACAATTTGCATGGCGTCGTGTCGGCACCGGAAATTTCAAAGTGCTGTATTGTCGGCATTTTTCGTATGCTGGACAAAAAAAAATATTTTTTACCGATCGATGCAAACGGTACATAGCGCGCAATTGAAATAAACTCGTTATGACATGTCGCGGTCGCCGCTGGCGGCAGCGCTGCGCCCTCCCCACCGCACCCCGCACCCACCGCATGCATCCCGCTTCACTACTTGCTCGCGCGAGCTATTAATTATAATTTAAAATTTTTAATCGTGATATTTATATGCTTAATTATGATGAAAACATGATTCTAGTACACGAAAACCTATTATTAAAACAAAAAAATACAGTTTTATTTTTTAACTACTGAGAAAAACATAATTTTAAAAACGTTAAAGACTGATGCTTAATTTTTGTCTCAAATGTATAAAAAGACGCAATATAGCTTAACTAGATGCAAGCACCATAGTTATTGTTTTGGCTTATTCAGATATTGAGATCAGATGGATACTGAAAAAAAAAACATGGATGTGAAAATGATTTCTGCTTAATTTTGATATTGGATGATAACATTCGAACACCCCTAAAAATTATACTAACAAAGTACTTGGTTACCTATTTTACTTTTAGGAAAAAGTTAGGTACTGTACGAAATCTCAATTTTTTTATAACAAACGGTAACCACTGCGGATTTTTTGCTTCATATATCTAATTAGTATTTGATACTTAATAACAAAAGCCAACAAAGAATTAAAAAAAGCGAGTTTATGAGTTTTGTCCAGGGTAAGCTAATTTGACTGGCCTAAATTTGAAACTCGAAAACACATTGGTACGTGCCGAGGCTTGAAGCAGCGATCTTCCGAATGGTAGTCAACGGCCCTAGCCAGTTGGCCACTCCGCCCGTTATAATAGTATAAGTAGGTAGGTATTTTAAATCTAACGCCAGATAGGAGCTTTGAAATAAGCATTTGTTCAGTGAAAGTCTTCAGTTGAAATGATAATGACAATTTAAACTCGTCCATGATACAAAAATGTACGCCGATTTACGAATATATTTTTTGTCTCTGTCATTTCATTACTAAGGACGAAATTGCTTTTTTCATGCAATTATGTAGGTGGAGTTCCGGAGTAAAAAAAGAAAAAGTTCTGTGTCTGTCCGTCACAAGTTTAACTCAAACTAGTTCGGTTTTTTCTAGGTCAGAAAGCTACTTTAAAAACTAGACCATTTCTCTCGTCGTTTGTTTTTGCCGTCGGACGTTCCAATATGCATTTGTTACAAAGAAAATACGACGGTCCCCACTGTTTTAGTTGCCAGGGTTACCAGACAGAACTGACCTAGTAAAATAAAAAATAACCACTACTGTGATCTCACGATCAAAAGCCAGAATAGATCGCTCCCTTTCAACGTACTTGGTAAGTCTACTTTCTGGTTTAAGAATAGGACTGAGAATAAAGATCTAAGCGCGCAGATTTTCCTTACTTTTTTTTATTCGTTTGTTCTTTCGAACAGGCTATGGTCCAAAAAAACAAGGTCTAACAAGAAGACCACGTGACTGACACGAGCCTACGTAATTTCTACGTCATTTTGCTATTCATCCTTGTCGAATGCGTGTAATAGACAAGGATGAACAGCGCAAAATGACGTAGGCTTGTGTCAGTCACGTGGTCTTCTTGTTAGACCTGGTTTTCTTGGAATATGGAACAGGCTAAGATCAATGACATGTTGCCTAGTCTTTATCTTAGGAATAGGAATAATTTATATTTTTCTGTCAAATCCAAGGTAGAGGTTGGTTACTCAACTTACAATCCATAAGAAGTAGTAGATAAACGCCCAGGCGAGAAGTTAGTTCTGCTTTGTCTTTAAAGGAAACAAACCGATTTAAATGTTTGAAAGTCACTACTTTACTTCACAGAGCCACTGCTCTGCGAGCTGTAAATAAACAACTGAACCATTTTGTAAATGAATGACGATAATTTTCATTCATTTCAGCCTTTGCAAATAGTGCCAAAACAGAAAATCTTGAAAACAATTAAATGTATTTTTGACTTTGGAAATATGTCTGTGACTTAGTAACTAACGTAAATATTGAGAACGTTTGTCTTGAAACTACTTTATCCAAGATCCTAGCTTAAAACGTTATTTACTGTCAATGTTTTCTGTAAAAAATACTTTTGTGCTGAGTTTTTCCTCCAACTCATATAAAGCGTAACAATGTGCGGTAACCACAGTACCCGGCAGGTATATGAATGTGACCGCTTGCTCGCTTTATTTAGTTCCCGCCAACTGCCTTTGAGCCAGCCCGAACAACTTTATCTCCCTTCAAACTCTTTCATTCCAACTTCGAAGGCTTTTACAATTCATTTCTATTGTTTTTTTTTATAATAAAATGTTAATTGATTTTTATTTATGATCTATCCTTTTATTTTACCTTTTTTTTTGTTTTTTGAATTGCTTGCTTGCTTGTCGAAATAGTACGACCAATCAAGCTTCTCCGGACTTGTGGGGGAGTGGAATACTCTACCCCAAAAAAGTCATATACCAACGCGTCAAGGGGCGGCTCGAGGGAGCCTCGGACCACGGCCTAGCGCGTTGATACTGAAAAACATCGTGAACCAAAAACAACCTACCAACGAAAAAGAAAAATGAATAAAACTACGCTTTTGCCTGTATGTAGAGTAGTACGAGTATAGACTGTATGACATTTTTATCTTATTAAATAGCACAATTTAATTTAATTTATTGTAATGAATTCTGAATCTGACCCTTTGTGACATTGTAATAATTATTTATCTGTTTGACTTTAATAACTAACTTAAAAATTAAAAGATCAAATTTTTGTTTTCTTTGTTCTCTTACATGCTATACAATTTAATTAATTACTGTTAATTCAACATATTCTTATCAAATACCTATTACGATTTATGACGCTATATAACGATTTGGTCTTTTTTAAGTAAGTACTGTAATGTTATACTTAATATAATTTTCGCTCGTAGCTCGTAAATTAGTTTATTTGGTGCGATACAACATTAACTTTACATAATGATAAACATCCAACTTAATTTATTACCGGTCAATCATCAAATATGTAAGTTTCATCGTTTAGTTCAACACGTAAAAACAGGTAATACTTATAATATATTATTACATTAAAATATTGTTTGCAATATAAAAGAAATTAATAGACAGTTGAAATATTCTCTAGCAGGAAAAAAGAAAAAGCATTTTTTTTATATTAGTGGACCATTTTAACCTGAATAATTCTATCTTTATTTTTCAAACTGTAAAATAATTATGAAATGAAAATCTTCTGCATTGTCTCTACTAGTCGCACTCTGTGCAGTTAAGAAAATACTTATTATTTCTTAGAAGGCTGCAATGTTCACAGTTTTTTTTAACACAAGACTATAAATTTTGGTTTAAAAAGTACGTATCCTTATGCGTATCCTATATAGTGAAAGAATCTTACAGGTAAATATATTGACGTTACCCTACCATCAATCAAGTATATCGGCGTATCCTATTGTTTGCGATCCTCATTGTTTATTTCTGGTAGATTGTTATATCGCGTTTAGCTGGAAATCGATTTATAGAAACTTAAACTATTTGATATTTGGTTAAATCACAGACGTTTTATTTTTTGCGTGTATTTACCCAAATAAACTTTATGCTAAACTTTGGAAATAACGAGCACAAAAAAGCAGTCGTGAGCGCAAATACATTTCGGAGACTCATTTTTATTTATTTTAATATACTGTACCCCTACCATGAGTTGCTAACGTAACTTACGCGCTCGATATCAACTACGTAAACGTGCATTTAGTATGGAATTAAAACTACGCCATCTATTGACAGTTATCTGAAGTAAAATTTCTCCATACTAAATGCACGTTTACGTAGTCGATATCGAGCGCGTAAGTTACGTTAGCAACTCATGGTAGGGGTACTGACTAGTACTAGAGAGTATTGGTTTTAATATAATTCTTTTAGAACTGGATACAGGCACATATCAGTTGTTTCAACTGCTTGCCTGAGTTAAGAGTATAATAATAATTCCTGTAGACGACGCATGTAGGCAATATGCTGTTTTAATGAGAATAGTTTATAGTAGTTGTAGTAATAGGACAAGCAAGAGTTTACTACTAAGATACTTCTTTATACATTTTACTTCCGATGACGTCATGAGAACATTAACTGAAGGATTATTCATTAACTGTATTGTAGATTAATATCAATGTTCAAGTACAGGAAAATCTTTACAGTAAAAAGTTTGCAGAAACAAAGAACAGAATTTGCTTTTACCTTTACCTCGCTACTGAATTTTATTGACTTGTTTTTTTTACGTCTAAACTACAATCAGTTTTTAGTTTGAGCAAAAAGGCATAAAGCTCGAACCACATTAATTGTTTTTGAAAATCTTCAATATACTTATCTATATTTACTCGTACAAGGTAAATTCGGCTGTCCAGCTCGTAACGTAATAAGCCAGCAATATGCTATCATACAGGAGTACCTATATCTAAAGTGCATCTCTGCACTATCTCACAGCATGTCTTGGAGCGACCGCTATCTCAGTCTCTAAGTTATTTACTCGATAAACACAACGTTACGAAGTTTGTGGATAGTTCTCCGGGAGCAAGATGGCGCAGCGCGGGAGTAACGAACTTCGGCGCCAAGTTAAACAAGTGGGAATATGGTCCTTTTGGACCAATATGAGTTCTCGCTTCACAGTATATTCCAACACTAGCTGTCTGCCCGCGGCTACGACCGCTTTGTTTTTCGACTTTTCCGTAGTAATTTTTAACTATCCCACGGGAACTCTTCAATTTTTCGTGATTAGAAGTATCTAAGATATTGACCGGGGATATATGGTACCACCATTCAAAATTTCATTCAAATCAGTCGAACATTTTGCCGATAAGCCCGTACAATGTGCTGAGTATCTAGCTGAGCCGATTACATTTAGTTTACTCAACATCCGTCCAATATGAAACCAAGGTGGCGCTAGTGTGGCATTCGAGAGTACGAAACGCCCGATCTCAATGTCGACGGATCGAAATCGCCGTTAATAGTAACCCCTCTAGTCGGTATTGCGTCTGCTTTTGTGCAAAAGTGGACTGATGTGGGCTGAATAGAAAAAAAAAACATGTATGTTCTTTTAGCGGGGGTAGTGTGTAAAAAGAAGTAAGTACCTAGTTGGATCGATACTTTCCAGACAGTGGGTAAACTAGTTAGAGTCGCGTGCTGCTACCAATCACACTCCTCGTTAATGGCACAACCATCTGTTGAGTTACAAACCCACACAAGTATTCAAAAGCCACTATTATTATACATTCTGTGACCAAGTTATTCTGATGAAGATAAATAAATTGCAATAATAACTAAAGAGGACTAAACCACGAGTACTTTCGTAATATACCTAAGGCTGCAACCGGAAAAAATAAAATGAAAATTCTTGTATAAATTTATATCACGTGACCTGAAAAGATGAATTTCAGAAGTCCATTAAACAAATTTAACAGTTTTATGTTTGAAGTCATCTTTGGTACAAAACATGGACTTAGTAATATGGTACATTCAATGAGACAAAATCCACGCCGCCGCCATTTTCTGACACCCCCCCCACACTAGCGTATTTTGAGCGTCGACGTCGTCGTCCGTCTCGCATACGATCATAGGCGTCCGTCTTTTGTTTCACTCGCCTATAAGCATGACGCACAGTACGACGCGGACGTCGTCGCCGCGTCGACGGCCCTTCTGGGGGCCTAAAAGCGCCGTTATTGACGAATCATATCGCAATTCGCGCACCACTTTCGTAAAACGGCGACTTGCGGTGATTCATATTCCAATTCATCAAAAGCGTAAAATGGTCGAATAACAGATTCATTTCATATTGTTACAATTGCCATACAAATTCGTAAAATGGTCACTGTTGGTGATTCGTGTAATGAATCTCTTTATGAATTCTAAAATGTTAGTCTAAACTAACATATTGGAGTTCAAATTTGGCTAAAAATAACTTTTTATGCGTTATATAAAGATTTTTAGGTGACAAATATTCCAGACATTTATAAAAACTACAAAGTGGACTAATAAATGACCTAATTGAGCGACAATATTAAAAATGGTGACTGAAAGTGATTCGGATTTTTTTGTAAAATGGCCATATAATGTAGTTCTCTGTCAGTGATATTGCTGTCCTGTCACGTCGTGCTGTCATTCAATCACTAGCAAACAAAATCTTCTTTAACAAGTGACAACCCAGATAACTGACAACAAAACAAAAACAAACGTTTTCTTTTAGTTTTTTTTAATTGAGTTGCCATTACAAAAGAAACATTATCAATTTATCTATTTCAAGGCCAATAACTCGTGCAAAAGCTAGAGTAAACTTATGTAAATGAAATATTTCCTCTATTCTATGACAAAGTGATGCTTTTAATACAAATCTAAATGTTATTTATCTATAAAGTACAATAGTAGACTGAATGAATGAAATATATTTTTTTATACTGGTCACACTTCTTCAAAGTAAGATTGACTTTCTGTCCAAAAAATCAGGGATCCAGAACCAGAATTTATTTATTTTTTTATTGAAGAAAAGTGAATCACTTGCCGAATTGAATTGTAAGTGAATGGTATCATGAATTGACCATTTTACGTTAAATACGAATCGGCTCGCGGTTCTCTTATAATTCAATTTATGAATCCTTTCGCAGTTCACTTTTCTTAAATGGCGCTTTTAGGCCCCCTGACCATCGCTAGTGCGGGGGGCTTTAAGAAGTAGGTACCTATCTATAATTTATATGGTTTTTGTTACAGACAAAAGACGTATGACGTCATGGCCTGTCCGTTGTTGGTAGCAAGCAAAGCAAGTAACACAAATTGGGATGAACAGACCTCAGTGTAGCATAATATACGTCAGGGCAGGCCGGCAAGTGAGTTAGCCTGGCGTGCACTCAGCTAATCTTGTCACGACGACTACGCTCCCGGTACAAGTTACTACCCCTCCATCTGTTGCACATAATAAAACAAGCACATTTCACGTTCCTTTTTTAAATTACCCGTTGTTTTTTTTGTAGTGAATGTTGTTTTTTTTAAAATTAAAGAATTAAGCAGCCAGTACTTGCTTCTTTTTAGTCTGTCTGTGGGTAGGTATAGTATTTATAATAGCTTAGCCTCTGTAATAAAGAACATGAGCAGTTATAGAACAAATTTTCTTGTATGTACTGTTATTATAATTTATATTACCGCAGCTATCCACCAGCGATTTATTTTTTCCGCGGGAAAGACATTTTTTTCTACTGAACAAAGTTTATACAAGCCTCGTACTGAAAATAAAAAATAAAATCCACTTCGGTGCAGCCGAAGGGATGCCCGTACGTACATTTGGAGGTTAATTTTTGGAATTTTATTAGTTTAATATTAAATAATATAAACTATCAACTCAGGTTTCTACATAAAAGAACATAAAAGCAGTTCAGGTTAATCAACCAAGTTAAAATTTTCAGAGGTGTTTCCAGTTTTTCGCTTCATAAATAAATATTTCTTTACGAAAGTGACAAATTATCTACTCGAATTTGAACATAATGACCTTATCGACGAGCCTTCTGACTAAACTTAGGCCTACTTTCTAAAACATTGTCGCTACTAAATTATGGCATTTATAATATAGAATTACTACCTAGCTTCATGATCACAAACTTTTGAAAAACGAAGAGAAAAAAAGAAATTCGCGCCTAAAGTAAAAAGAAGGTTTTCTTTGAGAAAGGCGATATTTTAACGTTCCAAACGCAATTTAGTGGCTGGCGAGACCATTAGTGACAGTTTGTTTCAGCTACGTAAATAGACTAAGAAAGGCTTTTTTTGTATTCAAGTTTAGAAAGAGTCGGGTCAAGTTGGAATTAAATTACAATAGGTAATAATTTTGTAGCTTAAATTACTTTTTTCCGTACGTACGAATTTCATCATCATCAGCCGAAAAAAGGGACAGATTTTGTTGAAATTTAGTAGGCGTACTCGTACTACCCAAAGACAGAGGTGTAACATTAAATAATGATTTTTAAACAAACATGAAGGTCAGTTTTTAGGTGTAAGTCTAGAAATGACTAGAAATATTTCAAACTAGATTATGTGCCATATAAATGAAAAACTTGTGTTGTTTTTATTCCACGCATAGACAGACAAAATATAATCAGTAATCTACACTAATATAGGTATAAAGAAGAAAGATTAGTATTTTTATGTTTTAGTGCGTGTATAGGTTTGTAATTAATAAACTCAAAAACGGCTGAACTGATCTTCATGGAACTTGGTACAAAGATAGAATAAACCTTGGGGAGTAATATAGGCTACCTTTTACCGCGGGAAACATCCTCATTCCCACGGAAAAGGTGTTAACGCGGGCGGAGCTGCGGCGCAAAGCTAGTCACATACCTCTATAGAGACCACACAAAAGTCTGCTGTATTTTATTATTTTTTACCACAAGTGTAACGCTTTTTTCTTTTTTAGATTTGTGGTACTGAACCCTAAATACCTAATTAAACTAAATACTAGTGGTTCAGAACTTAGTAAATGCATTGATACTTAGTGGCCACATAGTATTACGGCAATGGATAAGTAGTTCTGATGGAACTTTCTAGTTACTTCGCAATCTAGCGGCTAGCGGCTGCACACCAAGTTTGTAATTAAAATAGTTTGTAAACTGCTCATTTTACTTTGTTACAGATACCTATTTTAAAATGGTAACCAACATTTCTTCATGCATTCCCAAACTCTTGCGATTGTAAAGGAAAATATAGCAAGGGAACTAACTGTATTAAGCTGGCCAAGAAATTCAAAGGTTGTGTTGTGTATAAAGTAGACCAATCCGCACAGGGCCATCAGTGGGAAAATAACTGCTGAACTAAGCTTTATAACAAAAGCTTTGACCAAAATATCGGAGGTTTGCTGAATAACAGGAATTTTCTTCTTCGAAATTAAGATTGTATGCCGATTAAGTACTCAAGCCTTACTGAGTGAATCTTGAAATTTCGAAGCTGATATAACGGCATTTATAAGATTGAACACGTCTATCGATAATTTTAAGCTAGTATGCTTAAATGTAAAAACCTGAGGTAAGTAAACTAAATAAAAAAAAGTTAGTTACAAGTATGTATTTTAATAGTAACTAGCGACCCGCCCCGGCTCCGCACGGGAAAATTGTTATTGTGGGTTATTCTTAAGTATATTATGCATGTATTATACATATAAACCTTCCTCTTGAACCCCTCTATCTATTAAAAAAAACCGCATCAAAATCCGTTGCGTAGTTTTAAAGATTTAAGCGTACAAAGGGACATAGGGACATAGGGACAGAAAAAGCGACTTTGTTTTATAATAAGTAGTGATGATGATAGTGAATAGTGATTGTGGTAGTTTTGTCAGACTAAGTACCAAGAAACTTGCAATTACTTAGAAAGTAATACTCTTTCGTAGCCAAGTAATAAATGTTTGGAAATAATCAACATGGAGTACATTATTACACCTAAGTCGTTAGAAGAGTATACTCCATCCAGTGCACTGACAACATTAAATTGATGGAGCATGTACACTGAAAGAGCGATTGGGTTTGGTTTGGGACTGCGATAAATAGAAGAGAATGTTAGAAACTACACATTTGGTGTTTAAACGTTCAGTTTAGATAACAGTTTTAGTTCAATTGTTTTTTTTTAAATACTCTTAATAAGAGTTCTTACGAGAACCATCTAGTTTAACTTAGTTTTCTTAGCTTTTATTTATTTTTTGTGTTAACTATATCCTAAAATTAATACATTCCTGTCTTTTAATTTCTGTCTATCTATCTAGCGCGCCTTACGTTTTATGACCAAATGTCACACATGACCTGCTATAGAATATGAGGCAAATCTCACAAAAGTAAAAACTAATTACCTTTAATTTTATTATATTTTATTGTGGTCGTAATTTCACTGTGGTAACTTAGTGCTTGAGCACCATATTGCTGTCCTATTTTTGAATCGTTCTTGTTCTAACTGCCACAGTCACAGATACGATAATAGAATACCACTTTCTAAGTCAAATCGCTGGTAGATTCAGCGATTTGACTTAGACTCGCCGGGTATATTTTATTTATGCCTGCACCCTTGACTGAGCTCGCCGCACGCGATCACTGCTCGCATCGTATTCCTACTCGTGCCTATGGGAATAAATTTGATTTACTCGCTTTGAAGCCTTGACATACTCGCTGCGTTGACGATTATTTTTAGAAAACATTCCTTATTATCATTATGTAGTCAAAGCTTTAATTTGTAATATCTCACTCGAATTACAAAACCATATTTGGAGTGCATAGAATATTGGTCACTCATACCTATTTTAAATAAATAAATATCTAGGGATATGCATGTCACACACGGCCACGGGTGTCAGACACAAAAGCTCATCACACGAATGTTTACTCTGGGCGGGATTGAAACCCGCGACCCTGTGCTCCGAAGGCAGATGTACTACCGACTAGGCTACGGGGCCGTCATTTTACAGGGTGTGTGTGATACTAAACGAGCATGCTCGACCAACGATTATGAGCTACTTTCACAAAGAAGTCTGAGATACGACCAGAAAATTCGGCATTTCCTCACGAAATAAGTTGCTCTAAACCATGACTGAGAATATCCTTTCAGTATTTGCTAAGCCGTCACTTAAGACCTTGTTTATTCTATGGTATAACTGGTAGTTACCATTCAATATTCACAAATATTTCCGAAAGTGAAATGGACATAGCTGAGTCTGGATGACTCAGTGCACATTAGATGGTTACAATTTTTTTGAAGAAGTATTCAGTCTTTTCATAATATTCTCCTTCAATAAAAAAGTGTGAAATAAACGTAAGATGAATAAAGAAATATATATATTTGTGTATGGTGGGGATTGAACCAACGCAACGCTTCCCTAATCCTACGCGACGGCACTGACGCTAGAGAAAAGTATGTTTTAATTTGAGTGTGTTATACTTGGGAATCACCGATTTTTATTTCAGTAACCTGAAATGGAGAAATATTTCCTATATTCTGTACTTAAACAACTGTAGTGTTGCGTGACAAACCCACTGAAGCAAATTTTGTTTTTTATTGGGATCATTTACAAAGAGTCACTAGTTCAATATGGATTTTTTATTTGCCACTAATAAGTCATATAAATATACAAAAGTTACGTACGTAAATCGTTAGGATTTTAACGTATTTTTTTATTATTTGATTGCGATACAATACACGTTTACCATTTATATTGGTTTCATATGTTTACGTAACTTTTCCGTTCCGTCTGATACATGATTTTATTGGAACCGCTGCCTACTCTTTTGTTTCAATATACGTCAATTGAGATTGATTGAAATACAGTTGCGCCTGATCAGATTTGGGTAGGGTTCTTTTTATTGGGAAAGCCTTACATTGTAAGTTTTTTGAAAAAAATATTTAGTAATACACGTTTTTTTTAAGAATATTGATTACTTCTTAACGCGATTTAAAATAATTTAATATTATCTTATGAAATGAGATGAATTATGAATGAGTCGTTGGACAGCTTGATCTTTGTTTACAGGTATGTAAACCTCAAGGATGTTTTTTTTTTAAATTGACCTATGCTTGTGTCGAAAAAGTACGACCAATCAAGCTTCACCGGACTTGCGCAAAGATGTTATAAGTACTACCGTTATCCTTGATGACAATTCAGAATCTCATTCTTTTACCAGGTCAAAATAGAGTTAGCACGTCGAATTTTTGTACGTGTAATTTTAGTATTGTAAATTGGTGATATATGAGGTTGGATTTTATAGGAATGTTTGCCATGCAGGCAGCCAACTCACCATGATCGCTGCCAGAATCAGGGTTGCGTAACCTGTCTACCCCTACCATGAACGAAAATGAGCAAAAATTATAATACTTTCCCTAAACCCCAGTAGAGCCTTCCGCTCCCCTGCAAGTCCGGTGAAGCTTGATTCGTCATACCTTTTCGAAACAAGCATAGGTCAATAAAGAAAGACTTTCCCTAAGATATAAATAGTATTTAATCCACACCAAAACATGCAAAGCAGAACTTACATAGAGATACATGTTTATCCAAAAACATTTCAAATTGAATATATTATCACCAAATATAAATAAAAAAATGACGTCTCTCGAGTATTTTTCATGCTATAAATATCCAGTCAGCGTTTTAACCATTATTAATATAAACAAATTTTAACCAACTTCCAATATAAAACTGTCTAAAACACAAAACAACATTTCGGTACATAATATGATAATTTATGTTTAACTTATTCAGCATTTCAGCGTTTCAACACAGATAGTCTTGAATACCTTTAGTTTAGCTTAGCTTGTACGTTTGTGATTAGTTCTTCATTAGTATTAGGAATTATCATGTGATGCGAAAATGTAGCGTCTAGAAGTGAGTGAAATTCCATAGTAGCATAATGGATGATGGACTAATCTTACAATACAGCACTTAGTCTTATAGCTTCCGAAAGCTACACTGAAGTAAAATGTACTAAAGTAAACAATCGTTGCTGACAGCCTTTCAGACGTTCTCACTGCTTGACTAACGAGAGAGGCATACTTTAAAGACAATAAATAAGTAGTCGAGCGTCGCTGGCCTAGTGGCTAGGGTCGTTGACTTTCATTCGGAAGTTCGCGAGTTCAAGCCTCGGCACGAACCAATGTGTTTTTGATTTTCATATTCTTATGTACTCGTTTATTCGACGCTCTTACGGTGAAGGAAAACATCGTGAGAAAACTGGGCCAGCGTGGTCGACTATGGCCTACACTGAAAAAAAAAATTGATTACATTAATCAAAAAAATGATTGCGTCTAACAAGAAACTTGTTAACATACGAGCGTATAAAGTAATATGATTATGGCGATAAAGCTATGTTGATTAAATAACAATCAAGTTGTCTTTATGAGATAAAACAAGTAAATTGTTGAACCTAATATGATCAAATAAATATAACCAATCAAGTTTGGTTATTATAACAATGATTTCTGCTGATTGAAGTTATAATGAACTTGATTAAGGTTATCAAGTATTTTAAGTAGTTTCAGATAAAATTGCTTTATGCTAGCTATCAAAGGACCTGATTATTGTGAATATGAAAACTTGATACATTTGATTATGTTCGACATTAGAATCATATATTTAGATGTTTACTTCTGTTATATAACTTGTTTCGCTTTATGAAGCTGTCTTTATTATTTGAATGAAGATAAGTATTAATATTTAATAAGAATTTTTTTTCAATGTAATCAACACAATTGATTGAATGTAAAAATTAATAATTGTTAAGTTATTCAAATAACTTGTTTAAAGCTATTAAGTACTCTTATTGGGACTATCAAGAAACGTGTTTATTTTTTTATTATATAGGGTCTAAATTTACGTTTAGATGCAGAATGTCCAAGTTGCAAAATGTCCAGCGGGTGCAAAATGTCCAGGTCGCAAAAGGTCCAGGTTGCAAAATGTCCAGGTTGCAAAAGGTCCAGCTTGTAAAATGGTAATAATAAGACATTCTGCTGCATCTAAAGGAAATATAACTTATGCTACTATTATGAAACAAAAAAATTAATAGCATAAGTTATATTTCCTTTAGATGCACGTCTTATTATTACCATTTTACAAGCTGGACATTTTGCATCCTGGACCTTTTGCGATCTGGAACTTTTGCGACCTGGACATTTTGCACCCGCTGGACATTTTGCAACTTGGACATTCTGCACCTAAACGTAAATTCGTTTTAATAGTTACGTTTCTTATAACTAGTGATGGTGCTGCTCTACAGGTGTTTGGGTACGTACTGCGCTCACGCTTTAAAAGGAACGCAGTACTTTTCCTAAAATCCTGTGTCAGCAGATCACTTGTCAAAAGAAACATATTTATCAATTTTTTATATAAAATGATAATGTCAGAAATGTTATTAAAAAGTTTTATTCATGGTTATTAATAACTGTTTAGAGATCAACATTTTTCCTTATGCTAATTTATGAAATATATAGGTATGTTTAGAAATCAACAGTTGTGTATAATATATCTAAATTGAACAATAGTCTCATGGAGAGGAGGTATCCCACGATCATTAAAGGAAGAAGGTGAGCGTCAGAATGGCTGGTTGTCTGTGGCGTGGGTCTATGAGAGTTGATACAATAATTGCTTATATTTGCTTCATAGAATAAAAAATTGCTACATATGATATATATTTAGAAATAAGACTTTTTTTGACCAGCGATCCTGATGTTTGGTTGGCTGGTCACCTCCTAGTTTGAAGCCCAGCATGCAGTATTTCCCGAAATTTATTGCGTCAATAATTGCTTCATATTTACTTCATTTATCTATTTTAGTTGTAACTTCAAACATTTTTTCTTGTAGACACTTTTCCTTGGGATAATTATTTAAATGATTGCTACATCTTTTATTTAACGTACGATTGAAGTTACACTTCAAATAGACAAATGAAGTAAATATGAAGCAATTATTGACGCAATAAATTTTAGGAAATACTGCACGCTTGGCTTTAAACTAGGAGGTGACCAGCCAACCAAACATCAGGATCGCTGGTCAAAAAAAGTCTTATTTCTAAATATATATCATATGTAGCAATCGCTCACGGAAGAAGTACTTTTATATTGAAAATAACCTTTAGTTGTACCTTGTAAATTGTAAATCAATAAGAATCATAATATATTTGCACCTTGTAAATGGCATGATCGTGGGATACCTTCTTGTAGAGAATACAATCCCGGGATCCCGAACATGATATCACTCATAACATAACATAATATTTGTGTTCATAATAAACAATCTTATACTAATTAACACAACACTTTTTGATGATTTTGATGTTTTTTATCTATAACTAGTTTCAAGTAACTATCGTCCTGTACGTGGGTCACAAACGCGTCACGGCTTTCGGCTTTCGACGGTTTCCATTTTTTTTCTTTATTTACCTTCCTTTTTTTCGATGGGGGAGAAGCTCCTTTTGAGCTCGTGGTAGTAGCGATGGGTAAGGTGATTATGCTTGGGTTAATCAGCTCTGGCAAACTCAATATTGCTGCAAGGTTGTTTTTCTCTTCATCGCTCGAATCTGAAAGAATAAGAATTTTACATTAAAAACAGGCATCACCAGACAAAATTATCAGATAGACTATCTATACTCCATATTATACTATACTATAATAATTATAATCTAGGCCGCGGGTAAAACCGCGGGGCGGAAAGCTAGTTTATAATGAATTTCCTTCCTTGACCGGTACATTCAAATTGACATGCAACACAGCATGAGACACCAAAACACAGTTTAGTTTCATGGTCAGGTTCAACCCTTGAAAGGGATGCAATATTTTCGTTTAGGTGCAGAATGTCCAAGTTGCAAAATGTCCAGCGGGTGCAAAATGTCTAGCGGGTGCAAAATGACCAGGTCGCAAAATGTCCAGGACGCAAAAGGTCCAGATCGCAAAAGGTCCAGGTTGCAAATGGTCCAGGTTGCAAAATGTCCAGGTTGCAAAAGGTCCAGCTTGTAAAATGGTAATAATAAGACCTGCATCTAAAGGAAATATAATTTATGGTACTAAAACGAAACAAAATTTATGATAACAACAATTATTTAATAAAGTGTCAAAAATAATTATCGATATTATTATTATTACCATTTTACAAGCTGGACCTTTTGCAACCTGGATATTTTGCAACTTGGACCTTTTGCAACCTGGACCTTTTGCAACCTGGACATTTTGCGACCTGGACATTTTGCGACCTGGACATTTTGCACCCGCTGGACATTTTGCAACTTGGACATTCTGCACCTAAACGAATATTTTACATAGCATACTGAAGTTTTGGTCTGGGGCATTTAGGAATAACCGCTCACTAAACACTTACCATCTGCCAATTGGATAAGTTCTTTGCAACTAGCATCTTTAGACTTCTTTTCTTTCAAAAGTTTTATTAATGTTTTTTTTCACTCCGGGAAAATTCAAATAGAAGTTGTTTTGTTCTTCAGGGTAACAGGCATTGAAGTCTTCTTCGAGCTGTAACAAAAGGTAAAACATTTATTTTTTTTTCATTTTTGTCGAGTAGAGGGCGTCTAAAAAGCCCTTGTTGTCCCATACAATTTGGGGCTTGGTTAGACTCTCAGTCAAAAGGCGGCCTTACCTACCACTTATCATCAACTCACAAAAAAGAAGTATGAAAGAATTAATACTTACATTATTTTCAATGACATAGAAACTTGTTGTAGTTTTTGTTGAAGCTAAATCAAGGTTGGGGGATGTTTTTGATTGCTCTGCCACTAACACATGCACATCAGCTGTTTCTGTTTTTTCTTCAGCATTAAAGTCTTGAACTGTAATGTCCTGAAATAGATTAAATTAAAACCAATTACTTACAAATTTTCTACTACGCAGTCAAAGTTACAGACCTCATGGTTATCATGGCATTTGTAAGCACTAACTAGCCTGTAATACCATAACTTGTCGGTGTTGTGCTGACTAGTAGGTAGGTATTACCTAATATTATTATTTAGTGAACAGAGACTGGTATCAAATGGACAGCCCAGAAGACATTGCAACCTAGAACCCTTTATTCAAATAGGTACATATTTTATTTATAGATTTATTGACTATATTGCACTGCATACAAAGTTCTAAGCTGACCTACATAAGTATAGGTACTTTCCAAACCAAACCAAGGCACTGTAACTAGGGTTAACTTTATTCAATAGTACCTACATTATCTACTTACTAGGTACCTAATTCCTGTACAGGTAATACCTTTACATATAGGTAGGTACTTACACTCAGACTTATAATATCTAAATTACTGAAGTCTCCTCCAGGTAGACTCATATTACTGTCTATAGTGGTGTTGATGTTGGGATTCCATTCTTTCCAGTTCCGTATAAATAAGGTTCTAGGTCCTAATGGTGTTATCAGCTCTTTAATATCTTCCGGGGTAAGCGCAGAAAGCGCCTGCAGATTTATTTCATTTTCTGCAAAATAATTGTTGAATCAACTGACAGCAACAACAGCAGCTGCCGGCACACTACCGCAGAACAGGAGCAGTAGCAGTCCAGCCTTACCGCCTCGTGTGGCAGGATTCATATTATACCTATACAAACTCCTAATATACAACTTTTCCTGCTACCGCTCCTCTACTGCACCGTATGCGTACCGCCTACAGTGTGCTGGCACCAGTCTTTGTACTTAGATGAGTAGGTAGGTAGGTCTCACACCTAAAGTAAGTAGATAAATAGCTAGTAATGAATAGGTAATGGTCGCATGAGACAGGTAAGTAGGTACTTACTGATAAAATTTTCTTGTAAATCTGGGAGGCCCCATGCCTCCAGCAGATCTGTAACTTCTTCCATGGTACACAGTCACAGTTGTCACAAATCACACCGTATATTTACGTAACCCGACGGACGTACTTTTTACGTGGCGCTCTCGCCGGCCGATTCAAACAAAATGACAAGTTTCGACATGCAATGCAACGGTTCGCGACGCTTCGAGTATGTTTACATTAATCAACTAGTAGTATACAATCAAACTAGACAATGTTTGTATTAAAAAACCGACAACATTCAATTTTAATAAAAGGGTAATTGTTTTTAATATTCTTGCGTTATACCATGAAACAAAATTTACTTGATCTATTATAATATGATTTCATTATAAAAACATTCAACTGTATTATAAAACTAAACATTTAACTTGATTGACTTTTTCGCTTCGGGTATGTTTACATTAATCAACTAGACAATGTTTGTATTAAAAAACCGACAACATTCAATTTAAATAAAAGGGTAATTGTTTTTAATATTCTTGCATTATACCATCAAACAAAATTTACTTGATTTATTATAATATAATTTCATTATAAAAACATTCAACTTTATTATAGAACTAATCATTTAACTTGTTTGAAATTTTGATAATTTCGGCTTTAATGAAACAACAAACAGTTAGTGATCATTTTTTGCAAGTTTATGATTGCTTCATTCATTTTTTTTTCTATCAAGTAAAATGCCATACTTGATTGGCTCGATTTCTCTCAGTGTATATCACCCTGACCACTGGGTAAGCAAGAGCCTACAATTTATAGTGACGAATAGTTAAAGCCTGACCAAAGAAATAAAAATCCTGCTCTAGGGGCGCCAGGTGTATATTTTTATGCTTATGGCAACAATTTTCATTATAAAATTAGTTCTATTGAAATTCCACAATATGGCGAGGTTTTTTATTTCTTTGGTTGGGCAATACTCATAGTACAAATTACACATGTCGTAATAAATTATGTTGAATGTCACTAAAGTTATTGTTAAATATGTAAAATGTAAAATTAGTTTGTCTATTATGTGGCATGCAACACTGTTGCTAGCTGTTGCCTCGGTGTAAATAAGGTTTAATGATGACATGATATACTGAATGAATGTAGTTTACCTACACACTGTAACACAACATTCACAACTTCACATAATGCACTCAGTTATTTGCTAATGCAACTGGATCTGAATTAGCTTATCGTTCACGATCGGGTATTTTAATTTAGCAGCATAATAAAACCTCGAGGCGCTGCTATGTAAATTCCAGTGCTTGTGATTTATAACTATTATTAGCGGCCTTGTTCACTAAGGAATGGTCATTACTCACAAGAACTGAATATTGCCAGGTCGAAGATCCTTCGCTTTCAGCTCATAATATGTACCTAATAATACCTTATTCGACCACGCACAGTGAACCTATGAATTTTTTCACAAGTGTGTAAAGGTATCTTCACAGTGTTTTCTTTTGCCGTAAGAGCTTCGAATAATTGTACATATTATGAATCGAAAATTGAACATTTGATATACGCTAGAACCCACGCGTCTCCGCTCCCCCGCAAGTCCGGTGAAGCTTGATTCGTCGTACTTTTTCGACACAAGGTCAATAAAAAAAAAAACCGCGCGTCCAGATTGAAAAACGGCTCTAGCGGCTAGATCACCGAAGCCGAAGACATCCTTTAGGCGAGCTTGGTCAATTTCTCAGATAATCAAATAAGGCACGTCATACATCATACTTAGAAAATGATTGTAGCCTTTGGGATAAATTCGTTTAAATAAAGTAAAACTGCTGCTGCTGCTGCTTACTTATAGTGAAACTATGATTGTATCGCTAATTTGCATATAATTAGTGATATTATGTAGATAGCGATTCAACGTCAGAAACAAAAAAAATCTTCCTTACTCTATGCGTCAGAAATCAACGATGAACTTCCATCAAATATCGGATGCATTTGTTTTCTATTACCATCGAAATACCTAATATTAATTATTTTCTAGTCATTTTGCCGCATGTTCAAAAATCTAATCAAAATAATATTATATTTACTGCACAAAACAGCAAAAAAAATGGTAATAAAAAAGGAAAAATCAAAAGACGGCGCCTTATCGCTTTAAAAAAATAAAGAAGGATTATTTATTTTGGTACTCATGAATCTAATTAATATAACATCTCGAAGATGCTCGCCTTCGTTTGAATCTAGCTGTAGAAAATATTTTATTATTATATCTTTGCCTCTAAAGTTCTTTGGCTCCAGAATGTTAATTACTAAGAGCAATATATTTGTTACAAACGAAAATACGGTACGTTATTACGTTATTTACAGTACCTAGCACGTTTACTATGAATATGGACCACGTGACTTGACACAAGCTTACGTCATCATGCTGTTCATCCTTGTCGAATGCGTGTTAATAGACAAGGATGAACAGCATGATGACGTAGGCTTGTGTCAAGTCACGTGGTCCGAATGCAAGACCTTGTTTTCTTAGACCATGGGATGGATGGATGGGTAGATGTTACTCTCTCAAGCAAAAACTAATGAATGGTTTTTGATGAAACTGTAGAATAATATAGATTACTAGCCCACGGCTACGCCCGCGTTGTTTTTTTTTTTTTTGTTTTTTTTTTTTTTTTTTGGGGATGAAAAATAGATGTTGGCCGATTCTCAGACCTACTGAATACGCTCACAAAATTTCATGAGATTCGGTCTAGCCGTTTCGGAGGAATCGAACACTGTGACACGAGAATTTTATATATAAGAATTATAAATCAGAATAATAAATAAGCTACCTTTTACCGCGGGAAATCCCTCATTGCCACGGGAAAAACTGTTCCACGGGAAAAACTGTTAGCGCGGGTGGTTGGAAAGCAAGTGTCTCGATAAAATTAAAAACATCCATACTTTACAAATCTAATAAAGATATAGTTGGCAGTACTATTATCATTTTCTTTGGTTAAACAAGAATTAAGTAAAAAATAAGAAGAGATTAGTGCGAGTATTTATTTACGAGATATTTCTCAACGTCATGGTTAATTTATTATTTGTCGCCATTTTCACAGAGGTACGTGTATTTAGCTGTCCAAAATAGAATAGTAGAAAAAAAAATCTCGCACGACGAATCTTGTCCATTTGGATATTTCATATTTTCATTAGAGAACTAGCATTCCGCATCGCGGCTCTGCCCGCGTTAAAAGTTTTTCCCGTGGGAATGAGGATTTTTTCCTTAAAATGTAGCCTTTGTTATTCCCCAAGGCCTATTCTATCTTTATACTAAGTTTCATTATTTGGGTTTTTGTGAGATAGGTTTGCCACGGTGCTTCATGCTAGGATTATACAACTCTGAAGACACGCATGATAAGATGAGATGATTTAGTGAAAGTGAATGAATATAGGATCAAGTCTCGACAATTGCAATTTAAATAAGTAAAGTAAGATTAAGTGAATGAAGCGACTTTTTTTTTTGCCCACCTATGGTTCATCAAATTTTTCCGTTATAAAGAACATCGTATGATTCATTGCTGGTAATAAGCTATCTTCATGGTAGATTTCATTCCATTCTGTTCAGCTCAGTTGTTGCGTGATTTAGTAACAAATATACAATTGTCTAGACATCAACATTGAGATTTATAATACCTACTAATAGAGTTTGTGTTGTTAACCAAGAGACTTTGCCAATAAAAAAAAAACAAATTTTGAACGTTTTTAATGATAGTATATTCTGTCATACACAAACACGAATTTACTATTTATTAAATGTGGTCTAAGTATGTCTTTAAATTTGTATACAGTATGAAATTTATTATTATGTTTTGGCAAATTACTAGCAGGTTTAATCTTGAAACATGCTTTTTCTCTGAAAATAACTGGCTATATAAAATGGTAGCAATCTCATCTTAAATTGGTACTATTAAGCTCCGAAAATTACTTTAGTTAGACTTCGAACAAAAAGCCTATTTCTAAATTTCCATTTAAATAGTAAACGAACCAAATAAAATTGAACACAATTAAGAGATTTCGCACTAGCCTAGTACGGTAAACAATATAGTCAATTCGCTTTCCGCCGCGCGGCTCCGCCTGAGTTAACAAGTTTTTCCTGTGGGAAAGAAGTATTTTCCCGCAGTAAAAAGTATGGTTATTCTGATATATAAGCTATATTACTGTAAAGTTTTTTTTTTTTTTTTTTAATTGACCTATGCTTGTGTCGAAAAGGTACGACCAATCAAGCTTCACCGGACTTGCGGGGGAGTGGAAAATTCTACCCCAAAAAAAGTCATATACCAACGCGTCTAGGGGTGGCTCAAGGGAGCCTCGGACCACGGCCTAGCACGTTGATATTGAAAAACATCGTAAAGGAGACGACGCCTGAGGGGCTCCGTCTCTGATTTTCAATTTTGATTTTGGTTCTGGCCGCGCCCCCGCCGGCAGGTGCGGGCGTTGTTACCTGAAGGGTAATTATTACCTGAAGGGTATTCACTACCAGAAGGGCATTATGTAAGGTGTAATCTAAATTCTTTGACTGCTTTAACTGCATCAGTGATTTCGTCGTCACGTTCGGAAAATATGTTTGGGACGGCGGCGGAACCGCGTAGTGGGGTGCGGGAAATAGCCCGTACACTTTACAACATACGGATTGGGATGGGAAGGGCTTGTAAAGTTTCATTTAAATCCATTCAGTTGTTTATTTGCATAGATATGGTAGTTACATAGTTTTTCGCATAGGTGTTTGTTGAACGAGGCTGCTCATGATAATCATACTTTCTAAGGAAAAGCACTTCAACGATCACCGTGTAACAAACAACAACTACGATCCCCAATCTGCCTAGCAAGCGTGGGGATTAAGGCAACGTTTTCGACAAGGGAGAATGGGAGATGTCCAATAACTCTGTATGTCTGTCGGTTTGTTACGCTTTAACGACAAAAGAACTGAACTGGTTTTGATGAAACTTGGTACGAAGATTGATAGACCTTGGAGAAGGATATTAGGCTACCTTTTACCGCGGGCAAATAACTCATCATAGTAAAATATAACTGACGTTAAAAATAGAATGGTTCCGTAACCACAGTCCGTAATTGTCCGTACCAAATCTCCCGCAGTGTTCAAATATAGATCTATTGCAGTCTGTTTGAGCATAAATGGATCTCAATAGAACATTCCATCCCGTTTGGCATTTGTTTCGCATACCTTTATTGAACGCGGCTGTAAGCTATTCGTAATTTTTTTTGAACAAGTAACTCAGCTATGTTATTAAAAAATAGGAAATGGTAGTACTATTATTTTCTTCTTTGGTTTAAGTAAGTATAGACAATGACACACGACACAATCTATAAGTTTTAACTTGATCAGTAAATTTAACATTTTCAGATAAAATCCAATATTTACCCGCTTCTTGCTAAAGCGTGGGATTATGCTTTCTGGGAAGAAGGGATCTAATTCAAGAATTCGATCTACACCTTATAGAGAATTTATTATTTATATAATAATACTTAAAAAGGATTGGAGTTACTTCAGAAGAGGCTTTAAAAACGGTTTCTAAGAAAACTCGTTTGTAACGACTATTATTACCGTTGTTTTATCCCAATTATTATCTTTGAACTTCAGAACAGTTGCCAAGTATTGAATTATGCAACAGAAAGGTTATATCACTTAATTTACGCGAAATGTAAAGAAAGTTTACCCAAAGTTCCAACAATTACTGTTGTTCTATTATTCTTGTTTGCTTTATTATTCGAAGTTGCGGGCTTGTGTTTCTCAATTTGCTGTGACACCAAATGGTACGATATTTTTATAAATTAGAGGTATGTAATATATCGATGTAATATATTTTTCTCTTGTTGTTGTCCATTTTTTTTTACATACATTAGAGGTGGTCTCGCCAGGTGTACAGACTAAGCCAATAATAAATCGAGGTGAAATTGTTATTTTTCTACACAGCTCTGTTTGTTATTGTTTTTTGTATCGCAGCAGTCGCTTTAAGTTGATAATTTAATGGTTCGTTCAATGTATCAAATAGTAGCCGGTTTCAAGGACAACATTGCATTTTCGTTATAATTGTGTAAATGAAGAGGTTAGAAAAAATATAATATTGCAATTATTATAGAACATACCTATATGTAAAATTTTATAAATCTAAATACAATAGTAGTAAGTCAGCAAGACGAGATATGTTATTTTGTTAGTATAGATTGTGGAAGTGATTATTTTCAGGTTTTTTCACCATTGTTCTCAATATTGTTCTCAATGTCAATAAATAAGTAAAAATGAGGGACATTTCACACACGACCATTTGATATCTACATATATGTGAGATATCTCAATTCTCAGACACGGCCAGCCGACTTCAACCTAGACAGCTTACACTTCGAGTAGGTATAAGAAATTACTGAAACTGGATTATTTTTATATCGGGTTATTTTTTAATCAGTACGCATATTTTGTGTACACAGTCAGTATCGTTACAAGATCACATTGGACGATTTTTTTTTAATGTTACTTTTTTAACCCGTTTAATACAAGTCCAATCAATTTATGTCGAAGAGTTATACTTTATACAAAGTTTGAAGAAAATTGGAGCATAATATATTTCGTGCCATGCAAAATTACACACCTATTTTATTTATGCGTATAATGGCGATTTTTTTATATAACGTGATAAAATAAAAAATAGGTATAGGTACTGGATTTAAATTTTTCGCACACGCGCACTGGATAAAAAGTAAGTACATCGTTAAATATTATGCGGTCTAGTTCTTTTGTGAAGTCTGTCACATTTGCTACTACGTGTCTCGGGTTAGCTCAGTGTCGTCGCGTATAAAAAAGGCAATCAAATTCTAATTTTGTCTCGCGTGTGGCAGCTGTTCGTCGATCGCGGCGCTATTTCCGCGCTATCACAACACGGCGGAGGCGACACTCACTAGCTACATAAACACTGTGTCTTCAAAATAAATTTTCTTTCACCTTCGAAATCTCACTATCTCTCTATTTACCGGTCAAATAATCTAACATCCAAAGCACAGCTTTCCTACCTATGACAAATAGATAAACGAGCATATTTTTGCATAGCAACTAAATAGGTTGGATATTGTAGGTCTCTGTAGAAGCACAATATATTTTTTGATGTTTTAAATTTAAATTACTCATTTTCGTAATCGGATTAATCATCCCAAGCTTTTCGACCATTCGATCGCCAAAACATCCAATTTATTTATAATATTTTTTTATTACGGGAACAGTATAATTTAAATCCCAATTAAGCCGTGGGCAGAGACTATTAACGCAAACAATCGACAGAATGAACCTCTCTCGCATTTCGATCGTTATTCCCAACCTGCCACCGCGCCACCACCGGTCGGTAGAAGTTTATTACAAAATACAGTTCAAAATAAATAGACATAGACATAAATAAATATGTGATACATCTTACGCTTAGAGCGTCGGTGGCCAAGTGGCTAGGCCCGTTGACTTCCATTCCGAAGTTCGCGTGTTCAAACCTCGGTACATACCTATGTGTTTTCGATTTTCGAATTAATATGTACGTTTATTCGACGCTCTTACGGTGAAGGAAAACATCGTGAGGAAACCTGCACACACCTGCAAAGAAATTAAAAAGGTTATGTGTGAAGTTGACCAACCCGCACTGGGCCAGCGTGGTCGACTAAGGCCTATTCACCCTGGTATCAGGGTAGGCTCGAGCCCCTCGGTGGGGACATGTGTGAGCTGTTAGCGACGACATCTTACACACGGCCATCTGACCCCAAACTAGACAGAGCCAAGACAGCTGATATACATACCATACATATATAGATAAACTAGCTGTCCGCCCACGGCTACGCCCGCGTTACTTTTTTTTTTTTTTTTTTTGGGATTAAAAATAGATGTTGACCTATTCTCAGACCTACTGAATACGCTCACAAAATTTCATGAGAATCGGTCCAGCCGTTTCGGAGGAGTATGGAATCGAACACTGTGACACGAGAATTTTATATATAAGATATAGCGGCAAACACAAGTGCTCATCACACGAATAATTGCCCTGGGCGGGAGTTTAATCCGCGACTATGTGCTTCGAAGGCAGACGTACTACCGACTAGGCAACGGGGCAGTTTTAAATGTAATTCCATGTACTCGTAAGTACTGAAAATTATCTAAATGATAAAGACGTCTGGTCCAAAGCTCTTCCGATTCTCTCTCTTGCAGAAATAGGTACAATGTGACATGATGTATAATTGTTATTTGATGTTAGTTAACAAATTACTGTAAAGATAAAAAACAGTTAATAGAAGAGGTCCTGTGAATTGTAAACGAGGAAAGAAAATTAAAGATCATCGCTGACAAAAGGGAAAACATGCTAGGCCACCTGATACGACACGATAACTTTATTAGTAACATCTAACACCATTGAAGGATTAGTAGAAGGAGGGAGAAAGAGAGAACGACCAAGAAGAACATCTAAGGAACAAATTAAAAAGGGATAGATGCAGTGCCGTTTCAGGAGGTCAAACAGAAGACGGAGAATATAATGGAATGGCGTAGACTACATGCTCTTAAATTTGATGATATAAAGATAATATTTATGTGGAGTTTCTTCTGATTGTTGTTCTCTACAGACGAACGCCATCTTTGTTTGAACAACTAACAAGTTATTGGTACTGATTAAATTTGATATCGAACGATGGTTTTGTAAAATCTTACTCTGTACTACTTAATGAAGTTTTTTAATTTAACAGAGTTCCCTATAACATAAATACAACTAATATATATAATTAGTATGTAGGAGAGGTATAGGTAACGAAGGAAAAGTTCCTAAGAATTATTTTTAACCGAGTTTTAAAAAAGAGGCTGTTCTCAGTTCGACCATAATATGTTTTTTTGTGTATTTGTTATAAGAAATCTCTGCAATTTTTTTATTCGACTAGGTTTAATTGCAAGGCTGAGCTTAGAGGAAGTTCCATGCTCCAGCTAAAATATTATTAGATAGTATCATTAAATAACTTCGTTAGGGAAAAGGTGTTTTATGTATGTATGTAATCAGGAAGATAATTGGGTTAAGGGACCGCACTCCAAAAACTTTATTTAAAGGAACATAAGCTTCCAAACGCAGCCGTGTGGGGAACGAAAGTTTCCGGTTTCTGTCGCGTCCCTTTAGTAACTTTTTATTAGGATTAAGAGCAAAATTTTGTAATTTATGAGGTGCATGAAAGAAGAGGCAATTTCCCTCTAAACCGTAAAACTTGGTAACTTAATCAAGGTCGCGGGTTCGAATCCCGCCCATAGCAAACATTCGTGTGATGAGCACTTGTGTTTGCCTTAATTGTATTTGGATGTTGTATATTTATATATGTATGTATATCAGCTCCCTGACACCCATAGTACAGGCTCTGCCTAGTTTGGGGTCAGATGGCCGTGTGTTAGATGTCCCACATATTTATTATTTATTTATTTTATTAATTACCCACGGAAATAATCACTTCATGAGACTCATCAAAAGCTTTACACTTAGTTTTACCATAATGTTAATGTCAAAACGTAAATTATATTGCGATATCGTCAATGCAATTTAAATCAAAATCTCTACGAACAAATAAAAGTGGTTTGTATTTCCAAGAACAGCACAAACAAGCTATATAGAAAATGTATTAAACGCAAACCGAATACTTGTATTGCTTGCATAATTAATTCAGTATTGACAAATTACCATAGGGACTCGACTGCTGTTCGACTATAAAAGTAAGTACAGTCCAGTAACACTTTGATATTTCGACCTTATCCCGTAGCATGAGAGGTTGTTATCGCAACGTGAATCATACAAGTCATTCGTAGCACACGACTGTAGCCTGCTACGAGATGGCGGCGCGGCGTAGCAAGACGTAGCTGTGTTTTGTCTTCTTTGCTTGACGTACAAAGGCCAGCTTGGGTTCAATCTAGTCTGAATTTCTAAACGAATTTCTAGACCACTCACTATGAAACGTAAACAAGATTTGTAGTCGACTGTACATGTGGAAATGTAGGTTGGGTGCGGAATGCTCGCTCGCGTGTTCATTTACATTCCTCGTGCCATTGTTTCTGTCTGTCCTCTGGTCTCGTAACTTGGATGTTTAGAATTTTTGATGTCCTTTATTTGCTTACTACATGTATGTAACAGAAATGGGATACAAAACTTAGCTGTGCAACTGTTATCTATCAACAATACATGTTTCCATGTTTTTCTGATAATAATTCTATTCTACATCAAAAAATTGTATCCGAAATCGGCACTCCCAACCCGTGGTTCACCCCATTAGTCCATCGGATATTCCGGGTTCGATTCGCTGGCCACCAGCAAACTGTCGTAAAACTAATAATTTTGTGAGACTTTTCCCAGTTTAGTTTAGTTTAGGGTATTGTAAGCTGAATCACCAGATTCTCCGTAAAAAAAGATGTTTCCGTGCCGAGCGAAGCCGTTAAACCAGTCACGCTCAATAATTCTAACACCAGGGTAATTGGTCGGCCCTTCATCTTAAAGCCCACACACAGAAGATGAGTTTATAATCTAGCTATTATATCACTGGTCTTGAAGTTTTATATCACGGACGCAGATATAGTTGACCCCGTACAAAGCCCAAAGCCCTTATCTCATCACTTAGTACAATATTTTAGGGCACAGAATACGTATTTTCGTCCACAAAAGCTTTAGATAACGAAATTGGAATTTGAAAACACATTACGCTATGCGCCGACAAAGCTCCTTACTTTGAAAATGAATGTTTATAAAAGTTTTATCGAGGTGGAGTAGATTTGTATTTTCGTTTTTTCCGCACGCTTTAAGGGCGATGAATGCTAAGTATTGCATAAAAAAAAGACAAGCAGCAATAATACAATTTGCTTAACTTAGACTTTTGTAAATAGCCTACACTTTTATGATAAACTCGTACCTATATTTATTTATGTTCGAAATATATTTTATTTGTGTGCCAAATTGCAATAATAGCAGTAAGAACGAGTAGCTAAATAAAGTGAAATACATAGAAAAATTCTACAAAAGAAATAGTCGTGTATATCTATCGATAAAGCTAAAGTCGTAATTATTCCTAAGTGTGATTGTAAAGCAACACGGGTATAGCTTTTCGCATCCACAATCAACTTTTGCAACGGGAGCTTTGTCACCCGTTTAAACTTTAAGCCAATTGAGTTTTTAGGCCCTGTTTGTACGAAGCGCCCTGTCTGATAGCAGTTGGCGGGGTGCCAAGCTGTTGATTGGTCTCGAACCTGCGGCAGTTGATCAAATATTACTGACTCAGCTACTTTAAACGCTAATTGTGAAAAGTATGTAATGAAGTGACTTGCATGCCACCTCGTTGCCACCTCATTCTCATCTCATTTACCATTTCGTTTTCGTCTAAATTCTATCGTCATTCATATGTCATTTCGTCCATTTTGTCATTTCGCTTTTTCTCCGAGCCTCAGCCCTATAGGGCCATTTCTTATGTAATTTCCATGTTTTCTTATAAATTTCTTGTCCAGAACCAATTTTAAATTATACGTGTTTATTAAGCAAAAGACAACTGAGTTTCTCTTCAAAACGCAGTTCTCAGTTCTCTTTCTTCCCGCCTGCTCCTTGTTTTCTTTCTCTTATACTCTCGGGTAAGTTTCCTGATATCGCTTTTTTTTTACTTTTCAAACTAATTGATCAGCTGGCCAAGTAAATAAAAAATTGCGATTTCAGAAAACTTGCAGAACAAAACAGTTTCATAAGCTAAGTTATCACCCGAGAGGTTTTGCGTTATTTGATTAACACATTGCATGTTGCACCTTAAAGCAGTCCTAATACAATCCACGAAGCTATGTAGACTATTTTGCTGGTCAATAGACTTGTCTGAACAAATACGCCGGAATCGATCTAGAAGATTGATAGTGAGTGGATTGAAAAATAACAATAATGAGAAAACGAGACGGATGTTTCACTAACACTACATAATAACATTTGTCGTAATCCTTACTTAGGTATCCCCAAACCTAAGTAAGGATTACAACAAATGTAATAGTGCACACGTTAAATTGAAACAGTGATCACGTATCCTTCCTTAGTTTATTTCGAATTCCTATTTCACAGTTCCTTCCGTCGCAGAGCACCTACGCTATTAATTGGAATCACTAACCATACAGTCGATTTTGATTGTCAATTTCACACCTGCCGTACCTACTGGTACTGACTGAATACAAATTAGCTACGTACATCGCTATGAGAGGGCGTAAGGTACACATTGCTGTTCATTGCTGAATAATTGTCGCACCTGGACTCAAGATCTGTATTGTAAGAAGCTGTATTAAAGATACATACATACATATATACATAAACTCACGCCTTAAAGATACAATGGTGGTAATAGGGATATTTAAAATAAATTATCAGTTTTTCCCGTGGGAATGAGGTATTTTTCCGCGGTAATATGCCTATGTCTTATTCTGATGTATAAGCTATATTATTGTAGTTTCTTTAAGATTAATTCTGTAGTTTTTGCGTGAAAAAGTAACAAACATCCAACCTCACAAACTTTCGCATTTATTTATAACTAGCGACCCGCCCCGGCTCCGCACGGGAAAATGGTTATTGTGGGTTATCCTTCAGTATATAATGCATGTATTATACATATAAACCTTCCTCTTGAATCACTCTATCTATTAAAAAAACCGCATCAAAATCCGTTAAGTAGTTTTAAAGATTTAAGCGTACAAAGGGAGGGACATAGGGACAGAGAAAGCGACTTTATTTTATACTATGTAGTGATAATATATTAGTAGGATTATGCCAGAGATAAACTGTCCGAAATCGCTCCTTATTTACGCTGCTGGGGAAGCGTTGTGCCGCTTACGGCATTCCACATAATTGATAAACAAATAGAGTAAGATGCTTTAAACCTAAAACATTTCGTAGATTTAGTACTATTTTCTCTAATGATCGTATTTCTTAAATCGTAGATTCGTAATAAATCACTCTCCCACACAACCGCAAAGTATAAATTTTCAATCGGGCTAATGCATAGTTTCTAAACAGTATAAATTAGTTACCTACCTCCACCGGCTTTATTTACGGGCAATCGCTTCTGAAAGAGGAGTGGCTGTTTAAGTAAGTAATCAGTGTTGTTAATAGCCGTCGCGGCCGACTAATGTGCTAATACTCCCTAGCGTCACGACTTGCTTATGTAGGGGACAATCCATAAGATACTAGCGGAATAAATAACTCAATATTGTACAAAAAATCTACTACATAAAAAATATTCTCTTATTTTGTTACCTACGTCGTTTGTTTTAGAATTGCTCATTATAATATTATTCACGTCCACTGCTGAACAAAGGCGTCCCCCAAAGATCCCCACAACGAATTGTCCTGCGTTGCCCGTTTTCATAATGAATGAATGAATGAATGAATGAATGAATGCATGAATGAATGAAAATTCTTTATTGCACTTATAATGTACACAGGCGAACTTAATGCTACAAAGCATTTTCTTCCAGCTAACCTTTGGTAGTTGAGAGCAGGCTAAGGGTAGTGTCGCTAAACAGCGATAAACAATTTTTGAGTTAAAAAACTAAATAAATCAAAAATAAAATAAAAGGAAAGGGGTAAAATTTTATAATTAAATTTAATAACAGTAATATACGTAAAGAGAATATACTTAAGTAGATAATATGTATTAAATATACCTACATATAATACATACTAATATACCTACGTATAATACATAATATAACTTTTATAACATTTATTAGTGAATACTTACATAAAAATCCTCAATTTAGTTTTTTTATGTTATACCTATATAGTTTATAGTTATATAGAGCTACATCTGCCACCCACTAATACACTTCAACATGTTAACCACGACCACTCTGCCAAGAGTGTTACGACTGAGAAGAAGAATAAGTTATACACGTGCTCGGACAAAATTAACGACTGATTGCATTTTGCAATGTGTTTTCTAAATAATTAAAATATGCTGTAAATTATTAAGTTGTGCTTTTTGAGCAATGGTTAGTAAAGTCTTAACCTAAGTTGGGTACAATAATAATAACATACCTACATACATCGTATAAATAGGACATCGTATAGGACGGGACTAATATTTGATGAATAGCTAACTGACCCCAACTCACAGTCATATAAGTATTTTAGCATAAATTTCCCAAATCGTATTAATTGCGTATGACTTATTCCCCGCTTTCTGCGAAGCCCGGGGATCACTCAACAAACAGTGGAAGCCAGACAGGGACTTCTCTCATGGGAGCCCTTTTATACTGACACCCCAACCTTGGAATAACCAGTTAAACTTTCACAATACCAGAGTACGTCTTGATTTTTAATAATAAAACAACCGTGTCAAGTGTTGGAAACAGAGTGACGTTTTTATTCATTTGAACTTAACAGTTAGGATAGTTTGACATTTCTTAGAACAGATGTCGCTACTAGTACTAAAATGAATATACTTTTTGATATACAACCAATACCCCCACTATATCAAAAAAAAAAAGAGATAAAATTACACACTAAATACATGACTGACATACAAAATATATATATATATATTATTTTTGTTGCACTCCCATTAATTTTAAAAACTTAACATGCTTTACAGAAGTTAAAGACTTAGTAAGTATGTCGGCTGGCATATCTGCAGACTGTAAATATTCAACTTTAACTATATTATTATTAATACATTCTCTACCAAAGTGGTACCTTATATCAATGTGCTTTGATCTATTGTGGAAAACAGGGTTATGTAATAACTTATGTGCACTTTGGTTGTCATTATAAATTACAATACAATCAGAGTTACCAATAATTTCTTTTTGTAAATTTCTTAAGTATACAGCCTCTTTACAACATTCAGATATACCTACATACTCAGCCTCTGTGCTGGATAGTGCAACATTGTTTTGTTTCTTACTTCCCCATGAAATTACACCCCCTGAAAGACTGAAACAAAACCCAGTATAAGACTTTCTATCTACAATATTGTTGCCCCAATCAGCATCAACAAAACCAATCATCTCCCTATTACCTGCTCCATTATATCTTATACAATAATCTCTAGTTTTCTTAAGATACTTTAAGACACGCTTAGCATGAGTCCAATGCTCTTTACCATAACAATTATTAAATTGACTTAGGTACACAACGGAAAACATTATATCAGGGCGAGTAAGTATAGCTAGGTACATTAAACAACCAATTAGTTGCTGATAAGGCAAATTCTTCTCAAAACTATTACCCTTGGTTAGCTTTAGTCCACTTTCCATGGGTGTTTCTACAGATTTACAATCTGATAAATTAAACTTTAACAATAATTGATCAATATAATTACTTTGATCTAAAGTTAGAACTTTGTTTTGTTTATCATAACAAACTGACATGCCAAGACACTGCCTTATTTGGCCCATGTCTTTTATTTTAAATTGAGACTTTAATATCAATTTTAATTTATCAGTTTCGTTACTGTTATTCGAAAAAACAAAGAAGTCGTCGACATATAATGCAATTATAGTCTTACTTTTACCTTCATTCTTTACATATAAACAAGGTTCATATTTGGACTTCACATATCCATTCTTAGTTAAACAAATATCAACTTTATTGTACCACATTCTTGAAGATTGTTTCAACCCGTAAATAGCTTTATTTAATTTTAAAACTTTACCTGAATCAGAGCACTTTAATCCTTCGGGCAATTGCATATAAACATTTTCTTTAAGATCTCCATTCAAGAATGCGGTTATCACATCTAAATGTATTATATCAAGATCAAGTTTCACTGACAATGCAAACAATAATCGCAGGGTACTATGTCTAACCACTGGAGAGAATGTCTCAACATAGTCCACACCAGGTTGTTGTGTGAAACCTTTCGCCACTAACCGCGCACGAAATCGCACTTTACCGTCAGGGTCTATTTTCTTTTTCAACACCCATTTACACTGCACTACAGTACCACTATCAGGAATGTCCACAATTTCCCACGCACTGTTCTCCTCGAAGCTTTTCAACTCATCTTGAACTGCCTGTGACCATTGGTCTCTCTCAGGCCCTTCTAATGCTTGCTTCAATGTGAGCTCAGCTGCACTATCTGTACTGTTCTCTGTGTAACAAGCACCACCAAATCCATATCTCTCTGGTGCACGGCGTATTCTAGTAGATTGCTGTGGCTGAATTACATTACCATGAGTTTCCATTGAATCCTCATACTCACTCAGCACACAGTCAGAAGATGAGTTACTCTCAGAATCTTCCATCAATGTGGTATCCTCCTCTGTCTCTTCCTTCAATGTGGTATCCTCCTCTGTCTCTTTCTTCAATGTGCTATCCCCCACTGAATCCAGTAGAGTCTCTGGTTCTTTTTCTTTCTCACAGGTCACACATTCCTTACTACTGTCCACAGGTACAGCTTCCATCATAACCTCCTGCTTTTCCATAATAATCACATCTCTGCTAGTGAATATTTGCTTCTTTGCCGGATCATACACTCTGTAACCTTTGATATTTTCTGGGAATCCAACTAATAGACATTCTGTTGATTTCTTGTCCCATTTTAATCTTTTTTCTTTATTAACATGGACCATAACACGGGATCCAAAGATTCTTACATTGCTTAGATCTGGTTTAACACCTGACCAAAGTTCATATGGTGTTTTATCATTTACAGATGATACAGTACGGTTATGCAAGTATACAGCTGTATTACATGCTTCAGCCCAAAACTTCTTAGTTAATCCAGCATCATATAACATACACTTTGCTTTCTCTATAATCGTTCTGTTCATTCTTTCACACATCCCGTTCTGTTGAGGTGTGTATGTGTTAGTTCTTTGATGAATTATTCCACATTTTTTTAAATAATCATCAAAACCAGAGTTACAGAATTCTTTCCCATTGTCACTTCTAAAGACCTTCACTTTTCTATTAGTTTGATTCTCTGCCATTGCCTTAAACTCCTTGAAATATTTCAATGCTTCATTTTTGTGTTTCAAGAAATATATAAAGGTCATTCGGCTGTAGTCGTCAACAAACAACAGAAAGTAGGATGAACCTCCCAGTGATGTCTCCTCCATTCGTCCACACAGGTCACTGTGTATAACACTCAACACTTCATTACTCCTCTTGCCAATGTGTGAGAAAGGTAGCCGACATTGCTTACCTTCACAACAAGTCTTACAAGAGCTCTTGGTTATATTAATCTTCTCATCAAACAAGATTCCATCAACTGCATTCTTTGTTTTCATTAAACAATCGCTGTTAACGTGTCCTAATCTACGATGCCAAGTCTGACCTGAAGTGAACACTGTTGCTGCAAGTTTTTCATGCATGTTTAATTTATAAACACCATTTAATAATGAAGCTGTAGCCACTAATTCACCACTCTTATTGTATATGTCACAACTGTCAGTCGTGAAGATTACTTTGTTTCCTTTCTCAATCAATTTACTCACTGAGATGAGGTTAGTTGCTAAACTCGGTACACAAAATACATCTTCCACATTAATGTCAAATTCATTGCCTTTGACTGACGTCACGATCTTTACATCGCCAGCACATGTAACTGAAACCACTTCCCGGTTCGCTACAACGATTTCTTGTTGGACTTTACGATATTTACTGGTGATCCAATCTGAGTTAGCGGTTAGATGAACGCTAGCACCGGAATCAACATACCAGTCCCTTTTACTGAAACTTCCACTCAAGAATACAGCTGAGAACGCATTAGATTGTTTGCGGTCTTCGTATTTACTGCTTGATTTAGAATAATTCGGACATTGCGTACGAAAATGTCCAATCTGTTTGCATCGATAGCATCTGACATTTACATTTTTAATGTTGGGCATGTTGGCATTACTTGTCTTTGACACACTTGACGTTGAAGTGTCATTCTTTTTGCTCGACAACGACATCTGTTTCCGTTTATGTTGCCAATTCCGAGACACTGCAAAAGCGCCATCTTCACTATCATTATTGATGTTTCCGGTCTCCATGTCGAGAAGCTTGCTTTTAATGGCGTCCGCTGTCACTTGAATGCCCGAATGTTCTATTGCCATTATCATGGGAGAGTACTTTTCTGGTAATCCAGCTAGCAGCAGCGAACCAATCCATTCGTCGTTAATTGCAAATCCTGTTCCACTAAGTTTCTGACCAGTTTCGATTATTTGAGTAATATACGAGGTCATAGAACTGCAATTGTCCAAACGGATGGAAATCAAATGTCGTAAAAGACTAATTCTTCTAGTAAAACCGGAATCGTCAAACAATGACTTGAGTTTTTCCCATAGCTCTTTCGTAGTACTGACAGTCTTGATGTGCACGTACAACGACGAATCTATAGTCAGAATCAATTTTGCCTTTGTCTTTGCGTCGTCTGCGGCCGGTACAGCAACTACAGTACCGCTGTCATCCACTTCTGGCTTGATGCACTTCATCATCCCTTCCAGAATCAGAAAGTTCTCTGCCGCGAAAACCCACTCATCGTAGTTTTCTCTTCCACGCAACTTAGGCACATTCACAATGTAGTTAGCCGCCATTTTTCACGCAATGCAAGCCGGCACACGTAACAATGTAACACGTAGTAACACGATGTAAACTAAATATAGTTACTCGACAAACTAATAAAATTGTTCGTGATGATACAATTAGCATAAATGTCGTTATTTACTTTCGCGATTTCCCTAATTGGCCATAAGCTGGGCCATAACCTAATAATAAAACAACCGTGTCAAGTGTTGGAAACAGAGTGACGTTTTTATTCATTTGAACTTAACAGTTAGGATAGTTTGACATTTCTTAGAACAGATGTCGCTACTAGTACTAAAATGAATATACTTTTTGATATACAACCAATAATTTTTACAATAAATAGGAAAAAAAATGAGCAAATGATATAAATAATGCAAGCTTTTAGAATTTAAACAAACAATTTGGTAAATAAATTTCACACTGCACTGGTACTTCTAGTAAATAAACTAATTGCCTGTATGAACAAAAAAAAATTCTCTAAATTATATAGATAAAAAGAAATACCTACACATAGGAGACCCCAAGTCTTAAAATTAAAAAAAAAATTGGTATCGTCATAAGAACTTAGATATATTTTGTAATTTAAACCACTCTACCACATTTTGAGATTAATTCGAAGTCGTATTGTCATGATAAACTTCAGCTTAAAATATTTTAGGTTATTCTTTCAAAATAACATTTAAATCTCAGTCGTGAAATTATGCGCAAGCCTGCTCTAGCCGAGCGCATTAGAGACACAGCGATGCATCACACCTGGGCAGACACGAAATAACCCAAATAACCCATTTCTTGAGCCGTCAAAAGCGGTCATTAGGTCACTACTCACAAATAGACCACTTAATAACTAAAATAACATTATGACATTGCCAGTTCTGTTGCTGCTGAAAGAGAAATTTCTGTAGATTTGGACCTCGTTAGTCTCATGAATCCCTACTTGTAATTTTATAAATCCGAAAGTAACTCTGTCTGTCTGTCTGTGTGTTACGTTTTCACGCTAAAACCACACCTGGTGCAAAAATTGAACAGACTTTGGGAAAGGACGCAGGCTACCTTTTACCGCGGGAAAATACCTCATTCCTACGGGATAAACTGTTAGCGCGGGCGAAGTTGCGAAGCATTCTATAACAAACTTTAAGCTGAACAATCAGATAGGAATTTATCCAAGAAGATGCTTTAAGAAAAAGACACGTTTCTTACGAAACTGTCCTAATAAAAGTATTACTACATTCACTTACCTAAACAAACTTCTTGAGCCCTTAAAATTTTTTGCTTGCTAGTTCTTTGTTTGTTCTATTTTATATTTTGTTTATAAATATGAGATTCGTTGTGTTCACTTTCATAGAAAAGTCCATAGAATATTCTATACTACAAATTGTGCAGAAACTACACGCGAGAAAATGCAACGAATGTTATATTAAAAGTAATAAATCTCGAGAAAAATATAAAAGCTGCAAGGAAATTGAGTGCGATTGGTCGTACATTGTACCATGAGTACGGTCAGCGCTTCTTCAACATATTATATAAGAACATTGCATAGTTAAAAGTGCTCAGCTGTACCTGATCTCGACTGTACTATCGTAGACAAGCAACAGTGACCGTTGTTTACGAGATCGTAACTTACTGTATCATATTAGAGATGAGAGGTGAATGCTCATTGCTACGAGGCTGGAATGGTTACTCGTAGTTAACTTAGGTATGCTAGCATTTACCTAGGTAAGCAATCACAAATTTATGTGAAATGAAAATATTCTTTATTGCACACAGAAACCCAAGTACAGACACTTACACAAATAACACAGAAAATATGCAATTGGCGGCCTTATTGCTTAGGTAGCAATTTCTTCCAGGCAACCACGTATGTGTTATTGTATGTAAATCTATGCGCCTGTCTCTCTTTTATTCTTAAACATATTTTATATCATCACGCAAAAACGGCTTATTAATGATATGCGGCACGAACAAATGTGAATTTTGCCCTTGATACCGCAGGCAAATGTAAATTCTGTCAAAACCTGACTCAATTCAAATTAGATGAAATTAAATTATTCTTCTTGCGGCTTTACACAATTCTATGAAGGAACATAATTTCTCTCGATAAATTCAACGCGTTTATAAAAAAGTTATATATCTCATAATTTATTAATAACTTCATCATTATCTCTGCCGAAAGACGTCCACTGCTGGACAAAGGCCTCCCCTAAGGATCTCCACAATGATCGATCCTACGCTGCCTGCATCTAGCGGCTTCCCGCGACCCTCACCAGATCGTCGGTCCACCTCGTGGGGGGCCTGCCCACACTATGTCTTCCGGCGCGGGGCCGCCAATCTAGAACCTTTCTGCCCCAACGGCTGCCGGTTGTACGTGCAATGTGCCAAACCCATTGCCACTTAAGTTTTGTTTGCCATTCTTCGGGCTATGTCGGTGACTCTGGTTTGCCTGCGGATCTCATCATTCATGATTCGATCACGCAAGGAAACTAAAAGCATAGCCCTCTCCATCGCTCTTTGGGTGACTTTGGGGCCGTCTATTTTCACGTGATCTTTTTTTAAGCATTTTTTAACCCCCCCTCCCCTATGGTCATACGTGAGGTTTAAGACTACGCCATCCCCCCACCCACCATCACGTGTATTTTTAGTACCTGCAAACCATCTTAAAATTTTTAGAATATTACTTTAAATATAAAGTATAACCTTATTTTTTTTTTCTGAAATTAAGGACTATGATTAAAAATACCTAGACAGAAAGGTTGCAGGTTGTTTTTGATTGGAAAAAATAAAATACACGTGATATTTTACCACACCCCCCCTCACCCCTTGTGATATTTTGTGATTTTTTCAAATCCCTCCCCCCCCTTTTAAGCCTCATGTGATTATTAATGGACGACGGCCCCTTTGCATTCTAATAACGCTAGAAGATAATAAATCAGGTTTTTACAAGTTTCATGACATTATTTTATACCACCCTATCGTTCTTAATGACTATAAGCTTAGGTAGACTCGTAAAAAAATATGGGACATCTGGTGGATAACTTTAATAATAAACTCGGAAGGCTTCCGTGGGGTCGATATTATATTCTGAAATTGGTATATAATGTATCTAACTCAGGTAGTAGTGTATTTTATTATCATCACTACATAGTATAAAATAAAGTCGCTTTCTCCGTCCCTATGTCCCTATGTCCCTATGTCCCTCCCTTTGTACGCTTAAATCTTTAAAACTACGCAACGGATTTTGATGCGGTTTTTTTTAATAGATAGAGTGATTCAAGAGGAAGGTTTATATGTATAATACATGCATAATATACTGAAGGATAACCCACAATAACCATTTTACCGTGCGGAGCTGGGGCGGGTCGCTAGTTAGGTATATATTGCATGTTCAGATACATTAATCTTTTTTTTCATCTACTATAATATGGTTGACGCAATGTAATTATTTAAGTTATTAGCTATCCACCCTGCGGCTCCACCTGCTCAGTTTTTCCCGTGGGAATGAAACATTTTCCCACGGTAAAAGGTAGCCATGTATTGTTCTGATGTATAAGAAATAGCTCATATTATGTCCCCACCGAGGGGCTCGAGCCTACCCTGAAATCAGGGTGAATAGGCCTTAGTCGACCACACTGGTCCAGTGCGGGTTGGTTGGTAACATCTATATAATAAAACTGTAGAGGGCAAATTTCTGTACATAGACAAAAAAAAAGATGAAATCCGAGTCAGGACGATGTAAAAATTAAAATAGAACATACCCGGATAATTTTCTTATTTTTTGTTTCTCTGTCTGTTTGTCTGTTTTTACGGGCTAATCTCCGAAACTATTGGCCCGATTTGAATGAAATTTTGCATAGTGCTGTTACACCCGCGGCTCGTCTAGCTCCTGAACGAGCCTGCGGATGAACTACGTTTAGGATGAAGATGTTGCACAATAAAAGAGGGGACTAGAGTCACGTAAATTATATTATTAGCCACTGTAACATCACACTTTAATTATACACACTCTCAGGAGTTCATACTAATTTAATTATACATTTTGAAGGGTGGCCACGTAGTTCGTGGCCAAGAGCAAGACTAGGAATGAATAATAAAAAATGAATGATTGACGGGTGATTTTGAATGAATTCCAAAATTAAATATATTTGAATTTAGATGAAAATGGTAAATGAGATGAGAAATGAAGTAGAAAAACGTGGCAACGAGGTAGCACGCAGTGCACCTCGTTACAGTGCTTCTTTACATCCCTGGTAAAACATCTTAGATACTTTTAATCCCAGAAAATCAAAGGATTCCCATGGGATTGTTAAAAATTACTACGGAAATATTGAAAAACAACGCGGGCGTAGCCGCGGGCAGACAGCTAGTAAGAAATAGTACTGTAAAGTTTTATTAAAATCCATTTCGAAGTTTTTTCGTGAAAGAGTAGTAACATACATCCATCCATACATCCATCCTTTTAAACTTTCGCGCTTATAATATTAGTAGGATTATACTTTCTATTTGAAAGAATAATTGAAAAATCCTATTCTTAAATTATATTGTAATTTGAACCCTAATCAATCAGCAATCTAACTTATTGTGATCTAGCTACAATAATTTCCATAGTTTCAATTGTGATAATTTCAGTACAATAGAGGCAGATACAATACTAGTCAATGTTCTGAGTAAGGTTCTACTGTCAGAACTTCCACGAACACTATGAGACATTTAAATTTAGACTCTAATATTGATTTAATTTAAATGCGTGTAATTTGGAATAATCTTCGATTCAGCAATAGTACCTACCTATGCTATGTGAGTTGTAAGAAAAGTCAATTTCGCTTTATGAGTAAAAACTTATAATTGGCAAGTTTATTATCTAGCTATAAGTTTTTCGCATACTTTATACGAGTATAAAAAATAAATTTCTAACTAAAGACGTCGAGATTTTCGTAACAAAAAAGTAATAACATGCTGTTAGTTAGAGGAGGCCTCTGAAGAGACTCTCATTTTAGGATAAGAGGTACGAGGTTTTATTTTAGCGACCTTATTACATAATGTATTGTACAGAAGCCAGCACATGCGATTGGACATTCGCACTGCGAAATTTACTCCTACCGCTACAGAATACGGGCGCTCTCAAGGTCAACATGTCCTATATTTGTAATATAATTATGATATTCTACACGTAAATACAAATATGGACAAATGTATGTCTATTCTGATAATTATAAATAAATCATAGCTCTATTCGAAAGTTTTAATTTTTAGTAAAACTTTATAGCTAAATATAGGTAGATTTGAAGAAAAAGACGTGTTCATGAAATTTCATGAAAGTGGACATACATACAGTGCTGTTTAGCCATCTAAAACATAAAACTTGTTTAATTCATAATGTATTTGTACTTAAATCTAGATAAGTATTTGCCTTCGTTAACATTGTCTGAAATTAAATGGAGCTTACAGGGAATCCAATTACTGACATATTGGATCGCGGCAGCAGCCACCATGATTGACTGGCGGGAGCCGTGGTGGTTTTAAAAAGACGATATTTTATGGTATTACATAAAATAAAATATTTTTTTATATTAATATATTTTACGAGATTGCAATAATGCCTCTTGTTGACTTAACTTTGTTTATGTCCCTACTGTAGTATTTATGTAATAACTTTTGGTGTCAATAAAGAATATTTGTATTTGTAATTACGAATCTGACTAGATTTTGGATTTTCTTTTTCTAAAAAAAATAGGTACCTTTCGGGTATGAGGAATGAAAATTTGCTTTGTAAATATCGGGCGTTATTAGCAGAGATGAAAAAGAATCTTGCTTTTGACTCTTACCAAACACTAATATTTTCAGCACGACATCCATAATAGCTTTTTTATACTTTTGTTTTTTGCCCTCCATACGTTGACTTCTATAAGGTGATTGTATTTAACTTTTAAATAAAAAAAGCAACCATTCTAAAAGCAAACTTGCTTGTGATGTGATAATTAGCTATCATAGGTGGTGACAATCGTCTGAGAGCGAGTTTAGCTGTCGTAATTTTGATCTATCCAGAATGTTCTGTCACAAATTAGATAAAAGTTCGGTGGTCTTTCTAATATACTGTGGTTCTGTGGTCTAGCTGTCGATATTACCCAACCAAGTGCTAATTTTAGTAATGCATGTTAACAGGCCGAATGAAAGCTCAATTTTGCGTACCATTAATAGTATCCTAAATACTTAACTTTTTTGCTAATTTGAACTTTATAATAAAAAAAACTTGATTATGATATAAATTATTTAATTAAACGTCAAACTTTTAATTTGGTTACTACTCGTAAACAGTGCTCACGAAAGCCAAGCTTCATAATGGGTATCTTAATTTCGGTCTAAATTTGCAGAATTTAATTTATTTCGCATTATCTAAATCTTTCGTTGTTAAAAATATGAAAAAAATAATTTAATGCGATCCTCTGTGTTTTTAATGAAAATATTTTTATTAAGGCATAAAGAATTTAATTTGTACCCAGAGGATGACCCGACCTATAACTTTATAGATATTGTATTGTATGGGTAAACAACGCTAAAAGAATGTACAGGAAAAAAAAAACTTTTCCGCTAAAGTTAATACTCGCTCTATCTTAATCTTATTATTAATGCTTTGTTAATTTTGTAATTATTATAGTTTCAAAATAACACATTCGCGGCCTAAGATCTGGCAACTAAGCAAAAACTGAAAAAGCACCTCCGTAACCTGTTATTATTGAAAAAATAATAATTATTTATGCTAGATTTCAGACTAAATATTAAACCCACTTCCGCACTTTTCAGTTTCAAAACAAAGCACATACACTAAGAGCTAGCGACCAAATCCTTCATGTGGCTTCAGCTGTGAGCCCACATTTTTTTCTTTTTTTTCCCTACCCCACTACACCCGCACCCACCGCCCGCGGCCTGCCAGCATGAAGATTATAGGAAAAGGATGTTCAGGGAAGTAGCCAACGAAGTTTCAATACAGCTGAAGCCACATGAAGGATTTGGTCGCTAGCTCTCAGTCTAACAGTATGCTGCGTATGCCTTGAATTGCCAAGTCACTTTGGCTTCAGATTGATATTTTTAACCTTGGAGTTAACAACCTCCGTAGCCGAGTGGTAAAGCGCTCGCCACGCATTACGGCGCTTCCGGGTTCGAATCCCGTCACTTTGTGAGGCTTTCCACAGTTAACTTAGTAGGCTCGTTAAATTTGGTTTTTGTTATACTTGTTAATTAATGTGAGACGAGAGCCGGCCTTGGCTGGACAAAGCTAATTAACTTCTGCGTCATTAAGTTTTTTTTAACCTATAAAATGTAAAAACAATTCAAGAGATTTGTTTGTTTTTCAATTATTTCAATTGCAAAAAATTGTATAGAATAGTTTATAATTTTTAAAATATTTAGAATAGATGCAACGTCTGGATAAGATTTGATTTCGTTTAAAGATTGTAAAATTCGTTCCTGTCCGATGCAGTGCGGGCCGGTTGATGTGGTTGAACTATTATACTCCACAGAAGACAGATAAATTTTTGAACTCGCCAGAAAAACTCCTAACTGACTTAACTAAATAATGTAAATCCTGAAGTTAAAAAAAAACTTAACGTTTTGACTTTGGTTGCAAGCAAAACCATCTGATTACCCAAAAAGAAAATTATTTTGTGTTCTCTAAGCCATCGGCCCCAGCTATTATTTATATTCGGTTCGGTTATACCCATTATAAGTGCCATGTGCTTGGTCGATGACCTTACAACCCACACGAAGTAGACCTTGGACTAGTAATGGTGACCTTGGTGCCCGCTTTCTGGCCTCCAGTACCAACCTTCAATACTCTTAGTTGTTGATTCAATGTATCAACGCTGCACTGGCTGTCGTCCAAAATGTCCACTTTTCATTTCCAAGTAATTACTGACACCCAATGTTTGTGTCGTCGGCAAATTGTAGAAATCGACATTTTACAGAATGCATCGGCATTTGACAAACGCTCGCTGTTCTGAAATATGCTGAAGGCAACTTATAAAATGCCTAGTAATTTTATAAACTTCCAAAAGAAGTCAATCGCATTCTGTAAAATGCCGCGGCAAATTGTCTCATTATTTCCTAATCTGTCGCTGTTGTGCCATAATAACAACAATGGCGCGGCGTAATCTACAGCAGTACTTATACGAAGAAAATGAATAAAACATTTCTAATTCCGCAAATTTGTGGAGTTAGTACGTGAATTAAGTGATTTTAATGACTATTATTTTATTAATACATCAACTTTAATTAATTATTTATTCTTATATTTCAACCTATTTGTGATCAGTATAATACATCATCCATCTCCGTTTTGCCACGTTGTAGCCCATTGATAAGAGGAACGCATTCTACAATTTACCTTCGGCATATTACAGAATGGCGCATGTTTTATAAAATGCCGAAGCATTCTGTAAAATGACGAGTTCTATAATTGGCCGACGACATATGCAAGCATTAGAGTTTGTTGTTTATGTAGCGATATTTGGAATGGAAAAGATAAATTAAGTGTAGTTTGGAAAGTGCTTGCCAACTAAGTATTTTGGCACAGTTTTTGTTTTATATTCTAACAATGGTTTCACATTCACACAAATTATTTTCATAAAGCTAAGCCCGATATCAACCAGCAGGTTTGATTTAATCAGATATGTAGGTAGATACTGCTAGTTGAAATTTATTCAAATTCTAGCGTTCGTGTTCATGTGATATTTATGTAGAAAGCATATCATTTTTATCTTTCTTTATTGATTTTTATGTTTATGATGCCTTAGTATCGAAACAACTGCCGTGGTCGAGTCGGAAGCTCGTCTGACGATCCCGGTGGGGATCCGTCGGACAAATATCATTTTGTTAGACTTTCACCAGTTTAGCGTACTATTATATATTCTGTGGTTTAGCTAAGACATTGCAGGCTGAATCACCTCAGAGTCTGAAAATATAAGTGATGATTCCGTGCTTCAGAAGGCACGTAAAGCCGTTGTTCTCGGCTACTATCTACAGAGTACAGATGTAGTCGTTATAGGAGACATGTCAGATGCCTAAGGCGGCTCAACAATTCCTACATCAGGGTTTGTGAGGTAGTTTAACCTCAAAACCCATTCTATAAGCAAGCAAGCGTGTTGATTTACAACAAAATTTTAGTAGACCAGATTTCTTGTTGTTGGGATAAGCAAGGTGAGACAGTAGATTGGTCGTTGCTTGTACAGAGAGAGACACAACACAGGCAAGCATTATTATACTGAGCAGATGTTAAAATATCAAACTAAGCTGATTAATTTTGTTGATTAATTGTTGGAGCTTAATCAAGGGGAAGGTTCAAAGAAGTGGAAAAGTAAGTGCTCAGTACGAGTAAATACACGATGTAGAAAGTTTAGTTTAGTGTAAATAACTTTATTAAAAAAAAAACTGAATGTGACTCTACAATCTACATCATACTAGTATGATATTAGTTAATATTATAAAGAGGAAATATTTGTATTTGTGTGTGTGTATGTGTCAAAAACTCAAAAACTACTGAACCGATTTCAAAAATTATTTCACCATTAGAAAGCTACATTCACCCTGTGTAACTAGGCTGCCTTATACCGCGGAAAAATGTCTCATTCCCACGGGAAAAATTGTTAACGCGGGCGGAGCCGCGGCGGAAAGCTAGTATGATATAATTAAGATCGAAGTTATATTTGTGAGAAAAGATATTATTCGTTAATTAAATAATTTATCTCGATCTTGATTCAAATTGTATTAAATGGAAACATTACGTAAAGTCTAAAGTACTTCTTACATTTCACTAACAAAGAGACGACGAGATTGATCGAGGATGATAAAATTTCTCTATCAGTTAAACATTCTGAGAATTTATCCGGTTTCGAATTAATAATTCAGTATTAAAGTGTACAATAAACTCCCAAGAATTTGCTAACAGACAGGAAGTAAACCGATGGGTATCTCTTCTTCTATCTTTTCTATCTATACTATAATAAAACTGAAGAATCGGCGTGTCTGTAGATTGATTTATTTTTCAAAAAACTGATTGTAGGTAATTAAGGTGATATAGGGAGTGTAGCTGAACACAAAAATACAAGTTTTGTAAAAGATGTCTGTCTATCTGTTTGTACACGCTTATCTCTGGAACCGTTGGACCGATTTAAATGAAATTTTGCATGATGGTACCTTATATCCGCGTTGTTTTTTGACATTTCCGTGCAATTTCCCATATGAAAGAGATATTTTCCTGCGATTCGATATTTTTTACCACAGGAAAAAAAAACAACGCGGGCGTAGCCGTGGGCGGACGGCTAGTGTAACATCATAATTATGAAGATACTCTTAAAAGATTTTCATTAGGTAATAATATAAGAAGCTAGGAACTCAGATTATTATCTTTTATTATAAATTGTTAACAGACCATATATCCTAATTTGAATCAAGGTAAATATGAATGGTCGACCATGCTGGCCCGGTGCGGGTTGGTCAACTTCACACACAACCTTTAAATTTATTCGCAGGTGTTTTTCTTCATCGTGAGAGCAGAAGCGTTTTTATAATATATCTTAACAAAAAAGGCGTAGAGCTTAATGTAAACTTAATAACAATATGTGGGACCTCTTACACACGGCCATCTGAACCCAAACTAGACAGAGCCTGTACTATGAGCGTCAGATAGCTGATATACATACATATACAGGTATAAATATACAACATCTACACATAACACAGAATACAAGGCAAACACAAGTGCTCATTAGACAAATGTTTGCTCTGGTCGGGATTCGACCCCGCGACCCTGTGCCTCGAAGGCAGAGGCACCACCAACCAACTAGGCTGCCGGGGCCGTGTTTGATGAACACTTTTACGTCCTAATTCCCTCTAGACCTGGGAACATGGAACTTATGCATCCGGCCAGCGTAGTTTGTTGCCAGCCAAGTTACCAGCGACGGAGTGGACCCACAACTTTATATGGAGTTTACAGAAAAAGTTGACTTGTTCGCTTCGAAAGTGTTTCGCAAATTGAAGGCTGGACTTTACTTTGGGTACAGGGCATGAATGGAAATAACTGGAGACTTTCGTAAAAGTAAATTATTCAATGACACTCGTCAAAAATCCTTATTTGCTTATTGTTAGGTTGCGACTTGTGTATTAAACTACCTATAAATGTTACGTCCTCAGTTAGTAGAGTAAGTGGACTGTATAAATAAGAAGGCGGTGGGTTCAGGTAATTCGTCGTTATATTAGGAAAATAGCACGTTTTACAAACAACACAAATTTATAGCACACACGAACACGTGGAACGTTCTTAGTAGAAGTACAATGTATTGCCAGAGTATATTTTATAAAACTACCTTTTGTTGGTGTTGCCAACAATAAATATATTTTTTTTAGTCTCGGCCCAGCTAAACCGAGTTAAAAAAATATTCGCATCAAGCTTAGATCAAATCTATCAATATCTATACTTATATACTAATATTATAAAGAGGAAAGATTGTATTTTGTATGTGTATTTGTAATGAATAAACTCAAAAACTACTATGCCGATTTCAAAAATTCTTTCACCATTAGAAAGTTACATTTACCCTGAGTAACATAGACTATACTTAAATTTCAAAATTTGGGATCCTTACTAGAATAGACCTTAGGAAAGAACAAAGGCTACGATTTACCATAGGAAAAATGTTCAAGTGGGAGGAGTTGTCACAAAGAAAGAATAGACCTTGCGGAAGAATATAGGCTAACTTTTACCGCGGGAAATTTCCTCATTCCCACGGGAAAAACTATTACCGCAGGCGGAGCCTCGGCGGGAAGTTATAGTTTTAATATAAAAGTAGATCCACGCCCTCATATAAAATTAAACGCGAAACACGGCACCGCGTCAACTATCAACCTGTACATGCATATTGTACCGTTAAAACTATGTGCAAATTATATTTACTCTCACTCCAAGATCTAATCAACGTCAGACAATCTGCGCCGTTGACTGAGACGGGAACAATGCCATACTTGATTCTGGCATAGTTTTGACGACCGGCGTTCGTGTATCTGCTACTATATTTAATTAAAGGCAGCAAGCCATCCAGCCCCAAGTGCGTCATATGTGGGCTATTAACGAGGACTAGAGGAAGTAAAGTCGTGAAAGACTACAGAATAGTGGCAGCCGGTAAGCCTATTACCAGCAGGCTTACCACGTAAGACGCGACAAGCTCGAGAAGCTGTCAAACGCTACATAATGACAGAACTACTATAGCTCTTATGTCACTATGTGGCGTTTGACAGATTCTCGAGCTTGTCGCGTCTTACGTAGTAAACCTGCAGGTTCGAGCAACGCAGGACCTTGATGCTCCTAAATAAAATGGCTTTGGCTACTACACTAGCGTCTTTCTAGCAGAGTCTTTTCAGCGTCGACTTTGTGCGTCGCGCATACAATCATAGGCAGCAAGGCGAGTGAAACAAAAGACGGAAGCGAATGATTGTATGCGCGACGTACGACATCGACGCTCAAAAGACGCTAGTGTGGGTGGTGTTTACCATTATCAGGTCATTCGGTTATTTAATAACCTAAAGCTACAGCCTAAAAAAATACTTTCTCCTGCTTAATCTCTTATCTTTTCTCCCATGGTCCAAGAAACCACTATTAGATCACGTGACTGACACAAGTTTACGTCATTTCTACGTCATTTTGCCTGTTCATCCTTGTCGAATGCGTGTAATAGACAAGGATGAACAGCGCAAAATGACGTAGGCTTGTGTCAGTCACGTGGTCTAATTGTTAGACCTTGTTTTCTTGGACCATGCTTTTCTCCTATATGAAGAGTAATAGAATAGAATAGAATAGAATAGAAACATTTATTTGCAGGACATCACAACACAGAAAACAATAAATAAGACAAATAAATAACTGCTTGACAAAAATATAAAACAAAACACGATACTTAAATCAACTAAAAGCATCCACCTGTGTTGCGACACCCATACAAAAAGGGCCCCACTCAGCGAAAGCCGCGGCCCGGCTGGGCTACGGCGCTGGTCTTCCGTGGGTCCTAAAATAGTCGCGTCACGGACAACAACGTGTTTCATTATGAAATTAATAATAAAATAAATAGATAAATGAAAAACCTCAAACAAACTCCCCGAGCCGTTATCTATCATCACGATCGAACGACGACGCACGACGCTTGCATTCAATCATTTACCGCGCTGTCTCAGCGCCAGACGAACGCGTCACGTAAATAATTTTATATAAAATCTGTAAATATCTACCGGTCGGCCGCAATGTCTCACATTCTTGTGAAGTGAAATGATCCACTGTTATAAAATACGATATCTTAGAAATTACTATGATATAAGGAGGAATAATATGAGGTAAGGTAAAGTTTATTACCGAATCAGTGCTTACAGTTATAATACCAAGTTAATTATGGCTTGTAAATACAAATCAAATTACGCGTGAATACTTTATAACGAATGACGTATTCCTTTCCAGGAAATCAGCCTCGCCTTCCCACTACATTCTTTTGGCAGCTGATAAACGTATTGGGAATAAAATATAATGCTTAGTTCACACGCACGCGTTCAACTCCACATTCAACGTGCACATTCACATTCACAAGCGTGTAAACGGTACGCCCGAGCCCGTGAACGCGCCTGTGAACGTGAATGTCGCTCCTCGCTGCTCGCCATTCTGGAACTGACTGACACGACGGCGTGCGTGTGAACAGCTTGAACGTCCGCCGGCCCGGGACGGGCTGCATGCCGCGCAGCCCGCCAGGCAGCCCGCCAGGCAGCCCGCCGGGCTGCACGGCACGCATGTGACCGTAGCATAAGATGATCTGTCCCGCCTTGCCTGTAGACTACAACTTTGGGGTAAGTTAGAAGATGCCACAACCAAAACATATCCAATAAACCACCTACACATCCAAGCTCGAAATTCAAAATCGTAATTAATTGTTTTTTTGCAGTTTAAATATTAGGATTTTATAAGACTTTTTAAACGTGTTTGCTGTTTTCAGATTCCTAATGGGTGGTGGCAGATCATTCCAACACTTGGTCGCAACAAACTTGAAACTACCCCTGAATGCGGCTGTGCGGTGGCGCGGCAGGTCGAGGGAGTAGGCGGAAGAACGAGTGGGATACGACTGCACATCACGTGACCAAACGAGTTTCTTGAAAAGATAGATTGGCATCTGATATTTAACTAAATTGAACAGTAAGGTAGCCAAATGTAATTTCCTACGATGTTTCATATTAAGCAAGTTTGCGTCATTGAGGTAAGGAGTGCAATGCGTGCGCGGAGGGATTTTAAAACAATAGCGGGCACACGCGTTTTGTACCCGCTGCACTAGTTTGGCCGACCGCGCAAGTAGGCGTGGCCCATATACTACGTCCATATAATTAAATTTACTTAAGACGAGTGACTCACAAAGTTTAATACGTGTACCAATACTTAATGAATCTCTAATATGATGTAGTACTTTTAGACGATAGAAACAATTTTTTGCTGTATTATTTATATGATTTTCGAATCTTAGCTCGTCGTCCAATAATAACCCCAAATTCCGGACCTCCTTCACCCGCTCGATCGCTTCTTCGTCTATTGAAACCTGAAGTCTCTTAGCCGCAATTTTACTAACTTGATTTTTTGTTCCCAATATCATATACTGTGACTTTGACCCGTTTAGCACCAGTGCGTTGTTCTTCGCCCACTCTGAAATTCGGTTTAAGTCCTCGTTCAACTTTGCCACAGCTGATTCGCAATCATTCGGTTTACACGAGATATAAACCTGGATGTCATCCGCATAAATATGATAGTCACAGCTTTGAATACTTTCCACAACGTCTGCGCTATATATAATAAATAACAGGGGCCCTAATATTGAGCCCTGTGGGACACCCCTCCCAACACGTTTCACAGCCGATCTCATCACGATCATATTAAGTTTTATAAGAGTTGAAAGGACTTCTTGTGATATATGCGAGTCGTCTATCCATGCCAGCGCAAACACTTATCACTTAGATAAGGCCACTGCAAAGTGAATTCTAGCTTAAAGAAGAAAAGTTAAGACAGGATAAGTGAGTAATTAATTAGATGTAATTTTCTTTTGGATCTTGCTTGGAGATCCTACGCGATCGAAACATAATATAAAATGAGGCGATTTCAAGTCCGGTGAAGCTTGATTGGTCGTACTCTTTCGATACAGGCGTTAGGCCAGTTCAAAAAAAGAAAAGGAAACGAAAAGATTCTCGCGATTCCCATCAATCCCATTAATAAAACATTTTCAAAAACTGACTAGACATAGTTAAATATCTTTTGCCGCCACCGACGCTCTATCTTTAATACAATAAAAAAAATCATACGAAATTGTTACAATCAAAGTACCAAAGCTTTTTTCCCGGCAGAGACTATTGGATCACTCTTCCCATTCACTTGGTCATTGAATGATTTGGATCTTTGAAACGAGAGCAGCGGGCAGTGTGAAAGGCACTCAAAGCGCGCCTATTTCAGTTAGCAACCGCACATAAATATTATTTTATGGCTAATAGACGTATATTTAGACTTTTATAGCTTTTTATGACCCATATAAGTTGAAATCTGAATTTCGTTATTAATTTCGGTGGTTTGTTTGAAAAACGGTGATTCTTCTCTTACGTTCTAGCATTTTGATCTTATGCCATAAATCTTTATTATTGTCACAGTGAAGATTTTTTTAAAACTATATTGAAAGAAATATAATCATTTTTTTAAATTAAAATGAACTAAACAGTTGATATCTATGAATCTAGTTTACTGATTATAATTTGAATGAAATATAGGCGACATTCAACAGCTTTTGATTATTATATTTTACTCAGTAGTGATAAGTGCGTTTTGAAAAACACCTTTTTGCTTTTTATTTATTTTAGCTGGTTTAAGTTTTGCAGTAGTTTAGGGTCTTTAAGTTTACGCATAATTGTAAGCAGTAAGTAGTAGGTATATTTATACTCTCTTTTTATGCAAGATTTTTTATCAGTCGAAAAGCGTTTCGGGAATGAATATCTTGTTTTTTTTTTATGTTATGCCAAAAAGAAATATAATATTAAGTGATGATATGGATCTTTTATTATACGACCCCAATTTAAAATAAGTAACATAACCGTTGGAAGCACAAATTAATGAGAGTGCAAGTATTTTTAATATGTCAAAGGCGGATCTGTCTATTCCATACGGTTCTGTATTTTGTCTGTACAGTAAAATAAAAAAGAAACTTATCGTCCAACCCAATGTAACAAAGTTTTTAAAAATAGAATCGTGTGCTTTTTTCTTTAATTTTTCTTCCTAAACTAGTGTGTACTAAACTAATGATACGTATATGGAAACATTTTTGAATCAATTAGTTTAGATTTTAAGATATTTCAGTCAAGAATACTGATATTGTCTGCCAGCTCTTATACATCTCCACAGAGGGACTCTAGCTCACCTTGAACTAGATATAACCTCCTAGATATAACGGGAACTAAAACACAATTTGATACAACCTCAACAAGTTATTAGTTTTCGAGCGAAATTTAGTTTTCCAGTGGTTGATCACAGACTAGTTTAAATTGTGCTGTTTATTGGATCAAAATATTAATTTGCCGAAATTGTAGGTATGTATATTTTATACCTATAACTACAATACAATACAAATATACTTTATTGACTGCTAACAGAAATACAAACATGTACAGAAAAACAAAATAGAAGAGTCAAAAGGCGGTCTTATTGCTAAGGTAGCAATTTCTACCAGGCAACATTTGGGTATGGAAATAGCGTAGACAGGTAAAAGTTATGCGGGTTGGTGGTTTATACAGAGTAAGTTTTAAAATAAACTAAAATTCAACTTAACCAGACAAAATAGAATACTACATAGATGATAATTTAATATTTAGTATCTAGTTGGAACTATTCAAAACATCATTGACTAGAAGAAATAAATCGTTGAAAGAAAATGATTATTAATAATGCTGTATCACTACATAGTATAAAACAAAGTCGCTTTCTCTGTCCCTATGTCCCTCCCTTTGTACGCTTAAATCTTTAAAACTACGCGACGGATTTTTTTAATAGATAGAGGGATTCAAGAGGAAGGTTTATATCTATAATACATGCATAATATACTCAAGAATAACCCACAATAACCATTTTCCCGTTCGGAGCCGGGGCGGGTCGCTAGTGTATACATATAATGAAGTATAATGTGTACAGAAAATAACGTATTAGAAAAACTTTATATAAATCAGAGTTACCTTATACTTACTACACATGATTTTAACAGGCACTAAAACACACTTAGATTCTAGGTATGCCAAGTTAAGTACTATATAGTCCGTGTGAAGCTAAAAATAAAAATTATGTACCCCGTTTGTAATTTCAGACTAATAAAAAATTCACTGTCGAAGTTGACCTTCCCTAGCTACTAAATTATTTTACAATCTTTATGTACTCGACAGTCAAGGTTGTCGATAAACCACTGAACTTGGGACTTATGCAATCGTTATAAATCAAACAACGTAACTGCAGCCCAATCGATATAGAATTGCCCAAGGGCGGAGAGCGACACATCATTATGGGCAACCCTAACTTGTATACACGGCACGACATGCCAATTTGACGTTGTATATACAAAATAACTGTAAAGTATTGTAGAATAGATCTTTGGGGGAGGCCTTTGTCCAGCAGTGGACGTCTACTGGCTGAAATGATGATGATGATGATTGTATAACGATACATACAAGTTACAACCGTACCTATAAATAAATATATGGGGACATCTCACACACGGCCATCTGACCCCAAACTAGGCGTAGCCTACTAGGTAGCCTGTATTATTAGTATCAGACTATCAGACAGCTGATATAAAGATATAGATAAATATACACAAGGCAAACACAAGTGATAATAAGCTTTCTTTGAAAAAATTCAAGAACTTAAGTCGGCTGTTCACAGCTCAAACACCCAGTTTGTAATAGGGCGTAGACAAGCCTAACAATGTCCACTTGACATACGGAGTTGAGATTTATATTTAGAACTAGCGACCCGCCCCGGCTCCGCACGGGAAAATGGTTATTGTGGGTTATCCTTCAGTATATTATGCATGTATTATACATATAAACCTTCCTCTTGAATCACTCTATCTATTAAAAAAAAACGCATCAAAATCCGTTGCGTAGTTTTAAAGATTTAAGCGTACAAAGGGACATAGGGACATAGGGACATAGGGACGGAGAAAGCGACTTTATTTTATACTATGTAGTGATAGTGATAGAATAGAATAGAATAGAATATACTTTATTGCACACAAGAGAATACAACAAACATAATTAAAGCAACACAGGTGTACAAAAGGCGGCCTTATTGCTAAGGTAGCAATTTCTACCAGGCAACCCTTTGGGTACAGGATTGCATGAATAAGTAAATAACTGCGAGGCAGTGCGTTAAATACAAAAGGAAAAACAGATACATACATAATCTACGTTAGGCTATATGAAACAGGAATAAAATAATATAAGCATCTTAAACCTACACAAAAATATCTACAAAAATAAATAAATAAATAAATATATTTATTTATATAGCTTCCCGCTGCGGCTCCGCCCGCGTTATTAGGCTTTTCTTTTTTAGGAATGAGGAATTTTCCCGTGCTAAAAGTTACCCCATGTTCTTCCGCGAGGCCTATACTATCTTTCTGCAAACTCCGCCCGATTTACCAATTTTTCCCGTGGGAATGAGAAATTTTCCCGCGGTAAATCGAAGACTTTGTTCTTTCCTAAGGTCTATTCTACCTTTGTCGATTCAGTAGTTTTGAAGCCTATTCAATTATTAGGGATATTTTAAGCACTTTTTACACCTTGGGTTACATTATTGAAGTTTTAGTAAGGATCCCTATTTAAAAAAAATATATATAGCCTATGTTACTCAGGGATCATGTAGCTTCTCAACAGTGAAAGAATTTTTGAAATCGGTTCAGTAATTTCCGAGCCTATTCGATGCAAACAAACAAACAATCAATCAAACTTTTCCTCTTTATAATATTAGTAAGTATAGATATCTCTCTCTCTTTATGAATCTACTAATATGAACATTTATATATATTACCATTTTATTATATTTCTAACGTCCTTGGATATAACACACATTTTCACGGGTTTTCTCCACGATCTAGGCAATTCTGCCGTAACCATGACCGATGTAACCCGGTCGAAATATCAGTTAGCTCAATTTAGAACTAAATCGTGGAGAAAGCCCGTGAAAATGTGTGTTAGTGTAATTAAAAACCGCGAAAATTTAAGAATGTCTCTGGATATGTTAGTATTTATTTATTAGGCGTGTTGAATCTTATTTCCCAAACCCGTTAAAACTAAATCAAAAGAGTTCGAGGACTATCGTTTTGTTCACGTCATTATTAAACAAAACATTGCAAATATATTTTTATCTTTCATGTCCGTGAAAACTGATTAACTTCCGACACAAATTGTCTTAAATTTATCTTTTTACGTAACATTTTTACGAGAATTGACTCATCAGTGTAACATCCACCCACCACGTAATGGTCGTAAAACGTAAACCATCTGTCTCGGAAATAATAAATCATTCATAAAGAACGTCTAGAATGTTACCTACATTATACAAATTTGGAAACTAGCGATTTTTGAACACCGATTGGTAAAAACAGTAAACTTACACTGTAGAAGTTCCGGGTTCGAATTTCGGAAGGCACTCGTCGAACGAATATCACTTTTTGAGACTTTCACCAGTTTGATTAGGACATTGCAGGCTAAATGATCTGATTATCAGAACAGAATAATAATTCCGTGTTCCGGAAGGCACGTGAAGCCTTTGGTCCCATCAGTAGCCACACGAGCCATGTCAGAAGCATTTAGGCCAATTCGCAGCAAAATGCCAGAAACGCATTTGGCCAATAAACGCATTGTACCTGATACGCATTTTACCAAAACCGCTGAAAGCCAAATACGCGATGTACCAATACACTTAATACGCAAGATACCAGAAACGCATATGACCAAAATAACGTTTAACCAAAAACGCAGAGAGCCAAATACGCGATGTACCAATACACTTAATACGCAAATTACCAGCGGCGGCTCAAAAATTCTGACACCATATTTTGTAAGGCAGATCTCGAAAACCACGAGGTTATGAAACACATGTCTAGTATTACTTGCTAAACTTGAATGATATAATTAATATTTTAAAATAATTATCCAAAGAATAGAGTTTCGTGATTATGTGAAAGAAATTATTCGATATTAGGGTTCTATGACATAATAAAACATTCTTAGAGCAACAAATTAAATTCCGACATTTTTGCTCGATTTCTTTGTAACAATATTTTATTTATTAACACCTTAGAGGCTGTTACACTGTAAGGTTATCAAAAAAACAAGTACTCTACACTACTACACACAGAATCTGGCTGCACAGGCCCTCGGATCACAGGCCAAAAAACACGATGCCACAAACGAAAAAAAAAAGTATATTGTCTTATTTTTTTTATTTACTTAGATTTTTAATAATTATCCCTTTACCGATATTATTATTATTTTATTTTATAGGTTTCTAACAAAGGTTTCTAATTTATTTCGTAATTCGTTCTTACATTTAAAAAATTAAAAGAACTGGAAATACTCTTAGCGCGGGTGAATCTGCGGGTCGGAAAGCTAAGTTTTATAGATATTAATAAAAAAAATATAAAATATATTTTTACTTTACTGATTACAGTTTCTTGTTGATCTATTTTAGGCAGGTTTCCTTTTTTTTCATAATCTAAAAAAGCATTCGGACTCCGAATCGAATAAATTATATGCACATTTTGCGATGCTTTTTTGCAATACTAGCCTTCCACCTCGCGGCTCCACCCACGCTAACAGGTTTTCCCGTGGGAATTAGGTATTTTCCCGCGGTAAAAAGTAACCTATGTGTAATTCTGATGTATAAGCTGTATTATTGTAAAGTTTAATGAACATCCATTCAATCATTTTTGCGTGAAAGAGTAACAAATATCCAGACATACATACATCCATACATCCATCCTCACGAAATTTCACGTTAGGATAGTACCTACGTTTTTGATATATCATCAGAGACTAGCGGCTTCTGTAAATCACTAGACCTAGATAGAGTAAAATTCATTTATTGGCAGATCGCCTTTTGTTCGAACTGCCTTCAAAAGATTTAGCTCTATGGCTTCCTCTTGTTACGTCTTCAGTAAGGAAAAGGATCAATAATCAATGATTTCTGGGGTGTACATATAGGATTATCTATATGTTTAAGGTATAGGTAAAGGTTCGCGTGGGTACTAGTGTAACTAGTATTATATTATCTGTGGCGTGGGCAAGCTTGCTGGTCGCGGTTTGCCATTAGATGCGGGCCAAGCAGGACCAATCGTTGTGGAGAGCTTTGGAGAAGGCTTTTGACCAGCAGTGAACCTCTACTGACTGAAATAATTTATAATAATATATGTATTTCTATATCTATAATTAAGTACTTTAAAATTTGAGTCTTTACAATACAACTTAAATGAATACTTAGCTATTTATTTTAAACGAGAGAACGCAGCGATTCATTATTTAAACTGAGTTTGAATAAAGTTAATAGAAATGCAATATTTAGAAAAAGAAAGCGTTTACTCATAATAATTTAAAAGAGCGATATTTTTTTATCCTCCAAATATAAGAAAATTGAACCATGTTTACGAGGAACAAAATGTAATGTTCTTTTGTATAAAAACGAATAGGTTTACTCCTCTTAGCAACAGAACCAAAGTTGCTCTTAAAAGAAAATGTACGTACTTTTTTACAGAAAAAACAACCACTGCTTAGTCGTATCATATTCCGTATAATTTCAAATCCATCATCGAAGGTCTAGATCCAAAACTGTACATAAGATACGCGCGCATTATTCATAAGCGCCAACCGCGAACCAGCTACATTATTCGCATGTGAATGTAAAAATAAAGATAAATGTGGATCTCTTTGATAAATATTTGAATAAACAAACATGCGGGCGAGTAACGTGGGTGAGTCCAAGTTGTCAGCAGCTGTTGTGATGTCTACCTTGGGGCATTTCCTTTTCAGTATTGTTTTCCTATATTATAATGTCATACTAATAATTACCTCAGTTTGATTAATATTAGAAATTCTAATATTAATATAGAATAACTAACGTGGCACTTTTTTTATTATAAATTATTTAAATGATTATGGAAAGATGACTTGGACGCCTTTTGCAACAGCTGGCCTATTAAACATGCTCAGGAAAGAAAAAGGGGGAGGCCTTTTCCCAGCAGTGAGATCAAGTGGGCTTATAAAAAAAAGATTTTCCGACTTCCGCCCGTGTTTTCATAGCAAGAATGAACGAATAGGCGTCTTTTGGGTGAGCGTGTACCATCATCGGCCACGTCGACGCTTTCCATCCGGTGAGACTGTGGTCAATCGCGAACCCATGTCAAAAAAAGCGGCCAAGTGCGAGTCGGAATCGCCCATGAAGGGTTCCGTAGCAGCCAGTAACATAATATAAAAGTTTTTGTAGTTCGTTGTGACTTTGATCGATGTTTTAATAATAGTGAAAGGTAAATTGCGGTTTACGATTTATGACGTATTAAAAAAAAAACTACTCACTAGATCTCGTTCAAACCAATTTTCGTTGGAAGTTTTCATGGTAATGCACATCATATATTTTAGAAGTTAGAGGGGGGGGACACACACATTATCCCACTTTGGAAGCGTTTCTCGCGCAAACTATTCAGTTTAGAAAAAAATGATATTAGGAACCTAAATATCATTTTTGAAGACCTATCCATAGATACCCCACACGTATAGGTTTGACGAAAAAAGTTTTTTTGAGTTTCAGTTATAAGTATGGGGACCCCCCAAAATGTATTGCTTTCTTTCCAATTTTTTGTAAAAATCATAATGCGGTTCGCAGAATACATCTACTTACCAAGTTTCAACAGTATAGGTATTATAGTTTCAGAATAAAGTGGCTGTGACATACGGACGGACGGACGGACAGACAGACAGACAGACAGACAGACAGACAGACAGACATGACGAATCTATAAGGGTTCCGTTTTTTGCCATTTGGCTACGGAACCCTAAAAAGGTAAATACCTCCTAAATAAGATACTTAAATCTTTTCGGGGCGTTTGAGCAAACCTATTCGGGGTGTTATAAACATGGACTTATCATAGTTACACTATACAACCTCAGTCAAAACGCGGTTTTCCCTCCACTCTGCTATAAATTTAGAGGATTTTTATTAAGTATGTATATATCTATGTTTATAAATGAAAAACTAAAGCAAGATTATAATTTTGTTTTCGCTGACCAGGGCTTGTTTATCTGTGAAAAGTTTCAAACCAGGTATTTCGCATCTCCATACATTGCGCAAGAGAGCGTTATCGTTTCGGTTTGACTCTACTGGAACCCAAATTATTGTTGGTTTTGCTCAAAGAGCGAAATTATTTCGGTATTAGTTTAATTAACCGGTCAAAGAACTAAAAATTTCGCTCGCTTCTTCGAATTCCTTTTGTCTGGTGAGACAGCATGAATGCAAGCGGCGGCGCGCCCGTATTACTTTCTCTTATACTATATAAACCAGGTATTTTCCAGCCACGATCTGTTCAAAACGACGAATGCATATACCAGGTTAAAAACCTATAACTAAGGGTCTTCAAAATACCGGTTTCAAGCCCTGTCGCTGGAAAACTTTCAGTTTGAATACATGTTTTAAAGGGTCGTTTTTGATTCAGAACAGACGCACGAATGAACTTTCCCAACACAAACTACTGAGTAAAACTTTACATAAAGGAAGCCACAATTGTATCATAATTGTATTATAATAAAAAGTATTATAATAAATAAATATAAAAATCTGATTACTTATATTTAAAGCTTTAATGTAGCTACTACGATTCACTTGGAGACTATTCACTTGAATGTTCATTACTGAAATTAAAGTAATTAAATTGTACACGAAGAATTTTATGGTTAGTCGCCGTTTCTAGGATTTCGTTTACGATACAGTTTTAAAAGGTGTTATAAAGAAGTTAACGTCCCGTTTATGTGAGGTTAAAATAATATGAAATTAAAATTTCTCTTCTTTTACTGGCTGAAATAACTTGTAATATATAATTTAAAAAAACTAATACATACTATCAGGCCCTAGTCAGTTGGTTTTGTCACCGACGCTCTTCTGTAACTAGATAAAAAATATTTAACCATGCCAGACTAAGCCCATTATCCAGCTGCGCTGGTTATCTTTGTGGAAAGTTTCGGAATAGCGCGCTAAAATCCTTTTTAGGGTCTAACCGAGTTTACTGAGGAAGCTTACTCTAAGCTTACTCGACTCGAATTTTGGTTTGTACTATAAAACCCTCAAAACGGTTTTAAAACACTGTTTTGTGGACATTAAAGGTCTCGTTGACAGGTTAAGTAAACACATAGTTAAACCTAAGCTATTATTTTCTTCTGTGCATAAGGTTGAAATCATGAACATGGTTTTGACTTATTACCTAACCTAACTACCGAACTTGTCGGAGTAGTGTCTTGTCGGAGTACAGTCTTGTCGGAGTTTGGTTTGCATTGAACCTTTGTCTTGGCACGACTTGGCTTTTTCCGTCCATTTTCGCATTATAGTATACCAGCTTTCCGCTGCAGCTCCGCCCGCGTTAACAGTTTTTCCTTTGGGAATGAGGCATTTTCCCGCGGTAAAAGGTAGCCTATGTTACTCAGGGTCTCTAGAGATGTAAATTTATAGGGTGACCCGTTCCTATCAACAGATCAGTGATTTCGTACCAAGATATTTTTGTTTTCCTTCAGTTTCTACCACCGAAAGTCACCAATAGGAGTAATCACGACCCCGAAACAACCCTAAAACAAACAAACCCTAACCCTAACCTAAGGTGGCATGTATTACGTCCCTATAATACCAAAAAAAAACTTCCTTACTCTATGTAACAACCTTTAATATAAGTCCCCGCCGTAAGTTCATATATAATCCTAGGATCTTAAAGTAGGTACTACCGTTAATATAAGATCCTTAATTTAAACCTCATTAGAGTGGCAAGAAGTAAAATGATGCTTAATTATAATATTACGTGAAATGATTAGTTTTTAACTAAATAAATACACAAACATTTTCGTGCTTTGTTGTTTGTAGGTAATTCAATTTTAGTGTTCCATTTTATTGAGAAATAAAACAGTATTCAAAATTTATGACTTTATACAGAATGAATAATAATTAGAGCTACTATCGTAAAAACTAGACAAGAGACCAAAACATTCAAATCAGTGATCGTAGGCTATCAGATCTGATTAGGAAACTTTACTTTTTTATGGAACAGATATTTTTTTGCGCGAATACAACTTTCTTTGGTATCACTCGCTTTCCTGCCTATGATTGTATGCGTGACGGCCAGCGCTGTAAAGACGCTCGAAAGACGCCAGTGTCAGGGGGTCTGTTACAGAGTAAGTCGGGTAAGCCCGCTGAATTAAAAGTCCGCTGAGTTGAGTGCTGTCAGCAAAGTTTTTAGCTGCTTAGGACCTTTTTTATTATCGTAGAGCATCTAATGGATCTACATTACGATGATTTTCCGCCCCATTAGTCGACGAGAAATTGACAGCAAAAGAACGATTCAAATAAAGCTATTTATAAAAGGTGTAAGTAGCAGCTTGGAAAATGAGTAAAATCTTTATAATAAAACTGTAATGGTTGAAAATCTGTGCATAGAAATAAATGCTAAAAATCGATTCAGGAGGATGTAAAAAGCGATATAGAACATATCCAGATCTTTTTTTTTTGTTTCTCTATTTGTCTGTTTGTACGGGCTAATTTCCGATTTTGTTAGACCGATTTGACTGAAGTTTTGCATAGTGGTCTTATATCCCCGGTCAACATTTCGGATACTTTTAATCGCGAAAAATCCCGCGATTAAAAGTATCTGAAAAACTATCCCGTGGGATAGATAAAAATGACTACGGAAAAGTCGAAAAACAACGCGGGCGTAACCGCTGGCAGACAGCTAGTAAATAATAAATAATAAATATGTGGTGACACCTTACACAAGGCCATCTGACCCCACTTAAGCAGAGCCTAGACTATGGGTTCTGACAAGCTTTTATCGGAAAGTACAAAATAGTAAAAATAGCCACATACGAGTACACAATAGTAATTTTAATTGGACAGCTTGTATGAAGTTTTTTAAAAATATCCGAGAATCTTTACTGTGGGAAAGTTGCTGCCCTTTCATTGTATACTATAAAATGGCAATACAAAAAATGTAATTAGAAAGAGGAAATGATTGTCGTCTCCCTCGTTTCCGCTCATTTTTAATTCAAATAAATCGGAATAGCTTCAAGAACTTTATTTTCATCTACATTCATTATTTGCTAAGCCACTACTTTATTATATGCTCTAAAATAATGTTATTTTGTTTTTTTTTTATAGCACAAATAGTTTCATAATTTTATTCAACCGGATAACCGCCTTACTTCCTTTAAATTTAATAGGTTAGATGCTTGTATTTTGAAAAATAAAAGCCTGACTTTGAATTCATTCATACCAATATGTTAATATCAGAGTTAACAAAATTTAGATATTGGAATGTTTACTATTTTGAGAAAGAGGGTTTCTATTCTACAAATTATCTTCCATTAACCTATTACATTTGTGACTAAAATATCGACGTTCATCAGTTCTATTAAATAAGTTATAAAGGTTACTTACCGCACACGACGATGGGTACTATTATACACTTCTGTAACGACGGCAAAAGCCTTGCGTGTGTAGAACAAATAATTACTAGTATAGTTTCATAATGGTTAAAATAAATTATTTGTGGTCAAGCCTAAACCATCACAGTAGATTTTTTATAAGATACTTATTGATATTGTAATCTCCGCATTCTACAATTTTAAATTCGAAACCGGAACTTCCGTCTGAATTCAAATTACCTTTAGATGAAAATCCGACTTAATCCTCCCCAGGAAAAGCACTTTAAAAATACTTCACTCTACTTTAGTTACTTTCACTATATTATGAAAAAAGTTTATTTGGAGTTGGTATTATGGTCCAAGGTTACAAAATCGCGCCGTAAAGTCTCAACGAGTTTGGGCGGGCGGCGCGTCCGTTTACCAAGGCTTGCCGCGATCAACTGAAACGAACGCTTTGAAATAATACAATGTATTCGCGCAAAGAAAACATATAATGAACTTTTATTTTCACCGGACTATCTAATAAAGACAGGCTATTGAAAGGCTTACCTACTGAGATTGATTAAAGTGTCTATTGTAGTAAATATTAGTAAGTGCGTGTATAAATTAACTGTTAGACGTGTTTTTGTTTTCAATATTATCCTAGTATAAATGAAAAAATCTTATATAAAATGAGACACACGGGCATTCTTTAATAAATAGGAAATCCCATTTCTGATGGTATGAAGACAGTTTCTCAGTTTGGGTCAGCAGGATAAGGTTAGCGTTTGCAGCTTGCCGAGTAGCAAATCGTAAAACATACTTTAAAACAACACTACAAGGGTTACTTTCACTAATCTCTCATCATTTTTTTAACAGAAAAGTTTGTAGATCTTCAAATTAATGAGCTACTTTGTCTGTCGTGTTGTTTGTTACATTTTATAACTATTGAACGTTTTTTCAGTAATTTTTACAATAGATAGATATGGCAGAGGATTGCTACCAAGCGATGACGGAAGCCGATTTCTAATTCAAATTCCTCATTCCCACGGGCGCAGCGGGAGCGACGGCAGAAAGCTAGTTTTTTATAATATATTTGTATAAATGAGTTACATAACGATGTGTCCTACAGTGTTTAGTAGCTAGTATTCAACTTGAAAACTAAAAGCAAGCTGTTACAACCTCATTGTGAAAGCTCATCCATATCTTTGAACGTTTTGACATTAAACGCTATTTCTATGTCAGTGGTCTTATTACTTACCTTTTGTCTCTCAAATGAATTAATCCCGTAATTTGTAGTTGATTTGTAGTCATAGTTTGTGCTAATTAGTTTGGATTTGAAGGAGCTAAATGTTTGAACTCGGTAGGTATGTATATTGCATATACTCTTTGGTTTTTATGTTATTGCACAGTTATTTGCGTTTACATATTTTTGCATATTTGCTAAAAATTTCAAATATTTCTCTAAATATTGAACTTTGAAGCTGTGTTTGGGATGATATTTTATAGGTTTTCCCTGTTCTTATTCGTAGTTCACGTTTATATTTTTATATTTTAACTATCTTCCCGCCCCGCGGCCCCTCCGCTTTAACAGGTTTTTCCGTGGGAATGAGATATTTTACTGCGGTAAAAAGTAGCCTATGTGTTATTCTAATGTATAAGCTATATTTATAAAGTTTCATTAAAATCCATTTAGTATTGTTGGCGTGATAGAATACATACATCCATTATCACAGACTTTCGCTTTTATAATATTAGTAGGATCATGTTGATGTTGATGGGACTTGATCGTTCGTTAATTTTGAAGGGCGTCGGTGGCGGCTTCGGTATTTGCTCCTTATCAAGGAGGTACTAGTTCGAACCCTTTCATACGTTTTCTTATGTAGTTAATGTTCATACGACAAAAGATAATAGAAGGTAGAACAAGACGAATATGTGTACACGTAAAACGTAAAATTCCAAATCAAAACATGTTATGGAATACACTTTTCAAAGTCAATTTCTCTGGCTTCAGTCACAGAATACTTCAAGTCTGGCGAAGCTTGATAATTGCGTATTATGTAGGTAGTTGAATTTTCACTCGACAACTTTCTTATAACACTTCGAGAAATGTTTCGTACAGGTTTTGTCACGATTCGAAGCTATGTAACCCCATGCAAGTTTGATATCCACTCCACGCTTTATTCATCGCTTTCCGCATATACCTTACCTTCAACCTTGATAGTGAAGTGATACATGCATTTTTAAATGGTAGCCTTCAAATAAGGGTTTTGTAGGTGTTCGAAGCTTTAACCTTTAATCTAAAATTCCCCCTCCTCAATAGTATATGTATATAATTTATTTATTTATATGCACATTGTTTGAATTTCGTACCAGAGGGCAAACATTCGTGACTGTAGTATTGTGTTTGGATGTTGTACAGGTATAATCTATGCGACCAGTGACCACTCTGACGCAGGCACTATACCTGCTTAGGTTGGTCGTTACTTCGGTACACAAACAGTTCTATCTAATCAATCCTATTTCTAGGTAATGAGCTCTTACATTGAATTTTTAAGATATTTGCAGTGTTTTGTTATACATATTAGCATTGATTTACATATGTTTTTTTTTAAACTGGAGCTATTTGTATTTTTTTGTGTATATTTGTAATGAATAAACTCAAAAACGACTGAACCGATTTCAATTCTCTCACCATTGGAAAGCTACATTCACCATGAGTAACATAGGCTACCTTTTACCGCGGGAAAATGCCTCATTCCCACGGGAAAAACTGTTAACGCGGGCAGAGCCATGGCGGAAAACTAGTATTCAATATTATTGTTTTTTCAGATATACATGCCACCGTCAATTGAGAGCTGCAGAAAACGAGCTATGATACTTGGACCAAGAGCATTGAATTGTCATGTGCTATATATTTAGTTGCTTCGGATGGGCTTTAGACTTTTTGCAAAGGTAAGTTGTATTTGCATTTAAAACCGCGCTTTGCCGCCATTTTTCTATTTTTTGGTAGTACCTCGTAGTCGAGCGCTACGTGCTACGGCGTAGTCGTTAGCTACGACCTCAATATTTCAACTCCTGCTACGATTTATCTCTTTTTGTTTTATTATAAACTTGATCACCTTATTTGTCTTAAATATCGCTATAATAGTTTAATTTTGTTTGGTGATGATGAATCAGTCAAATACAACATAATCATATCATACTCATAATAATACTTATTATAAAGAGGAATGATTTGTATTTTTGTGTGTGTGTGTGTGTGTATGTTTGTAACGAATAAACTCAAAAACTACTGAACCGATTTCAAAAATTCTTTCACCATTAGAAAGCTACATTCACCCTGAAAAAAAGTCAAATGTTTTATTCGAAGTAAGATTTTACAAATCACTTTTCAACGTCGAAGCGAGTTCACAAAAAGGCTGTCTTCTGTGGAGAAGAACTCGCTGGAAGAAACTCCACAGGCGTTGCATTTGAGTAACATAGGCTACCGTTTACAGCGGGAAAATGCCTCATTACCACGGGAAAAACTGTTAACCGCGAAGCCGCGGCGGAAAGCTAGTATTACATAAATAGAAATATACCTAATGAATAACACGTAGTTTAATTATAAGAGCAGTCATTTTCCAGATGATTAGCTGTAATGACTGTATCGGGAACTAATTCCAAGTCAGCCGATCCGCTGAGAGAGGGTGAAACTAAATTGCCAAGTGCTGGAATTGTTCCGCATAATTTTGCTCGTTACATTCATTAAATTACTCTGCAGAGATTGATAGTTACCATCTGTGGTTTTACTTACAACGTCGTGTAAACGCTTAAATAAGCCTGTCCTTCTCTGTTATTTCAAGTCGAAAAAGATTAACAGATTGCGGGAATTTTTTGATAATCATGAATTGATAAATAGTATGAGCCTACCAACACTAACACTCATACTATTTTTCAATACAGACAGTACTATTTTTCAAGAGTGCGGACGCCCGCCCAATTGTTTAGCGGACGCCTTAAATCAGCAAAAAAAACGATGCATGGGAGTTAGAAAATCGAAATACTCGTTTTTCCCTTGAATATTTCCCTTATATTTAATGGTGACATTGATTTGTATGGTTCCTTGAGTTCACAAGAATCTTGTTTGTAGACGGTCATAATTCATTTTACTATGACTTGCGTACGCGCTCCTTTAAGTCCAGACGAAAGAGGAAAAGTCTCTGAACTCGTATTATTTATAGCGTAAACATAATTTTAACTGTTTGTTGCCAAAACCAAGAGGTAACTATAAGGTTCAATAACAAACATTTTTACCCTCGCTATTTTTATTGTAGCCTAAAGCAGTTGAAGTTAAAATAATTTTTATTTTTTCTGCAACATGTAACGGTACCAACCTGGGTCCCGTACAGATTTCACAAATGTTTTATAAAAATTACGTTATAAATTAATTACTTGCATATTAGTTGAAAAGTCTTTATGAAGATATTTATATTATTTATATGAACTGTTTCTGACTAGAATCTATCTCTGTTTCTGACTAGAATCTATCGTGAGACTTATAAATACAAAAGTAAATAATCAATTTTAAGGTATTGAACTTTAAGAATAATAAGTCCAAATGATTGTTGTTCTACCTGACTGATCAGGCTTCTATGTGCTTAATTTACATAAGCAAATAATAGTTCATAATAACTTATCTTCAAGAGAATAAAATACTTGATGATATTATAGTCTGACTGAGGAAAAGCAATAGCACTCCTGTAGTAAGCATCCATACCATGCGGATTGGAACTTCTACCTACTTTCAGATTAAATAATCATTCAGTTTGTGCTAAAAGCAAAAACAAACTAATCTTCTTACCAGATCAAGTACATGGAGTTTGGCAGGATGGTAAATAGGAATCATTCTGGGCTTTGTATAAATCTAAGCATTTAAAGGAAATAGATTTTATTATTTATTGAGAGCCTAACTAAAATTATAGTTAAGTCTGAGTATATTAATTCAACAAGAACATGCTAAAGATACCTAAATGCTGGATCTTTGATAAACTTCTATATTAAAGTTGTTTATCCTTACTTAAGACAAGAAGTCTAAAGTAATGCTTAGAAATAAATCTATGCAATAATTGAAATTTCATAATTTGTCTCAAGGAAATGTCTAAAAGGATCGTTCTATAATTATTTACCTAACAAATTAACTCTGTTATTCAGTCTTTATAATATAATTAAAATATGAATTATAGATTCAAAGTAATACATTCAATTTTCTAAATAAAAGTAGGATATTAGCAGAGAGAAGTTATCTCCACTAGTCTAGGTAAAACTTCTACAATTTGACGATAGATGGCGTTCATGGGCATACAAATATTCACTACCGTATTCTTGTTTCGAACAGGAAGTAATTTCGTCAACTATAGTTATATTTAATAGTAAATAAACATTTAATTAGACATAAATATTTTAAAATCATGCCGAAATTATTTAATTTATTTTATGTAATGTTATTTATAAATTATTATGTACTATTATGATCATTTTATTTAGTGGGCAAGCAATAAAATACAAAGGTACTTATTCGAATTTCAAAAAAAGGACGCTTTCTTCAAGACGCACGCTTTCTCCTAGTTTGAAAAAGTCAATTTTTATAAATTAGAAAATAGTTTTTCGTCAAACTCTATTCGGTTAGGAGTCCTAGGTATCATCCGACGTTTGTGTGGTTATCGCGCCGGGCGCTTGCAGTGCAGTCAACGAGAATCTACAACGCAGAATAAAGCTAAGTAGTGATTTTGGTCTACCATGAATAACCTTTCTATTTCTTCCAAGTATTTATTCTATATAACTAAGATTATTTCTCCAAATATCCTCCCTCTCTCTATTCTCTCACTAATTTCTATCATCTTTATAAAATGACTGTGTATTTTCTGCAGGACATGAAGACTGTTCTTGAGTGCACTCAAGTAGGTATAATGACCAACTCACAACATACTTGGTATTTTATTTTGTATACTTACATATATTATTTATTGTTCATCCCTCTCTACTCTGGTAAATCAATGGTAGCTCCGAAATCATATCTACTTCATTTCAATTTACAGGTGGTAACTCCTGTATTCCTAGGAATAGTAAACCAAGATGAGCTGAAGGAGGAACAGCAGGAAAGCAGGGGAAGCAGCCTTCCAGTATCACCAACCATGTCCAGGTATTCTCCAGATGCCGGGTATGAAATTATAATTTCTTTCCAATTTTACCTTTCTATATAATATTTTGTGTTTTGTTGCTTGGCTCATAATCATAATACAAAATCTGATAGGAATATCTATAAATACTTTATCATATTCCAAGAAAGTTATCATAATCAAGTAAATTCATCATATATCCTTTCTCTATTCAATACAGTTTTAATAGAGATATTTAATATCTCTTTCTAAATAATATTTACTTTCCTACATATTTACTTTATATTCTTTATATTTATACTTACCAATTTTCTTACAATTTATCCATCTCCGGGGAGCTTATAGTCATTGCGGTTAATATAGGGTTATCTATTTAGCTAGGACTAACAAAATTCTCACTAAAAGATTCGGGGTTACTCCAAGCGGTTCATAAGTAGAGTCCTTCCACTACACGTTCCACTTTCGTTCACTGGCCGTGATCGTCTAGCAGTTACAATTATAGTTAGGTATAATAAACCATTTTATAGGGGGGGGTTACAAACAGACTTCTGCATGAGGCAGTCTTTTGAATGTGTTGCTCTTGTGTAATTCAGTATTTTTAAAATTAAAAAGCTTAACTTAAACCCCAATTTTCGGCAGAAATTGTACGGTTTTATAAAGAAAATACATTTTGATAAATAAACTAAACAATATACTTGATTATTTATGTTTTGCATTTTAGTAGACTATTACCTAATATTTTATTTTTTTAACAAGAAAGAAAGAAATATTTATTATAATGATGTCACAACACTCTTGGCAGACAGATTTTCAAGAGTAGCGGTCTAAAATAGACTTTGGTATTGCATTGGGTTGAAATCGGGATCGATATTGATTTAAAGAGTAGAGCCCCTGGACTAGATAGGCAAAAACGGGCCGAGGTACGGGGTAGCGCGAGGGGAAGCGCATTAGAGAGTTGCAGATATTTCCGACGGCTTGTAGTATGTTTCTATAGTTGCTTGTATCAATACTGGTGTTTCAGAGCGTTGACGTTTGTGCTAGCGTGCATCCTGAGCTGCATCGTGACCATCGGCGTGCTGGTCGCCATCGCCGCCGGCGTCGCCTACGGATACAACTACTCTATGGCTGAGTTCCTCACCTTTACCCGTGGGTATATTTTTAGGCGGAGAACAAATTGTGTCGCTTATCGCATCGAAAGACTGTGCTGCGGAGCTATCTTATATCAACTTGTATGAAATCAGGCTCCGGCAGAAGGGATTTTTTTACAAATCCATAGTAAGGTAGACTCAACTTTCGAAAAGTCATGCGTTGTGTTTTTTTTCTGAAATACTGTAAATAAATAACTTTCTTTGTAGGAGGCATAATACTATAAAATAAATTTCCTACTACATAATACTTGGAGATATTTAAAATTTCTAGCCATTATCGTACCTACGTTTTTGATTGTCTGGAAGAAATAACAATAATGTTAACTTAATAGGTAGATTTGCTAGTTTTACAAGCTTTGTTACATTTTAGTGTTAATAAAGAAGAAAATTAGCTTAAAGTTGCTGGCAACAAAGATGAATGCAGCCGAAAATCAGACCAAGTGGCGCACCTTGGTACAGCCCTATGTTATGTTCAGCAGCCTACTGCATTTATTTGAAAAATGATATTGACCTACGCTTGTGTCGAAAAAATACGACAAATCAAGCTTCACCGGACTTGCGGGGGAGCGGAAGGCTCTACCCCTCGGTAGTCATATACCAACGCGTCTAGGAGCGGCTCGAGGGAGCCTCGAACCTAGGACTAGCGCGTTGATACGGAAATACATTGCGAAGGAGACGACGCCTGAGGGACTCCGTCTCTAATTACTAGTTTTGATTTTGACTTTGGCCACGCCCCCGCCGCCGGCTGGTACCTACGGGCAATTGTTACCTGAAAGGTAGAAAAAAATACCTATTGCTCTGTAGTTATAGTAATGACAATTTGTAAACGCAGGTGAAGACACAGCGGTGTACATGCGCCGAGGGCAGTTCTACGACAAGCCTGACTTCGACTCGGACACTGACATCGTAAATTCCAGGAGATCTGGTGGAGGAGATAGCGAAGGTACAATTCCTTGTTTCTACTCTTTAGTACAGTAGCCAGTACATCATGTTGACCTTGAGAGGGCGATTCCGAAGCGGTAGGGGGGGGGGGGATAATTTCGTAGTGCAAAGGTCCAACCGCATGTGCTGGCTTCTGTACAATGCCTGATGTACGCTTGAGTCGCAAAATGGGTGTATCAAGCTTCAATTGAAAATGGAAGGCCTAATAATTCTTGTTATAAGTTACAACTCAAACACGACGCAAAATCATGATTGAGGAAAGCGGGTCGGATTTCTCCTATTTGGAAGACGTGGGTTCAATCGAACTCTAGCATTTACCAATTTATTTCCAATTTTTGAAATTAAATTATGTAGGTACGTTTAACGTTCGACCGTAAATGGTGAAAGAAACTATGAGGGATAAACCCATAGAGGTTTCCGTGCTCAGTGTAAATATCTTAATGTCGTGATCTTAAGGACACCTGAACAGAAGTTAACAGAACTGCGTAGAAATTCTTATACTGATAGAGGGTATTCATCATATTTTTGAAGGCTAAATCTGTTGTATGCGGACCCAATTTATTGTGGAGACCTTCGTGGAAGGCCTTTGTTCAGCAATGGACGTCTTCAGATTGAAGTGATAGTAGTCATTATACTAATATTTCTTAGAAATTTTGTTGCAAAGATAGTTTAAACCAAATGATTAAAATTTAAAGAAGGTTATCCTTATGCACAGCTATATACACCTAATCTGGAGACTTATATATCTACAAACAAGTTAGTGTTGCCCCCGTTTGTTATGAATATTACATATATACTTATCCAAACAATTTGTACACGTGAAATCAATTGAGACAGTATCTGGTCACCGTTTATCCTTCTTAATATAGCGTTGTATATTGATCGAAGGTTGTATAACATGTTTCACAGGAAAAATACTATAAGAAATAAGAAAGAAAATAAGAAATAGGAAAGTCTCAGGAAAATATAATCACATTTCTTGAAAAAGATCTTTTTATAACATTCGAACGCCCTCTCTTAGCAGTTTCGAGAATTCTATTCGTCAACTAATAATAATTTGTTGTAACAGATTTTTATCTGATCGAAGATTTTATACTTCATTTATATCAGAATGTAGAGCGTTGATGGCCTAGTGGCTAGGGCCGTGGTCTTCCGTTGGGGAGGTGCGAGTTTGAGCCTCGACACGTGTGTGTGTGCGTGCACGTGTGTGCCATGTGTTTATTCGATTTTCGAATTTATATGTGCGTTTATTCGATGCTCTTACTGCAAAAGAAACATTGTGAAAAACTCTGCTAAGAAACGCAAAGGTTGTTTGTGAAGTTGACCAATCCACACTGGGACAGCGTTAAGGCCCATTCAGGGTAGGATCGAGCCCTTTGGTGGAGCGTTATGAAGGAACGACATCAGTGTCTTATAAAAAACTTCAGTGTATTTTTTTTTCATACAGATCAAAACAATTTAATCGATTTTCAAAACCTGGGCCCTGGCATGGAAAAAGTAATGGGAAGAGGTCTCCCTAACTCCTGGGGTCAAAACCAGGATACAAGAAAGTACGCTGAACTGCTTACTAAATATTCAAGAAAGCCACAAATCGATTCCGTAGTTTACGGAGAAGATGAAGAGGTAATTTCCATGTAGTAGCCAGCATATGCGGCTGAACATGTTAGCCTTGAGAGCGCCCATATTCCGTTGCGGAAGGGGTGAATTTTGTAGTGCGAATGTCCAACCACATGTGCTGGCTTCTGTACCAAATTTGTGATTTGAGCCAAGTTTAGTTTACTTCACTCCTCCTCTTCAGATACACTGACTAATTCCAGTATTCAAACTTTTAATTTTCGCTTCTTTTCTGAAATAACTTCAAAACATATGACGTAATTATTCTTTGCTATACATAGGTTTATTGTGCTTGATATAATAATATACTGCGCCTGGTATTCTCCTGAGTCCTCGGCACATCTCTACGTCATCAATCATCAATTGAAAATCTGGCTATCCTGCTTGCTCGTGCGGTATTTTATATATTTTGTTCTTTGTCTACCGCTGGTGACGAAGGTATGAACATGTCACTTGTCCCGATCTTGTTCAATAGATTTCCAATCGTGAGCTTGGATCAGCATACACGACGCGTCACCTGTACGGTTAAAGGCTGTACCTCGGGCGACCGACCAGACCGATCTGTCGCGAAACCCCTTATACGCTCTCTTGAAGCCTCGATCTTCTGTCATTCTTTCTAAATGGCAAAGTCAGTGAAGTCTTGTTAGCCACGGTAAATGTAAAATTTGACAAAAAACAATTTGCTCAACGGTATTTACTGTGTAGTTGACCAAGACCCCTGCAGCTGCTGGGTTTCCACCGGTGGAGGTGGCAGTCAAGCGAGTGTCCATGGCGCCAAACCCTAGGGTGATCCCTACCACCGTGATTGGAGAGGGCTCTTCCCGCATCGTCATGAGGAAGTACAAGCCTATTGGGAAACAGGGACCGGATTTGGACGTAAATGTAAGTCACAAATCAGCAAAATGGCTGCGACGCTTCTTGAACAGATAGCGGAAAATGGAAAGCGTCAAATCTCGCACGAAACAATTGACGTGACATTTACGGGCCTGCTCAAGCATTATGAAACAGTACCACAGATTAATAAATAGACAGTACTGAGTCAGTGACAGACCCTTTCCCTTCTACCCTAGAGGGTCCTGTACGCAAAGTAACACTAACGTCAAAATCTGAAAAAAAAAGAATAGCAAGTGTTTTTTTGTAAAATGTAATATTCTGTGTGTGCTTTTCGATATATTGCCATTTGTAAATGGATTAAAAGTGTTCAGAAGGGAAAGCCATGTTAACATTTATTGACTATGCAATAACAAAATAACCGTTTTCTCAAAGAATCTCAATGAGGCAAGTGGAGCAAAATTGGACCGCTACAGCGCGAATAACCTGTATCCTGACGTCGATCTGGACGCTCGGACCAAGTTTTATGAACTGAACCAGTATCGTCCAACCATCGCATCCTTGTCATCGAGCACTTCAGACCTAAAGACGGACAAGTAAGTTGTTCCAGTGGTCATTTTATAGCTTCTAATCAATATACTTAGTTGCCATTTCGTAGCTGGCTTCGATACGAGAAAACAAAAATTCAATTTTGAAGCCGGCTTCAAAATGGTATGAGCTATCTTAATACGAAGCTGGGAACTTGCAGTCCAATCAGGCGATGGCCCCGGGATGATGACGTCAGATCAAATATTGTCGTAGATACTCGTATGTCTTCGGAAAATTAAGAACTCGTCATTTTACAGAATGCATTGGCATTTTACAAACATTTGGCATTCTGTAATATGTCGAAGGCAAATTGTAAAACGCTACGATGCCGACGAAAGATATACGAATGATCCATGATCGTGACAAAAGCGAATTGAAAAACAGAGCCATGAAAATAAGACTTAAATTGTTGAGTTTTAGTTTTTAAAACTTGCAGCGTTCACTGGTTAGTGTAACATTACAGACAACTACTTGGATTTTCAATATGGCGAGTTTTTCACGGGCTCTTGTCAATATCAGTGCTTCATGTCATTGGGGCTGCGTGAAGAAGTTCGATGAGGGGAACCAAAGCTCGGCCCGTGTATCTTTTGTGGACGCTTTTATTCAGCATGGACTTCAGCTGATTGAAATTTAATTAAATTGGTCAATTTGTTCGACAGGCAACCAACATTCGGCTTCAGCGCCCCGATGCGGCACTGGGGCCCTGCTAAACAAAACACAAGAGGTGATGCTTATTTCGACTACAAGGAGGACATAGATGAAGATAACGTGGTCTATAAACCTGTATAAAACTAACTACCTTTTGGTAGAATTATATATTAATAAAACTGACACTAATCAAGTAACTCTTTTCTTTATCAAACAAATTATATGGCAATAACTTTAGCTAGCTTTGGCCCATAGGAAATTCTTAGATGAGGATTTAAATGCTTGTACAACATTCCTTTCGCTTTTATATTGCTTTGCTAAAACTAAATACAGTCTAAAGATTACATAGGTATCAAAAATAAAAACAACGTTTATTATTACGATACACTAAAGCGCAAAATTATGGACAGCTGCATTCTCCCGATCCTCACATATGGTGCACAAACATGGTCTTTGACAGAACATCAGAGGTCCCGACTTTCTGTATGCCAGAGAGCCATGGAGCGCAGTATGCTAGGTCTGAAATTGAGTGATCGAGTCAGAAATGGTATACTGCGGTCCAGGACTCAGATTGCTGACGCCACCCAGGTTGCTGCCAAACTTAAGTGGAACTGGGCCGGACACGTCTGCCGCATGCCTCAAGACCTATGGGCAAAAGAAACCACGGTTTGGAACCCACCGACCAATAGGCGTAGACGTGGACGGCCGCGTAGAAGATGGCGGGACGAGCTTGATAGCTACTTGAAAGACTGGCCAGAAGTAGCTCAGGACAGGGAGCAGTGGAAGAAAAAGGGTGAGGCCTTTGCCCAGCAGTGGGACAGCTTAGGCTAGATAAGATAAGATAAGATAAGATTATTACGATTATGGAGAGTAGTACCTAATATGCCTGGATGGATTCTGCTGTGGTGCTTGTATGGCTGAACAGTCACCAAACCACTGAAAACTTATGTAGCCAGTCGAATTTCAAATATTTTATATTCGCATGAATCGCACCACCATTTTTTTTTCTCCCTCTCACACATTATTTAAACCTTTATGAAATGTTAAAAAAAATATATATGGAAATTTTACTTCGATTTGCAACAACAAATCATAATATTTGGTAAAAGTCGCCCCAAAATAAGTTATACTAAGAGTATTTTAAGAAGTTTTATTTCCTGCATAGTGTGGTAATTTATTTTGAATGCAGTCAATATTACATTAACATATATGTACAATAGCCAGCACATTCGGCTGGACATGTACCTTTTTCGAGCGCCCGTATTCCATAGCGGTGGGGATAAATTTCGTAGTCCAATATCCAACCGCATGTGCTGGCTTCTGTACATCCCGTTCTTGTACTTTCTACCTTGTTTCTTTTAAAATATGCTAACCAGTTTAGTTTTTCTTATTTTTGACCATATCGGCTACGCGGCGAATATCAAAGTGTACTTGTGGCTTTGTAAAACGTTATCCAGGTAAGATGGGACTGATGGGAGGTCAAATATTGACACATGTGTGGAGTAGCTTCAGCGTCAACTGAGCGAGCGAGTTTGTTTAGGCCCAGTCCTCAATAAAGTGGCCAGTAAAGATACTTTAGCCCCCCATAATGGATACCCCTGCACGTTCCAATCAATAGGTGTTCTTGCTACGAGATTCATGTTCGATAGGCAGGAAATGTGTTGTACTTGCTAAAACTGTATGTAGAAAAAATACTTTTACAAGTAGTAGATAGGTAAAATTTCAGAAACATTGAAGAATACATATTTTCAATTTGTATGTGCTACCAGCATGCATTGATTTGGACGTTGTAAGGTATTTGAAGATCTTTTATTGACTCTTTTGTTCTGTCATACATATTTGTGTGATTACTTATTGTTATTGTTATATATTGTATTGTATGGTTTCTGGCTCGATATATGAGTATTTTATTTCTTACAGTTCAAACAGTTTATGTTACGTACGAAAACAAAATACAGTGGACAATTCAGGAACATTTACATAAGATGTGATTTTTTTTATTTTTTTTTATTTCATAAAGACAAACAGCCACATACATAACAGACTTAAAAAATACATCTAATATGAAGGCCTATAGTCCTCTATATTTAAACAATAATTGTATATTTCTAAGAAACTTGATTTCTAGGGCAAATCGTTTCATTCGGTCTCGACATCTGATTTTTGGTGATAGTTTCGCTCATGTATGATCTTAGAATACTCGTAGAATAGAATAGAATAGAATACTAACTACTGGATCTTTGGAACTTACTTACTAATTAAATTTAAAATAAAAAATAGATTTAAGTACATATTAATTTATTATACAGTTCTTTTATCTCACGAGTGCAGGCGATCTATACTTATAGTGTAGTGCGTATAGACGCGCGCTGTTGTATGCGTACTATAAACTGAGCGCTACGCACGCAAAGACAATGTGTACGTACACGTACACACAAGACACACACTTATGGCTGGCCTGACCTCGTGAGATAAAACATTTGTAACATGCTATTTACTTTGTCTGTGTTATTTCTTTGGATTAACCCATCACGAGTCAAGTTCATTCTTCTCATCCTCCTTTGCTTCTACGTCCATCGCCTCCAAATGCCTGGCGATTGCTTGAGGAACTTCCTGTATCATATAACCCAACACCAAAGTGTCTCCCGGCATACCTTTGAATATCACGTTCTTGAAATTACCCGGGAGGAAGACCAGTTCCCTGCAAAAACGTGCGACTTCAGTCTTAATTTTGAAATACAAAAACATTTCTATTCAGCTTTTTTATACTAGGTACTCGTAATATTATAAAGAGGAAAGATTGATTGTTTGTTAGCATTGAAAAGGCCTCGAAACTACGTGTCGCTTCCCCATGACTGGAAATAAGATCCGACTTTACTTAGCATGTATCCATCCTATCATGACCTTTGCCAACGTGATCTTTGTGCACTCTGCGCCCACGGATCTGAACAAACTCAAAGTTAAACAAAATCGGTTCCTCTAACGGGCGAACAGTTGTCCTTGGTTCGTTCGTAACATCGACCTACATGTCGATTCCGAACTCCTTACTTCCTATTTTTTATGAAAGAAGAGGTTTCCAAACGCTACTTTGATGAAAGCTCTTCCCATCCCAATCCCTGATGAAGTCTACAGGCTACTTCCCGCACTCTACCCCTACTCTACGTGGTTTCACCGGCGCTGTCCCAAATATATCCTTTCCGAACCAAAATCAAACTAGTAATTAGAGACAGAGCCCCGGGCCCTCGGGCATCGTCTCCTTCACGATGTTTTTCCGTTAGGCCGTGGTTCGAGGCTCCCTTCAGCCGCCCCTAGACGCGTTGGTACATGACTACGCCGGGGTAGAGCCTTCCGCTCCCCCGCAAGTCCGGTGAATCTTGATTGGTCGTATCTTTTCAACACAAGCGTAGTAGGACAAATTTAAAAAATCTTCGGATTTTCGGAGTAGTAGTTCCGACTACTGAACCGATTTCGATTTCAAAATGATTTAGATCCGTTTTGATTTTTTTTATTTGAAAGTTGTGTAAAATATTTCGCCCTGAGTTTTCTCGGTTCAGGATCAGGACGTATAGCCATTCGTTCGTGCAGCCGAGATCAACAACAAGTTTATTTAATATATTTCTAGATTGTGAATGAAGTTCACAGTTTGTTGTGAATCAGGGGGGGGGTTGTGATACGAGGGGAATAAGACAAGGACGGACGCTATTGGGCCAACAAAACTTGAATGAATCTAATGAGCTATCGTGAAAGAAGAATTGACGATGGAATTTAATAGAATAGAATATACTTTATTGCACACCAGTAATTAATTACAAGAAATATAGTTACAACAATATACGTGTACAAATGGGCGGCCTTATTGCTAAAGTAGCAATTTCTACCAGGCAATCCATAATTTAATTTAATTTACCTCCATAGCTGTACAGCAAATCTTATCGGCACATTATTTACTTTTGGTTCTGTTGCATCATTTCTAGGGCTGGCGAGATCGCCGGCTTTTATTGCAACTGCTACATCTAGAAGTTCTACGGCGAAATCATACACTCCTTTCATTGTGCTGTTTTCATACTCCAATTTCCCTCGCACCTGAAATTGTTTTCCATTTTTTTACTGACCGAGTAAGCTCGAAGCATCCGAAGAACAGAGTTTCCCAAGACAAACTCTGATGTTAAATGTATTTATTATCGATATGTCTATAAATTTATAAAAATACTAGCTTCCCGCCGCGGCTCCGCCCGCGTTAATAGTTTTTCCCGTGGGAATGAGGTATTTTCCCGCGGTAAAAGCTAGCCTATATTCTTCCGCAAGGTCTATTCTATCTTTGTGCCAACTCCGCCTACTTTAGCATTTTTTCCCGTGGGAATGAGAAATTTTCCCGCGGTAAATCGTAGCCGATGTTCTTTCCTAAAGGGTATTCTATCTTCGTACCAAGTTTCATCAAAATCGGTTCTGTAGTTTCGGAGCCTATGCAATTATAAGGAATATATTTTAGGTATTTTTTTTACACCTTGGGTTACATTATTGAAGTTTTAGTAAGGGTCCCTAATTTTTGTGAAAATAAAATATAGCCTATGTTACTTAGGGATCATTGTAGCTTTTCAACAGTGAAAGAATTTTTGAAATCGGATCAGTAGTTTCGGAGCCTATTCGATGCAAACAAACAAACCTTTCCTCTTTATAATATTAGTATAGATGGAGAATCATCTACTATTGACAAGTGTTTCTATCATACTTCATACTAATATTATAAGCCGACCATAATATAAGATGACGTCACAGACCTGTAAGCGGTAGAAGCGCATTTCGTCCTCAATTGAATTTTTAGCCATCTTTATGGGACCTCCGCGCAATGAAGGATACGCCAAGTCCAAACCATTTATAGTAACCATTGTGATTTTGATACGGGACTGGTCTTTTTCGTCTTCTTTCTGCAAAGAAAAGTTCCCACTCATATAAGTACATAATAGGTATTTATAGCCTGACCAGAAAAATAATATAAACTTCTTCGCCACATTGTGAGAATGTAATGTACCAAGGTCTAACAAGAAGACCACGTGACTGACACGAGCCTACGTCATTTCTACGTCATTTTGCCTATTCATCCTTGTCGAATGCGTGTAATAGACAAGGATGAACAGCGCAAATTGACGTAGGCTTGTGTCAGTCACGTGGTCTTCTTGTTAGACCTTGTTTTCTTGGACCTTAGAACTCAAGTGTTGAGCCGTCACGGGACGCCTATAGCGCCTGGCAGATGTGAAAGAAATTATTTTGTAAAAGTCATATGCATAAAATAACAGATTACAATAGGAATTAAATATGGCATACCTATTGAACTAATAAAGTATTTCAAATTCATTCCAGAAAATAATGGGTGATTATATAATAAATATTCATTATTTTCATTTACCCACAAACTAAAGCAAACGGCTCCTTCCTCCTTGACTCTAAATTAAAACATATCAAGTACTTATATGACATAGGATAATGTAAAATGCACTTTCTTTATTGAACAGTTTTCTCTTATGTAGGTAGTTATATTCGCAGAAGTACCTGTAGGTGTGCAAAAATTGTAAAGTAGTAGATCAACTTGCACAGTCCAACTATCAAAAAATCTTACAGAACAAAACTTGTTTTTATCTGTTTCCGAACGCAGTTTGTGAACGCTTCAAGTAGTTTTCTTAAAAATAATATTCGAATGCAGTATTATTATATGCCGGTGCCGTAAGTCGCATGCATTTGACATTTTTCGTACAAACTTCAGTCACGTGACTTGACACAGGCCACTTTGTATGACAAGTAAAATTTTAATTTTAGGACTCCAACCTATGTTCCCTAAGGAAAGTTGTTCAGTTTCATGAGTAGGTACTACCATCAAGTTGCGGATAAACAACAAATCAAATTTCACGGTGCTATAATTATAGTTGGCAACACTGGTTCGGATTTTACTTTTTTTCTATTATGACTTACCTGGCCGTCATCCCACATGACTTCCAAATCAGGCAGGTCGAGGATGCCTTGGTTCGCCCTGATGGTAGCCTTGTTTAGGCGCCGTACCGCCTGGTAAATGTAGGTTTTGGTCTCATTGAAAATTTGCTTCTGAGCCGAGCTAGAAAAAAGGTTAAGGTTAAACAAAAATGGCCTACTTTATAGGTAAACCCAGGAAATAGTAATAAAAATGATTTTTTTTTAATGCACAAACTAACGTAATGCTACGAAGAGTTTTTTTCCAGCTGATGGTTGAGGGGTAGTGCGGCTAAAACATCTTATAACAATACGTAATAATGTTTACCTAAATAAAAAACCAGAAACACACAAGTGACAAGAAGTTTTAAATGTGGAATTTGACAGGATTTAAAGTGGTTTGAAGCTTGTATTGTGGAAGTTTGTTTTCTAATGTGCAGGAACATTGCACGTACAACTGACGTAGGGCAAAAAAGTTTCTGAATGGCGACCGCGTGCCGGAAAACGTAGCGTAGACAGCCCTTCTCTAAGGTGGACCGACGACGATTCGGTGGTGAGGGATGCACAAAAGCATTTGTGCACAGTACATTGAACTACTATTTACTAACGTACATAGAAACGAAACCCGCTAACCGCACTCACAGTAAAGGTTACGATCGTCAACTTGTATGTCTTTTGTTTTTATTCTCGCCATGCATTCCGCTCGCCTCAGCTACCGCCTTGGCACATAGAAAGAGGCGACTAGAAGCGACTAAAGGCGTTTCCTGTAGTTCTTGTATGTACGTAATTCTTGGCTCATACATTACTGGTACTCACCGGAAATCATACATCTCCTGGCCAAACACAGCAGTGGTGTTGATGAGGCTGACGACTGTACCCTGAAGTTTGGCTGCGAAGTCGCTGCCAATCGGCCGCGCTAGCAGGTATTGAAACGCGTTTCCTATAAAATAAATGACCAGATTAATTTAAAGTACAATATTTTGTACTCTGAACAGACATTCTTCTAACTTGATCGATTGGATGCCATTGGTCAAGTCCGAGGTAAATCTTAAATAGTCGATTTTGCGTCAAAATCTGAAATTTTACTTGCTTAGGAACTAACATTTTGTGAGCTGCTTTTTATCCAAAGAGTGTAATTGCTGAATTACTAGAAAAAATAAATGTAAAAAAGTTGATGTTGTATAAGAAATACATCAATTTAAAAAAAAAACTGAACCAACAGAATGTAAATAAAGCCTAATAAAAAAAACTATTTTTAATAAAAAAATTAAAGTGTCTCACTTTGATCTCTTGAAAAATAGGGTGAGATTACAGGCGGTGAAGGTAGCCCTGGATGGTAAATCTGAAATAGAACAAACATTTTAACTCCAAGTTTGACTACTTTAAAGCAAAGTGAAAATGAAAAACATTAAACTATGGGAGAGCCCTGCGCACACATCTCCTTGGCTGTCCGGCCTAACTGTACGAGACCAACAAATTCTACATATCGCTTCTCACTAAGTTCTTCTTAGTGCACACCGTCCTTTTCTCTCAAGCACAATGTTTTTAATATTTAAAAACTAAAACAGATTTACCTCAATACTAAACTTGCAATGTGAGATTTTGAACAAGGCGTGACCGACGTAAGGCGTTATTCCTGTAAGAGTAACCACTGAATGGCCGATCAGGTGACAGTCTTCCGCTATTATCCTGCAAAATTAAATGGTTTTTACGAAGATAGAAGTAGAAGACATTGCGACATTGCTGGGTGATTTCACAATATTTTCTTTGAATAATGAGGAAGGTATGTAGGTGGATCTTATGCAATAAAGCTTTTTCACTGCCAAGAAAATCTCTCTTATCACTTAAGGTTTTTCCTATACGTTTCGATCCGAAACTAACATAGTCTCCCGTTCACCGTTTGGGCGCAGACAGACACGCTCGCCATGCCGAACGCCGATCGCCACCTTTAAAAACCTGTTTTCTAGTATTGCCAAAATATTGCATATCTAAAGGCACCCATAAATCGGGTTGCCACACCATTTTATGTTATTAGTTAGTCAGTCAATATCCTATGTTCGCAGAAGGACAGATTCTCAAAAAGAAAGTTTCTTTTAAAGACAGATTCTCATAAGGACTGATGCTCGCTCATAAAGTCAGAAATGGTACAGCCTTAATGCGGTTGCAGTAGTGCCACAGCCCTCACTTCTATTTCTTTTTAACAATAATACAGGGTTGCCTGGCAGAAACTAATGCCTTAGCAGTTTTTATACTCTTTTTTTTTTGAGAGTATTTAAAAAACCTGATTCTAGCCACGACATTCGCCAGATACTACTTAGGCACTGTGTGCAACAAGGTAAATTATATTTCTGATTATAGCACTTACGTGAGATGTCCTTTGGTTTGCACCTGCTGTAGAGCAAACGGGGAGGATTTGAAGGGGTCGCGGTCATCTTTGAATATGATGTCGGAGCGGTTCCTCATCAGGACGTAGTTGGCGTCTATGAACATCTTCCTCAGCCTGGTCTCGACCCGGATCACGTTGTGGGCGAGTGAAGCCGCGACGTCAGGCAGCAGCAGCTGCGGCATCTCTCGGAGATACACATCTTCAAGAAGCCTGTAAATTTAACCAATCAAATTACAATGGTACGTTCAGAATGGCTAACCATGGAAATCTGGTCCTTGGTACTTATTTCTTGGTGTGTGGCTTATTTTTTTATTGACAAAGGTCATTTGTGTCGAAAAGGTACGGCCGATCAAGCTTCACCGGACTTGCGGGGGAACGGAAGTCTCTACCCCAGTGTAGTACCAACGCGTCTAGCTAGGGGCAGTTCGAGAAAGCCTCGGACCACGGCCTATCGCGTTGATACGGCAAAACATCGTAAAGTAGTATTTCTGACGTCGATTTGAAAAGTTTTGAATCCTCTCAACCTATAGAAGCAAAAAAGCAGTAGAGTAAGGGAAGCAGTACCGTTAGAATGTAACGAGTTTAACCTGGGGCTCTATCTAATCTTGAAATCAATATCGATCCCGATCTCAACCCAATGCAATCCCAAAGTCAATTTGAGACAGCTACTCTGAAAATCTGCCCGCCAACAGCAAAGCCGACGGCAAATGTCCGATTTTATTTAGTTCATTCAGTAACCGCCCAATGTGAAACCAAGGTGGCATGGTGCTAGTGTGGCATTCGAGAGGTGTGGCATACGAAACGCCCGATCTCAATGTCGACGGATCGGAATCGCCGTCAAAAGTAGCCCCTCTGAAGTATTTAGAATACTTACACGCTTACAATATTGTCGTTGATATAATACCCTTGGCACAACTCTTGAGGGTTAATTTCTTGCTTCACGTAAACGTTCAACGTGCCACTGGATGAACTGTAACTTTCTTTTAAGGCCTAAAATACGCAAATAGACATAAAATGTAAGATAAAAATTAATTTCCCCATTCGGCTAAGTATAAACTTTTTAAAGTCAGTCAGCCATATGAAAGGAACCTTATGATTTGAATCTAAAGATTTTTCAGGTCCATAAAAATTATACGAGACATGGTTTCAAAGTTTCTTAGTGACGTTTCAACCCTATTTATTAATGATGATAATGCATAGCGGCTCGATATAATGAGTTTAAACCTTATGAACATTTTTAGACTTTCGCCACGGGTTGAGAGGTTAATAACAAATACAGACATTCAGTGAGTCAATCATTCAACATTGTACCGAAGAAAACAGGATTACAACTTTACAAAATGTTCGCCGGTGATAACGACATAATGATTGAGATGATTCAAAGCAGTTGGTTAGTCTGAACCAAAGACTATTTGATTATTCCTCGATATTTCAGATTTGTTGAAGGATTAGTAAAGGAATCAGCTTTAAAACGTAATAAAATTCAAGGTGTACAAAGATGTTTTACTTTACCCTGGCTACAGCAGTCTCGAAGCCTTTTCGTGATTTATGCCAGATATTATAAAAATTTTGTACGGCCTCTGAAAATCAAATAATTATTTCGAAACAAGGAAAAAATTGCAATATATTGATTAACTTCAGACATTCGTAAAAATCAACTTACGACTCTGAAAATACCCTTGAATCTTAGCAAATGTCTGCGACTCTACTTCAGTGTTAGAGCTTAATAAGAAAACAAAACTTATTAATATTATATGTTTCATATTCTTTTCAAAATATATTTTATAACTTAAAAATTTTGTAAATAAACCGAATCATGTGAGTTGATTAATGTAACTAGAAAACTTAAAGTTAGAATTGTAATTTTTGTTACACAATAATAATATTGTAAAGCTATAAAAAGATAACGAATAATGGAATTACATTAATAGTTATAACGAATGGGTATACAGTTTTCTATTATTCATCGTGTACAATTTCTGATACTTACATTATTATAACTGAATTGACATGTAATGGAATTTATTATCATTGTACGCAGTATTTTTAATATTAATTATTTTCTTTCTTTATAGAATTCAGTATCTAAAAAGGAATAAAGTGGAAGGTTTCTACGTGTGTCTGTCCGTCCGTCTGTTCGCTTGTCGGTATCGATTCTCAGTAGTGTCGGCTGATGATGAAGAGTGTGTTTTTTAAATTTCCTGTTATCCGTAGAAGTGACACATAGGGTAGATACTCGAACACAACAATTAATTTTATGTCTGTGATTCATTTCAATTATTGATATTCATACAATTTGGTATTACGCAGGAGCCTTAAGAATTCATTGTAAGGTAAGCCAATATTGTTATAAAAATAAATCAGTGTTAAAATAGAATTGAAATCTTCATTCTGATAGCACAATAAAAAGAAAACAAAATTAAACGACTTTTATATTCTTGTGGCAATGTAAGGCTTTTGGGTCACAGTTCCAGCAAATTGTGTTCAAACGATATAACCTATATGCACCGTGAAAAACGGATCGTTCATCTGCAACATGGCGGTAGTACTGATGAAACTGGACAACTTTGCCTAAGGAACATACTAGATTGCAATCTCGAAATTAAAATTCAACTTGTCATACAAAGTGGCCGGTCACGTGACTGAACTTTGAAAAGTAGAATATTATTTTTGAACTTTCAATTCAACCTTATTCTTAGAGAAAGTTGTTCAGTTTAGTGAGTACTACCACCACTATGTTGCTGATTGTTTACCAGTTAAATTTCACCGTGTTATTTCTCGGGAATAATAGATTAACCTACTATTAATAAATGAAGCGAAAAATGAAAATCATTGAGCTAGTAGGGCAGGGGGCAGGGGCTTAATTTTTCGATTATAAATCTATGTATATAAAAATGAAACCCGTTTTCCGTTGTCACGACATAACATGAAAACGGCTTGACCGATTTGGCTGTTTTTTTTTTTTAAATGTTCGTTGATGTCCTAGGATGGTTCTTACGGAGAGAAATTAAAAAAAAAAACCTCATTCCCACGGGAAAAATGTTTAACGCGGGCGGAGCCGCGGGGCGGAAAGCTAGTAGTAAATATACGCTAATAGACGACATCTGTTGGAAAAATAATAAACTAATAATAGATTTCCTGGAACTGCTAACAATAAGTTACGAGTACCTCCACATGACACAAACAATTATTGTATGTATGTACCTACAACAGATGTTACAGAGCAAGAAAGAATAATAAATTATTATTTTGTTTCACATGTGTTTTTTTTATTAAACTCAAGTTCCCTATACACTTTGATACCGTCATAGACGTAGGTAGACAGAAAACCTATAGATACCACAATAATGTTTATAATACGTATTTTATCACAATATGACACATTTTAGAGAACAGATATATGTCCACTCTTCTCGTCCTCGTCTGTTTCGACGATGGGTCGAAGTAGCGTCTCCAAGTGATTGGCGATTCCCTTTGGAGCTTCCTGTATCAGATAACCCAGCACCAAAGTGTCTCCCGGCATATCTTTGAATATCACGTTCTTAAAATTGCCCGGGGTAAAGACAAGGTCCCTGAAAAAATACAAATTTAGTCCTATTTTTCAAAACATCCTTTGAAATCGAGAATTGAGAATAGGTATACACAAAATGTTAAAGCTAGGAATGCTATATAAGTTGTACCACGTTCACGATGTTTTTTACGAATCAACGCGCTAGGCCGTGGTCTAAAAATTTCTCGAGCCGCCCCTAGATACATGACTACTCTGGGGTAGAGCCATCTGCTCCTCCGCAAGTTCGGTGAAGCTTGATTGGCCTTACCTTTTCGACACAAGCGTTAGGTCAATTAAATATAATATAATATAATATAATAATATAAAAGCATGATTTATTTTATATCTATATCTCGCAATGCCAAAAATATTTTATTTTTAATTGAAAAAGAAGTGTATTTGTCTACGTAGAGCTACAATATACCTACTTACTAAAATACCTTCCAACAGAGTATCTATGATTTTTAAAAACTTACCTCCACAAGTACACTTTGAACTCTTTTAGGACATTTTTGTGTGGTGAAGAGTTATTTTTAAACAGTAATATTTTTAACGACACTGCAACATCTAGAAGTTCTGCGGCAAAATCATAAACTCCCTTCATTGTATTGTTTTCAAAATGCATCTTCCCTCGCACCTAAAAAAGTATTTTTTTTATTTTATTAAATTCTACTTTTAAGTTTATACACAAATATTTTTTTATGTTAATTAAATGGAAATGTTTATTTCGGTTAGTTAAACATCTTGTTCCACTCCATCAGGACTTGACGTGAACGCACTGATTTTGACTAAAATTATTTTTATTTTCTAACTAGCGACCCGCCCCGGCTCCGCACGGGAAAATGGTTATTGTGGGTTATCTTTAAGCATATTATGCATGTATTATACATATAAACCTTCCTCTTGAATCACTCTATCTATTAAAAAAAACCGCATTAAAATCCGTTGCATAGTTTTAAAGATTTAAGCGTACAAAGGGAGGGACATAGGGAGGGACATAGGGACAGAAAAAGCGACTTTGTTTTATACTATGTAGTGATATCAGTTGGGGTTGTAAAAGAGTATACACAGTGAAATTCAACTTTGTTTATCCGCAATATAGTATGGGTACTCATGAAACTGAACAACTTTCCTATGATGAATAAAGTTTGACTTCGAATTTGATTTTGAACTGTAAAATGTTCCCTAAGGACATAGGTTGAAATCTCAAAATTAAAATTCAATACTAACTTCAGTCACGTGACCGGCCACTTTGTACCCATGATAAGTTGAACTTTAATTTTGAGATTCCAACCTATGTCCTTAGGGAACATTTTTCAGTTCAAAATCAAATTCGAAGTCAAACTTTATTCATCATAGATTTTTTTAAACACTTAATTACGTCATATCAGAAGTTAGGAAGCTTTGCTCAAACCAAGATCAGCTGTCGTCTCAAACGAATGTATAAATCTAAGCAGTAAAAAAGAGTTAAAACAATCTTAAAGAGGTGCAGCGATATCACTTTCAAGCTACTATGTAGCGGAAAAATAACCAGTTAAAATTTACGGTGTACCTATCTATAGTAACATCATAAACACAAACCTGTAAGCGGTAGAAGCGTATTTCGTCCACGATCAAATGACCATCCATCTGTATGGGTCCTCCACGCATTGAGGCGTATGCCATTTCTAGACCATTCACAGTTACTGATGTGATTTTTATACGAGCCTGATCATTCTCGTCATCCTTCTGCGAATAGGAAAAAAAGTATAAATGCGTTTAATTGTAATGAACAGACAGACATTATTTATTTGCCAATACACATTTAAAACACAACATAACAAAATAATTTAACAAGATTAGTTAGAGAATAACATTAATTTGCATTTACTTATTTATTCATCCACATCGTAGCTATCGAGTAAGAGGCATTTAATTTATATTGTAAATAATTAAATAAATAAATATCAAGTTCAAGAAATAGATAGGTACCTACCTTTTAAGAAGCAGGTCGATGTTTTAGGGGAGAAACAGGAGCAGCCTACGTTTGCTTTATTCAAATAATAAATTTTATTATTCACAGTTTGATATATATCGATAAAACAACCCTGGTCTCGACATTTTTGCTTTACGGACGATACATACAGATTAGCAAAAACGTGTTACGGTAATGAAAGAACCTCTGTAAGTATAAAATTCTTTAGAATTCTAGCTAAGAGCATGCTAAGCTTAACGCGCCTCACGACTCTATGTCAACTGATACACGATGGTCTAAAGATTTCAATTCAATTCAAGTAAACTTTATTGCAGATAAATAAAACACACAAATACAGTAAATAAAGGTAGGTTAGAGAATTGGCGGCCTTGAAATGAAATGAAATGAAATCATTTATTTTAACTTTTGGACACTTTTTTGGACACTTAGTTAAGTCAAATAAAGTTACATTTAGTGGCGAGTTCAGCAAAGCAAAATGTGCGGTCTTTTGTGGAGAAGAGCTCGCCGAATAAACTCCACAAGCGTCGCATCTTTTAAAAATTATATTTTTTTTTTATATGTAAATTATAGGTACAATATATCTTAATAAATTAAATTATATTAATAGCCAACTCAAGCAACCTCATTCCCATGGTCTTCTAAATAATCAGATATCTTGTAATATGCATTTTTAATCAATTTTTGCTTAACTACAACTTTAAACTTATCTAAGGGTAAGTTTTGTATAATAGTAGGAATCTTATTGTAAAAGCGTATACAGTCGCCCTTAAAACAATGTTTTATTTTCTGCAATCGACTAATGTGAGATGCCAATTTGTCTTTATTTCTAGTATTAAGAGCATGTCGATCACTATTTCGATGTCGATCACCTTTACACTTTAAGCGATTTCTTCTAGGCAACCTTTGGGCAGGAGAAGAGGCTAGGGAAATAGAAAAGGCGGTGTGCAAAAAAAAACGAGTTAGAGTAGAGTTAACTTGATCTGTTTTTACTGTACTGTATTATATACCTAGTAAGTATTTATTTATTTATCTATTACCTGGCCGTCATCCCACGTGACTTCCAAATCAGGCAGGTTGATGATACCTTGGTTCTTCTTTATGGTAGCCTTGTTCAGTTGCTGTACCAACTGGTGTACGTAGGTTCTGGTCTCGTTGAATATTTGCTTCTGCGATCGGCTATAATAAAAGAATTTCAGTTCAAATTGATACATAAAAAAAGATTAGGTGAGTTGTCTGCGAATGAGTAGCCCGGGATCGCTGTATAGCATTTTTCAAAATTACATTTATGTTTAGACTATATAATTATATTTTAAGTTTACATTTTGTTTTCGACAGATGACGCTGTTCGTTTACGAAACATAGTTATATTGTTTGTTTTGTTTAGTATAAATAATTTTATGTATTTTTCCTCCGCGCCTTCAGTTGAACTAAACAAGTGTTGCAAGTAATTAATATAAATTATACCCACTGAAATCAGTTAAAGTATTTCATTTTAGTTAGTGGGATTTTTGGGGCTTTAACATAACAATTTATTTTAGTAGATACGTATACGAGACGTTTTGCGTTATTTTATTAACTCGTTGTACGGAGCGAAAAACACTCACGTTATTACAGTTTTGTCTTTTTTTATTTATGTTTTAGTCTATTCTTTTTTTAATAGAAAAGATAATACTCCCCAACATCTGTTTTTAGTCGTAGTAGAGTCACAGCACAGAATACCAAATAGACAGTAAGAGTCTTTTTTTTTTATTGACCTGTGCTTGTGTCGAAAAGGAACGACCAATCAAGCTTCACCGGACTTGCGGGGGAGCGGAAGACACTACCCCAAAAAAGTCATATACCAACGCGTCTAGGGGCGGATCAAGGGAGCCTCGGACCACGGCCTAGCGCGTTGATATTGAAAAACATCGTGAAGGAGACAGTAAGAGTTGTATATCGTTTGGAGCATACACATATAATTAATGCAAGAACAGACTTTGGAACTACAAGCCCAAGTTATTATTTAGTATTGGTCATTTTTATGATTGGACATTTTCTTGATTGGACATTTTTATGATTGGTCATTTTTATGATTGGACGTTTTTATGATTAGACTTTTTTATAATTGGACATTTTTCGACCATTGGTCATTTTTAATGTTTGGACATTAGTCGCGCAAAAGATCTTCTCGTTGAACTTTTTTATGTAAAAATATGCCAAAGCCAATGGAAGAAATTACGTAGGTACAAGTGCCAGAGGCGTCAACATGGCGGTAGCGGGAGGCAGGCAAAATGTACGGCGAGAAGAAAAACAAAAGACAAACAAAAAAGTGTCCTTTCCATTAGGAAAAAAAAAATTACGCGCCTAAAATGTAAAATGGGCGCGTAAAATTTTTTCTTCCTTCATGGTCCTTTCTGTGTACGCTAGTACAATAGACTAGTTCATAGTCAAACCTCATTATAATTTTTCGTGAGGGTTATAAAGTCGTAGACTGACCGACCATTAAGCGGTCTAAAGCTTCTGAGGTCGTATATTTTCTATGTTTGGTACAAACCGGTAATCATATAGATCATTTCCGAAGACAGCAGTAGTGTTGATGAGGCTGACTACCGCGCCCTCGAGTTTAGCTGCGAAGTCAATGTTGACCGGCTGCACGATCACATCTTGCAACTGTTTGGCTAAACAGACGAAAACATTTATTTAGTGTCTGCTGTTGTGCAATGTTGCGTCCATACATGTTGTGGATACTCAGCTTAGGAAAGATTTTTTTGTGTAGGTACAATTTTGTTTAGAATCACGAGAAAAATGAATAAACCATTCTATCATTGAAACATATTAGACATACACAAAGCTATGATAGCATCGCTGAAGAAAAATACTCACTTTGTTCTTTTGAAAAATAAGGCGTGATTACCGGCGGTGAAGGTAGCCCTGGGTGGTAAATCTAAAACAAAATAATAATAATGATAAATAGGTGGGGTCATCTCACACCCGGCCATCTGAGCCCAAACTAGGCAGAGCCTGTGTACAGTCACCTGCAAAGAAAACGGACCCCCCTGTCATAAGCGGTGACTACCCGCCGCCGCGCCGCCGCTGCTTACGATAAAGGGTCCGTGTTCTATGCAGGAGACCGTACTATGGGTGTCAGATAGCGGATATACATACATAATATAAATATAAAATATCCAGAAACATGGCAAACACAAGTGCTTAAATACCACACGAATATTTGCGCAACCTTCGAAGGTAGCGTAATACCAACTAGGCTAAGGGCCTTCGCGTCGTCGTCGTCGTGATAAAAATAATGATTTTTCTTATGCTTCAAAATGTTTAATTATTTCTTACCTCAATAAAAAACTTGCAATGTGTAACTCTAAGTGTGGTGTGTCCGACGTATGGCGTCCCTCCTGTAAGGGTGATCACCGATTCACCAATCAGGTGACAATCTTCCGCTATTATCCTGCCAACACAAATGTTATACGCATTAATGGATTTAAGAAGTACCTACTACGATAGTACTCTACCGCGGCTGAAGTTGGATTTTTTTTATTAACGTTTTCATTTTATATCACTAGATAATATAATTTTCTACTTACATACATTTTTATATTTTTTTAAGAATAAATATTGTCAAACCATTGATACTGTACTTTCACTTCTAAAACATTTTGATTCCATCTTCTATTATATATGGACTAGCTTTCCGCCCGCGGCTCCGCCCGCGTTAACAGTTTTTCCCGTGGGAATGAGGTATTTTCTCGCGGTAAAGGGTAGACTATGTGTATACCAAATTTTATTGAAATCGATCCAGGCGTTTAGACGTGAACAAGTAACAAACATACACACTCACACTCACAAACTTTCGCCTTTACAATATCAGTGTGATGGTGCGATAGGACTGAACGGACAGGGTCTAATCAATAAGGGTCCTTCCTTCGGAAGCTTCAAAGTTCAAAGTTCAAAATGTGTTTATTCGAAGTAAGATTTTACAAATCACTTTTCGACTTCGAGATATGAGAGAGAGAGAGAGAGAGAGAGAGAGAGAGAGAGAGAGTATGCTTAACATAATGATGTCAATACTTACGTGACTTGACCTTTAGTCAGAACCCGCTGTAGCGCAAACGGGGAGTTTTTGAACGGGTCATGCTCCCCATTAAAAATGATGTCGGAGCGGTTCCTCATCAGGATGTAGTTGGCGTCTATGAACATCTTCCTTAGCCTGGTCTCGACCCGGATGACGTTGTGGGCGAGTGAAGCCGCGATGTCAGGCAGCAGCAGCTGAGGCATCTCTCGGAGATACAAGTCCTTGAAGAGGCTGCAAGAATTAATTGTTTATTTTTATTCGGGAAACAAACAGCTTACGCTATTACATAGGTTTATGAAACATTTTTAAACACGTTTCCACCAATGAATTAAAGATAGCTATCACATAGCACTATTTGCACACTACCGACCAACTAAAACTCAAAGACATCAGAAATTAAGTACCTAAAGTTTGTTACTAGATATTTAAATAAAAAAAATTCAAGCAACTTTTTATAGTAAGTAGGTATTTTAAATGAGCTAGGGTACTGTTCGTCTTTTCCCGCTTCTATGTGTACGCGTTTTGTATCTTTGTAAATAAATGCTTTAGAAATAATTTTGTAAAACTCACATGCTGACTATGTTGTCGTTAATATAATATCCTTTGCATAATTCCTGTGGCCTTCCATCTTGATTCATATATACGTTTAACATACTACCGGTGAAACTATAACTTTCCTTCATATACTGAAATTTAGGAATATAAGGATTAAATATCAGAAAATGAAATATAATAATAATAATATTAGCATAAAATATTTTCTAATTGGTGTAGTCTTTTAAATCTTTTCGATTTTCTACGGAAAGTTCAACAGTGAATCTAATCGACTGCTCAAAATAAAATAGTACATCAGCCAGTACTTACGACTGACCACTTTGACCTTAAGAGCACATTTGTTCTGTTACGTGGTATTTTGTAGAACCAGTGTTCAACCGCATGTGCTGACTAGGTACCTACTGTAATAGCGTAGTCTTAGTTTTAGTACTCAGTACGATTTACTTATCAGCTTAATTAAAGTAAGATTGATACCCTGGCAACGGCGGACTCGAAGCTCTTTCTTGTTTTTTCCCATAAATTATAAAAATTTTGCACATTATCTGGAAATTAAAACAAATATAGTGACGTCATAATGACCATAAGCGGCCTAGCTTAAATATTATGAATAGTATAAACAATAATAAATAAATCAACTTACTGCTTTTAAAATATCCCATTATTTGATCTTGAATTTTCTGAGATTCTGCTTCTGTTTTTGAACATAATAGAAATACAAAACTTATAAACAAAGTGTATTTGATCATTTTGTCTGATATTAACACTAGCATTATGTATGTACTAGAAATTATTAAAATTGTTCTATGAGTTAAATTTAACATAAGCTAGAAACATATTCAAGTGCGTAACTAACTTATATAAAAAATGCATATCTGAAAATAATTAAAGTGGTTATATAACAATGTTTATAGCCGAAGTCGTAAAATGTAGGTATTGATAATGAAATCACCCATTCATATCTCAGCTACATGCTCATAAAACCAAGTTCTAGTATTTGACTATCTGATTTAAATCGACACATATTGGCCTAGTAGTCTCACTAGCAAACACGACATAACAGAACTTCTATGCCTCTTAAGTCACTGGCCGCCAAAATCTCTATTGGTCCTTTTCATTCATATATAATCGAAAAGGATGGTAGATGGAAAATTTTGAATGAATGATATTTAAAACAACCTCTACCTTACCTCTACGAAGAAACCTACTAAATCGTCTAACAAGTTAACAACTTCCTTTTCTAAATTCACCAAGATAGAGAGAAAGAAGCGCAGTCTCTGCTAAACACCCGGACCATGTCCACAGTAGAAAGACTGGTAACTCCAAATGCTGCGTATGTAAAAAGGCATAACTGACAATTAGGATGTTTTTATTTACCTGTCGTGCAACTTTTTGATTTGGGTACACTGGAAATGCTCGGAAAGGTTTTTTTAACATATCTTCATCTGGACAACTGTGTCTCTTCATCCTCCTGTGTCAATAGAACAACAGTCTCAATACTACTTCCCAAAAGGACAACTTTCTACTTTTTGGTCTACTTCGAACACGACAACTACATGCTAGGCAGGGTCACTGCGCCATAATTCAAAGGGTCGGCCATTGATAAGTTACCATAATAATTTAACGTTACAAAAATAACAAATAAATGGTGGGATACAGCAGTCTACGTTTATTACATACTGAGTCACTACGTTGCATTTTCCGGTGAGAATTCGAAGGCTTTGTCTATAGATTTGCTTGCACGTCCCAATATCTTATTCGATGTGCAGGGAATTTCCAAGCATACAAGATTACAATTTCAACTGTGAAGTTAAAACTTGTGACTGTTCCTGGATCTTGACAGACAGATACCAAATCTCGTAATTTCGTTTATGAGTTCTCTCTGCAATTCAGATAATTCGTGAACGTCGCACTTCCTCACATCGAGTTTAATACACACCTATCGCATTGTCATAAGACACAGTTTGGTACATTACTTCTTTTTTGAAATTGACATATTATTTTAATGGAGCGGCGTTGTCGTGGGAACAGCTTATTGATACGAGCGACGTTGTTGTGGTAATTGAGGAGTGAGATCATGAGAAGCGGCGTAAAGGTAATGATTTGGTAGTCTACTGCAAAGTTATAAGGTTTATGTAAGAAGATTTGCCCACCATTCAACCTCAGTTGCTAAGTGGTACTATTCGTACCTCATGCTACGGTCACACGCGCGCCGTGCAGCCCGGCGGGCCTTCTGGCGGGCTGGCTGGCGGGCTGCGCGGCATGCAGCCCGTCCCGGGCCGGCGGACATTCAAGCTGTTCACACGCACGCCGTCGTGTCAGTCAGTGCCAGAATGGCGAGCAGCGAGGATCTCGGTGTTGTTGCCGCCATATCCTTTGGCTTAACTTATTTTTATTGGAAAAAGAAACAAAATTATGAAGGACGGAGAAAAAGAAACTGACTGCAAAGAAAAAAAGATCGTAGCGTCTTTCTTAGCAACGTTGAATGAAGATCCACTCGTCGCGAAAGCGCGGGGTAGACTGACTGCCCGCGCGCGTGTAAACAGTCACCGGGCGCCCGCACATTCATCCTTTGAACTTTGCCAAAAAACCGACACTTGCCCGATTCGCGGCATTCACGTTCACAGGCGCGTTCACGGGCTCGGGCGTACCGTTTACACGCTCGTGAATGTGAATGTGCACGTTGAATGTAGAGTTGAACGCGCGCGTGTGAACCTACCATCACATTACGGCGGTTCCGAATTTGAATTCCGGCTTGACGCACTTGTCGAACGGTTCACTTCTACGCCGCCGCGGGCCTTCTTCCTGTACGGAAGGCCCGTGTTGGTCTAAGATTCTGTATCACTTGATGAGACTTATCGCAGATTGAAGGCTGTATCGAGATTACCCAAAAAAGATGCTGAATCAAAAGGCAAAATAAAGTCGTTGGTTCTAGCTACCATCTAAAAGAAACCAAACCCAACCGCGCGAATAGGACCCTTAAAAAACATTGTAATGTCGTCATGATGAATTTTACTTTAACCTGAAGATTCCATGCTCCAGTCCAGCAGGCACGTAAAGCCGTTACCGGCAACCATCTACGGATGGGACCGTATAAGAAGCATTAGTCGGCACATTCTGACACTAGGGTTAGTGGAGTCAGTCGATGACTTACACGAAACAAAGAAATACACGTTTAAATTATACCTTTATTTATAACAGCAAAAATAAACATAGTAGGTACCCAAGCCACAGAATATTAATAGCTGAAGTGGTCTCAATTTCAGTATTTTCCCAAAAATTCCATGGCATCCTACAGCGATCCTCCTAAAATAGAATTTGTCGCAAAAGTGATTCCGAGCTGTAATCTGGCTGAGCCAAATTGTCCCGGGGCAGCTTAATGCCTCTCAATAGGATTAAGCACTTGTTTTGCGGGACGCATGACAAAATGATCTCGTCCTCCTTTAAAAAAAGAAAGAAAAAAATATAAAAAATTAGAGATGAAAGAATATTTTAAATTTGGAGGTTTGTATTGACGATGTTTTTATACAATCGTTTGGTTTGAATATTGTGCTCTGGAGTAGTCTAGTGAATTCTTAGTAGTATTTTAACCATCTTCTCTATCTGGTACAAAATATAATAAAATTTAAGCTTTTATACATACCATTGTAGGTCAACACGAATTTCAGCATGTTCGTGCTTGGAATATCCTTTCCAGCACGACTATTATTCTCCATAATCAAAGAGGTAGAAAATGTGAACCTTATGTGGTATAAAATAGTAACAATTATTAACTATTTTATACCGTTTTTGGATATAAGAAAAACAGCCTTGGTCGTGCCACGAAGAACAACACTAGAAATTAACCAAATCAACTTTTCTCGCGGCTGTCGTAAGAGGGGACTGAACATCTAGTGAAAGCGTTCACCTGTGTAATCAAACAGCTTGCCAAGCATGGAGATGATGGCAAAACCTCTCTTCCTTTTGCGCTCGCACTACTGCTAGTATAGGGTACTAAGAGAATAACAGCGCTGTGACGCGACTAGCGCCACAGTATATTATGCTGAGTTAGGGCCTGGTGCGGATGACTTACTGTTGCAATGTTTTTTCAATTACTTTAAATAATTTTACTGTACTATACTGTTACTTATAACGTTTATTCTGTTCTATTCTATTCTTCCAAAGGAAAGGCCTAAATCCAGTGGTGGCCTAAGTGTTAGATGTTCAGTAGCTGCTATTACGACAGCTTTGTACAGTAATGCACATAATATTTACGCCTTGGAAAATGGCGTTGCCTTGAGCCTGCAGGCGGGTTAGGGGCTGCAATTAAGTACACATTTTGGTGCTGTTATCCATTCCCTTGGTTATTTGTCTTTAGTATGACACCCACAGGGAATTCTTTGACCAGCTCCTCTAATCCGGTGAAGCTTGATACGCCTATAAAAGTAGAACAATTAAAAAAATTGGACTTCTTTGGTTTTGGTCGCTTTTTATTATTATTTTTGATGTTTATTTGAAAAGTCCTTTATCGAGAGCACTTAGAGATTCAAATATCTCTCGAGGTATAGTTTCGGAGCGTCTAGTCTTTTCATTAGCTGCGTGCGAGTCGTTGGTAATTGCGTCAGTTTGAGATAGTTGCTTCTTCCTGGGTCTTTAAGAACCAATAATTTAAAGAATCTGGCATTACGCTAACTTTTGCCTTATAACTCCAAGTCTGAACGTAGAAGAATATTTTTTTAATTGTTTTTTATTTGCGCTTGGCAGGGATTTTTCATTTTCGTTACGAATAACATAAACAGACGCCATAATATGGTCAAGAAAGAATATTTAAACTGACAAAAAATTTTACTTGGTAAGGACGTACTTACATAGAAAGTGACCGTTCTCGCCGAAAGAAAAAATTCAACAATAGTGTGCTAGCTAGGGGCTACTATTTGGGTATTTTATTTGGTATTCTATGGCTATAGTAGTACTATACACATACGTGCTATAGGACACCAAGCCTTTTATAAAACACATCTATTAGCTCGTTAAAGATGAATAACGAAACATAATATACTTACATAAAAAGCAGGATCATTTCGAAGAAAAAACAAAGCCTACTAAGAAATCCGAACCATAATTACTTAAAATTGCTCCCAACCCGATAAACTGAAAAAACGTTCACCGTACAAAATAAACGAGCAATCCCGTTTGGTAAAAATACGAAGCTAATTTCTCTTGAGAGGAAACACGGGTATTCCTTCGGGAGTAAACCCGATTGCGTCGCCAATTCCAGACGTACCAATCGAAGGTCTATTTCTGGTCCACTCCCGGTTCCAGTTTCACTTTACGGAGTGTTGTTTCTATTCGCCCCAAGTGCCGAGGTACTCATTGGGACATTTTTTTAATACTCTACTACAGTCCATATTGGCTAGACCTTACCTTTAGTCGCAGAATACAGTAAATAGGTAGGTAGATGAATAAATTTGTCTCTGTATTATCCTACTAATATTATAAACGGGAAAGTTTGTGAAGATGGATGATTGAATGTTTGTTACTCTTTTACGCAAAAACTACTGAATGCATTTTAATTAAACGATACATTAATATAGTTTATACGTCAGAATAATACATTGGCAATCATTTACCGGGGACAAATACCTCATTCCCACGGGAAAAACTGTAAACGCGGGCGGAGCCGCTGAAAGCTAGTAGGTATGTAATAAAATACCAACTAAAAATAATTAACAAACTTAATTTTGGCATAATCATAATTTCAGCTGACAGACGCCCACCACATTAATCAAACCTAGAAAATTCTAATAACTTATTTCTAATATATGTCAGGTGCTTGGGACGAAATTGGCACGTTTCGTTCTCAGAGGAAGGCTAGCTGATTAGAAAATGTCTTCTCAGTATTAAGTGCTATTTGCTAATTCGTGTTCTCAATAGACATGGGTAAGTGATGCGAGTAATATTACGCAAGTAATATCACTTGGAGCAGTGATGCAACATTACTCATTACGCGACGTATCCGAACATCACTCATCACTTGACATCACTTGCATCAAAATGCTAAATACAGTTCCGTTTAGTGGTTCTGTTTAAAATTCTATCAGCCGTAGAAGTATTGTATGCAATTTTGGTGTTCATTTTAAAGGTCTAAAAGGCAACATTTTCCGTAATTATCATTTTTATGGATGGCGGAAATAAATTTTCATACATATACAATCACTACACGAAATAAAATACACATAAAACACACACATACTAGTATACGCTCGGTCGAATGTGATGTTGTGGTACACAGAGTATCATATCACTATGTAATGTACCACCTACAGTTGCATGTAATGCCAAAATCTCAAGTATTCTCAAGTGATGTTTCGAGTGATTGTAATATCACAAAGTAATATTACTTGAATGAAAGTGATGAGATGAGTGATGTTGCATCACGCAAAAGCGCATCTCTAGTTCTCAAACTCTCTAGGGTACAACTGTAATGTACTTCAATGCTTTGGATTAACTTTCATACAAATATAAGTTTGCTTGCTTGCTTGCTTGCTTTCATTTTCGTTGTAAATAGCACCAAAAATATTATCTAAAAAACAGAATCTCCTTTTCATTGCTCTGACCGTACCTCTGTTTATTCTATTCTATTTTATTTCTATTCTGACCGTAATCGTTTTTAATCAAAATTCCAAATAAAGCTCTTCAAATGTCGGCTCATCGGCTTCCTCGTTAATATTCAGGAACACTCAAAATTTTCTTAACAAACAATTCCAGTTCGATTCCACCATGACCATCTCCAACATCAAAGTAGTAGAAAATCTAGTTGTATAAAATAGTAAAAATTATAAGCTATTTTATAGGTACCCTTTTTGGATAAAGGAAAAACAGCCCTGGTCGTGCCACGAAGAACAACACGAATATTGAGTGGCAATAAAAAAAATGGTGTGAAATTGAGGGTATCAGTTACCAAGATTGAATAATAGGCGAGGCTCAGAAACCCCGATTTAATATAGGATTCAGAGAGAAACCTTTCTGAAAACACGTGTAGAGAGATGGCTACTCTTAGAAATAAAATCAAATTGTCCTCAAACGAGAGCTTCTAAGAAAAACAAAAATCGGAGCAAAGCAATAAAATGTCAAAAGTAGAAAAATATATTTGGGACTTGTGAAAACATTTTTGATGTATTATGCTGGTCCGAAGAAATTCATGATACGAATATAAATCTATAAGTAAGTACAGTAGGCAGCACATGCGGCTGGAAATTATGACCTTGAGAGCGCCCGTATTCCGTAGCGGTAGGGGGGAATTTCGTAGTACAAATGTCCAACCGTATGTGCTGGCTTCTGTACAATACACACTGACGACAAAGATAAGATTTGGTGAAACTTACTGATGTTTACAATGAATGAAAAAAACTATTGAAAGAACTTGTAAAGGCGATGATGTATCCTGAATTATAAACTTATTCGTACTTTACTTACTTTTACGCGGGCTCCCGCTGAGCGAAAAGCAGTTTTTTTTTAATAACTTAAATACCTATTTTAATTAACTACTACGACATATACTTCAGATTAAAAATTTAATTCCGACTAACCCTGAAATGACTCTTAAACATTTAGTAATTTCATATCTTTCATATACATACGAATAATTTGGAGGGTCCTTTGACTTCATGGCAAAAAGAGCTCCGGGGTAAATTCCGCCCGGAGGGGACAAAAAGGTTGGGTGTGTTCATTGAGGAATTACTTACAAGAACTAGAGCAGACACTTCGTATAAATTCTATGCGCCAACATGGCCGTAGCGGGAGCGGGCGGAATGCATGGCGAGAAGAAAAACAAAAAGGAGACAAACGACATAGAAGTTGGAGGTGGCGACCTCCAATTCATATTACTATCAGTGTGGTTCGTGGATGTAATTACTAGTTCAATGGTTATGTTTGTTTTATTAATATGAGACGGGAGCAGACGGGACTACGCCCACACAGTCTAGTTGTGTACCGCCCTACTAATTTATTATTAAACAAGAACTTTAAATCCTGTCAAAGTATCAAAGGGCGAATATTTTTTGTCTGATTATGACGTAGTTAGACCGTTGGCCGTTGTATTACATGCTATTCAAAAGCACTTTTGGTTCCGCAACAACTTATAATACGTGGGAATTTTATCAACATAATATTATTTTGAAAGAAGCTCCCATTTGTCAAGTGTAATCTCAGTGCTTAAGACGACTTATTGAAGGACCTGGTTTCCCATAAATTATTTTGTTGGTCCATCATCAAATCAGCTCGTTGGTAAAACCTTACATTAGTACGTATGCCAAATTTCAGCTCAATCCATGCAGGTAGATTTCTACCAGGATCTTTAAAATATGTAATAGTTTTTTTTTGTTTGTTTGAAAAGGCACGCTTCGATTAAAACAATTTTGTGTTGTTGCAAATTTAGACATTTTTATTTATTTTCAAACTTGTCCTAACGCTCTATCGATTTGCTGTCATAGACACACACTCTACTAGAAAACTATTTCCTAGTTTACACCTTTTTTCCAGTGTCAAATACATTATTATTAAAGGTAGGAAAACTAAAAAAAAAAGTAAATATTACCGGGTTTTTTATTAACAAAAGCAGTTAGGTAGGTAAATGGTAAAATACTGGTTATGGTGTAGAAAATGACTTGTAAAACAGGCACACGGGTCTCTTAAGGGGCGCCGGACGCTCGCCAACGCCCCGGGTAATATTTCCGGGCAACACCAGACACGGAGGCAAAATTCAATTGTACACTCATCTGAGGCCGTAAACGTTTCCCTTACTAAGGACATAGAGACGTCATCATTAACAGCTCATATATCCCCACCGAGGGGCTCGAGCCTACCTGACATCAGGTTGAATAGGCCTTAGTCGACCACGCTGGTCCAGTGAGGGTTGATCAACTTCACACACAAACCTTTGAATTACTTCGCAAGTGTGTGCAGGTTTCCTTACGATGTTTTCCTTCACCGTAAGAGCGTCGAATAAACGTAGGATATGAATTCGAAAATCGGAAACACATATGGTACATACCTTGGTTCGAATCCGCGAACTTCCGAATGGAAGTTAACGCCCCGGCCACCGACGACGCTCTATTTACAATTACAAAGTAGTAAAGACGTAATACATGCAAATCTTAAAGAAAGAAATTCTGTCAACTAGCTGTGGTACGGGGTAGTTGTCTCAGGATTGTGATTGCTCCAATTGTCATGCAGCTTTCTATTGGCGACTTTCCATTGGTCGAAACAGATGAAAAACAAAAATATATCAGTATCAAATCACATTGTGTTGACAGGAATCGGGTTGCCTTAAATTTCGTCTCTAACTACCCAAAAAAAATGTTTCCTTTCTCTATGTAAGGACATCAAGCTTTCTATCGTTATATTGATGCCATTTCATATTTTCTCTTTTCATAACTGCAATCCTGACTAGGGTACATACGATTTAATATTTTTTGCTTCGAAACATCTCATTTTAAGCGGCAGATAGACAAATTTCCACACCTCAACTTTATTTCAGATAAAATCTACTTTTGCTCGTAAAATACGTTTCGGGAAGTTTAGCAATTATCTATTTAAACCATTTATTTTCGGTCAGTTGCCGTGGCGCTATATCGTCTGGGAAATAGGTAGCTTTAAGACCTCGTAGTAGGGGTAACATTTGTTTGTGTGTAGCTGGTAGCAAGGACGATCCACACGGGTGGTGGGGTCGGGATTGAACAACTAAACACGCTTACTATGCACTATTTAGGGAGTCTCACGTGTGCTAATTGCTGACGGGACCACTAAATAAGTACTATACAAACATACAGTAAAAAACGTTTTTAGGAGGCAGTTTTTTATTTATTTATACTCTAAGTACACAAACTGCACCGGTACATGGATGTTGACTGTTTTAAAAATAAATTCTCTTATACTGTGTTGGAATGAAATCGAGTGAAATCACTCGTACGTACAGTAGCCAGCACATGCGGCTGGAAATGTTGATCTTGAGAGCAGTATTCCGTAGCGGTAGGGGTGAATTTCGTAGTGCGAATGTCCAACCGTATGTGCTGGCTTCTGTACAACTTAGTATAAAGCTATTTTGAACTATTTAAGATGTACTATTGCAAATTAAAGAAAAAAAATGCACAAAGCCATCAATGGAAAATATGACGCCATAAGTTAGTATTTTTATATTTTTCCTAAAATTTAATTTTATCACTAACCGAATAGTAAATAAAGCTCAATTAATTAGCCAATTAACATTATTTCCTCCAAATTTCAGTATTTATTTCTTAGTCTCGGTGTTACATGAACAACTTTCATTTACGAACATAATCTTCCCCTATTTAATTTATTGGAGGACTATGTATTTACATATCTGCCTTGTCAAGAAACCGCACTTTCAAAAATCTGCCGTTACAAGCATCTTCCATTTCCAAAGACTGCTATTTACCAAAAAAAGGAATCATATACGTATACGGTAAATACCTTAGTAAATACATAAGGTAGTGTCGCCGAAGATAGCCCGGCTCCTAAGATAGCCCACTTTAAAAAAAATACAGTTATGATTATTCGAAACATTTGAAATTACGCGGGTTTATTCTACTAGTATCATAGACAATAGTGCAAGTGTGTTTCATTACCGGGGCGTCACCATTTTGAAGACAAACGACAGTTTGCTTGGTCATGTCAGAACGATACACGTTTTATAAACTTCACGATGTCATTTCTTTTGAAAATTTGCAAATTAAAAGCAAATCTGTTTGCTCTAAACTGTGAAAACTCGTATTTAATTTATTAATCAACGAAATTACAGATGAGTTTTATTATTTTATTACCTATTTTGTATTTTTACGAGATTATACTTAAACTGGGGGTCATTTCCTATCATGGCCCATAATATGATCCCCAACATAGCCCCATTCGCTTTTCAGATTATTTTGGGATAATTAATTTTTTTGTTAAGAATACACGCACATAATTAAAGACAATAGCGTCTTATTTGTTTTTACTAATAAGTACACTTATTTTGATTGATCTCAAAGTTAATTATCAGTATCCCTTAGATAGCCCACCTACTAAAACAAAAATGTTTTAGAAAAAAGAATTGATTTCTTTATATTTTCGATAAGTTACTTTCAAAGTTAATTAAAAAGAAAAATATATTTTTATTTAGTAGTTAGTTTTTATTTTATAGTTGACTAGCGACCCGCCCCGGCTCCGCACGGGAAAATGGTTATTGTGGGTTATCCTTCAGTATATTATGCATGTATTATACATATAAACCTTCCTCTTGAATCACTCTATCTATTAAAAAAAACCGCATCAAAATCCGTTGCGTAGTTTTAAAGATTTAAGCGTACAAAGGGACATAGGGACATAGGGACATAGGGACATAGGGACATAGGGACATAGGGACAGAGAAAGCGACTTTATTTTATACTATGTAGTGATTTATATTTTGATAGATTTAACATGGCCCACATTTGAATTTTTCGTTAACTATTTTACCTTTTGTGAATAATGTTATGAGAAGATTGTGTTTCATTTTGATATTTTATGTTAAAAGTGTTAAAATGTTTATAATGCATATATTTCCATTAATATTTTTCGGGCCATCTTCGGCGACCAGCTTCCCAAGATAGCCCAATACCAAGTTTATAAAAAGTGTTTATCTTTGTGTTAAAATGCCAAAAGCTGTACTACTTTTTTAGGTATCTTGCTTCCCAAATAAATATATTATAATTTCCATTATGTTTTTTCTTTACTTTGCTTAACTGCAAAATTTTACAAGGATTTGAAATTAAGTGGGCCTTCATCGGCGCCTGTACCTTACTCACATATAATACAAGATCATTTCATCGCATCGCGGAAACCTACACCAACCAGTACAACTTGGAATTTAATTACATTATCTTGAAAGAAGCTCCCATTTTCAAACTTGTCTAAACGCCCTATCGATTTACCATAATACCTGCGACTACCTGACCATTTTAGTGCGCAATTACTAAGGACACGTGAACGTAACCTTTTACGGGGCTACACGTTACTTTTACGGGCTATTGCGTCTCGGACGACAGATATAATGTTGGTTACGACATGTCAGGACAATCTAGTAGGCATAAAACGAATGGTAAGTTTTCCAGTAGCAAATTATGAAAAAAAAACCTTACAAAACGGCTCAACGGTTAAAAGTGAGGTAATAAATACCGAAGAATTGGATTATGAAAAACATTCAAATAAATCAACTAATTATCCTAAAATTAATCCCAGTCAGAACCATGTACAATCCGATAAAAAAAGGTCAAAGTCTACAATAAATATCACTGTTCTCACTATTTTACTAAACCGTTCTAATAACTAATCCAAATTAGTTCAAAAGTATACATACTCGCAGATTTTCACAGATTTTATTTAGAGGCTCTTCCCGGTCACCAAAATACAGGGCTCAGGCCCCTCAGTAGAGGAACGTATATAATATACTTTATTGCACACATAAAAAACAACATCAGTCAGAATTTTCACAACAAAGACGAGCTTATCTCCGCAGAGATCTCTTCCAGCCAACCTATACGCTAGTTAGAGAATAAATAAATAATTTTAAGATAGACAAGAAAAAAAATACAATTATACCTATAATATTACTATATAAAATTATATAACTGTAATAAGATAAAATATAAATATTAAATATACTAAAATACATATAATATAGTACATACATAAATACCAGAAAATCATAACGTCGTATTATGAGCTGACGAAGACGATCTAAAAAAATATCATTAAAATCTTTTCGGTGGAGATTGTCAGTCATAATTTAATAAACAGGACTCGGAATCTGTCCTACTTCCAATCTGTCCTACTCCCAATCTGACTATCCCAGAAACTGGCGTTTGTCGTCCTTCACGGTGTTTTTTCGTATCAACGCGCTAGGCCTAAGTCCAAGGCTCTCTCGAGCCGCCCCTAGACGTAGTACATGACCACTTTGGGGTAGAGTTTTCCGCTCCCCCACAAGTCCAGTAAAACTTGGTTCGTCGTACTTTGCGACACAAGAAGCATAGGTCAATAAAATTAAAAAAGAAAGGCGTTTGTCGAATTTATTACAGAAATTGACAACCTCCGCCGCCGACAGGTATGCCTAAAGGTGAGGGGAGAGGAAACCTGCAAACAACTGCGAAGAAATTCCAAGTGTGAAGCAACCTGCATTGGACCAGCGTGGTGGACTTAGCCTATTCAGCCTTATTCGGGGTAGGCTCTAGGCCCTTGGGGACATGGTAATGGGCTATTAACGACGCGGTAATTATTATTACCCTACCTACAGTTTTCCAAATGGAGTGTTACAGGTGGTGGTAGTAGTAATTAGTACAGCTTGATTCAAATTAGTTATCCAATCCCCGGCAAAAATCTATTATACTATACAACTGCGCTACCACCTAACTTCGCAATGAATTAATTACAAAGTGTACGTCAGACGTATATAATGTACGTGTGTTGAAAAATCATGTCGTCGTTAAAAACAGTGAAAACAAACAAAACATTGATTGTGGCGCAGCTAGGTAGCAATCTCTGCAACTGACTCTACTAACTAGTTCTATATTACTTACTACTACTACTACTACTACTACTCGTAAACGATAACGTAGATCTATATAATAAAACTGTAGAGGTCGAAAATCTGTACATAGAAAAAAATGCTTAAAACCGAGTCAGGGGGATGTAAGAAGTGATATAGAACATATTATCCAGATTTTTATAAATTTTTTGTTCTGTTTGTCTGTTTGTACGGGCTAATCTCTGAAACTACTGGAAGACCAAATTTCTAGGATGAAACACATGGCATTACATTTTAATCTAGAGAGAAACATTATTTAATAAACTGCCTAATGAGTTAAAATTTTATTAATATAATAATAATCATGATCAACAGCCGCAACAGTCCACCACTGATATAGGCCTTTCCCAAAGGAAGAAACTGATAAACATTACTAAAAATATAAGTTAAATAGGTAATAATAAAAATTACACAGACACTTTTTAAGGCAAACACCGCGTTATAAAACTTATTAGTAAAATTATAAACATTTAGTAGGTATTTCAATGCTTATTTATTAGAACAATAGATAGATTCTTACAGATCACACTCACACACTCATTTTTTACATTCATAGGAGGACGGAAATGGACGGGAGATGAACGGATCCTGTTTTGAATTAAATACATTTCAAATTAAGACCGTTGTTGCCACAAGCGGGACACTCTTAGGAACCAACGCAATTTGAATTTATTTTAGGACTATCGCCAGACATAAATGAAAATCAAAGGAAAATAGTCTTTATGCTTCATCGAGTACCACGCATCATCACCTGGTGGAGTCTAGTGGAATAGGAATATTTTTAATGCGTGGAAGTGAATTTGGCTAAATAAAAACTTCTGGACATGTTGACATGTTGACGTTAAGAGCGCCCGTATTCTGTAGCGGAAGGGGTGAATTTCGTAGTGCGAATATCTAACCGCATGTGCTAGCTTCTGTACTTCTGTGCCGTAATCAAATGCTGCTCTAGACGTGTTAGTAATAAGGGTCGAAATCGACCATCGCCTGTCCCTTTTCATAATTTAAATCGTAAAAATGGCATACATAGAATTAAAGGATTGAAATAATAAGAAAAGAAATAATGAGAAATTGCCCTAATATATATTTTAACTAATCTAATTGTATAATAAATAACTTAAAAATACTACGAGTACATCTCCTTCTAAAAATAGACATGCTTCACCGGAAAATGATGTCCCACAGACTGTACTGTATCCATGTATCTTCATCGCCATTATTTTACAAATTGTAATATGCATCAAACGAGATATCAAAAGTTTTTGCAATGTCAGAAGTCAATTAAGAAGCCTTTAGTGGCTCAATGATTCTGACACCGGAGAAAAAGTGCAATTATTAGTATGGTCACAGAAGAAAATAATAGTACTAACCCGTACAGAAAGGACACTCACACCCCCGCGCCAAAATGAATTTCCGCCCGATATAGCGCCCCACGCCCCGCACCCCGCAGGCACCGCGGGACTCCGCCGGTGGTGTTCGGGGGTGTTTTACATAGCGCCTAGCGCCATTGACTTGTAGTTGATATTCAAAAAGAAGTAGCTTGTCAAAACGCGTTTTCTCTATGGAATGACCGCCCAGTGGTATGGTATCAGTTGTTTGTGAGGCTCTTCAAAGTAGGTACTGCCTCAAATTTTATGACCGATGGTATCAAGGTAATTTAAGCTTATGTTTAAACTTGTTATAAGTGAATAACCCAATCCAAACAGCTCCAACGATTAGCGCAACTATTACAATCACTTTAATCACCACGCACATAACATGACCGCAGCAATAGCTGCAACAACAAGATACAAGGTTAAAATCGACCGAAAGGTGTCCGTTGTTGGAAAAAAACTGATTTCTGGCATATTTTGGTGCTATTTGTATCGACGTAGACGCCTTATTCTGCCTTTTTCCGAAATATTTTGTGTGGCATACAATTTTAAGTGTGTGTAGTATTGATGAATCTTTATCTACTTCTATTTTTCATAATTCGATATAATAATAATAAAAAACACAATGTATAATTTATTCACAGTTTAACATTAAACAGGACTCACCACATTTTCCTCTAAGTTTTTCGTGTCAATTAGTTTTTTTATCTTCTGCAAACTATGCCTGAAAATATTAAGTTGAATGAGATATAACTTGAATAAATTTAGATAGTAAAATTAGAAAAAAAAGATGATGACGTAATGATGTATAATTCTCTCTGTACTCTCATTCCTCACCACCCTCGCTTACTCAAAAGGTGTTAGCCGATATCTGCCTATACACCGTGAAATTTAACTCGTTATTTATCCGCGACATAGTAGTAGTACCTACCCATGAAACTAAAACAAACAAACAAACAAACAACTTTCCCTAAGAAACATAGGTTAATATCTCAAAATTAAAATTCAATTTGTCGCACAAAGTGGCCGGTCACGTAACTGAAGAATAGAAAGTTGAATTTTAATTTTGAGATTTCAACGTATGTTTCTTATGGTACGTTGTTCAGTTTCGTGGGTAATATCTCTCTGATGCGGATAAACAACCAGTTAAATTTCACGTGTATATAAATAAATAAATAAATGTAATTTTGCAACGTGTTGTAAACTTGCATACCTGACTATAACATCCAAGTGTACAACAGTTCAGGCCAAGTCCATGTGCTCACGTTTACTTCAGGCACGAGTAAAGCGGTGAGTTTCTCTTTATCAGGCCAAAGCCCCTTCATTGTCTTATAAATCCAAGTTAGGAGTGGTATGACGATTAAGAATAGAGGCAGAATGAACTTACAAATAAACATACATAGCGGTACAGTAAATTTTGCTCTGGAAATTAAAAAAAATAATTCCTAATTCGTATTCATAACAAGCTTTCCGCCGCGGCTCTACCCACCTTAACAGTTTTTCCCTTGGGAATGAGGAACTTTCCCGCATTAAAAGGTAACCTATGTCCTTTCCCATGGGCCATTCTATAATTGTATCAAGTGTCATTAAAATCGGTTCAGTAGTTTCGGAGGATATTGAATTCATACAAACAAATATTTACTCTTTCTACTATTGCTATCGATCAACACCTTCACAATCGATATCTGAATAGAATTACTGTTAGTTTTATTTTCCGGATTCAGTTCCCGAGCTGAGTACAAGTTTTATTTATTGTAATGAATGCAGTTTTCCTTGTTACTAAAATCGATAGCATAGTTCCTGACATCTTTGTATGTCTTGTAGTTTTAGACTTTTCCTTACTGAACGATCTGAATGTAACACCCTGTAAAGATTACTTACGTTTTGCATAATTTACACATAATATTTATTTCTATTTATTGTTCATCCAGTCACAAATTCCTGGCTCCTTAGCAGCTTATTATTCCAGAGACAACTGAAGAATAGTCGATTTCAAAAGTACCCATTAATTCTGAAAGGAAAACAGAGGAAACTAGAAATAAAAAAATAAAAAAAATAAAAAGGTTTAATTATCCACTAAAATGATTAGAGCCTGGCTGGAGTTAAGGACTAATCTTAATAGGATAAGGACATAATTCGTCGCAATTATGATGTGGAACAAATTGAGAGCATCACGTAAGAACTACGGCATCAAATTGGATGTAGTTTTTCAAAATGATGCTGCCCGCATCAAGTCTAGCCACTGGATGCGGGCAGCGCAGGACCAATAGTCATCATGGAGATCTTTGGGGGGTCTTTGTCCAGCAGTGGACGTCTTTCGGCTGAAATGATTATGTATCTAGATGTCTAACTGTAAGATTTATCTTGTGACATCGTCTAAAGGCGGAGCTTTTGTTGATTACAGAAGCATAATTATAAATTCTGCTACATTGGGTGGGTAGACTGCTAATATTAAAAGATATTACGTCTCCTTGTCTTATGCCACGCTGCAGCTGGATTAACAGCCTCTGTGGTCGAATGGTCAAATACTCGCCTTGCTTTACGGTAGTTCCGGGTTCGAATCCCGGTGGGGACTCGTCGAACAAATGTAACTTTGGGAGACTTTCCCCAGTTTGGTTAGGACATTACAGTCTGAATCACTTGATTGTCCGAAAAGAAAGATGATTTCGTGCTTCGGAAGGTATGTAAAGCCGTTGGTCCCGGTTACTATCTTGGGATGTAGCCGTTACATAAGCCATGTCAGAAGCCATAGGTGGCTCAATCATTCTGACACCAGGGTTTGTGAGGTAAGTTAACCTCAAAACTAACACGCACAGCTGGATTGGTTTGTACAGTAGGTACAGCACATGCGGCTGGACAGGACATGTTGACCTTTGGAGCGCCTGTATTCCGTAGCTGTAGGGGCAAAGTTCGTAGTGCAAATGTGCTGGCTTTTATACCAATCTATCAGTCCGTTTAACTCTAGAGTCCAGTGGATTCGAGAGTCAGACTGACTATTGTTTTTATAATAATAAATTACAAGTTACCTTTAATTTGTATTCATTCTGCATCAGTAGTAAAAACACTATTACCGATGGTTAGATTATCATTATCATTCAAAAATGTTAGCAAACCGTTGTTGTCTGTTGCTATCACTGAGTTGTAGATAAAAAGAGCTAACCACGTGGCTAATATTATCGGGATCAATATACAACAAATTTTTGGGCAAAGTAGTAACGAAATGCTGAAATGTAAAACAAAAAATTATATTTATCTTTTCTTTTACTTAGAATAAGTTGATTAGTTGATGTTTCTTTGCTGAATTTGCCACTATAAAATGTAAATGACTTTAATTAAGTGATGTAAAGCATAAAAAAGTATAAACGATTTTGATTTTTTGAGAACAAATGCGAATAGGTAATTATTATTAATCAGTTGAATTCACACTCTCTATACCTATTTCTTTAAAAATATCCTGCAAATATAATCTAATGCAAAATTCTTACCACATTTGACTGATAGGAAATCAAATAAATTGTTTACAAGAGATAGCAGACAAAAGTCAAATATGATTAATATGTAAAAGAAGAATGCAACAAACAAGGATATTATAAGAACTACCTTGGACCTACCGTAGTAGCCATAAAGACTAAAAAAGACTGGACGTCATACCTACGAATCGCGAAGAGAGAGTATAAATAGAAAAAAATCTGAAAATCAACGCTATGTTAGTCGTTTTGGTCGTATCGTATGGAAAAATCTGGTGAAAATCGAATGAATGAAAATCATGGATTTGATAAGTACCTACTATCAAGCGCGCTTTTGATACCTTCCTGGTACTACCGTTGTATCGATAGTGCTAATTAAATCCATGGTAAAAATAATATTTCTTGTATCATACTCTTGAGCAAAGATCCTAAGTATAAAAAATAAATTCTTTGAACTCCACGGGCACAGGATCAACTCAGTTCAGAACTATTTATCAATATGCATACATATGCGGTTGTACGTACCGTTTTTGTATTTTATATTAGGGTGCTCCCTCACCGGGAGCATTCGCGTGTAATGTAACATTATAGATTCGTCTTTGAGCATTACATTACAATAATACCTCTCTGACTGACGAGCATTCGCGTGTAATGTAACATTATAGATTCGTCTTTGAGCATTACATTACAATAATACCTCCCTGACTGACGAGCATTCGCGTGTAATGTAACATTATAGATTCGACTTTGAGCATTTCATAGCGGCGGGGGGCTAGGGGAAGTGAAGCGCATTGATGTTACAAGTTGTATCAAGATATTACACATTGTATCATTACAAGGTGCGCATTGTAATGCTCGGTTCTCCTCCTTCACTGATGTATGCTCGTTTTGTATCATTACAAGGTGCGCATTGTAATGCTCGGTTCTCCTCCTTCACTGATGTAATGCTCAAATCTGTAACGTTACATTACAAGCGAATGCTCCCGGTGAGGGAGCACCTTTACGTTTTATACGTATTACTTTTTTCTTATTATTTTTTCTGTGTTGTGATGTCCTTAAACAAACGTTCAGATTCTGATTTCATGGACATAGTAACACTAATATAATCTGTATCTGATACTAACATTCACGTCTAGTAGGGTATAAAACTATTTAACTTACCGTTGAACTTACAAACAACGTCTCTCTTAAAATAAGGCATTTCCTTAATCATAAGTCAGCCAAGATGGCATCCTGTTTTCTATAAAGTAATATATCGTAACATACAGAACAAATATAACAAAAAAAGGAAGCATCAAGCAGCAACATTTCAAACAATGTAAACAACAGAAGCTGAAACATAGAAAGTATCTTCCTTATTACCACAGAATATAATTATAATAGTACTAGCGTAATACATTCAATTAGAGGTATTGAGCTCCATGTATGTCATAGCAGGTTACAATATAATAGCAGGAAAAAATATTTGTAAAATCTTACTTCGAATTTTGATTTCAATATTGAAAAGAAGACAAACAAGATCGAGGATCTTTCTACAGAAAAATAATTTAAAAAAAAATTGAAAAAAAAAGCTCTACAATAGCATAGAAGGATATAATAGTAGGTACTACCCGTACAGAATGGAATTCAGTTCCCCGTAAAAGTCCCCGTACCAAAACGAGGAACCACTTGGTTCCACCAGTCACCATCTCCAAATGTAGTTTTTGTTTATAAACTCATACAATCTATACGCTTTTTCCTTAACCTCCATACTTACTAATGAAATATGCAAAATTTCTAGCAGGAAATAAATTCTTTAAAAGACTTACAGATCAAAATCGTATCTCATCATCGTCGTTTCTAATGCCTGCATAACTATTAGCGGGTTGGGTGAACTAGTTAAAACTTTTACCCTATTAGCTGCTCCTATTACCTATCTAAATTGTAGACACTACAAACTAAATCAAGTGACAACTTGTGATATGCAAAACAATGAAAAACATTTTACTATAGTGATTCATTACGCCTTTAAAAGTTATTTATTACTAATCACTTTTTATAAGTTGTTTTTTGTTGATGTTGCTTCTGACAATGTCATCGATTTAGTATCTGAATGTGATTGATTGATTAAAAAAAAACCTACATACCTCTATGGATAGATTAGTCGCACGAACGCTAAGTGCTATTATGATGAAAAAAAAAAAGTTTTTTTTATATTCTCTTGGGAATCTACCTACTGTGAACAACTCTCTGTTGTGTGATGATCTTTATCAAAAAGCACTACCCACTCTCCACATTTAGTACTATGGATTTTCTCCTATCTCAAAATCACTATAATAAAATGTTTAATTTTCATTATCTAATATTGTTGACTCATAGAAATGTGCCCTAAGCTTAGTAGTGTAACTGGAATATGATTCCAAAATGGACGAATGCATGGTGTTGAGTGTATGAACGAAATCTCGACTATCAAATAAAAAGTGCATTGAGAACTCTGTTGCAAATATAGTTTTGTATTTATAATATTCGTACAAAACTGAATTTCTTTAACTTTGTAACGTCCAACGTCTCCACGATACAGCACTACTATACTTGACACTTTACTGGGACTACCACTGGACTCGCACAAAGTTTTGTTTACTGACACTAATTTTAAATCTTCTTCCCTCGGAGTGCACGTTACAATAAATATGTGGCTCCTCAGAACCATCCTCTCCCTGAAAAGGTGCGTGTTATTAAGTGAGTAAGATATTGAAATATTGAAAAAGTAATGTATTTTCCCATATAAATATCCCGTTCCATTGAGAATACGAATTATAATTTAGGATTTAGGTGAAATAAGATGCAATGATTTTTGGCGAGGGTTGTTAAATTAATATGTAAATTAATCTTATTGCTAAAAAGAAGGCAAAGTGTAGACCACCATCAGCTGTCTTACACCCATAGAAGCTATGCCTAGTTTGGGTTACCTATCTTAAATCCGAAAATTTTAATACCGAATATGTTTTTACCGAAAACGGATCGCATTTTTTTTACTTTCCATATTATCATTTTACCGAAATGATTTTTACCTGATTTTCATTTCCCAGAGTTTCGTTTCTCTTTTTACTTTGTTTACCTTGGTATTGATAAACCACAACAACGAAAAACTACAGATTTGAAAACCAGATGAGTCGAATTCCATATAAATGTTATCCTGAATAATCAGTATACCACAAAATCATGCAAATTGACAAGTAAACATGCAAGCAACCATGCAAGCAAGCATGCAAGCAAGCATGCAACAAGCAAGCAAGCAAGCATGCAAGCAAGCATGCAAGTAAGCAAGCATGCATGCTAGCAAGCACAAGCAGGCATACATACATGTCAACCTAACCAACAGTAGTCGGGGTACCCTCTCCCATGCCCGCTTCGATCGCACCCGCCCTGTCATTGGTTGGTTTACAAAACTAAATCCATTATAAATTATGGGAAAAGTAAATTCTGTTTAATAAACCTCCAGGGTAATTATAATATATGAAGTGAAACAGTTGGTAAAACCAAAAATAATATTAGGTCCTTACATATGAAATTGCCGTTCAGTATCAAAAAAGTGAAACAAGTTTTTTTTAATGAAATTATTATTTAATCAATCGAAGTATGCGCCGTTGTTATCGATACACTTCCGCCATTTTATAGGCAGATCATTGATACCTTTGGAAAACAAATCCTGGGAGCGAGAGTCTATGAACTGTTTGAAGGCGGTTTTGACTGCCTCATCAGATTTGAAATTTTTTCCTTGTAAAAAGTTATCCAAATTTTGAAAAAAGTGGTAATCGGTTGGGGCAAGATCTGCGTCACCCACCATACTCTCCAGATCTTGCCCCAACCGATTACCACTTTTTTCAAAATACGGATAACTTTTTACAAGGAAAAAATTTCAATTTCAATTTCATATGTAAGGACCTAATATTTCGATAATATGGTTGTAGTTTTTCTGGAAAATGATACTCCTGTTTAGTATATTTATGGTAAAATGAAGTTATGTCAAAAGAAACATATTGGAACTAAATATTCTATGAACCGTTTTTGGTCAATTAAGTTTCGGTTAAAAAAAATTCGGAAGTACGAAATGTTACCCCTAGTTTGAGGTCAATTGCGACATGTAAGATGTCCCCAAACATTTATAATATTAATTAGTATAGATAGATTCGTTAGTAAAACTAAATTATGTAATCCGTACCTTGCAGTATTCATTTTAGTTACTAGTGATCACGGTTTTGGCGTGGTGGTAGTAGTAATTAGCTGTACAGTGGTGGTAGCAACAGTTGTAGTAACTTCTTCAGGGCCTGTTGAAAGATTCCATTTAAGTAGGTAATAAGGTGATGCTACAACTACACTTAAAAAAGCCAACTCAAAATAATATTTAACTTCTATAAGTGCCATGCTAAGCTAAGGTAAAGTAAATAAGGTTGATTATTTATAAATAAAATATTATATTGATGGCCAACCAAAAACATCGGCAACCAGTAGAAAGAGGATGACCACGAAAGCGAGGATCCCAATAACCATGCAGATTACCACCTGAGCGACTACACCGATCGCGTCCGAGCTCACCACCAAGTTATGAAAACTGCCAACACACAAAAATAAATACAAAATGGTTTATTTTTAACTTTGAATATATTATGTTATTTATGTAATTTATATTTCTCGCGAGTTCAGCAAAGCAACATGTGCGATCTCCAGTGGAAGCGAGCACACTGAAAAAACTCTACACAAATATTTGATCTTTCGATCTCTGATACAAATTATACACCCTAAGGGAACCCGTAACTTTCAGCCGATCTATGTTTAACCTATCCTTCCTACTAATATCACAGAGGCATTCTTAGCCTCCGTAGCCAAGTGGTAAAAGGCTTGCCTCCCACAAGTCCCGGGTTAGCAAGAAACCCAGTGGGGCACCGGCGAAGAAAAGGTCATTCTGTGAGACTTTCCCCTAAGCGTCCCTTGTGTTATGGCATATCACTAATAACCTCAATTCAATTCAATATTTATAATTGTGGCCTCTGTCAGCAAACATTTAACAGATGAAATATATCAGTCAATTCAATACGCAAACTGTTACACTTACCACATCACAACACATTTTCAACAATTTAAGTCAAATTGTACAAAGTAACAAATATTCTCTATATTATATTTCTCATAATGGAAAAAATATTTTGATAAACTATAATAATTTTGCTATAATTTGATGTGATTTGTACGGTGGTGGTCGATGGTCATGTTGACAGTTAAAATTTTTGACAGAAAATTGAATTTGTAAAAGAAGTTTACAAGAAGTACCAATAACCGTAAAAAGTAACTTAGCTGTTGAGTCCCTTGAGGTGAGTGCTCCCGACAGCAACGATGGAAGTTTTACAGAAAATCACCAATTATTTAACAACATTACGCGATAGACTATAAGATTCTCTAAAAGGTTCGATAAGTTCGAGCTCAAAAGTAATGAAATTGTAATCAAATGTATAGATGGTTCGCGTAATATTACGATAACTTGAAATATTTCAGAATAAGTTTTCGTAATAATAACCTCAATATTTAATGTCAAATGACCCTGTCAAATCACCCTTAACTTTTCCAGACAGATTTCAAACTTTAAGTATAAAAATAAATATCTCAAATAGCAGAATTTGACTTTTTAAAACTGCTGCATTCTTTTTTTTTTGCTTTATGTAATATTCTGCCAATTAATATAAAACAAATTACCTTGATATTATTTATCATTGCAGGATAGTAAATCGGTTATTCTATCGCGGTAACTGTTACGGTGGGGACGTTGTGGTCGTAACCGCCTCCGTAACCGTTTTCGACGTTGTTGTATTCTTAGAACCTGGAAATAATCCAAAATAATTATTATTTAATCCATGTATTTATTTGTATCTATTTTATGTACTTTAGTTGGTTCTATTAGTATTAGTGTAAGTATTGTTTGTGGTTTGTGGTTGTGAGCGAATTAAGTTTTTTTTAACACATACTAAAAAAGAAGAATTTGAAGAAAGAAACATCAATTGAAACGCGACATCACCCACCCGATGCAACGTGATGCGTGTTGTTAACAAAATATACTATTTTACTAGCTGTGTGCCAGCGGCTACGCCCGCGTTGCTTTCCGACTTTTCCGTATTATTAATATTTAACTATCTCACGGGAACTCTTTAATTTTCCGGGATTAAAAGTATCCAAGATGTTGACCAGGGACGTAAAGAACCACAATGAAAAATTTTATTCAAATCGGTCCAATAGTTTTGGAGATGACGATGATTTCTTTTTTTCTTTCTTTCTTAGCCCGTACAAACAGACAAACAGACAGAGAAACAAAAAATAAAGAAAATTGTCTGGATATGTTCTATTTTACTTCTTACATCCTCCTGACACGGATTTCATCTTTTCTTTTCTATGTACAGACATTTGACCTCTACCACAGAATAAATAATAGTACTAGGTATAGTGCCTCTACAGTTTTATTATACAGATTATCAGAACAAAAAGAATCTGGGCGCGTAAAATTTTTTCTTCCTTCATGTCCTAAACGGATGCGCCGATTTTAATCTAGTTTTTTTTTTGTTTGCAAGGTGTCATAATCGAGAGTGTTCTCAACTATGGTCGAAGAAAATATCTTCAGTCATTTGAAGATTGTCAGCTCTTTTCTAGTTGGGATACCTATACGGTTTTGTGGCGGCGGTTTTTTCAATTTTTAATTTATTGTTATTTAAATATGGTTTAACCTCTAGGTAGTTACTTACAAGGCAGGGTGAGCGTGTCAAAAATAGTAAACACTATGAATCCTATAAAAAACACGCCCGCAACGCAGCAGAAGAGTTTGCAGAGGATCTGGGCGCAACACCTGGAGCAGCAGGCGCAAGGGTTTGGGCACGGGATGCAGCCGCTACCGCCTCCGCCGATTATGATATTACGGAAACTAAAAATATTATACCACACACCTCAAATAAACAGCGGACCCACAGACGCAGGAAATATAACCAATTTTATATGCGGCAAATTCAAAACAAATTATTTACTTTTATCTTTTGGACCTTTTGGACATTTTTCATCACTTTGTAAAGTCCAATAAAGTAACACTTTTACTTAGTTAACTCAAATAAAGAACAGTTTGCTTTGCTGAATCCCACAAGCGGCGCATCTTTCAAAATATTGTTTATTTATTTTTTATTTAATTTTTAATATTTAGTTATACAACAGAAATTAAATTAATAATGGCCTAACACAGATTGCGACCACTTTCTATGGGACAAGCTGCATATAAACTCGAATATCGGCTTTAATGTCTCCCACGTTCATTTATATCATTATATTCAACATTGTATTGTAATACCAGCTGGATGAAGGCCAGCTTTTTATCAATAGCATCCAACAGCTTCCCAGAACGTTCACAGATATATTTATCAGTAGAAACATTTTGTAAATATATTTTCTTACCACATAATTTTAAGTTGGAGTCGATAGGACTTCTACCACGTGTGTGATGAACACAAGTGCTTTTATATTTGCTTTCAGATAGTCCATACGCGTGGCTTCTTAATGTGATGTCTTGAAAGAGCATATTATTTAATCAATTTTCATTCTGCCCTGAAAATATAGTCTATCAAACAAACTACGCTTTATTGATGGAAGATCTAAATACTATTCGTTATCTATAAATCATCAGAAATAAAAGTTCACATTATAGTAAGTTGATGTCTGATTTTGACCTGATTGAAATGATTATAATAGAAACAGCACAGAGTAGTACTTGACAAGTCGGCAGATCTTGTAAAAAGCTTTCATTTCTGTTGATAAAAAAATCTTTTACATAGACAAGCGCTTGATAAGCTATATAAGTATAGACTTATGAGCAGCCTGATGATCAGAGAGGTGGGAATAAAGAAGAAGGAACTCGCGCTTAGGGTGGGAAAGCCCAAGAATCTTATAAGTACCTACTATTATACACACGTAGTCCTTATTAGATCTTTGAGAAAGCCAGGTTTAATAGGTGGGTTGTAACCATCCATGGATATAATAAGTAGGCGTATATACTATACATACGAAATATTACTCTTCTTCTTTTCGAGTCGACAGCAAACTCAGACAGTCTCGGCCCAAAAACCAGCCACACGAATAGCGTCGTCAGTAGCCTTCATCAAGTGCTCCCGCGTGCAGGTGACAGGACAAGATGGGCAGCTAATGAGATGGTCCATTTTCGAAATATTACTTATTCAATCCATCGCCCCATCGTTGTGCTTTGACGGAGAGGCTTCAAGCCACCTTCAAGCAGATATCTAAGTGCATTTGGCGAAGAGGATACTCTTAGAGTACTTCGAACAACTATGTTTGAACCAATCCGCCTATTTGTTTCCAAGACTTTCTAGTAGCATCCTATTTTATCTTATCGGGTCATAAATCTAAAATGGTAAATTGGCAGCAACAACTTCCTTTCGCTGGTCTAACAAGGTAAAAAGCAAGTTTTATTGGTTTTCAAATCACATAGCTGGGTGTTAACTGGAACATAGGTACTGTCTTTGATATGCCGTTCGCGCGGCAGACCGCCGCCGCCGCAATAACTCATTTAGGGGGTTTATTGTGTTTAGATTCCAAGCTTTAGAATGAAATATCTCAATTTTTTAGTAATACAATTTTTAATCATAAGAAAATACATACTAAAAATGAAACTACGCAGTTATAAAAACTTACTATACAAAATAAAATAAAAACTTATTGTACAAAATATCATTATCATCAACATCACAGTCTTCTACAATCATGAGGTCAAAATTTGCAGTGAATAATTTCTATTCTCCGCCCGCAGTTGAGAGAGCAACGCCATGAGATCTAAACCATTTATACTGATCGGGTTATTATTCTGTTTATCAGCACTTGGATTCGTATAGTTAACTACATTTTCTTTGCCATCATCAACACGTCTTGACATTATTTTATCCTTAGATTTAAAACGAATCTCTTCTTTAGTTTTATTATTTTTATCAGACAGTTCTGGTATTGCCCAAAACTTGTAGTATTTCAATGCTTTCGAGTCTTTAGGAATAGTGTGAATGATCTTAGGAAGATATGTTTCATTGTCTGTCTGTGTCATCTCTTGTAGCATTGTGGTCGTGGGTTCTTCGAAGTAAGTATTAGAGTTTCCATATTTAGTTCTAAGAATACTGGGATCAGAGCTATCAGTAGAATTCTCGTCATTACGTAGATTCCACTTTCGTATAGTCACATAGTGAGGAGGAACTGAAAAGTTGTTATATCAAAACTTATAAATTATATGTTAGTGACACTATCCGCAAGGGTTATTCTATTTGTATGCCAACTCCGCCCGCTTTAACATTTTTTCCCGTGGGAATGAGAAATTTTCCCGCAGTAAATCGTAGCCTATGCTCTTTCTCAAGGTCTGTTCTATCTTTGGGCCAAGTGTCGGCACTCGGTTCAGTAGTTTCGGAGCTATTAGCGGTATTCAATTATTAGGAATATTTTAGGTATTTACACCTTGGGTTACATTATTGAAGTTTTAGTTAGGATCCCTAATTTTTTAAAATAAAATATAGCGTTACTTAGGGATCATGTAGCTTCTGAACAGTGAAAGAATTATTGAAATCGGTTTAGTAGTTTTGGAGCCTATTCGTGCAAACAATCAAACCTTTCCTCTTATATTAGTATAGATAGAGTGGTGTTTTACCGTATCTGTATCTAGCTCGAGACTGGTAGTCGACGTAGCAGTAATTGTAGCCGAGGCCGATGCCCAGAGCCAGCATCATGATCAGGGTCAGGATGATACACCCCACCAGGGTCACACCTGCTACCCACACGGCGATTCTGCAAACGATCACTACTATACAGACCTCTTAGAATGGAGACCATGGGACTACAGGAGACCAGTTGGCAGACCGCAGATGAGATGGAAAGACGACATCGGGAAGGTGGCGGGCAGAAATTGGATTAAAACTGCTCAAAATAGGAAGAAGTGGAGGGAGTTGAAGGTAGCCTACACCCAAACTGGTCGAAGAAGGCTTGAGATGATGATAAATATAAAGGGTTATTACATAACCAAAACCCCGGAACAAAGGTCTGGAGATCTCAATGATTCGTTTGTTTATTTATTTTATTCAATACTAGCTCTATGCCGCGTCTTCGCCCGCTGTAACAGTTTTCCCGTGGGAATAAGGCAATTTCCCGCGGTAAAAAGTAGCCTAGTAGACTAGTAGCAGGGTGAATGTAGCTTTCTAATGGCGACAGACACAAACACACACACAAAATATACAAATCTTTCCTCTTTATAATAATTAGTATGTTAAGATATGATATAATATTAGTATGATTTATTGTACACATGAATGACAACAAAAAGACACAAATAACTTTAGTACCTACGCAACAGATATACTGCTCATTTCCAAGGAAATGTCTTACAGCAGACCTATTTAGGAAGGAGGAGAAAAGTAAACAGAATAGCGGAACAGATGTGAACAACAAATTAACATACTTACGTGCTAAAATAACAAAAAGTCAGGTTGTATTTTATTTTTGTTCAAGTTTCTTAGAGCGTCCGATCCTTATGGCAATATTTTACCATAGAAAATGGGCGTAGTGTGTGGACCACGGTCTCTTGCTGTATAAACTGCGGCATTTCCTATTGCCCTAATTAAAAATATACATACATAACAAAAAAAATTTAAGATCTCAACCAACAGGTAATAAACTAATATAATTACCTGTTGATCAATAAAGGATCTTGCAATAAGAATGTAGATACTTACTTTTCTGAGAGGTATAATAAGTTTGATATCACACAACCAATTTTCTGACACATTTTGCATTAATTGTTTAATATTTTATTTCGAATCTTGAGTAATGATAATTTCCAAGGTAATTTCCACTTTATTGATGAACTTGATACTTGATTATGTTATAAATTCGACCTTTGAATTCTACTACATAAGTTTTACGTTGGTTCTGTAATTTTTACTCCCTGCAATCGTGAAGTCATTTTTCTCTTTGATCGTGATGACATGAAGACGGTTTGCTTCAATGTTTGCTTTTACATTTTTTCTTTGGCATTTGCATAGAGCTAGGCAAATCTGCACGCTTATTTCGTTATAAATCTCCTTCAATGAGCGAGCAGGAGCAAGAGTTACTTGTATATTTTTTTTAAAGCAATTTCGAAGCGCGTCTTTCCCACCTCGCTGAAACCAACTGAAAAGTAAAACCTAATTATAATCCTTGAACATAATAAAGAAGGGAACAAAATAATTTAAAAACAAGCTTTACCTTTGATTAATAAAAGAGCACTAAAAAGTATAAAATAAATTTCAAAAATGGATATTTAGATTCTCTCTCATTTTCTCTTAGGTATACGTAACAACCGACGGAGGCATTTATAAAAAATCGTTAACTTAAGATAAGTACTAAAGTAATAATTAATGCATATACATAAATAATTAATAAACAAAATGCCTTTAAAAGTTGAGATTGACTGTGATTGCTCCAATTATTCAGTGTCGTTTTCAGGTATTTTCAGCAATAAATACTATTTTAAACTACTATTTCACAATCATCGATTGAATGGGAAGAAATAGTAGGTATCTACCAATAATGTTATTAAAAAAAATAAACCAAACAAAAAGTAGTTCGATAAAAGTAAAAGTTATTTATTTTATTACACAAAAACTAAGATACACCAAACCTACAAATAGAATAAAAAATTAAACAATGGTATAAAAAAATGTGCTATAAACACAATATTTCCAGCTTCTTTCGACAATGTCGAAAGTAAATCATTTACTCAACAACCTACAAGTAGTATAAAAAAATAAAACCATGATATAAAAAAATTACACAATATTTCCAGCTTCTATGTCGAAAGCAAACCATTTACTCAACATTTACAATCCTTTATCGTTTATTTTAAATCAAAGCGAAATAAGTAAAAAAAATTGAAATAATGAATAATTGATAAGCTAGTAAGCGTCATTTTGTCAAATCTAAAATCTCGTAAAATAAATAATAAAAGACGATGATCCTGACTGTGACCGAAATATAAACTTTGAATTGTTTAATTAATCTGCAATTTTAATTTTACTTTATTTCGTTATACCTAAGGTGACTCTTCGCAAGTTTAGAATCCATCAAGCCTATAGAGCATGCCAAAGAAATATCCATTCATCATCATCATTTCAGTCGAAATACGTCCACTACTGGACAAAGGCCTCCCCCAAATATCTCCACGACGACGTTCCTGCGCTGCCCGCATCCAGCGGCTTACCTCGATCCTCACCAGATCGTCGGTCCACCTTGTGGAGAGACTTTAGAAATATACATACACACAAAAAACGTAACCCTCTTTCTGCAGTCGGGTAAAATACATACATAATAGTGGTTATAAAGTAACCTCAAAGCACCGTCACAAAATGAACGGTGATATTTCTGTTCATGCCCCGTATTTTAGCAATGAGCTGGGAAAATTCCGCGTTGTTCGAGTTCAGTGGCATGGTCAGTTCAGGGTTTGATAATGATCGTCGGCCAGAGGGTTTGTCGCTTGGTGTAGCCATATCAGGATGCACTGTAAACTGGTACTCGTTCAAATCTGCAGACAAAACATGAAGGTTAATAATCGACCTACTCGTATGCGAAGAGGTTCGGAATGGGTTCGGACCACATTTAACACCGAATAACATTTCATTCATTCATTTATCTCAGCCAAAAGACGTCCACTGCTGGACAAAGACCTCCCCCAAGGGTCTCCACAATGATCGGTCCTGCGCTGCCCGCATCCAGCGGCCTCCCGCGACCCTCACCAGATTGTCGGTGTACCTCGTGGGGGGCCTGCCCACACTACGTCTTCCGGCGCGCGGCCGCCATTCAAGAACCTTTCTGCCCCAACGGCCGTCGGTTCTACGCGCAATGTGCCCAGCCCATTGCCACTTTTGATAATTTGATTAGAGCAGTCGGTGGCCTAAGAGCGTATGGCCTGCTGCGGATCATGGGGCTTTGCGCGAACTAAAGGCCCTCTGCACTTCCTGGGTGCCTTTTGACAGCAACAACAATAACTATTTACTTAATTGGTAAGTCTTGGACTCGACTACGCAGTAGTGGTAGCCCAGGCCGACTCCGACAGCAAGCATCGTGAGGAGAGTGAGCATCAACGTTCCCACCACCGCCGTTAAGGCGAAGCACGTCGCTAGGCTGAAAAAAAAAAGAATAAAATACTATTTTGTTTTTTAATTAGAGTGTGCGTACATAAAGATGGTCTTTAGTTTAAGTCAGTACTAGGCGTGTTTAATTAATGTGTATTGATCAATAAATGGTAACAATACCTACTATAAATACATACAACGGTCATTATGAGAAACTGGTTGTTTTGGTAAGTACCTATACTTTAAGCACAGATAATATAATACTAAAGTAAAGACAATGGTCGCTTCAGAAGGAACATAATAAGGATCTTAGATAAAACCTCGATTCAGGCGTCACCTTGCTGAAGTCCTTAATTAAATACTAGTTTGTGGTGAATATTTAGCTTCCGACTCGAGTTTCACAGGAGATAATACCACATCACATGCACCAAATACTCCACACGTTCCACCCTACCACGGAGCATGAAGGATATCGTGCAGTAAAATGTAATTTGTGATCTGTATCTACCATATAGGTAATTTTTTACCGCGGGAAAATACTTTATTCCCACGGGAAAAATGGTCGCAGCCGAAATGTTTTTATGAAACTTGATACAATACAGAGTTAGAATAGATTTTGGGGGTGGTTTTGTGTTTATACACAAGTCCTTGTTTGCGCTGAGTGGGATTCGAACCCGCGACCCTATGCTTCGGAGGCAGGCGTAACTACCGCTCCACCACAAGTCCGATGAAGCTTGATACGTCGATTTTGCGAAATAAGTTTAGTCAATTCAAAGAAAATTCTGTGAAATAGATATTTCGTACTTACCGTTGTGTAACATACAAAACATTTGCTAACATAGCACCGCATTGTGAACAACCGCAACCGCACATTCCGCTATACAAATAAGAAAATATAAAAAAAAAAACAATTTATCTAAATGTTAAATCATTTAAAATTAAATATAAATCAAACATATAAAATAAAATAAATTCTACATTAAATAAATTGTATGTAAACAGAACAGCAAAACAAAGAGAAAAATAACTCAGCAAAAAGTAAGACGTTCTGATAAAAATCAAAGAGAAAAATTATTGGTCGATTTTTTTAATGACTAGGTATAGGTATAAAATTCACATTCATAGAAACAAAATATATTTTCCTTCAATTTGGATTCATAATATTCTTAGATCATTATGCCACTATTTACTTTGGCATGGCATGCCACTTCATGATATGAAAAATTAATATTTTTTGGGTACGATCGTAGGTACGAACCAGTTTTCCTAGCTCTTGAGTTCCGTAAGATAGGAAAATCTGCGTGCTCGTTATTTTGAATTAGGTACCTATTTTAAAATACATATCGTTCACTTGCGATGTTATTGCTATTTTGCTGAACTGTTGCGAAAAACTTCTCCTCTGCCTCATATAGGTACCTACGTTTGAGTTCGAATTACATAATTACGTTTGAGTTCCCGAAAATCCGAAAATCGTCTTAAAGCATACGAATCAAAACTCTTTAAAAGTTTTCATATTTTAAAAATCTTATTCCACCATTTGTCATAACCAAGTCATATAATGTCATTGTCATTATGATATAGTGGGTAGAATTTTGTTCCACGTCGTATCACTTTATTTTTGTATAGATTTTTTTATTTTATATTATTTATTAAACTGTTGTATCATTTTATAATGAGTTACAATAACATAGAATCAGAAAACCTTGAAAACGTAGCACCATCGGGGTAAGTTTGGAAATAGGTATTCTGAAACATTTTTTTTACTATTTACGTCATTGTGAAAATATCTGTACACGTAACCAATTTTCACATTACGTACTGGTAGTGCAATCTTGAAATAACATTGGCTCGTTTGCTTAAACAACATGCCTAACGTTGTGTTTATTAAAACAAAATATTCGTTGCTAATGGAATTCGGGCCTTAAGAAGGGCATCCAAATAGCTGTACCTACTTGCCTGCAACGGTTGAGAATAACTCTAAAAATTTTAAGTGGCGATGCGATTAGTTTAAACAGAACTGGCAGGTTCGCGCAACTCTCGATTGTTCTAAACCAGCGGTTAAATCAATAATTGTACTTGATGTATCTGTAAATAAAATACGCATAATTTTACTACGTACTAACACTCATTTACTTATTATTTTGCAAAAATCTAACATAAAGCGGTTCGCGTTGTGGCGACTCGTCTCATCCAATCACATCATGTCACTTGTTTACGATTGTTTCGCGGACCATTTGGAATGCCTACGGGGACCACTAGTAGTAGTAGCATGGATTAAGAACCACTGCTCTTAACCGTCGCGGTCGATTCTCCTCCATTCACTCAATTTTTATTTCCAGCAAGCCACGATGGGCGACGTGCATGGCATTTACAGTGGCCGTGCTGCTGATGATCGCCTGCTCCATCAGCATCGGCCTGCTGATGGGCTACACCTACTGCTACATGGAATACCGCTCCGCTCTCAAATCAGGTATCTTCATTGGCTTGCAGTTTAAACAAAGACTATCTTTAGAGACCAGGGTCACTGGGCGGTCACTCCATACAGAAAACGCGTTTTGACAAGCTACTTCTTTTTGAATATAAACTACAAGTCAATGGCGCTAGGCGCTATGTAAAACACCCCGAACACCACCAGCGGAGTCCCGCGGTGCCTGCGGGGTGCGGGGCGTGGGGCGCTATATCGGGCGGGAAACTCATTTTGGTGCGGGGGGGTGAGTGTCCTTGTTGTACGGGTTAGTAGGTACTATTATTTTCTTCTGTGCCAGGGTTAAAGTCTAGACTGCACGTTAAAGACGAAATTGGTTTAAATAGGGCTGTTATTCTTGAATGAATTCATGAAAATTCGTGACTGCAGAAAAAATGCGAAAAGGCAAACTTAACGCTACAACAAATTTTCTTCTTCTTTTATCTAGCATTTACATTTTAAACGTTAAATAGTCTTACATCATTGGTATTGGGTGTAGTCAGGATCGAACTGGCACATGAGCAGCTCCCGGATAAGTAGCAAATACATTAATGAGAGCGTCGGTAGCCAAGTGGCTAGAACCTTTGACTTGCATTCAAAAGCTTCAACACGCACCAATGTGTCTTATTCGACGCTCTTACGGTGAAGGAAAACATCGTGAGGAACCTTAGCACAAAAAAAAATGTACTAACCAGCCTGCACACACCAGGGAAGTAATTGAAAGGTTGTGTGTGAAGTTGACCAACCCACACTAGGGCGGCGTGGTCGACTAAGGCCTATTCACCCTGATTTCAGGGTAGGCTCGAGCCCCTCCCTTAACGACATTTACGGTCACAAAATCTGGAATATTTAGTGCTATTTAGTTGTAGAAAATAACCGGTTTATTAATTTGTATATTATCCGTTTTTTTAGGCAACATCTCAGAAGCAATGAATATTATTCACGTCATGCAATTTTCACCATCTGACGCTCCAGAAGAACCTATGGATTCGAGTAACAAAACTGCCAATGAGGCCCTGATGTCCACCGTATTCATCTCGAGGATCCTACAGCTCGCCCAGGCGCTGATGCAGCAACAAGAAAACTACATCTCATAGCCCATAAAAAACCTATAGTTAGCTCATTCCACCAGTACTCTATTTGCATAATTTTATAAAATATTTTATTTGGTACTTCAATAAAATTGAGAAAAAGTTTTTTGTTTGAATATTTCGTCCTCAGTTGGTCAATTGTTGGCGAAAAGAAATTATTTTAACACTACGATGTACTGTTGTACTGTTGTACGGTAGTACTTTTAAACCTGTATCGTTTAGCAAAAGTTGAAGCTGTGCACAAATTATCATTTCTTGAGTGTGGTGATCACACAATCCACAAATGACCAAAAAGTTGGGATAATTAACGAAATTACTTTTTATTTTATCAATAACATCGGCTGCTTTTAACATTTTTAAATTTTTGCCTTAGTAGGTTTTACAATTGCACTTGCTGAAATCAAAACGTGCTTTTATAAGTTATATTATAATCTTCACGATTGCTATTCACCTGTAAGACACGATTGCTATTACCTCACAAACCCTGGTGTCAGAATCATTGAGCCTGCAATGTCCTAACCAAACTGGGAAAAGTCTCACAAAATGATATTTGTTCGACAAGTGCCCACCGGGATTCGAACCCGGAACCTCCGTAACGTGAGGCCTTTATTTGACCACTCGACCGATATTTACACAGATTGATAGAATGGCTATCCTGCGGGTAATTCTAATTCGCCTATATTCGGCTTGTAAGGCACGAACAGGATTTTTATATTTGACCAAAATTCACTCGGAATTACTAAGGAAACACAAAGTTTGTAACTTCAATACCTCAGAATAACTTTACTACTTAGTAAAAAAGCGAAGCGCGTCCTTCCAACCACTTGACCATTGTCGTGAAACTCCTTTGATCAACATTATCTAACTATACATTTATCTATCAACTTATCGAGTCATCCATCATCGACTGCATTCCTTAGTCTATTTATGGCTGAATTATGAGTAATTGTCGGTACTTTGCCGGTTAGTTTCAATTAACTGCTGATTAAGCGCACACGCCCAAACCGTAGGTCTTTGCCTGGTGTGTGGTATCACTCACCACGCAAGGACCTTTTTTTTGCATAACAAACCTACGCTAACCCTTGAGTAGATACCTCTTTATTTGGCTATTCAATCCGTATGTCCTTAACCGGTTCATCTCCCATAGTCTCGTTCCTGGTAGCAATTTTTACGACCAAATAAAGCTAGGAAAAAACTATCCATCCGACAATTTTTATAATTTTTTATTATAAACGCGTGTGATACGGCTTTTTTCATATTCCGAATAAGTACCTATGTGTCCTTGTCAGGTGAAAGATTCGTCGATTTTAGAACAAAAGCATAGATCTATATAAAAATAAAATGTATTTGAAATATTGTGTCTAGATGCATCTTTGAACAGCGATTTTTAGTTCCGTTTTTGCATTTGTTATTTTTTACTGAAACACAATCCTCTATTTTTGTTGGTTTTTATGACCAAGCACGATCTAGTTTATCGTTTACCAATATCGTTTTTCTCTGTGTGTGGTTGAACATATAAAGGTTGCATAATGCCTATTTATTTTTATTACATAATAATATGTTAATGAATTTATTTTTAAACAGGTTTCTTACAAATTGAAATGCAATGCCCACAATAATGCCGTGCCAGTTTTTTGTCCATTAACTATGACGGAGCAAAAAACCGCAAAAACTGTAGCAAGAGTCATAACTGAGTGCACACGATGATGCTTGTTCTCAAAATAGCAAAAACCACAAAAAACCTGTTTACAAAATTCAAGAGTGCATAGTGCAGAATAAGTAAAGTTACTCAAGACAGTGAAGGAAGACGGTGGGGTCTAGTTACTAGAGTCTAGCTACTAGTTCGTAGAGAAAATTAAGTGATTCCCGTAATAAATTAATGTTTAGGCGATTAGATATAGCTGCAGCAGTAATTGCCACTAGCCTGTTCGAAAATCTAATTAGGTATAGCTTACAAACTTTTTTTTTTACTTGATCTCGTTTTGTTTAATTTTCCTTAAATAAAAACCCTAAAGAGTATAAATAGAAAAAATTCTGGGAGGGATAGAGTACGCCTAATCGAGTATGAACCGTAAGCACGGATATGAACAGTCCGAATATCTTCAGCGCGTTCGTTTAGTATCAAATGGTTATCGGAGCTGATTATTTTTCCCGGTGAAAATAAGAAATTGAATAGGAGAACATTTTGAAATGTGCAGTGATAAGTTGCAAACATGACTCGAGGAACAAATAAAAAAAGAAAAATGTTATTGATTTCACCGCCCATACAAAATCTGCCAAAATTTGCTTACGCTTGACATAAAGGCAGCGGAGCGATGCGCGTGCTCTATGTATATTTATTCTCTAAGTAAAAACCTTTAATTGAATACCTACATAAATTTCATAGATTTTTTTACGATTGTACTCTGCCCTGTTGCTAATACATCTGGCTGATAATCTATGCAGTTGCGAATCTGTTCAGTGTCTACTAGCCATAGCAGGGACGAACCGGGGTTTCATCTATATCTTTCTAATGTGGCATATAAAGGCTGGCTTTTCACCATATAAGTTATCTATCATCTTAGATATACCTAATCCCCTCTTATGTAAGACGACGGGACTGAGGGGCTCAAGCCTACCATGATTTCAGGGTGAACAGATCTTAGTTAAGCCCAGCACAGGTTAGACAACTTTACAATTTCTTCGCAGTTGCATGCAAGCTCATGCAATTTATCTTTATTGTAAACTAGCGACCCGCATATTAAGTATATTATGTATGTATTATACATATAAACCTTTCTCTTGAATCCCTCTTTCTACTAAAAAAAACCGCATCAAAATCCGTTGCGTAGTTTTAAAGATTTAAGCATACAAAGGGACATGGGGACATAGGGACAGAGAAAGCGACTTTGTTTTATAATAAGTAGTGAGTAGTGATGAAGTGTCCAATAAACATGTAACCACATTTTTTTAAAGGCAAGCAAAGACGTTTGGTATGATAATTATGAACAGCACCACTTTACTACTTACGTACGACCGGTTACCCGAACAACTGTCAGTGATGCACTTTGTCTACCTGTGATTGATTGCTCCATAACCCCCACAATGTTCGCTTCTTATAATACCTGAATGAACAATGGTATCGCGGAATTCAACAAATATCAGCTAAAGGTGGCCTGGCTCGTTATATTATGAGTTCCGTACATAAATTGATGTTGTTAATAGTACCTCGATAGCAGTTTACTTTACACATTATGTCTTTAAAAGTTTTATTATTATTATGAGTTTATGAGTTTTGTTCTGTCTTTCTGTATTATGTGTTTTATGATGTCAGAATCTTTTTTTATTTATATAACCGACTTAACGCCGTTTACGCCGAGGTAACTATTAACTCATCTAAAACTGGTTTAAATATACTTAATTAAGTACTTACTTTACTATAGAAAAACACAGTTTAAAATAGAACTACTCAAACAACTTACAATCAAGGATGTTATAAGTAGTACGGTGGTACTGTGGTACTTATGGTACAAAACCATAGACAAACAAGTTTAAAACGCGTCCAAGGGTTCCATATTTAAATTGTTTGGGTTTTTTTTTGTGTCTGCTCAATTGTCGTCGCGAGCGCCTAAGACAGTTTGATTGATGGTTCCTTCCTGTGGCGCGATGAACCCTAGAGATGAGTAAAAAGTTAACTGGTTAACTGGCTGGCGGCGACTCCTGCCTGCGCGTGCGTCGGCTCTGGCTCACCGAGGCACATAGTCGCGAGAAGCGCGCGCACATAACTCATTTTATACACTTCAAAAATTATTTAAAATCTTGCGAATATTTTTTTGTGTTGTTTACTTCATGTTTATATTTGTAGTGCTATAAATGTTGGAGCGAGTGTATATTCAGTTTAAATCTGTGTTTTATTGAAAGTGAAATCAGAGTTTGATTAGAGTCGAATACAATAAAGTTATTTATTTATTCAGTGCTGTGCGATAAGAAACAGTAAGTATTTTGATTTATATAGGTTATATTAGTTGATAAAAAAAACATTCTATCTAAAATATTGGTGCTAGTTCTTTTATGGACTTTTTTATTACTTTGCGTGACGTTGCTATAAATATACTGCAACTAGTAAGTATCTAGATTAGTTGTTACATATTTTGTCACAAGCATGGACTTAGTAATAATATTAGGTAGGTAGGTACTTGTGGCACTATTATTTATTCTGTGCTTGTGGAGACATTTAGCTGTCAAAATATACAGCATAATAAACCTTCTTTACAAAACATTACAGCACCCAGCTAAAAATACGCTTGTTTCCAGGTTGTCAATTAAACTACGATAAAAATCAAATTCCCGTGACAAAATTATCAACGTACGATTTATACCAATTCGAATTTTTGTATACCTATGTACGTACAGTAGCCAGCACATACGGCTGGACATATTGATAGATCTTGAGAACGCCTGTATACCGCAGCGGTAGGAGTGAATTTCGTAGTGCGAATGTCCAACCGCATGTGCTGACTTCTGTTATTTATTAGCACTAGAATATCATTAGAATATACAGTAATTTATTAGGGTTCCTTACCTCAAAAAGCAATACAAGACCAACCAACTTTCTCGGAAACTACTGAACCAGCTGAGTTTAAATATGATGGTACATGTATTTAATTAAATCCATGATCCCAAGACGGACGTGTCAGATTAAATAACGAATTTTAAACAAGAGGGCTAGTTTAAGGCAATAAATTCGAATTTGGGCTTGTTGTAATAATCACGGATATTAAAAATATATATAATATGTTAAGAGGTTTCGAAGATATCTAGGAAAATTGGTTATATTTACCATTCCCTCCCTCTTATCAAACTTTATACTGTGCCTTTATTATTATTACAAGTATTTCAGCCGAAAGATTATCTGAATCGAAATATCTGCTGGTGGCCCATTTTAACTTTAAACTGAAATCTTTTGGTCTCATAAATAATTTAGTTGGAATTCAAAACATCATAAGTATCATTTGTAATTACCATTAGCTGTTTATACAATCATTGCAGTACAGCAAGCCCGTAAGGACATTGCAATTAACAATTTAGTTTTATTACTATTTTATGTCACTATGGTTATGGAAAACTTGTTGTACGTCTTATTTTTCCAAGTATTTTACGATCATAAATAAAAAAGTCTCTGAATTTTCCTTATACTCAAATGTTCTTAGAAAAGTCTGCGGTTTTTATGTACAGTAGCTAGCACATGCGGCTGGACATGTTGACGTTGAGAGCGCCCATAATCCGTAGGGGTGAATTTCGTAGTGCGACTGTCCAATCGCATGTGTTGGCTTCTGTACTTCAATCCGGACTTGATCCTTTACACTTTACACTTTGACCAGAAAATTCGATTTGCACTCTAGCCACAAGAAGTGCAAAACATACATCACTGCACCTGCACTTTATCACTATTGAGTTGAGTATCAAATACATCGCCAATACGTAATATAACATTGGCGAAATATCAAGTCCCCCGATTTTTTTGTTAGTATTTATGGCCTGGTAGGGAAGTCATGTACTACTACCACTGCTGAACTTTGCACATAATTCCCATGAAATTTAAATCTGCTTACCTACATTAGTTTAGTATCATGCTGTATCAATGTAAATGTTATTTATTAATTCACATAACCTGTTATATGTAAAACACAAATAATCATCAGTAACAGCTTATTTATGCCCCCACCGAGGCTGAGGGACTCGAGCCTACGCCTTAGTCGACCACGCTGGCCCAGTGCGGGTTGGTCAACTTCACACATAACCCTTGAATTACTTTTCAGCCAGGTTTGCTCACGATATTTTTCTTCACCGTAAGATCATCGAATGAACCTACATATGTAATTAAAAAATCGAAAACACATTGGTACGTGCGGAGGTTTGAACCTGCGAATCTGATGCGTCAACGGCCTTAGCCACTTGGCCATCGACGCTATGAATAATAATATGTAAATAATAATGTAACTATTACAAAATTGTCCATGGTCCTATCGTAACTAAATATACATTATTATTTATGTGACATTTTCATACAATTTGTTTTTCTATGTTATATTATTGTAATTGTAACAATTTTACGACTATTACGAATGTTTAAGATTTAAACAACGCACAACACAGTATGTTTATTATGATGGATGACAAATGCGTTCATTATATGTCAAATTTCAAAATAGTCTACTTGTTTCCTTTGCACGACCAATGTCCAATATTGTCCAAAAGGAAAATGTCCACCAGTGAATGAAACCTGCTAAAGAAAAAAATCCTTCTAGCACTTACGATAGCTAAATGAAAGTTAAATGTGTTATATTAAAATGTATTCCGAAGCCACAACTATTGAAAATACTAACTACCTCTGTCTGTGTCAGGTATTTGAAATACAAATTACATTATGGAATTTGGTATTTGTATTTCAATTACAAGGTAATTTAAAGTAAATATTACTAAAATAATGATAATAATAATAATAATTTTAATATTATTGTTTATATATTTTTTTAAGTAAATATTTACTTTCCAGCCCGTGGATTTTGTACTGCTTCCCGTGGCAATTAATTATTATCCATCATGACATCCTATGAGACCATATAAAACCCACTGACTAAAAAAGTTTTTTGGAGCTCGTATAAGTTTGCCAGATGAATGTAATGATTAAATGCAATTACATGTTATTGTTAGATTAAAATTTTAATTTTTACAGAAATGACAATCCGGAGCATGGCGGTGACGGATGCTAGTGAAGAATCAAGGGACAAGAAAAACTTTTTCTCTTCTATGAACGACACCACAGAGCGCTGTTATAAGGGGTAATTTTAATTAATTCCATTTTTGACTACAGCGTTAAAGCCTGACCAGTAACATAAAAATCTGGGGGCACCACAAGATTTTTTGTGTCTCTGGCAACAACATCTATTATAAAATTAGTTTTGGTGAAATTCCGCAATATGGCGAGGTTTATTTATTTTTACGGCGAGCTTTTAAAACATATAGGTTTAAAAAACGCCTAACCCCGACCCGACCGCGACACCTTCTACGCTTTCGCCAATTATTGTGAGGTAAACTATGCAATTTCTTGTGGAGATCCTTGGGGGAGGCCTTTGTCCAGCAGTGGACGTCTTTCGGCTGAGATGATGATGATGATGAAACTATGCAAAGAAAAAATGCCCTTGGTACACCCAGTTGGACTAATGGGAATTGAAATGAACCACGGGTTGGGAGGATCTAGGGTATATTTAGATCGTTGATATTATTTGAATAAATTATTTTAAAAAGAATATATCTAATATTATAAACATAAAAAGGTATAATATAATCTTTTTATTATTAAGATATTTGTTCCACTTACACGCCTATATTTTACTGATTGGAATTAAACTAATGGAGATGTTGGAATCCTAGATTGACGTTTTTATTCATACGAGAAAACGTACCGGAGCCGCGGGCTAAAAGGTAGTTTTTATAATTTTATTTAACGTTTGTAAATTTTATGGGTAATTCACACATATTTAAGTAACTACATTAGCAACATGTTTTGCAGTTATTTAACTATGTTAATAATATGGAATTCAGTTACCTACATGTCACATACAATTCCTGTCATAAACTTTTTTATTAGAAAAATATAGAGGTAGGTAACAGGTAACACATGCTGCAAAAATGTTGAGAATATAAAATTGATGTAATTCCAAATAAAGGCCGAAAGACGGCCTCTTACAAGAGTTACGACTACATAAAATCCAGAGAAGGTTATGGATAACCTCTATTCGTAATTTAATGGCCCCGGCCCCGTAGCTAAGTTGGTAGTACGCCTGCCTTCGGAGCATAGGGTCGTTGGGTTCAAACCCCACCCAAGTGTGTTGAACACTTGGATGACTCAGGTTTCAATAAATTATGTCTTATCATTAAGTTTACGTCAAAAAAATATTTGTTAAATCTTACTTCGAAAAAAAAACATCTGATTTTGATTTTTTAATTTTTAATCTTCAGGAAGTTGTTATTTTTATATTTATGTATTTAAATCAGCTGTCTGATACCCATAACTCAGTCTCTGCCAAGTTTTACGTCATATGGACGTGTGTAAGCATGGTTTAAGAAAACAAGGTCTTCCATTCGGACCACGTGACTGACACAAGCCTACATCATTTCGCGCTGTTCATTCTTGTCTATTAACACGCATCCTTGTCAAGGACGAACAGCGCAAGATGTCGTAGGATTGTGTCAGTCACGTGGTCCGAATGGAAAAAAACCTTGTTTTTGTGTGTGAGCGTTCTCAATTTAGTGATTGTTATAAATTTCATACACTTCATGCCTAGCAACACAGGCTTACTTTTTATCATAATTAATGTATTTTATTTTGTATTGAGGCTACCCTAAAAAGCGCAACGTACAGCTCAATTTATATTCTAACTCCGTTCTAACTGAATGAATAAGTAACGAATTCACGAAATTATTATTCAGGACTTATTATTCACTTAGTCATCCGTTTCAGAGCTCATTGATCGATCTGTCTACGGACTTTTATAAATGGTTGTCTCTTTCAAAACAACAACGTACCAATGCTTATTATGAGAAGTATCGTTACGCCTTGCATTACTCCAATAGACAAACTATTTAAAAAAGTCACGCCTGTGAATCCACAGGCACTTTTAGAAGTGTGAGGTGAGGTTGTAAGAGGAGATGTGTCAATACTCGTTAGAAGTAAGTATAACAGTAGTATCCTATCTTACTAATATTAAAAACGCGAAGGTTTGTAAGGATAGATGAATGTTTATATTACTCTTTTACGCAAAAACTACTGGTTGGATTTCACGGAGACACGGAAAAATCCCTTATTTAAAGAAAAACTGTTACACCTGCGCGGACGACAGAGCCTCAGGGCCATGAAGGAAAAAAAAATTACGCGCCCATAAAATCCTGGGCGCGTAAAATTTTTTCTTCCTTCATGCTCAGGGCGGAAAGCTAGTAATAATTATTAAATTTTTACAGGTATTTAAAAACAAAATATAATTACAGGTTTTTTTTTGTTTCTCAATATTTACTACAAATATTATCGTTTTTGTACTTTTCATTAATGATTACACCGCATTTCTTTCGTTAACTGAACTTCTAAAAGTCATTCTTTAAATCCGTCCATAATCCGCACGGATAATCCGTCAGTCCTTTTCCAGTAATTTTTATAACTTTAAGAAAGTAATACTTAGGTCACAGATAATATAATACTAGTTACACTAACTTAGGTACAGCAGTACATACTATGGCGTATCTTGTACGTAGGAAATTGTCTGTTATTATAACAGGGCATTATGCATTCACTAGAGACAAGGCGCTTTTTACATTTATCTTGAGGTTATTTATTGTGTAAAATAAATCTTTTCTTTACTGGCGCAAAGTGAGCATAATCAAAGTTATTTGCATTCACTTTTGATTTAAAAGATAGGAGAAAGCTGCACATCAGACGTACAAGCACGTACAAATCAGAAAAAAAAACCTTTGAACCTACTTCCTGATGATAAAGAAAAGAAAATACAGTAATCAGCACATGGGGCACTTTGACCTTGGGAGCGCCATTATTAATTTCGCGTCTGTCCAGCAGCATGTAATTATTTTTTGCTAGCTCAGTGCAGCGGATTTCTCGTATTAAGTGAGAACATAATACTAGAAATAAAACATAATTAGGGAGATTTGGCCTGGTAGGGACTACTATTTGGTATTTTGTGGCCTGGGCATCCATTTAAAGTTGGTCAACTTCACTCACACAGCTTTTGAATTTCAGTTGTGAGCAGATTTCGTCAATCATGATGCTGTACCAAGTTAAGCAACGTTTTCGAATCATTATTTAGTAGTCCATGGTTGACTTCATGATGGAATAATAAATCCCTGAAGGAAGACGATTTCTCCTTTTGTGGTGAGTGATCAACCTTCTGTTGATCGATAATCTCGCGCGCGTCACTGAGTCATGCGCAAAGCGGTTTTCACAAGGGCAAGGCTGCAATCATACTAGTAGGCCTTATGCAATGCACATTACCCGACACATTGTAATATATATATTTTCTGTTAAAACGATTGTGCACAGATGGTGCTATTTAAATTGGAAATGTTATTAACCTGATTTAATCTAAATTATTATTCAATTTCTTCGGGAAAGGCTCTATACTTGCTTATGTCGTGTTGTAGTTGTTGTTGGTTACACAGGTGAACAGTGACAGTTGACTGCATTTCTCGGGTTTCCCCGGGGTATGTACTTTAGCCACCGGTGAAACCTGTGAAGAGTTCAGTTGGTCCATTCTAAGCCGGGAGCCGAAGCTCTTATCTGTTCTTTTAAGATAAATTGACGAGTATTTATAACAAAATGCCAGCTAATGCTGTTATTATTTATGTGTTATATCTCCAATACCAGAAGAGGCAGTAAAAGAGGAAGACCCCTGTACTTAACCGAACCAAAACTTGTTTAAAGGCCGTTAAATTTTTCGCTTGACCGCCATTTTTAATCGTGCAGTCACATGACTTTATACACGTACTCGGTATTACAGTAATTTTGAGAAAGGAAGTTCATAATTTTCAATTACGTCATGTCATCATGAGACAGTCATATTTTTGTAGGTATCAGTTTAACGAAGTACTACCTACTAATTTTATAATCGTTTTATACAATATAACAATTTTTATCCATAAGTATTAAAAGATATAATTTAAAAAATAATTTTTAAAGGTTACATAAGATGACGCTGGATGCGGGCAGCGCAGGTCCGATCATTGTGGAGCTGGAGATCCTTGGGGGAGACCTTTGACCAGCAGTGGACGTCTACAGGCTGAGATGATGATGATGTGTGATGACATAAGATGAACAGAACAACTAATTCTCCTTCCATACTTCTTCGGGGCAAACAAAACTATCTGGATAAAAACTTTTACTAAACCGTAAACGTTTCCTTTCATATTCAGTTTTGATATTTTCATGTTTCACAAAGTTTAAATATACCAAAAACGTAAACATCCTAACAGAAAAGTTACACTGTTTATCTGTTATACATAAATGACTGAATATTGTGACAAGACAACATTGCTATTTTGTTGCGGTCTGACATGTGATAATAAGCATTCTGCTGCCACTTCCATGGTCGCTTTTCTAACTAACTAGGCCCATAGCGCAACATGCTCGTCAGTGCTAAATTGACCACTACGGTGACGGGACGTGGTCATGTACCGTGGTCATCATCACTACCTGTGGTGACTGGCAGTTATTGTTGTTATGACGAATCGATTAAGAGATAACAGTTCATAATGCTAGTGTGGAAGTGTTGGTAATGCGTAGAGTGATTGTGTACTGTACGTGTTTTGTTTAGGTGAAAACTGCAGGCAAATAAAATATTCCTTTTTTGAATAAAATTGGAATCAGTTCACCCTTATGACTTTTTTATATTATGTTGCACTCTGTAGAGCGTCGGTGGTCAAGGGCTAGGAATGTTGCCTTCGAATCGGCGGGTGTGGGTTCACGCCTCGGCACGTACCAATGTATTTTCAACTTTCGAATTCATGTGTAGGTTTATTTGACGTTCTTACGGTAAATCGTGGTGAGGAAACCTGCACACATCTGCGCAGAAATTAGGTTGTGTATGTAGTCGACCAACTCGCACTGGGCCAGCGTGGTCGACTAAGGCCTATTCACCTTAATTCAGGGTAGGCTCGAGCCCTCGAGTCCCATGGTGGAGACATTTTAGGCTAATAACGACGTTCTCTGATAAAGTGGCTAGAACGTACGTGGACGGGTGTGGATTATGAAGAACATATTATCATCTCTTTGTAACTGTAAAATGAAGCCGAGTGTTTTTTTTTTAATTGTGCTTGCTTGCTTGCTTTTCTCTATCTTAAATTGTGCTTAAGCCCAAAGTTTTCAGGAAAATTTTAGTGACAGGTTATTTTTATTAACTATTTGAGCATATTATCTCTTTATAAAGTTTTTGTTTAGAAAACTAAAGTAATTGCTTATGAGACAAAGACAAAACAATAATCATTATTATAATAAATCAATTCGGAGTGGGTAGTCTACAGAGCAAAATGACATTACTCTGTGTAATCATAGAGTAATTTTTATAACAGAAATTATGTTATTACTACAGCAAAAAATCTAACTCTATGATTGCTACTACGTTTTGAATAGGTATATCGGAAGTCCACCGTGCGGCGTGCGTACTGATGACCTATTACAAATATTTATGAAACTCTTACATAATGACAACTTATTTTATACATAATCATATTCGCAACGCAAGAAACATACAGTGGATCATAACATAAGTTCATTACATAGTCAACATAAGGTAATTTTTAAAATTCATAATTTTAATTGTTATGTATGTGTCCGTACTGGGAGTAACAATGACACAATCGCCTTGTCGGGTTTAAAAAAATAAAGTAAATTATAATGAATGGATTTTGTGATATATGCGACGACGCGAGGTGTATTTAGTGATTTTTGACTTGTTGCTAGATGCTTTACCATAATGTTCATGAATTCCAAAAAAAATATATTTTGAATTGAAGTTGAAGTTTGGAAGTTTGTTATTGGCATTTTGTATATCCTATTTTAGTTGAATACCTTGTAAATGATTGCTGTTGACTTTCCCAATAAAACAAAATAATAAATATTTTTTAACCAAAGTTTTTCTTGTGAAAATTAAGACTGTTTGGGTAACTGCATAAACAATACATATACGTATGCTTTACCGAGAATTAGTTGCACGAAGTGTTAAATATGCTTTTAGCAATTTATTATTTGTTTGTGAATTCCATGAAATATTTACATTCTGACGTAAAATGAAGTACCTTCCTCAACCTTTTTGGAGGTTTTTATAAATATTTGATGTTTAACAGTTTGAACGTAACCACTTAATATATACCTACTCTAATAATTCTCGTAGGTACGCTAAATATCATTATTTACAAGAACGTGTTAAAAGTATTGGAGTGCAGAAGCAATTAATAGCCAGTATTTAGGTAACAGTTGGAAGATTGACATGTCATTTGAAATTATTTAAATGTGAAGTGAGGGTTGAATCCCGCCTAGACCTGATATTTGATTGATACCTAAGCAGTATGGTTTGCCTACTTAGCTTTATAAGTTACTAGCGACCCGCCCCGGCTCCGCACGGGAAAATGGTTATTGTGGGTTATTCTTGAGTATATTATGCATGTATTATAGAGATAAACCTTCCTCTTGAATCCTTCTATCTATTAAAAAAAACCGCATCAAAATCCGTTGCGTAGTTTTAAAGATTTAAGCGTACAAAAGGACATAGGGAGGGACATAGGGACAGAGAAAGCGACTTTGTTTTATACTATGTAGTGATTCACTCGCAGCACTATGCCAATATGGTTTAAGTTAACAGCTCATACATGTCCCCACCGAGGGGCTAGGCCTTTGTCAACCATGCTAGCCCAGTGTGGGTTGGTCAACTTCAAACACGATGAATTACTTCGCAGGTGTATGCAGGTTTTCTCACGATGATTTCCTTCACCGTAAAAGCGTCGATACCGTCCTACAAATACGAGATTCGTAAACACATTGGTACGTGTCAAGCTTGAACTCGCGAACTTCCGAATAGAAATCAACAGCCACTTGACAACCAACGCTCCATAATGTTAATAATAGCGATTATAACTGATCTAATCAATCATCCTACGAGATTCAGAAAAGGTTCTCGGTCCATTTGTTAGGAGAGTTTATAAGCCAATGGCGATAGAGAAAGATAAGATAATTTTTTTTAGTATGTAGTCATTAAGTTGTAGTCAAAGTTCAGTTCTGCTGGATGCAAGAGAAAGTTCAAAAAGGAAAATCTATTCTGTGTTAGTTTGCTACGATCGCTACGAAACGCGCTACGCATGAGCTACGCCGTAGCAACAATAAGCTACGACTAAAGATTTTTTTACTGAGTGCGATAAACAGTAAAGTGAGTAGTTCTAATCATGTGTGATAAGGGAGATAAGGAGCTCTTAAGGAGAAGCTCTATGAAGGGGCCTGATAGCAGCGTACGGCGGAAAACAAAACACGTGCTGATAAGGGTACCGGACACGCATCGAGACAGGTTGGTTATAATGAAATATTATTTTTTTTAAAAGCTTTTTTATAGAGGTAAAAAATTATTTTGCTGCGCTACTTATCTGTGTTTTTTTAAACTAGCTTTCTACCTCGCGGTTTCGTCCGCGTCTTAAGTTTTTTTATTTTCATAGGAATAAGGTTTTTTATATTAGACATAGATATTATCAAATAATAACGCAATCCTTTTAGCCGTTTAGTCATCAAATTGATTTAAACGGACACATTACTTTAGAGGTAAACTTAGTCCCGCCATAGTGTTAGTAAATATTAGAATTTTAAAATTAACTTATTTTTTTGTGCTAGAAATTCTCGGGTATACGCAGAATCCTATCAAAGTTTCATTACAATTATGATCAATAGTTTAGGAACGCATATAGGACATACATACAAACATTGATTATATTATTTACGAGGAAGAAGACAAGATAATCTCGAATAATAATAATAGTTACCAAATCAATTCTCACAAAATGCTATCTGTCTGCAAATTAAAGGTAATTAGAATCTAATTGGTTACACAATAAAGATCAAATTGTACTTGTTAATGCTAGTTTGCGGATCTCAGGAGTGTGGTAGGTCAGTGCGTGAGCGCATTTCGTAAGGTAATGAATGGGTGATGTGATGTGCTATAAATTATTTACAACTTAGCCTGAATATTCTATATGCGACACAAACCGAAGAGCATCAAATGTAGGTCCTTAGTATATCAAAAATATACTTTCATTTAATCAAGCATAATCTAGGATGAATAAATTGATGTAAGGAAAAATACTTGCCATTCTACGTAGTTATCAATGAGCTAGAAAATCTGCTCGATTTTGTTGCGAAGCGCGGCTTTCCACCTCCATGCTTCGGTTTATATTATAGAGGTAGAATGTTTATATATTTCTGTGGTAGTCTACAATCCAAAAAAAATCTTCCTTAGTCTATGTCTCCAATATTCTTTGTCACAATGTGACCAAAATGTGACAGTGCCTGCCATAACAACAACAACAATATGTTTGTAGTTTTATTCAATTAAATTTATGTTTTATAAAAATATACAAAATAAAGAAATCCCTGTCTGATCTCGTATTACAATGTGTTAAGCAAGCGTGGCGAATGAATTGGTGAAAATGATGGCGATTAGTAGATGTAAGTTTTGACATGGGTAAACTGTGGTAATTATACTAGTTTTTCATATTTTATGAAATTATAAAGGAATAAAGGAACAGCAATTTACCGTACCATTACAGATTCAAAGGCATTATTCACGTCACTTCTAGAAATGTCGGGTTTAAACTACCTTTCCTTGCTTATCATGCAAACTTAACGTTGTAAATGCAAAACACAAATCAGGCAACAGGCACAACTTACATGATAAATAATTCATTCCATTATCTATAATTTTTTACATAATTTTCTCACAGGTGAGGTAGATAGGTGTATCTATTTTGCTTCCAAAATCCATCTAGGCCGGTGGTGGCTGTATGCAAAAATTTTCAAAATTATTTTATTATATAAAAAATCTTATAGAGATATCTTATCTAACACACCCACGACTATCCGACCGATAGGTAGAGCCTTTGCTAAGGGGCCGTCCATTAATCACGTGATCTTTTTTTAGCATTTTTTAACCCCCCCTCCCCCTTGGTGATACGTGGTGAGGTTTAAGACTACCCCCCCCCCCACCCCCCACTCAACATCACGTGTATTTTTAGTACCTGCAAAGAATCTTAAAATTTTTAGAAGATTATCCTTAAATACAGGTAGTAGCAGTATAAAGTATAACCTAATTTTATTCTGAAATTAAGGACTGTGATAAAAATGCCTAGACAGAAAGGTTGCAGGTTGTTTTTGATTGGAAAAAATAAATACACGTGATATGTTACCACACCCCCCTTCCCCCCTTGTGATATTTCGTGATTTTTGTCAAACCCCTCCCCCCCCCTTTCAAGCCTCACGTGATTAATGGACGGTCCCTAAGGTGTCAGGATCTGGTATATTATTATATTATGTACAAATTACATCCTTGTAAAAATAAACAATATCTAGGTATAAGGTGAAGGTGGATTTGAATAATCAATTACACGATTGTTTGCCCTGAGAAAGGTTCGAACCCGCAACCCTACGCTTCGAATGTAGGCGCACGACTAACTACTAGGCTACGGGCCGTTAAACTATAATTGTTGTTGGTGATATTATTATAGCAGGATCGACGATCGAGATGTTGGTTCATAACGATTCCTCTTTTATACTTATTTTTTTCTTTGGTGCTAACTCTATGTCTTCCAAATTTGATCGATAGAATAGAATAGAAAATTATACATTATTCCACACCGAAATACTGAAAAAACATACAATCCACAACAATAAAAGTTTTCAAAAATGAAGATTGCTTATTTACTATATTAAACTAAAATCAAAGTCATCATTCAATGGAATCCTGACATTTCATAATATGTTGCCAATTAAAAATCTGTCCCAACACATTGTAGTAAAATCAAATAGATACGTTAATTATTTTCAGATTTTCAATGAGAAAATATAGGGCATCTATATGTGTGATATAATAACATGGCTATTTAATTTTAAACTAAACAAATTAACTGAGTTACGTTTTGCACGACATTTAATTTATTTTAGTAATGGTATCATTTCAGATGTATGAAACCTCTTTGTCCATAGTAAAAAAAAAACGAAAATGCTACGTCATGTCATGTTATCTGTGTTGATTTGTGTTTTCTTTTTGGTAAGAAACGATGGATCCACAACCTGGTCCGTCACGTGAAATGGTCTCTTCTGACCCTACACGAGATATGGACTTTCTTTCACCCAGAAAGAAGCGTCCTAGGGGTGCCTTTTCGGTTCAAGAAAAATCTGTTATTTTGAACCTTTATAAATACAATATTGAAAATTGGCCAAAAGCAGTCGAGTGGAGTGCAACGGAATGCGCTAAAAAGACCTCGGAGATGACTGGCGTGGCTTTGTCAAGTGTACCTATATAATATCACAAAAGAATACAAATCTACGAAGGAGCTGCATAAGCCTAAAAAGACGGGTCCTAAGCTACCATTTTTTAACAAATATGACGAATTTACTTTCGCTGCCATTCGGCGGAAGGTACCTACACGAGTTTTTCTATAGAAATGAAAAGAAATGAAATGAAAAAAAACTATTCTCAGTTGTTTTGTTGTAGGTATTTATGTTTTTTACCTATTAAGAGATAATTATAGCTAAAGAAGTTAAAAATCTTGTCTAAGTAAACATAATATACTATGACTCGAATATTAACTTTATCGAAGTTTAATTTCACGGTATGTTTGCTTTGGTTAATGCTGCAATCATTAATATATTACCAAAACGTAGAAATAATAATACATCTTTATTCCCAATTTTTCAAATCTATTCAGTAAATAAGGCGAAAAATTTGAGATGTCAGAACGCGACAGAGTCCATAGTTTTTAATTATATAAATTTACGATTGTCGTAATAAAGGTTTGTGGCACCTGGAATGTCAAAATTTGACAGCTGTCAGAATTCCATTGAATGATGACTTTGATTTTATGTTACCGCTAGTACATTATTAATTTATTTTGTTAAGCAAGCACATTGCCTACATTTAATTGTAACATTATTTATAAATTAGTACTGGTTGTCTTTTGGAAAACAGTCTCCATTATTTACATTGTAAGTGTTTAAACATTTTTACTTCATGTCATTTGAATTGATTCAGTCACGAAAAGGTGTGGTTGCTTTCAAGTATGTGCTGATGCTTTTTAAGCGCCTGGTGTTTTTATAAACGCAACTTGATAAGAATACGTTGCTTTAAAAAAATAACAGGCGTTTAGATCTTAGATTTGAATTTAGAACATCTTCACTTCTCTTGCCAGCATCACAAGTTAGATTTTCTTTCAACCTGATAATATAACAATAAGCAAGTAGAAACAAGTAACGCCATCTACCGTCAAACCACTGAAGTTGAGCTGGTACTGAGTGTTCATCCCCAGCCGGCGGGAACAGCTGTTCGTCCAATCGATTTTACCACATACCCGCAACACATTTCACTGCATAACATCTGCAGCAATAGAAAACAAAGAATTTCCTATCAAAATCGTTTAACAACAGTGACTGAGCTACTAAAATTCGTAACCTTCAATCGCATTGGATTTGCTGAAAACGATAACTGTGAAAATAAATGGATCAAAAACAAAAGAAGGTTGAGGTTATGTTTTGATGCGTATAAGTTTTTAACACAGTGACAATAATTGCTTGTAAATCATGGATAGTTCGTGGAATACCGGTTTACATAGAAGGAATTTTATAAGCAATCACACAGACAATGTTGACGACACAATTAGACTTGTGTCACCCATCAACAGATTCCGATTATATCCTGGAAATATGGGCATTGACGCAGATTTTCCACAGAAGTAAGTTTCGTGTAAAACCAAAACAAAAAGTTACTGAATGTACATAGGTACTTACATCTAAAACTTTCACAGGCACTATCAAAGGGATAGCAATTTTTTTGTTGTTTTTAATATTTTTAGATCGCATTTAGGTACTCAAATTTCGCGCAGTGCTAAGTCTATATACCATAACCACATAATATATTAGTATTTACCTATAGCTGAAGTAGTAATAAGGAATCAACTTTTTAGCACGGCTGAAATTTCAATCGATTTCAGATACCAATATTCCCGCCATTTTTATACATATAATTTTATTTGGAATTTTACTTAACAATCGGCGGTCGTTCCCTGTGCCAGTTTTTTTTTTGCCAAAACGGGATTTTGATACTTTGATCGTAAAAACCAGGTTTCCTTCGTTGGAAGCGGGACGTTTTAAATTACGTTCAGGTGACAATATAAAGCAAAAATTGCTATAGAAAATGTATTTTACACCTATCGTTAGGCACGCTACACGCACGTTCGAATTATCCCCGAAAAGCGGGACTGAATATATTGTATGTGGGACATCACTACTTATTATAAAACAAAGTCGCTTTCTCTGTCCCTATGTCCCCATGTCCCTATGTCCCTTTGTATGCTTAAATCTTTAAAACTACGCAACGGATTTTGATGCGGTTTTTTAAATAGAAAGAGGGATTCAAGAGGAAGGTTTATATGTATAATACATGCATAATATACTTAAGGATAACCCACAATAACCATTTTCCCGTGCGGAGCCGGGGCGGGTCGCTAGTATAATTATAATTTAATAATCAGACCGTCCCCTAGTGGCCAGGCGCCTATTGTTTTCGTTCAGGTATGACATATTTGTTTTCTTTTACAGGCCGTACAAATTCCGAACGAAAGTCCTGATCTCCTTGCTGGTGTTCCTCGTGCTGGCTGCGGCGCTGGCCGGCTACCTCATCGGCAACGCGGACAGGAGGAGGACCGTGGAGCCCCCAGACCCAGTGGAGCCCCTCCGCCCTTCCCCCTCCATCCTGCACACGTTCCAAAGAGCCGCAGTGTGCACTGATGCTCCTCAGTGCTCCGAAATTGGCAGGTTAGATTCCAAATCATTATACTATGCGTGCCAAATAACAATAGGACTGGCGCCATCTTGAATTGACAGTCCGTCCTTTTCTTATGTGGCAAATAAGAAAAGGACGGACTGTCAATTCAAGATGGCGCCAGTCCTATTCTTATTTGGCACGCATAGTACACCGTAAAATTTAATTGGTTGTTTATCCGCAACATAGTGGTAGTACTCATGAAACTGAACAACTTTCCGGAACATAGGTTGAAAACTCAAAATTAAAATCAACTTATCTATCATTCAAAAGACAAAACCTAAGAGAGGCTAGTCTGAAAACCAGCGCTGGGCAATGATGCCTAGCATATGCTGAGACTAGTAACCATTGCCGTAACAAGAACTTATTTTATTGTACATACATTTCCTAACGAGCTCCGGAATTGTATACATTTACTAGGAATTGTATACAATTCCTGGATTTCATACATTTCCTGTAACATATACACAAACAATAACAAGAGAACTGTACCTACCTAGCTTAGTGGGTGGGTAGTGTTATGTATATTATTTTTACAAACACTTTAAGTTTTAAATAATTACAGGGAAACTTCAATAGAAGATGTGATGTTATGAAAAATTTACTTGCTTAAACTGAAGTATCAAAGAAAACTTTACGCAAGTATTACATAATTTGTTTACCTGTTTTCTGAAAAAATATTCAAAATTATCTTTCCTTAAAATTCTCTATTACCTACTTACATTTTAATTACATGGTTTACTAAAAGGCGTTGAAAATCTTCACTATCCACCTTTCGGCTTCTTGATTGTGTCAAATTATAGTTTCATAATATACCAATACAAATGAATACGACAACTGTAAGTGAGTTAATTATATTAAATAACAAATTGGCTTGCAAGATTTTATTACCTATATAAATACCTACATAGAAGTGAAGCAAATAAATGCGTAATAAATAACATTAAATTAACAATTTTAAAAACCCCCGCCACAATACCGTTACTTACTTGATCCTTTCAACAACAAGAAGGAGCTGATAATCTTCAAATGGCTGAAGATATTTTCTTGGATCATAGCTAAGAACATTCTCGATTGTGACACCTTGCAAACAAAAAAACTAGATCAAAATCGGCGCATCTATTTAGGAGCAATAATGCCACAGACAGACAGACGGACAGCCGGACAGACAGAGTTACTTTCACTAAAAATTTCGTTGAATTTCAATAGAATTAATTTCATAATAGAAAGAAATGTTACCAGAAACACGAAAATATGCATTATATGGTGCTTTGGATCAGGTTTTTTGTATTTCTGGTCAGGCTATGGATATTTTATGATAATATTCAGCATATCTGTTTTGTAATCTACAGAATATTTGTTTGAGGCTTTCGCGCTTACTACACATTATTACAATTGTTTACGGGTCTTAGCGCGATAATTTTTAATAGGTAGGTATGTAATACCTTTTTCGCGCTAAGACCCGTAAACAATTGTAATAATGTACAGAATATTTCTTTTTTAAATTACCTGCCTCATTCCAACAGACCTTGTCCTGTCAATTTCAGAATTTGCATTTTTCCACTATATTGTTCACATATAAATGATTTTTTGAAATTAAACTTGACCTTACACCTGAATAAAGTACCCACTTATTTACCCACGGGTTGTGTAACAAAACAATGTATTAGTTGTCCGGTAAAATCAATTCGATTCGAACTTCCTAATCAAATTATACTAGGTACCTACATCATTCTTCATGCTCTTTTGCATTTTCTTACTTGCCGATAAGCTAAAAATTAATTAAAAAACAGAAGTACTTTATGTACATAATCCTTATCTTTTAAATCGACTTTATTTAAAATATTATTGTATGTTAAATATAGTATTTTAAATCTCAAATCTAATTAATTACTAATAAAAACGTACGAAATATTTTTTATGTAACACATTACCTCTAAATAGCTGCGATTTCAGAAAACTTGCAGAAGAAAAGTTGTTTAGTTTCATGAGCTAAGTTATCACCCGAGAGGTTTTGCGTTACATTGTATAATGATGAAAAACTGAATCAATTGTTGGAATATATTACGGTCAAATTCAGTTCACGTGTTTTATTTTATGATAATTACGCCGCACTTTTAAATTATTAAACTCATTCATTACATTTATTAAACAAAATCATACTCGTACCATATTTATGATTCATCCATCATTATTAAGAAAAACTGAAAAATTCAGTGACTCATTCACTTCAATACAGGTAAGTTCAGTAATTTGTTATCTTTTGTGTATGAAACAATAGCAAAGAATGCTGTATGCATGCGGCACCGTGTCTGGTTTTCATTGGCTTTGTATGTTACATAAAAATCCGCTGAAAGATTTCAGTACGAATTCGCACTTTGTGTTAACGTTATCTGTCGAATGATACATGAGATAAACTCAATTAAACTCATCAAATTACATAAACGTTGAAAGATATTTATAAATAATATTTAAAAGTTGCATCATAGTTGATATTTTTATCGTAAAGTTTGAAATAAAGGTCGGTATAAGGACAGCCGGTTTATCATCCAGCCAATGCAGCAGACCGATAAACTGTCAAGCGCTGCAGCAGCTGAATGCGACACGTAGATGTAAACACAAGCATTGTTTTGCTCTCACACTTTGAAACGGTACCGTCTTGGTGGAATAATGTTGCCAACTCTGAAAAAAAATGTTTTTCATGCTTAAACAACGTTTATCCAAACGTAAATGACTACAATCATTTTTTTTATTATTACTAACCGACGACGTAGCGGGTTGCAATTGTATGTTCGAGTGTGTTTAGTTTTGTTTTTTGAAAGTCATATACGTTTATTTTATTTTCTAACGCTAAAGGAAAGCATTGTCGTCCTTAAAAATATCAAAAATTTGATCACCCTCACTTGGGTCACTCAGCGAAGTTTCACAAGACCGAAATACAAAAAAAAAATACTAATTTAAAAAATCCGTACCAATATGCCAAGATTAAAAAATAATTTGAAAACGTAGCCGAACGCGTTGATGTCTTTTGTATGGTATTAGTGAAAGTAATATCTATTTAAAAAATAAATTAAAGCAACTATTCCTGAATATTATAATAAATTTATAAAAGGAGTGCAAACCACCTAATAGGACAAAAATAAATCCTTCTAAGTGCAGCCATTAGCACACTTGCTTAACACTTTGAACTTTGCACTGCTTTTATATCGGAGAGAATCGCGGTGCGCGAGTTCGACTTACCTTACAAACCGTACCATTTTCCGAGAAAATTTCGATTTTCATTTTCCGCGTCGGCATCCCAAGCCGGCACACGCACACAGCGACGCTTCTATAAATAAACAAACCTCCTTCATAACCGGGTCGCGGCGCGCTCTCCACCAATCACGTTTCGAGAACTTTATCGACGCGCATGCGGTCACTGACGTGTCGCTCGGTATAAAAGCCCCGCGTCGACCGGCTTCGCAAACAGAACATTCACAAACTCAAACGTTGTCACGTCTACGTGCTCACTCCCAAGTTTCTTTAAGAAATTTTCAAATATGTCCGAAGCCTTCTTTGACGAATACGACCACTACAACTTCGACCACGGCAAGCACATCTTCTCTGGACACAGCGGCAAGCAGCGCACGAAGCGGGAAGTGAACGAACACACAAACCACTTCGACCCGTCCGGACATTCCAGAAAGATCGTCACCAAGTTGCAGAACGCTGAGAACAATAAGAAGACAGCGGCGGCTCCTAGTAAACATTAGAGGGATTACTGAAGCGGACCATGGCTAGCCCAAGGACTATTGATATGCCGAGCGAGAGGAAGTTGTGGCGGATCCCCGAGGAGAGTTCGGGGGGCCGCTCGTCGCAGAGATCACTGGAACATCCAAGACGGTTTCTCCTGAGCCCGAGCTTCTACCTGGCGCACCACTGCATAGGGTTCCGCAGCCGACCCCGGCCGAGGCCCCGCCTGAGGTAGCGCCGACGTCACTGCACTAATTGGACTTAACACCGTTCCACATCTGATCTCAATCTCAACTGGGCTTGTTCTAGAGCCCTCAATTCTGCTGTGTTATTAAATCCTAGTTAGTTAATTACGTTTATTTGTATCTTTAATGAGGTGCACCGACTGTAATTCTAATTTAAGGTAAAAAATAAAGTATTAAATTTATTTGAGTGGTTTTGTTGCTTCTCTTAAATGTCTAGAGGAAGAGTCGAGGTCGATAACAATGTTGGCTGGTAGTGGGTTTGTTTTTACGCGGCTCGCATACGCGGCTGCGTGTTTACTGTTTATACACAAAAACAACCTTGGAGCGAGCAGCCGATGAAGCGAGGCGAGGCACCTACTCGACCGGCATAACGTCTGGCCTTGTCCATATTATCACGAGTTCTACCTACACGTTTTATTTTACTGCGTAGAAGCAGAACCACTGTCAGTTGACATTTCATTAATTTACCAAACATAACTGAACTTACTTGCTTCTGAATCGTTACTTACTTATATAATCAATTATTTACTTGTTTATTCAACCACATACACTCATTTACTTTTTATATAACTAGATAGTTATATCTACTAGGAACTATAATAGTCTATCATATAAGTAATCATAACATTCAATAATAGTCCTCTTTATGACCTGGCAGACGAGTTGGGGATTGCAGTTGATATTGTTACTTGTAAACATTACTGCCAATGTCAACATGGGTTTATCTTACTCATAGAATTGCAATATAATTTATAAAAGCATAAAACACAAGTTTTTGCCAAATAATTAAGTAACTTTTTATTGAATACACATAAAGAATGAACAACGACAATTTTGTGAAACTGCAAATGAATGGAAATCTAAGTCATACAAAACCCTATACCTACTTCTGTAAAGATTTTCAACAAAAATAAATAAATAATTTCTTGAGACTGAAAATTTTCTGTCACATTCATATACGCTTAGTGCGTATGTTGTACAGTTCAGCCGAGTGGGTACTACAGTGAATCAATTATCTTAAAAAAGATATAATAATGCTCTTAATGTTAGGTTGAGGGAAGTTTGAAAACTCATTCACAGTTAGTTTTTCAGCATTTTGTAATATATTTATTATTATTGTTTCAATCAGTACGTTACATTCCATAGTTATATAATAGTGAAATCCTAATTTAATCTTTGAATGCAGAAACACGTGCCTGATCGATAACGGTACAATGCGCGCAGCCAAAGATGAGACCTGTCAGATGCGAGGGGACTTTGCGCTGGTAGATACAGTCGCGCGTGCTCAAAATAGTTAAACTAAAATATGAGATCGGATTAATAAGATATTTATTGAATTTCAAAATCGCTTTTATCGCTGTATCTACTGCACAGATATAACCGTGGTCCGTCACGTGATCAACCACGTGATCCGTCAAGTCTCATCTTTGGTTGCGCGCATTGTACATCAAGCCTGTATAATACAGGTTTTAGTACCAAACCAAATCCACTACTTGCATTACTAGTACTACTGGTGGTACTACTTCCTTCTAATTTTATAGTTAAACTGCTCATATCAATCAAGCATCCAAATATATATTGTTTTGTTTTTACACGCTTTATATTAGCTTCACTTGTAAGTAACTATGTATGTAAGAAAATCTTGGAATCCTAATTTGACCCACTTCCCGGTCTTCGATTAGGATGAAATTTTGCACACGCTCTGAGTTCTGATGACAATACATGACTAGATAAGAAACGTCATTACAAATCCAATATGGCGGCCTCCCCATTAATGTATCAAAACAAATCTTGGAATCTTAATTTGACCCACTTCCCGGTCTTCGATTAGGATGAAATTTTGCACACGCTCTGATTTTTGATGACAATACATGACTAGCTAAGAAACATCATTACAAATTCAATATGGCGGCCTCCCCATTAATGTATCCAAAAAAATCTTGGAATCTTAATTTGACCCACTTCCCGGTCTTCGATTAGGATGAAATTTTGCACACGCTCTGAGTTTTGATGACAATACATGACTAGCTAAGAAACTTCATTACAAATCCAATATGGGCGGCCTCCCCATTATATATTGTATGTAAAAAATCTTGGAATCTTAATTTGAACCACTTCCCGGTCTTCGATTAGGATGAAATTTTGCACACGCTCTGAGTTCTGATGACAATACATGACTAGATAAAAAACGTCATTACAAATCCAATATGGCGGCCTCCCCAAGACGGCGGACTGGCTGTTTGAAATCAACCCCCATGATATGGGTATCAAATGAAAGGGTTTGCTGTCAGGAATACGAAAAATATAGTCACGTGACTTAAATCCAATATGGCGGACGTCCAAGTTGACGGACTGGCTATTTGAAATGCACCCCCATGATATGGATATCAAATGAAAGGATTGGCTGTCAGGAATACTTCTGTCGGCACTCCCGGAGTGCAACTCGTCTTTATATATGAAATTCTGTTACAAAAAAAATTCTACCTTACTCTATGTAGGTATGTACTTTTCCGTTTACGACCGCTTGTAATAAATAAGACGTGCTAACCTTATCACATCGCACAATTTTTATGATTTTTAATTTATTGAAAAAGGCCGTTGTAGAAAGATAAATGTGCGCTTGTCTCGAAAAAAAAATGCAATTGAGCTCTGAATGCTGAAAACATTAGGATTGAAGGTTGGCTAAGTACGATGCATTAAATCTTCTGTAATAGCAAAACAATTCCCTGCAAAGTTTAGCTATGGCACTGTTGAAAGACGCATGTTACCTGTGATTCTGAGTTGGGCGTCGATAGTGCACAAAATGCAAGGTTGTACGGTGGATTGTGCTGTAGTATATTTGGGATCCCGTACTTTTGCATCCGGGCAAGCTTACGTTGCTCTATGTCGCGTCAAGTCCATTAAATGGCCTTCAAATAGAGGAACTGGACTGTTCAAAGCTCACGGGGAAAACTCCTTGCAACACTGACGCATTGGCGGAAATGGAAAGAATGCGTGCTAACGCCGTATTTAATTTGGATGCCTAAAACTGTAAAATTTTATTAAGATTGTTAATAATAAATATCTTTAAATACCTATTCATATTTTAAATAAGTAAGTAGTAAATTAAGTTTAAAAAATAAGAAGATTAAAAAGTATAAAATAAAAATACTTAATAGTTTAAAAAACTAAAAACACGCTTTTAGCACGCACTCAAAATTACAAAATAATTCGGACATTTAGTATGATGACTCAAGAGTTTTCCCTTTGCCAAATCTTCATCTTAGATCGCAGGTAAACATAAACAGTTTCAGTTCGTGATGAACGATAAAACCTATGCTAAATGGTTATAAGTATGTAATCGATCATCTTTATTAAATATTTACTATGATTTATAATGAAAGAAAGCGTGGAGCGTTTATGTAATCTTTACTCTTTTTGGACAAAACGCTCCACGCTTTCTTTCATAATAAAACATAGTAAATATTTAATAAAGATGATCGATTACCTACTTATAACCATTTCGCATAGGTTTTATCGTTCATCACGAACTGAAACTGTTTATGTTTACCTGCGATCTAATGAAGATTTGGCAAAGGGAAAACTCTTCTTGAGTCATCATACTAAATGTCCGAATTATTTTGTAATTTTTAGTGCGTGCTAAAAGCGTGTTTTTAGTTTTTTAAACTATTATTTTTATTTTTTTGTAGATTTGTTATAATTTGAACTGAATTTTAATTACATAAACAAAATATGTGAGAACATCTCACACACGGTCATCTGACCCTAAACTAGGCAGACCAAGCCTGTACTGTGGTACAGACTATGGGACGTTACACAACACAATACAGTCAGACATATCTATCTATACTTAATGAATCTATCTTTTCATTGTAACATAAAATCTAGAATACTGATCATTTAAAACTGGCTGTTCTTTTACCTTCACCTACATTATAATTACCTCCCGTGGGAATGAAGTATTTTCCCGCTGCTAAAAATTCACGCAAACTTATTTTTGTTCCCCGTCAGTTACGTAACCCTCGTATCGTGTCGGGAATATTGTTCCAGAAAGTTCCTTGACCAATCCCATTGATTCTTCGAGTGGGATAGGCAGCCCCACACCCCAGTCACTTGTTGCACATGCGTTTGTGTGAGTGAGATTCATTCAGGAGATGAGAAAGACGGAAAGATATGTTTCTTTTTTTTAAATCTTATACTTGCTGTCGCAAAACCGATGTCTTAAGCATCACCGGACTTCAGAATCGTTTATTTTTAACTTTTAGAAGTTATGCATCACTTCAGAATTTTACCAAATAGTAGACCCTAATTAAAGTTTTAGTGGTGAGTTCAGCAAAGCAATTAAACTAGCAAAAGAAACTCCACAGTCGTCGCATCTTTTAATTATTTTACTTACTTATTTGACTTGGGATAGGAAAGACATGTAGAGCATTAGGGTAGGGTGACAACACTTTTACTTACGATATAAAACAGACAAGGTATATTTTTTTCATAGAATTATTTTTCTCAGTTGTTCTTTTACTCTTTGCCAGGTACTTTTAGCCTTAGCTGCTGGAACGTGGCTGGCATCGACCTCAAAATAAAAGGCGCCTAATTTATTTTATACGCACGTTGTAGTTCACCATTAAAACGAACCTGAAAACTAATAATAAAATAACGGTCTACGGCTCACAACTTCTTCATTCCGCTTTGACGCTTTACGTCTGAACGGATATTGATGAAATTGGCTCGATATATTTTTGAACATCAATTTCATATTTTCAACAAATGAAATGCAATAAACTTATAAAAAATAAAAAGCAGTAAAATAACTATATAGATGCCGCAGGCAAACAGCTGATAATTGGATACTTTATAGACAACAAAGAATACAAGTGCATAATAAGTATTATCATAACATTCCAACAGTGATTTTTTTTAAAGCTATGCCAATTGATTTGTTTCATCATCGATTTACACGCCATTTCAACACAAAACACAACAAAGCGAGTTTTGCTATATACTCTTGCTAAGCTAAACACCGGCTTACCAATATACGTTTTATACATACACACACATACAAAAATAATAGTTGCAATCAATTTCCGTTTTGCATACGATAGCAGTTATAGCATTTTTCTTCCACATACAAAACCGCTACAAACTGCACGTTCCTAATATTATATTTATACTTGTATCTTCATTTAGCTTGTACGACAGACTTACGATTTTGAATAAGGGTTTAATCCAATTTTAAGACTGGACTACACTGCTTGTTATCAATCTAATACTAATATGATATGCTACTGGTATTATTATTTATTTATTTTATTTTATTTATTTTGCTCCCAACAGTAAATAAAATTATACTTACATAGAAGTTATTATAATCAAATCAACCGGCTTTTAGTTCCTACGAAAAAGAGGGGTGTTATAAGTTTGACGTGTGTGTCTGTCTGTCTGTCTGTGGCATCGTAGCTCCTAACGGGTGCGCCGATATTGATCTAGTTTTTTTCTGTTTGCAAGGTGCCACAATCGAGAATGTTCTTAGCTATGACCCAAGAAAATAATATCTTCAGCCATTTGAAGATTATCAGCTCTTTTCTAGTTGTTGAAAGGATCAAGTAACGGTTTTAGGTCGGGGGTTACTTTTTTTTTAATTTAGTGTTTAAATTCGTATACATAGCCTGAACATAATTTTCCTTCAGATATTAAAAAAGCGATCCAAGGTCGTCACTCGCCAGCATAATATTTCACCGAAACGCACGGTGGGCAAAGTGACATAACTTTTCAGGAGATATTTTCGCCGCTGCATTTCGTAACTCGTCCGTTGGCAATGAGCGGTATAACGGTATATTTCTGAGATTTGGAGCTGTTTTTTTTCTCCACCTTCAACTGACAGTTCTTTGCTCAGCTAGACAGGTGGCCAGGTCAACGCACCCACGTTGCTGGGTGTAATTATAAATAATGTACGTACGTACGATCTCCCACTGAGATTTTTATGCACGTGAGAGAATTTATTGGCAAATGAGTATGCTTGTAACCAACTACTGCACTTTTATTAGTACTTTATATATTATACAATACAATACAATATACTTTATTGTTAAAAGACACAGCATACAGAAAACAATACAGAACAAAACAGAAGAGTTAAAAGGCGGTCTTATTGCTAAGGTAGCAATCAGGCAACCTTTACTGTAGCTTTCCGCCCGTGTCTCCGATCTCGTTTTTCTTTTCGTGTGGGAAAGGAATATTTTCCAGCAGTAAAAATTATTCGTCCTGCCCCCATGATGCCATCTATTTTTTTTATTCGTGATTCTTTTGCCGTTTAGACGTAAATCCGTATCAGAAAATTTATAAGGTTACTATAGTGTATTAGTAGGTATATTTGATCTACAGAAATATTATTTAGAGAAAAACGTTTATTTAAACAGAGTAATTATTATTTCTACGCATATTCTCAATGTGTTTAGGAATTGTAAGCAAAATTAATATACACAGTTTTTTTAAAGAAATATTCCGCAGTTCGCGCGAGAAGAAAATATTTCAGTCTAATTTTAACACGTCGAAAACAAGATATGGGACATTTCCTTGACCAATTTCACAATACATTTTCAACGAAATTATATCGGGACTATGTAAGTATATTACATACTTAACACAGTTTTTATAATCGTGGTTGTAAAATTTTATAATTGGCAGCCTCGCTATACAGAACGCTTCCTCTTCACAAGTCAATGTTTTTAAGTTAAAAATAGACAAATGTTGTTACGTATATGTTTGGCAGAATTATATTGTAGACAGAACAATATTTAGTAGCTGTAGCTACCTGTAGAACTTCTATTTACTGCTTAGAGATCCCCACACTAGCGTCTTCCGAGCGTTGATATCGCGCCAGCGCTGGCCGTCGCGCATACAATCATAGTCATAGAGCCCTTTCACACGAGCGATTTTATTCGGCGATTTCTCGGCGGAGCGAGATCGCAGCGAGCACGCGACGGCTCGCGGCGTGTACACGACCATATCGCCGCGAGTTATTAACCGCCGCGATAACGCCGCGTGCTCGCTGCTGCGAGTACGTGGCGAACTCGCAGTTGGTATTTGGTACCGCGGCGAGACGCGGCGTTATCGCGGCGGTTAATAAAGCGATCTCGCTCCGCCGAGAAATCGCCGAATAAAATCGCTCGTGTGAAAGGGCTCATAGGCAGCTAAGCGAGTGAAACAAAAGAATTATTATTATTATTAATGTTGTGGTTGTTGGCACGACGACGCTCGAAAGTCGTTAGTGTGGGGGGTCTCCTATTGTCTAGAAAACACACTTGCTTTTCAATGTCTAGAAAACACACTGACTATAGCTTTGCTTGGCAGATCTACATACATCGCTTTTATCTTAATTAAAAAAGAAAATGATGAATAATAATAAATTTTCTATGAATACAATTTTATATAACCCTTTATAAGTTCTACCAGAATCCTTTGGCATTTTGAATAGAAAAAATAAACATAAAGAACGTTTTTATGAAAAATATAAGTATTTTATAAAATGCGGCGGCCATATAAATGTACCATAAAACGATCTTGAAAATAGTCTCTCCTTAAAAATTATATTACTCTACCCAGTCCTTTACGATAGCAAAAAATGTGCCGTATAAATATTTATTGCGTTTTATTTCAACACTAATTTAAATTTCTTTTTTTTACTGAATCGTCAAAAGTCTGACCTAAGGCGAAGTATAATGCCTATGTTTTTTTTTTCACTAATATCAGTTTAAGTATAATTAGCGTAACCTATCAATATTGATGATGATGATGATGATGATGATGATGATGAATTAATTAAGTTAATAGACGTTAGTATAAAATTTTAAAACATACGTTTATATTTTACACATTATATGATCTAAATTTTGAAGCGTTTTATTATTTATTTTAATAAAATAATAATTATTATTAATAAAAATAATAACATTTATTTGGATTTTGTAAATATCGGCTAAGAATACAAATAAGTACATAATAGGTGTCTCTACATACTTACTCAAAGCACGAACAGAAAAATAAAAAAACCTCGCCATATTGAGGATTTTTAATAGAACTAAAGAACACAAAATGGCACCCCCAGAGCAGGATTCTTATTTTTTTGGTCTGGTTTTATAATATCTACAATATTCTCTCATGTCATGAGCTTCGTTTCAATTGACAATAAATAAATACATTACCACTTTCCTTGGCCGCAGATCTATGCTACTACAAAATGGCTCGGCGGTGGACGCGGCAATCGCAGCGATGTTCTGCAACGGGTTCCTGAACCAGCAGAGTATGGGCATTGGGGGAGGGTTTTTCATGACGATCTACATCAAGGATGAGGAGAAGGCGTACGCTGTGAACGCGAGGGAGACGGCCCCCGGAGCTGCCACTGAGAACATGTTCAAAGGGAACCCAGCTTTGACTAGTAAAGGTACGGAGAACTTAATACATTCGGTGCAATACGGTCGAGCCAAGCCCGGTGAAGCTTGATAAGTCGAACTTTTACTACACAAGCGTAGGTCAATCCAGAAAAAAAGAAAAACGGTCAATTGCGCGGTAAGCTGAGCACGTGCATTGTGATTCACTTCCGTAGATATTAAATGGATGCATATGGTTCCCTAACATAAACTAGACAGGTCACAAAAAAATACGTCACTTTTAGATTAAAAATAAAGCAAGAAACTTTAGCATATAATTTCTGTTTCTGTTTATTTGCGAGTATTTATACAGGGTGTCAAAGACAGCTTAGCAAAATTAAATATTTTAAGGACTTGCTTTGCTTCGTCAACGGTCAACGGTTTTGACTTCTTGGACGGCTTTCAAATTTCCCAAGAATTTAGGAGAGATTTATGGTATTTACGCTAGAATAGAATAGACTAGGAAACTTTCCCAAGAATTTCTTCTTAACGATATACAAAAAAGATCCTAGTCAAAACTAATTTTAATTGGATAGTTTGTTTAGAGAAATCAAATTGGTTTTTCAATTCCGAGAACAGTTTCTTTGTGAAAACTGACCAGATTCACAAACTGATGTCTTTTCAGTTTTTGCCAACGCCCACGACTCTTTTTTCACGCAAATATAAATTCCTTCCATTTAATTCTTTGACTTCTCTGTATAAATACACCGTGTAATTTAACAGGTTGTTATCCACAACATTGTGGTACTTATGTAACTGAACAAGTTTCCCAAGGAACAAAGGTTGAGATCTCAAAATGAAAATTCCACTTGTCATACGAAGTGGCCGGTCACGTAACTGAAGTTTATTATGAAAAGTTTAATTTAAATTTTAAGATTTCAATCTATCGTAGGGAAATTTGTTCAGTTTCTTGGATACTTGAATTATGTTGCGGATAAACAATTAGGTAAACACGGTGTATATAAGCCAAGGAACCCCATCGCACCGCCTAGGATATAAGGTAATTGGCAGGGAAAATATAATAACATTATGTATACAAATGTTTATAAATCATTACATAATACCGTTTTCAATGTCATTCGCATTGTTTATTAATCATTCATAATAATACGTGCTTCTCACTTTTTTTTTGTTGTAAACAAAGGCGTACGTGACATCCAACCGTTGTTGTGGTATTTCTGATAACGATAAAATTAAGACCGTATCTCCAATGCACTATATTTAGGTTTGTGATATAAGGGTACTTAATAGATATGAAAATAATAGATGATTTAGGTTCTGGATAGACATTACCTAAATCAGAAAAAAGATGCGGTGCGAAAAAGTTAAGCATAACAAGTAAATAAATGATGAATGAATGAAAATTCTTTATTGCACTTATAATATACACAGGCGAACTTAATGCTACAAAGCATTTAAATTAAGATTTTATAGAAAATTTGTAGTGGTAAAAGGTAAGTTAAAAAAACCGCTTGCCGTGTTTTTGGATGTACCTTCTACAGAGAGCAAATTATAATGGTATTGCAATATATTGCATGAGACAAATACCTAGTAAATTTTTCTAGAACCTTCTTTATTCTAGGAGATTATAAATTTTATATTTACTTGAAACACTTAATAAGTAAACCACGCCTTTCCTATCGCCTCTTTCATAGCGAAACTTAAAGTAGAATTGAAATTCTGTAGATGGCTACATATTGCTACGCTCGCTACGCCACGGCTACGACGGGTCGTAGACGGACATAGACAACAGCTGCAGTAAACATTATTCAGAGTATTTCAGAAAACCCGTGACGGTCAGACGACGGAGACTTAAGATAACACGTATTTTCGAGAAACGTGTTTCATACGAATTATTACAACATTAATCATTTTTATTGACACATTTAGCGCTTTTGTTTCAGATGTTTGTACAGTTTACAATAACGCCAGCATTGTTCATTTCGACAATTGTACAAATAATCGACTTTTCCATTTAATAACAAATATGTTTTGTTCGTGTATCATAGAAGTTATGGAAAATTTGTGGTCAACAAGCTCGATGTATGAAATGTGATACAATGAGGCATGGAATATTTTTTTTAAGTGTAGATACTGGAAATTTTAGAATGCAAGTTAAGGCATACGTATTTAACTTGAATAAATTTAATGTCAATAAAGTATGAAGACAATGTTACCTAGCATAAATAAGAAATATAAGGGTCCATGTCCATCAGTGAACTGACACGCGTTGATGCTGCTAATCCACCATATTTTTTTATGCAATCACTTCTCATGATGTAATAACACTAAATTAAAAAATTAATAACCCCCGACACAAAACCGATCCTTTCAACAACTAGAAAAGAGCTGATAATCTTCAAATGGCTGAAGATATTTTCTTGAATCATAGCTAAGAACACTCTCGATTGTGACACCTTGCAAACAAAAAAAACTAGATCAAAATCGGCGCATCCGTTTAGGAGCTACGATGCCACAGACGACGACACACACGTCAAACTTCTAACACCCCTCTTTTTCGTCGGGGGTTAAAAATAGTCCGCATTATTCAGCGGTACTCATTCATAAACAAAATAGGTACCACAGTATTATATTCATTCACAATTTAAAACCTATCTTTAATCCTAACCCAACACAATAATGTTTTTAAATTAATATCCGTATCACGTTGCTATAGGTAATTATTAAGGTTCGTCACGCCGCGTCAAACGTGACGAAACATAAACAGCCTTGCATTAATTACAAACTTGATGATGGGGCAGGCTGGTCACTGGCTTGGCATAGCTTAGATATACAATATTACAAATAACTAAAATTCATTTAAAAAACCCGCCTGTTTTTTTTTCTTTCTTTTCTTATTTCAAATTACGTTCAAACATATTTTGTGTTATACTAGTTTTTTTTTTGTAAACTTCACATAGAGCCCCCATCCCCACCCCACTCGATAAGATTTGAATTAATCTGAATGAAAAAAACTGACGGTTAACTATTTGGCGCCTAAAATCCTTTTTATTTTCTTGTTTTGGTGCTAGTGTACTTTGCGCCAGTATCGGAAACTGAACGCGTAATAAAACAGAAAATATCCTTTGACTAAAATCTGCCACTTTGATGTTTAATATTTTTTATATATCCAATGTCACTCGCACTGGTAGGTAAGACGCATCTAATAATATAGTCAAACAAAATACATCCAGCCGGTTATACTACACAATGTGCCAAAGAAGTACACATAACGCACGCACGAAAAGTTCATAGTAAAATGTATTATTTTCGCACCGCGCCTCAACCCGCTCACTTGCTCAATTTTTTTGCAGATATCTACACATGGAAAAGTTGAGTTGGACCTCAACTACCTACCTACTACCTAAACCTACACCTACACCTACCTATCCTAAACTAAGCTGGAAACTACTTGGCACAAAGTATTTTAAATTAAATAGCAAACCAAATACTGTATTTATTTAAGCCAGAAAACCAGTTCAAATCGGTAGGTATTAACCAAAATGGAAAGTTCACACATGCCGATTCATACTGTACGAACCAGATTATATTTATTAGTCTCAAATTCTTCATAAGACAGTATTATGAAACTTGCAGTAATCCATGCGAATTTCTCGCAAGCTTTCTCTTGGCTCGCCGAACGAGTCGCTTGCGCAGCCTAACGTCTTTCACTCAGTATTGTTGTTCGATGATCGGTTGTATTTTAGCCTATCTATATGTATGTATTGATAGATATCCATACGTACAGCTTTATAGTATATATGTTGTTAATGTCTTAAAATCTGTTTACTTTTGCAAAGTACACAACACAATATACATCAATTCTGTAATTTGGAAATATTGTGACAGTGAGCAGTGTAGAATAAAGTAATAAATTATCAAAAAAATATTTGAAGTTGAAAATATAACAAAAAAATTTTTAACAATAGGACCGCCTAAAATGTACCTACGGCGCCACTTGTAGGTGTATTCTACTTTTTATGCTTTTTTCATAATTAGTGAATGATGTTCTTGACATTTTGGATCTCATTCTGCGGTCGGTCTACGGTAGTTCAGGCAGGAAGCATCTAGGAAATATTTTTATTACTAAACCTGTTATTCCATCATGAAAATTTTATTTAAATAAACCTAACCCGCAAGCCAAAGAAAATACATACCTACCGAAACTACTAAGCCTATTTCTTTTTTAAATAATCTATCGACGAATCGTTTGTCCTCCAATGACTTTAAAACAGGCGATGCCACAACTAGGAAGTATTGGAATACAATACGTGAATTGGAATAAATTGTTAGCAATTTGACTTCCTCACTCGTTTTAAAGTCGAATAAGCGGTCACTTATGAGCTCACAATCATAACATACCTACTGAATAAACAAATTATCAATGTATATCTACGTTTACTCGTATCTTTTCCGAAGTTTTTATTATAACGATTTATTTATTTATATCTAATATTTTCGCTTTTTGCTTGCGTGTTTCGAGGTAAACCTAAATATCAATAACAACGACGTAGGGTGCTTGCACCAATGGTCGAACTATTTAAGCGGATTTCAAACTTAAAAAATAAATAAAGATATCGTACTTGTTTACTATTGACGTTAAGTTTTGCCTCGTGACAACTAATTATCTGTTGGAACTGTCCTTGCGAATATTAATGTTAATGAAATGACTTTCACATGGGTACGGAATTTGATATGAAACATGAAAAACTAAAACTAAATGGGCATACATGACCACCATTTTTTCAACCAATATGAAGCGACTTTCGGATGTCAATTGACGAACGTTACTTTGCCATGATAAAAATAAAACAAAAAATTGCACAGAATAATAAAATAACCTCATGAATAATAATATATTTTTTGCGTGTTGGTCAGCTTTAGGTGCCTAGTTGCAGGAAGCCTAGTCATGCCATAAAAAAAATTCATTCGAGATTTTTCAGACACATGTTCCAAGTGTCTCTAATTATTTAAGTTTTACATAACGTCTGGGCGAAAAGGTATAAAATTTGCTTTAGATAATAAATATCTAATTTGGCTTTGGATGAAACATATATATTTTGTATCCAGGAAATACTGAAGACGTGCGGGCGACGACGCTGCGCCGCCGCCGCCGGCAATAGTTAATACTCGTATTATATGATTTTATAATGCGTTCTTATCATTTTACCTATAAACATAGAAGGACTACCTAGTTATTTATATATCATTTGAGGTCACTACATATCTGTCTACATTGTACACTGATAAGCTTAATAATTATGCCTACATGCTATTTATTTTAAACGTGATGTTGAGTTGATAAGTCTGTTTTTATAAGTTGCTAAATTTGTATTAAAGAAAAAAAAATGTAATTCTGAAGTCTACATACATTCCAAAAACATTGAAAACAGATAACACAAGCAAAACATTAGCCAACTAAAGACTTTCATTTTATAAATAATACTTATAATCACTATCACTACGTCATAGTATAAAATAAATCGCTTTCTCCGTCCCTATGTCCCTATGTCCCTTTGTACGCTTAAATCTTTAAAACTACGCAACGGATTTTGATGCGGTTTTTTTTAATAGATAGATTGATTCAAGAGGAAGGTTTATATGTATAATACATGCATAATATACTGAAGGATAACCCACAATAACCATTTTCCCGTGCGGAGCCGGGGCGGGTCGCTAGTAATAAATAAATAAATAGATTTTGTTTTACGAATACCTTATTTTATGTACCAAACTAGCGACCCGCCCCGGCTCCGCACGGGAAAATGGTTATTGTGGGTTATTCTTGAGTATATTATGCATGTATTTATACATATAAACCTTCCTCTTGAATCCCTCTATCTATTAAAAAAAACCGCATCAAAATCCGTTGCGTAGTTTTAAAGATTTAAGCGTACAAAGGGACATAGGGAGGGACATAGGGACAGAGAAAGCGACTTTGTTTTATACTATGTAGTGATACCATTAGTATGCAGTACCTATATTACATTTACATTATTGCAAGCCTCAACCCGCTTAATCTTGTCTGTACGTTATTTTCCACCTGAAGATTCTTGGCCACCTTAGCAATAAAACCGCCTTTTGACTCTTGTACACACGTGTTTTGTTTTCCTGTGTAGGTGCCATGAAGGAAAAAAAAATCCGGGCGCGTAAAATTGTTTTTCCTTCATGGTAGGTGCTGTTTATTAAATGTCGATAAAGTATATTGTATTAATATTAATTGTATTGTATTTTGTCCAACGGACGTATCTAATTTGATCACCACTTGATCACTCTCTTATTTGAAAATACTACTTTCTCTGCAAATGTTTAACAAAGCCCGACCAAACAAATAAAAAACCTCGCCCTTTTGCGGAATTTTAAATGAACTCAGTAATTTTACTGTGGAAATTGTTGCCATAGGTAAACATAAAAATATACAAGTACAGTGGCGCCGAGCAGCTTTTTCAGAGCAGAGCAGGTTTTTTATTTTTCTGGTTAGGCTTTACACTATATATTTTGCCGTCATCTGTCAATGGCCCCCTGATTGAATACCCCGATGAAATATATCCAAGTTTGTAAGAACAATAATATTAGGTGTAGTCGATGTCCCAACGAGAAGCTTCGAGCCTACCCATAATATTTAATATTAGTTGTAATAAAAGTAATATTTTGTTTCGTAGGGCCTCTAGCTGTTGGGGTCCCAGGCGAGGTGAGGGGCCTTTGGGCCATATACAAGCGCTGGGGAAAGCTGCCCTGGGCCACTTTACTGGCCCCAACCCTGCAGATGTGCGAGGAAGGATTCAATATTTCCAAAGTATTGTACGACAGTTTCGGTTTAGCACCTGGGATAAGGAATGATCCCCATTTAAGGTATGTTATCAAGTCAAATGACAACCATGTTATCATGTCAATTAAATGAATGTTATGAGTCTACAACCTGCTCTGAGTTTTGATTGTCCAACCCTTGCTAGATTAATCTGGTGTTGGTTGCTTTTACACGCAACCTCTTACAAACTCTATTAAAGGCTTTCTTTCACCAGCTTTAAAATCCGGCCGGTACAAACATTTAAAATCAGGTGGATGGATCCTATGATCATGTCAATACGTATTATTCTATGAAAAAGTTGATGGTCAAAATACGGAATATAGTAAAAAATAAGAAAGATTAAAGTAAAGGCTCTAGCCCCTCTGTAGGCATGTATGTAAATGAGCTGTTTACGATATCTGGTTTTGAAAGGAAGGAAGAAAACAGGGAAGGAAAGAAAGAGGTTTTGGAGGGTCTTCAGGTTTTTTTAGAATTGACCTTGTTGTTTTTGTTTTTTGATACTACATAGTATTTTTTCAGGAATCAGTACTACAACTCAGCAACAGGCCAGTTCCACCGGCCAGGGTCTAAGGTCAAGCCCAGTGAACCGCTGTGCAACACTCTCAGGAGGATAGCAGAGAAAGGAGGGGACGAAATGTACAACGGGCTATTGGCAGCCGACTTGGTGGAAGACTTGATTGAAATCAAGTCTATTATCACTGCTGAGGACTTGAGGAATTATCAGTAAGTTCAGATGGTTATTTACTTCGAAGTTAATTACTAAAGAGCGATCCGAGGCGGGTCTTGGCTTTCGAAACGAGAACATAACCGTTTGTCTTGATGCAATAACTAAAATAGATTAGGATAAAACTGACACAAAAAAGAGAGTCATTTTTAACGATGATGATTTTTAACTAAAATACGCAGTGATTACGCAATGTTAGTGGTCATAAGCATTACATAGAATATACTTTCCGTGATAATATTTATTAATTTCGAAGCGCTTTGAAGATTAACTTAATACGTTTTTTTCTTTCAATGTTCTTAAAAAAACTACCTATATCGAATGAAAACGACGAATTTCGGGGGCCGAGCATTACCATACCATTCCTTTGCTATACTATTCGCAATTCGTTAAGCGGAACAACGGAAACAAAAGTTTGATTTTCGATAATCACACTATAGCATAATTATTCATACCACGTTTTGGTTAATTACATTAAAAATTAATAATAGGGCCGGGTATCTACTCAACGTCATGGAGTAAGTAAATAAAACAAATATCAGAAGTCACAACAAAACAATTTATTTGACCCTAAACAATATTATCTTTTTCAACTTGCAACAACCAATGTGCGACATACTTGTACATCTTGTTTACATATTCTTCTTGACGCAAATCCATTCTCAGATAAAAATTAAACTGATTCCTTAAACAAAAGATCATACTATAAGTGTCCGTCACATTGAATCGCCATTGACTTGATTACATTATTACAGTACTGTACAAGCACGCATGTTTTTTCCCGCGGTAAAAGGTAACCTATGTGCTATTCTGATGTTTAAGCTATATTATTGTAAAGTTTCATTAAAATCCATTCTGTAGTTTTTGCATGAAAGAGTAACAAACATCCATCCATCCATACATACATGCAACCCGACAAACTTTCGCGTTTATAATATTAGTAGGATAGGATTTAATAGCGAAACTTTAGACTTTGCTACGCAGAAGGTAACAACTGTGTTTATTTTGTCCCACCACCCGCCGCTTCGGCATTTTTTATGTTTTTGTTGAGTTACAATAGGATACCACCCAGGTCTAGAACTTAGCCATTCCAGTTGCACTATTTGAGACGTCCGACAGGTTCTGTCTGACGCGATATCGACATGGCAAGCTGGACAATTTAATGCACTATGTAAATGTGTAACTTTCCGCCTGTAGGAAACGCATTCATAGAGTTACAGACCTATTATAATGTTGTATCTTCTTCTCCCTACTTTGTCCTATTTACGTTAGATGGCCATTGGCTTTCCTAGTCATTCCTTATTGCACTTACCTCGTCTTGGGCCTGAATATAATAAATACCTATTCCCCATGACCTTTTCGTGAATGTAAAGTATTACAGTCGCTTATAAAATTGCAAAAAAAAACTGCGCAGTTAAACCTGAGCGAACACATAACATTTTATTAATGGTTCATTAAAATAACTTTGATAAGTCGCCGATAGCGGCACTGGGCAAAGTATATGATGAAATAAAATGAAAATATTTCACAATACACCCATGTTGTTTATAAAAACACCACTCCACCTGTGCCAATATCTCGACATATTTCATTTACAACATGAATCATAATAATTATTATTTTAAAAAGGTATTCTATATAATTCTACTTATTATAATTACTACCTATTGATAAAAGTCTCGTTCATTATGAACTGTAGCTACACAAAACGTCGATGAAATATAATAAATAAGGAATTGAACTCAATACAACCTGCCAATACAAATAAAATGTCTACTACCTATATACAAAAGATACATACCTACACTATGGCGAAACCCCTAATTAATAAGGATATAACATTAAATATTCGTATACAGTTAGATCTCGTATAATTTAACCATTAGTCTAAGGTAAGGACAACATTCCCCAAAATGTACCTATGTACCTATTAATAAATATGTACTACCTATAATGTGGCGATACGAAATACTCGTTAGGTAATCTAATCGAATACAATGTTGTTGCTCTAGTTATGATGGAAACGTACTGCCAATGCAGAGGTCACTTCCTTATCACATTACGCGCCCATGTGCATATTTATTAACAACTATTGTAAGTACATGAACACCTATAATTCAGTTCGTGAATAGATACCTATAGAAAAAATAACTACATCAACAATAAAATTAATAAATCGGTACCATAATAATAATATATTTATGTAGGTATTATACTCAGAAGTCTGCTTAGCAGGTCAACCAAAGACTAGCTAATCAATTATTTAGTTTTCTTGGTTTAACAAATTGAACGCAAAAAGACCATGATTTTTTATATTTTCCAGAGCTAAAATCGAAGAGCCTGTAGCCGTCTCGATTGGCAATGGCGACATCCTTTACGCCCCCCGGCCTCCCAGCAGCGGAATCATCCTCATCGATATCCTGAACACACTTAAGGGCTACAACTTCACAGCAGCCAGCATCAACAGTACGGAAGACAAGATCCTCACGTACCACAGGATAATAGAAGCGTTCAAGTTTGCCTACGGAACCAGAACGCAGCTAGGCGATGCGGATTTCTTAGATTTGACTGAGGTTAGTATGGTATCGAAGCCAAATTTTCTGTTCATCAATATCACAAAACTATTAAAATAGAAGCAAAAATTATATTCGTAGAAAAAGGGTAATTATTTCCGTTATCAATAACAAATTACCACAAACGTGACAAAGTTCACAGCATAATTATCTTCGTTTATTATCTGATTAGAACATTAATTTAGAAAGAAGGCCATCTTCATGACATGACATCGAATCATATTATCAGCTGATAGACAATCTATTAATGGATAAAGGCTCAAGGATTTCCACATATAAATATATTTTGTGGTGCCCATATTTAAGGACTTCCAGTAACCCTCACCAGATAATCGGTCCCCCTTGTGACGACACCTCTCTACGCCGCCAAGTTGCCCTACCAAATGCCTCATCATTGTTCTTCATTTGATCAAAGAGTGAAAATGTATGGGTACATATATACCTACTACATAAAACGTTTGACTATTTCAGCTCCTTCAAAGAGTGGTAGATCCAGAGCATGGGGAGCAAACCCGACGTCGTATCAACGACACGAGCACCAGCAATGACACCGCTGTTTACGGCGCCATCGAATACAACCAACCCGACTCCGGCACGGCTCACATATCCATCATCGCTGGAAACGGAGACGCCGTGTCTGCCACCAGTACTATTAATTACTAGTAAGAACCATTCAGTGATATAAAAATAACAATAAGAATGCATTTATTGTCATAATAAAAACATAATGATAAAGCAGTAACATGACAGAAAGACCAGTACACACACTTATTAATTATAATATTATGACAAGGGGAGATAGCTCAGCTTGTGTTTGTCCAGAATGAAATTCTACGAAACGCAGATTTTCAGCCATCCCCTTCTCCCTAAGGAATTCGGGAGAGTGGTGCTGAAACACGCGTGCGAGTGTATGTGTGATATTCACGCTTATACATAGTGGCTGGGCTTCGGTGTTGAAATGGTATAATAAATAAATGTGTGGTGACATCTCAAACATGGCCATCTGACCATCTGACCCCAAACTAGGCAGGGCCTGTACTGTAGGTGTTACACAGCAGCTGTGTAACACCTACAGTACAGGCCCTGCCTAGTTTGGGGTCAGATGGCTGATATTAGATTATATAAATAAATATACAACACCCAGACACAAGGCAAACACAAGTATTGATCACACCAATGTTTTCCCTGGGCGGGATTCGAACCCGTGACCCTGTGTCAAAGACAGACGTACAACCAATTTGGCTACGGGGCCGCCGTAATAAACATTGCCAATCAAGAGTCATACATAGAAGACGACATCCTTTGAACAAAGACTTCCACAAAATTCTCCACTCTTTCTTAGTCTCATCACAATGAACTAAGTACCTAAACGTATTGTTTTTTGCATCCAAAACTATTTATTGACATACTACCCTATCCTTTTAAACAGAGTCAATTACGACAGAATGTACCAGGTCTGGTTCTGATATTATAATGTTAAACCTTTACAAGGCAGTGGCCACTATATTGCCACCTTAATTTTAACCTTATACCCTCAACATAAAGTCGAAAACGAATTCATTTTATAAAGTTGTTTTGCTTTATAAAGGGTTAAAATGTTAAAGAGTATTTACACTTTTTCCAGTTTCGGTGCCGGCGTCAGTACCAAACGTACAGGCATAATCCTGAACAATGTGATGGATGACTTCTCCTCACCGGGAATCACAAACTACTTCGGCCTGAAGCCGTCCCCTGCGAATTTCATAAAGCCAAACAAAAGGCCCATGTCTTCTATGAGCCCCAGTATCATAGTGGACAGCAACGGCAATGCCAAAATGGTGATCGGAGCGTCTGGGGGAACCAAAATTACGACTGCTGTTGCTTTAGTAAGTTCCAAAAATGTCTACCAGTAGGTATTTGGTCCCTGCAGGTAGGTAGTGATCAGCTCATAATATCTAATATCCCTACCGCTTGAACTTACCCTTAATTCTGGGTATAAAGTTTTTAATTGACCACGCTGGCCCGGTGCAGGTTGGCACAAATTTATGCGTTTTTTCATGGTTCTATGCCAATAAACTTGATGAGATGAAACAGCATTTTTTCCTATCAATTTTCTTCTTTTGCGAATCAACATTCAAGTATAAAACAGCATCTAACTGTATCGTTGAAGGCGTAGGTAGGTACATAGTATAGGCACAGAATACCAAATAGTAGTCCCGTATAGGTAAATGTTTTATCTCAATAGGCTCACGAATACTCACGGTCTAACTAAACTAACATGTTTCATTTCAGACAATCATCCGCAAACTTTGGTTTGACCAATCAATAAAGCAGGCAGTAGACGAAGCTAGAATACATCATCAGACGATACCCATGAAGGTTGAGTACGAATACGGAGTTATAGAGGTATGTATTTATCATAACAAGCTTTTATCTGTAACTTTGGGATATTTAACTCTACATATCTTTATTATTACCACAACAGATTATATCAATGCAGTTTTGGAATTATGATTATCTACTGCAGGAATTTCAAGAAATTCCTTCAGAAAGTTCATGGTGTTTATGGAGTAAACAAACTGAAATTGGTTTATTATATAGCTCACTCAATAGGACTAATCTCCTATTCTAACCATCTAATAGTAGGTATGTACGTACATAGGTACTACCCACCCATACAGTAGTAAACTCTTTTCCCCGCTAGACCTCTGAATCTGATACGTCGATTTATCGACACAAGCTCAATAATTAAAAAAAGTAATGAACATGTTTCTCTTACAGGACGTGGTAAAAGGTCTACAAGCAAAAGGTCACGAAACATATCGGTACCGAGGCAGAGGCTCCATAGTATGCGCTCTGTACAGAAACAGTACCGCGATATATGCCAACTCGGACTTCAGAAAAGGCGGGAACGTGTCCGGCATGGACTGAACTCCATAACAATATAGTGTGAGTTTATGATCCCCTTTTTTATTACAATTTCAGCCGTTTTAGGGTGTAAGTGAGAGTTTTGCAAAAACTAGAAGGATAACCAACAAAACTTTTCCCAAAATCGAAAAAGAACTTTGAATTTTTAAGAAAGTTGCTCAAAACCAGAGCATGATTTCCTTTCCTTTATTCCCAGAAGCCACTTTCCTTCTCGGTTGCTGAAAGAGGCATATCACTAGATGCCCCCTTTTGGGGCTCTACTCTTAGGCAATACCAAAGTCAATATTAGACCGCTACTTTTGAAAATCTGCCCGCCAATAGTTAGCAAAATGTCCGATTTCATTTAGTTCACTCTATATCCGCCCAATATGAAGCCAAGGTGGCGCTAGTGTGGCATTCGAGAGTACGAAACGCCATGGCGACGGATCGGAATCGCCGTCAAGAGTAGCCCCTCAGATCATCGAAGGGGGCATAATGTTTACAATTCCGCCACTTACATCCTGTATAACAGTCCACTACTGCTGCTTCAAATGCAGATGCGTACTATTAACTAAGCTACGAAGCCCACAAGAGTTTCACTTCGTTTTTGTGTATGTTCCAAAGTCCCCATTGAACCCATTGAGGAAATACGTACAAATTCCAGAAAAGACACCTCGAATATCTAAATTCTATGCGGATAAAAACAGAAGACAAACGCCATAGAAGTTGGGATTTCGCGACCTTCAATCCATATTACTACGAGTGCGTTTCGCGAGTGTTATTTCTATGTATAGTACTTAGTACAATGGTTGAAACCAACTTCACTTAGTAAAAAAATATTATTTTTATTAACTTGCTCGTGCTATTGATTCTCATTTTTTTATCTTCCACAGCCAATTCTACAATCAGTAAGTCATGGGGCACGCTATGTACCACGATGACGCAAACGCAATCCAAAACGCATGATAAATAAGAGCGACCCACCGTGTTTGAACTTGTTTCTCATCAATAACAACACCTACAAATTAATTGCATTTGCCTATAATTTAACAAATTGTGATAGTAATATAAGATACAAATGTGAATGATAGAAAATTTTGTTAGAATTTAAAGTTCTATGTATCATAAATTTTCAAAATTTTTTTATTGCGTGTCTTCACAAAAATCTTGTACCTACTAAGTACAAAACATCCTATGAGATCTGAGTAGTGTAAGTTTGCATGTTAGTGCAGGCTGAAATGTCCTTTAAGTTTAAATGGTATGTGCTGACCATACTTGTAGTTTTTCAGACTTGTAAGTTCTTATTTTCCTAGGTCTTATTTTTTCTTACAAATATTTAACGCGATTTTTTTAACCAGTCACCTGCAAGCGCACTCTGGCTTTTAATCATAATAACAGAACCAAATGGCTCTTTTGTCTCTTTGTCGCGTTTGAAAAGTTCTCGACTTTCTCGCGCGTGATGTAGTAAGCCTGCGGATGTTGGTAAACTTGATTAACGGAGTCGGTAGGCCTGACTGGTTAAAAAAATCATGAAAAAGTTGCGTTATACATTGATTTGTTTGTTTGACTTCCCCAAGCATGAAATGCTAGCACAAAGGTCTCACAAAACTTATCGGCTAACGTCAAATAATATGTCTAAGCTTAACATACTTATACATACCTACTTATCAGATTACGACCTATTGCCTAGCCTATTGAAGGGCAATCAACCCATATTATAAGCTTTTATCACCTTTTATTAGAAGTAAATTATTTGTAGTTGCAGGTAATTTTGAGACCTTTAATAAAAAGTCTTTGTTACGAATGTTGGATAGTTTCCGAAGCTATAAACATAAAATTCTGTGATTTTTCAGTATTTACTTTGTCTGTTGCAACAGAAAAATGCCGCAAAATACTTATGTATTTTTATTTAGTTGTAAGTAGATAAAGAGGCGCTAACAATAAAGTTTTACATGACATGTTACACGGTTTTTTTATTAAAAGGACATAAAGGAGTATGTAATCGTTAAGCAAAAACTGAAAATACAAGCTTAAATACTCGTAGATTTGACTAACTTCCTCAAAGAAAACTTTCACGGTAACGAAAAAAACAAACTTTCATGTCGATTTTCTTTTCATTTCCGAAAAGTTTCTTTGGAAAAGTTATTCAAACTAGATGACTTTCAGTATTTACCAAGTCACCTTGTATAACCTACGTCTACCCTCCCTTTACCTCATGTCCAAGTCATTAAAAAAATAAATATGTGGTGACATCCACACGGCCATTTGACCCCGAACTAGGCAGAGCCTGTACTATGGGTGTCAGACAGCTGATATACATACATATTCGAACCCGCGACCCTGTGCTTCGAAGGCAGACGTAACGGCTACGAGGCGGTCATTATTTTACCGAAGTTCCTATTTATTAGCTAGGTTCAAAGGAACGTTAAAAAAATATTGTTTCAATTTATTATTTACACATTTATTTCTTTCTGCATTGTAATTGCATTGCACAATTATTGTTTTATCCTTAACTATATACATACATAATAATATAGCTTTTGTCCAAACATTTATCTCTATCAAATGAGAGCAAAATAAATTATTTATTACTTTACATAATGTCCCAAGTTGTTCTGCCTATTATATATTTTTAATCCTTCAAGTATTTGGGTAATATATGAATAAAATATAAAATTTAAAATAAAATAACAAATTATTACCAGAAATATTCTTTTCACACATGGTAAGCACAATGTCCGTTAGTTTAGACTATTATTATTATACCTAGCTGTCAGCCCGATGCTACGCCTGCGTAGTTTTTTTAAATTTGTGTTTTTTGTACCTATCTTTTAGACCGGTCAAATTCAAACCTTCCTAGGATAGGACTACGATAAAAATTCGAAACCAAAATCAGCTCAGCCGTTTTCGAGTTTTAGCAAGACAAACGAACAGCATATTATACAGGGTTACTTTTTAATCAGTGCACATATTTTGTGTACACAGTCAGTATCGTTACTAGATCACATGAGACGAAAAAAAATATTTTTTCCTTTTTTTTTGGAAAATTATGACACTATTTTTAACCCGTTTAGGGAACGAATTTCAAAAAACGCCAGAATACGTGTCCAATTAATTTATACGAAGTATCAAGAAAATTGGCGCGTATTAAATTTCTTCCCATACAAGATTTGATACCAATTTTATGCATATAAGGCGATATTTCGATTTTTTTTTTATAAAACGTGATAAAATAAAAATATATGAGATTTTTTATTTTCTTTTATCTATGCCTACCTAAAATATGTGCGCTGATTAAAAATAACCGTGTATAGATTAATATTACTGAATTTGGATGTTGGGCGAGTGGATACCAGTATGTTAGAGCCTTAGCGCGGCTCGCATGGCTTCGGCGGGGGCTACGAAGCGAGTGGCCCCCACTAGCACGGTGTTATCGACCCCGCTGGTGATGACGCGGCGATGCAGCCGCTTGCACTCTTCGGCCGACACGCCGCCTACCACGAATATTATCACTGTCGGATTGTCTAATGGGTGCTTCGAAGAACGCGCTTTTTTGCTTGTCAGAATGCTGTAAATTAAACACATATTTTTATTTAATTACATATTTTTCGGGGGCCAAGATGAACTTTTAGGAAGAAAAGTCGCAACTTAGGAAAACTCCTATTAAGGCGGCACCACAAAAAACTTAAAATCGCAATAGAGGCGTGGTTTATCTGCGCGGCAAATAAACGGACCATTGATGGTTATACAGGAAAGTAATAGCGCTAAGCGATGCCGTACATGTGGAACAGAGAAAGGTAATAGTATGCTGTTTGCGCGCTAGAACTAAACAGCGTAAGTGCCAAGTCTGTGTTTGTCGATTTATACAAAAAGTACTACATATAATAAAAATGTTTCTATACTAGATGAATACCATACTTGTGATCAAGTTACAGTTTGGCGCGATTTTCTATCGATATAATATTTCACTCCTTACATCCCCCTGACTCGGGTTTTAATTATTTTTTTGTACTGACATTTGACCACTACATTTTAATTATATTAATAGAGAACTTTAACTTCTATAGTTAATGAAATAATCTTCTACTACTTTCAAGACACGATGTTGTAATATTGGTTGAAATGCTCACTTAAGTCCGCTTCTCAGCAGATCCTTGATGCCCTCGTTCCTGTGTCGCAGGTCAGGTATCTCTGGCCGGTCGGTGTCCACCAAGTCGTCGACCAGTTGCTGTAGCACCCCGCGGTATTCGTGACCCACGCCCGCCTCGCACGGCTTCAGAACTGAGTTGTACCTGTTCATACAACAACTAAGATATAAAGCCTGACCAGTAGTACTATGTAAGTAGCGACAGGCTCGAGAAGCTGTCAAACGCGACATATTGACAGAACTACTATGACTCTAATGTCACTATGTCGCGTTTGACAGCTTCTCGAGCCTGTCGCTACTTACATAGTAGGCCTACAGAGAAACAAAAATCCTGCTCTGGGGGCGCCACATAAATATTTTTGTGTTTATGGCAACAATTTCCCTTATAAAATCAGTTCCCTTGAAATTCTGCAATATGGCGAGGTTTTTTATTTCTCTGGTCGGGCTTTACACAACAAGCAATAACTAATGGCTCAGATTTTTTTGTGTTGTTTTTTTTTTCCTTTCGAGTCGACAGCGAACTTAGATAGCCTCTGCCCAAAAACTTTTCTTTGTTTGTCCTATTGTACAGTATGTGAACAGTTATATTTGTAAATTCCTTTCAAATGTGGGGATAAACATATATCCCTATCACGAGAGAAGCATTAATCCAGCATTGGACTGCTATTAGATATCTCAAGATCATCTTACCTGTGCAAAATCTTCCTCATTTGGGCGATATCCTTCAACGTTGCCATGATACTCTTGGCCAGCTGGTGGCAATCTTCAGGAGACATGCTTCGGCCGTCCTGATCGGTCCAGGGCTCCTCAAACAAGGCTACGCTGAGCGTCTCAGTGAGGTCCGCCTCGTGATGAGGTGGGAAAGACACCTCGGTACCAGTCAGGGAGTAAACATGGACTAAAAGGGCTAAGAGGTTTTCTAAGGCGAGATTACGGTCTTTACGATTTTTGATTATTTGGTTGATCTGTAAGAAAATAATTCTGTTTTAGTGTTGGACTTATTTTTGTTCTTATTTCATTGAAGGAGCTAGTTTTAAACGTTTGCGAAAGGTGAAGAAAACGTAGTTAAGACTATTAATGTGCCTAGATGACATCCGTGACCCGCGCCTTTCATTCAAAGGCAAATAGTCAATCTCATACAACGCACTACGAATAGATAACTGCTACATTTTGACGACTACCGCAAAACAAGGATAGCACGAAATTGATAACGTGCATGCATTCAAAATGTGAAAGACTACTACATAAAAGTAGGTAATCACATACTCAGTCAGTAATGTTTTGGTGCCGGTACCAGGATACCGACTATTTATTGTTTAATATTATTAAATAAAGCCAGCGCGGGCAGACCCTCACGAGGTGGAACGACGATCGGTGACAGCTGCGGGAAGCCGCTAGACGCGGGCAGCGCAAAACCGATCGTTATGGAGATCTTTGGGGGAGACCAATGTCCATCAGTAGATGTCTTTCAGTTGAAAGATATTTATAAATTATTATTATTGTTTTCTGACCTGATGTAAAACGCTGGTGGAATCTCGACTAGCAGCCAAGCTCTGCTGCACCTGGTTCTCTAAGCTGGTCAGCAGGTCCAACTGAGCTTTCCGCGGAGACTTCAGCGTCTGAACGACGGCTAAGGCCTGCTGAAGAATGCCTAGGTGACTGCCTATTAGATCATTGTTTCCTAAAAAAAGTCAAAGTAATTTATTTTTATAAACTACAAAAATGCATAATTATGATAGCAAGATACATGCGTAATGGTGCATATTGATCATCTAATTAATATTATAATTTAGATTAAATAATTTAGATGTTTGATACTCAATCACACTTCAACCACGGATAGAGATGAAAGTTTGTTGGTTTTTATTTCAAAAACATCTCATTTCGACGGGAAATCAAATTAATTTCAAAATAAGCTAATAACTTACAACGTGGCGCCACTTTCTATAGAAATCGAAATATACGCGGACGAAATTGCGGGCAAAAGACACTCAAAAAATAATATATAATATTGCCGTTTATGATTATATAGTCCGGTCAACGAATGGCTCAAAGGGGGGTGTAGAGTGCGTGAGCGGGAGCCTAAGCGATTTCTTCAGAAACTTATTCAGAGTGCTTAGGGATAAAACATACTAAAAGTCCCGACGTCTAGGAGGTGAGCTGGAGGGGTGAGGGGGGGTTAAAGGTCTCATTTTTAAGTTTTTCGTTAATATTACAGAAACGGTGCGTTGTAGCAAAATATGATCCTAGATGAAATGAAAGCTTATAAAATTCTCTACAACTTTTATTCTATATAAATTTTTCATATTCCTAACCGTTTTTGAACTACACGCTCCTGAAATGTAGGAAGTACTGTTTAGTAGGGGATTCATTGAAATGTTTGTATGGGAAACATTTTTTATTGGACGAGTCGACGAAACTTGGCATGGTTGTAGAATAGGTGATCCTATGTAGAAATCCACCGGGACCCATGACTTGTACTCCCTCTGAAGCCAGGGGGTGGGGGGTGAAGTTGGATTTTGCTGCCCTTTTTGTTGACGCTATATCTCTAAAACCGTAAGTACTATGACAAGTTTGGTATTATTTTCGAATAACTCGTTAACGTAGAATTTATTTTCGGTATTATAAAATAGGGTGGCCATCCAAAAATCTAAATTTTAGGACAAAATTCGCAAAACACAGATTTAATCTTTCCACATAAATGTCGTTTACTTTTCCCATGGGAATGGTATCGACACAAAAAAAAAATGGTCGTGTAGCAGCATTCACGGGCTTTACAAATATAAAACTTTTAAGGCACTTACTTGTTAAAAAAAAAAACACCTCTTAATCTCCTACCGTTTGTTCCGGCCGCTCTAACTTTCCATTCTAACCTGAATTTCTACATCTCCTATATGTTTGGAAGGTTTTGTAACACCCACAACATTTCTGCCATACATTATCACCCCTTAATACCACTATTTTGGGACAAATTTGGTCTTGGAGCTAGTTCCACGTTCATTACCTTTGTCTGCCGCACATGGAATTTTATTTTCTTAACCCATTTTTTATCAAGTAAGTGCCATAAAAGTTATATATTTGTAAAGCCCGTGAATGCTGCTACCCGACCATATTTTTTTTTGTATCGATACCATTCCCATGGGAAAAGTAAACGACATTTATGTTAAAAGACTTAAAGTGTTTTGTGAATTTTGTCCTAAAATTTAGTTTTTTTGTATGGCCACCCTATTTTATAATACCGAAAATAAATTCTACGTTAACAAGTTATTCGAAAATGATACCAAACTTGTCATAGTACTTACGGTTTTAGAGATATAGCGTCAACAAAAAGGGCAGCAAAATCCAACTTCACCCCCCTCCCCCGGGCTTCAGAGGGAGTACAAGTCATGGGTCCCGGTGGATTTCTACTAAGGATCACCTATTCTATAACCATGCCAAGTTTCGTCGACTCGTCCAATAAAAAATGTTTCCCATACAAACATTTCAATAAATCCCCTACTAAACAGTACTTCCTACATTTCAGGAGCGTGTAGTTCAAAAACGGTTAGGAATATGAAAAATTGATATAGAATAAAAGTTGTAGAGAATTTTATAAGCCTTCATTTCATCTAAGATCATATTTTGCTACAACGCACCGTTTCTGTAATATTGGCAAAATACTTAAAAATGAGACCTTTAACCCCCCCTCCCCCCTCCAGCTCACCTCCTAGACGTCGGGACTTTTAGTATGTTTTATCCCTAAGCACTCTGAATAAGTTTCTGAAGAAATCGCTTAGGCTCCCGCTCACGCACTCTACATTTCTTTATTGACCGGACTAATAAGTAATTATGTAATATACATAGATAAAAGATGTTTTCTTTATAAGGCAAGTCCGGTGAAACTTGATTGGTCGTACTTTTTCGACACAAGCACAGATCAATTTAAAAAAAATCTATAAGTATAGTCAAAGTCACCTTTACAAGCCGTAACAATCTTCTCGACACTTTGGGGCGTCACTTTCAACAATGTTTTTGGACTCGGCGACTTTTGGACGTCCATTTTGGACAGCTTGTTGTACAGTTCAAACATAACCTCCTTTTGAGACTTGTTGATCATGTGGTCGTAGGTCTGCATACACGACTCGTCATCAGCGTGGTACAGGCAGCCCGGACACAGTTGGATATCGTCGGGGTGCGAAACGCTGAAAGTTTGGTGAGTGTGAATTAGTGAGGAAAAGTAATTTCAAAGATATGAACATAAGTGTGTTCAAAACTATTTTTTATAAAGACAAATTATTTTTTTCAACTAATTATCATAATTTAAGCCGAAAGACTACTACTGGCTGAAATGATGATGATGATGAATCCGAAAGACTTCCACGCAGGGAAACGCTTGCACAAAGACATTCTTATCCTCCAATACCGGTATCCAGCTGCTTCCAGCGACTCCATCTTACAAGGAGCCTGCCCACACTACATCTTCAATAGCAGGTATCCACTAGAAAACATTTCTGCCCCAGCAGCCGCTGGCTGGTTTTAAGACTAACATGCCTTGCCTAATACTACTTAATTTAAAAAAATTTTGGGTGTTAACTGTCACCATGGATGGTCCAAGAAAACAAGGCCTTACAATTAGACCACGTGACTGACACGAGGCTACGTCATTTTGCCTATTCATCCTTGTCGAATGCGTGTAATAGACAAGGAAGAACAGCGCAAAATGACGTAGGCTTGTGTCAGTCACGTGATCTAATTGTAAGACCTTGTTTTCTTGGACATGACCGTCACATAATATACTTACACATTAGCTTCACATAGAGGCGACATGTCGACAGCAACATCATTGGAATGTCCTGGGAATCGTGGCAGTACCGCCATCACTTTATCCAAGACAGACTCCATCGCATGGCTGGTCACCCCGCATACATCCAGAGTGCGATCCACTATTATTAAAGATGCCGGATTGGAACAGTTCTGAAAGAAGGAAATTCTATAAATTACGTATGTCATGTTACTGAAGTTTATTTTAATTAACAATACTATAATTAATCTCTCTCTTTTTAATATTCAAGTTTTAAGCTCTGCTTACTCCATCATGGAAGTTCATGTGCCTTAAACCTTTACAAGGCAGTGGCCATTATACTGCTGGGAAGGGACATTTTGGGAAGGGGACATTCAGGGAAAGGGACGTTTTGAAACCAGGGGACATTTTGGGAAAGGGACATTATGAACCTGAACAATTTTAACCTTATACTCTCAACATAAATTCGAAAACAAAGTTGTTTTGCCTCAAAACAGTTTTTTTTTAACTAATCTCTATTTTCTAACTCTCAAGAAAATATGTTTTTTTAATTCTCTACTTTACCTGACATAAATAATTCAAGATTTTTTATAAGAAGCTACTGCTTCTAACGTCATACCTTTCGCCTGCTCAAGCAAACTGGCGAATTCTCCAACACACCAGCCACCAAAGAGCTGTAAGCACCCATGTAGTAGATATCTTCTTTCAAGTTCATTGACTCCATCATAGAATTCAGACTACTAGCAAGTCTCCTCACTTGAGATCTCTCTTCACTGGTCAAAGAGTATAAATCCAAAGAGCTAGTGTCTGGGATCAGTTTGTTATCAAAAGTGGGATACACATGGTGATACGGAGGTGTGAGGAACACAACATTTGTTGGTGCAATAGTGAAGATTGGAATGTGGACTGCTTCTACTGCACATTGCTGAAAATATAATACAATTATACATTTATACATAATGGTGGTAGGTATATACTATAGCTGTGAAGGTAGATATTTTTTAATACAATATTGTGTTTATTGTATTTTGGCTTAAGAGATCCAGCATATCCTGCAAAAGACCCAGAATGAGTAGACTAAATCATAGAATACTGAATAATAGTTATTATTATTACAGACAACTCACTTATCAACATAATTGAAACAAATAGCAACTCTAGCTCCATTACAATAAAGTGCAATTCAAATTGCATGGCACTAGCTAAATAAAAGAAGTAGCTGGCTCTCTTTCTATCACGTATCGCCATTTGCGCCTCTCTATTAATTAGGAGAGAAGCATTGGCTGATCATACCTAAACTATGGCCCTACACCTGACTAAATGCAACAATTTTGGTGATGTACAGTCATGTTCATAAGTCCAGTCATATCACATGCACCTATACTTTATATTATCTTTTTTTCCAAAAGCATTCAGGATATATCATTTGAAGTAAAATATTGAGTCCCTTACACTGCTTACGTAATACATAAAATTGAGAATAACGAGCCTTTGGGAAAAAAGTTATTTGGAAGTATAAAAACATGATATGACTGCACTTATGAACTTGACTGTACTTAGGCATAATGCATATTTTTATAGTTTAGAAATTCAAAGAGTATTTTGTCATGTTAAAATTATAAGCTATACAAAGAATACATTAATTATCAAAGCAGATTTTGGCCAATTAAAGTAATATGAAAGTGCTTAATTCCAATTAATTCATAAATTTTCTTACAATTTTCTTACTTTTTCTTTTCTTCTTCTTCTTTTTTCTTTTTTTAACTATAACTTTATTTATTACTATATTTTACCTTCTTCCCAATCCAGTCCATCATCATGCCTTCTAACTGCTTTGCACATTCTACCGGTCCCCTCCCGGATGCTATAACATCACTGACATCTCTCCCTTCGTTAATCTCCAAATACACAACATCTAAACTGACACTTGATATTAATATGCAATGTGTGAAGTCGCTGTGGTTTATAATCTCACGCACAGTATGCAGCTGTGTAGATGTTGCTTGTGTTATGAAAACGGCTTTCTTGTGCTCTTTCTTGGAAACCTGCAAATGTTAAACATACAACAATGCCTAATTATTCCAGTTTCAAGGAAAATGTAAGAGTATGTATGCATAATTCTACTCTAGAATGTTTAACTGGAAGTGGCTCAAGTTTCAGGTAGTTCATAATACATCAGATAGTACATAATTTTATTTCAATACATTGATCCATTAAAAAGTGTTCAAAACTTAGTGCTTTTTTGAATCCATCCATTTTTCTTTATCAATGACAAAAAATTACATCTATCTTTTATCCATTACCAATGTTTTATTGGGTGAAACAGCTGGCAGAGATGCTTCGTGTCGTCGCATATTTCAATTTCTTACCTCAAAAGGGGATAAGCTCTTAACAGCTACAGCTCCCCCATTTAGTAAATTAAATAGTCCCCCGTCCCAGTGCAAGCACTCTGCACTTGAATCGTCCAAGAACACCGCAGCACCTATTATCCTGTTGTAAACTTCTGTCCACCACTGACGACCAAACGTTTTAACAGAAATTGTCGTCGACATCGTTTTGATTTCAGATAACACTGCGTATTACCTACATTGCGTTGATTTTATTTTTACTTTCACTCCGACCCTTAAAAGATGTTTTAATTAGTTATTTTAAATAAATAAATTAAAAAATAAAACATAACCTAACCTTCAAACTTTTTTTTAATTATTCCTTTTTTTAGAAACAGGGAAGGCATGAATGGCATTAGTTATGCAGCCGTCGGCTACTTCTGTCTTATCTTAGCCACAGTATAAATATAGTAAGTATGTACACCGTCTTAGCGAGCGAGCTATCGCACTGGCGAGGCGACAAAGACAAAGTCGTGCAAAAACGAAAAGGGACGCAGTTATGCGTTAGAATGAGATACAAATACATCGCGCTCACTCTTGCGCATAACTGCGTCCCTTTTCGTTTTTGCACGACTTTGTCTTTGTCGCTAATGTGTGTGATAGCTCGCTTACTTCAATTTCTTTGAATGTTGTTTTGATGTTTTTTTAAGATTAATTTCTTGGTTACCACTAAAAAGGCATGTTTTAATTATTTTATCAATTAATTTTCAGTAGGTATAGGTTATTGGGATTCTGTTTTTAGTTATCTGGGTTTTCATGTATAACAGCATCAGAGTTTATGTGATCAGCATGATGGTTGTTTGTTATTTGTTAAGGTAGTAAGGGTAGTTAGTTATGTATCTGATTTAACCCATTCAAATGACACTGGTTTAGAACTTTAGAATAAACAAAATACTTTTATCGTGTAATGTATTGTAAAACTAAAGTGATAAATTAATACAATTTTTTTTTTTTTATTTACTTACTACTTATCACAATAATTTTGTTAACTAATACATTCCCATGAAGAAATTCTTCTACATTATCATCATAATAAAGTGTTTCTTTAATGCTCTTCATATCCAGTTGGGAGAGGGTTGACATGGGGGTTGTGGAAAAGAGACTTCTGGCCATCACCCCACGGGAAACGCTGGAATAAAAACGAAAGTTATATAAATATAATTTTTAAACAGAATAGCAAGACTTCTACTTTGGATTTGAGTCTCTTTGTTAACAATTTTTAGCAGTTGCTGCAAAGCATCTTTTTTTATCTGATTGTGCTTGTAACTAACATAATATCATGAACACACCCCAAATTATGCACAGTTATCTCATTACCTTTGTGCGAACTCTCATGTACTCGTATGGCACAAATGGTGGCCTCTCATGGTGAGCCTCCTCCTGATGTGCTAGGTAAGCATTGAGCATGCCCAGACCAACTGCAGGGAATGCCACGAAGAATGACAACTTCTTCCAGAGTTTGTGACCTCCTGTATAAACAATTTTAGGATTATTTTAACATACAAATATTATCTGCTATGAATTGAACATGGACCAATTTATCAGTTTATGAGCAAGGAAATATTAATGATATTTTGGGTTAGGTCATTTCAATCGAAGGCCTCGGAAAAGATAATGTTGTTGCTTAAGATTTATGTAGGTTTTCTAATACCATTTATGAAGATAGAAAAAGTTTTGTTCAGAGAGTTTTATGTGTGATACAAGGAAAATAACAACCAAAAGAGTCGTGCAAATAGACGATAAGAAATCAATAGGTTATGTGGTTACATAATATTCGATGTTTTATGATCAAAACTTGTCTCACCTCCGTGTCCACCTGCAGTGGCGGCCACGGACATGGAGCGGGCTTGGCTCCTAAGGTATTGGGCCGCTGCTTTCTGCAAGATCGAAGCCATTTTTTTAACTCCTTTCTTCTTTTTGATCTATCAAATCAATCAAATAAAACCCACGTACGTACACGGTTGGTACTCATGTGTCAAAAATGACAAACTAAAAATCCGTTCCAATATTGTACTACAACGCATAAAAACAAATTCTCATATATACATATTATTGATCTTTCATATTATACTTCCTTCTGATTATAATAACTGTATTGTAACTATTCTTTATAAAAATAATAGGCTTCACACACGGCAGCTATAATCTAGCTATAGTGTATATTAATTACACTTATACTTCGTTTAATTTAATTAATTTAATTTCTATAGAAATATGTAATGGGTAACCTATCACATTTTCGAAAAACTGAAAACCGAACTTCAATATTCCGTAAACGATTCATACATTTTTCAATTTCCATTGTATGACTTGACATATTTTTAAATCACCACAATAACACTTTACAGAACTATTCTTTTTCCGCACAACGTTATTCCGTTTTACGATTAATCTTTTTTACTAAATACCATAATCTCACTTGGTCTTTTTTAAACGCTAGAATTTTTTTGTTGTGTTATCTTTATTATTCCGAAGTAACAATTATTATTTTTTATAACACACAACAACACACACACAATGTTTGTGTTCATGTTTTATGTTATAATTACGATACGTCATAATGTTTTTGGAGTTCGGGGCACCCCGACATCTGTCGGTTAGGTTAGAAGGGTATGGCGGGCGTGGTGGGCGAGCAAAGCGAGCCCACCTCGCCCGCCATACCCTTCTGTTAGGTTTGACATGTATGCATGCCTGCTTGTGCTTGGTTGCATGCTTGCTTGCATGCTTGCGTGCTTGCTTGCTTGCATGCTTGCTAAATTGCTTGCTTGCATGCATGCTTGCTTGCTTGCTTGCATGCATGCTTGCTTGCTTGCTTGCTTGCATGCATGCTTGATGGAGTACAGAACGTAAAATGGAGAAATTAAATTTGACCTTGCAATATAATGGTTCAATTGAGCAATCGCACATGTAAAAAAATGGTTAACATTGTCATGGATTTTCGATATACTGGTAAATAGTTTAGCGGAAATTTGAAACATCGGTGAACAAGTAAAAAGGTAAATTAAAACGCGGAAACATGATACAATGGAAAATGTTATTTCGGATAATAAATAAATTTTCTAACTGATAAATGTCAAAAAGTTAGCGGAATAACAATATTCGGAACAAAAAATATCGGAAATACAATAGGTAACCATGTAATGAGATGTATGGTATGCTGTGTCACTGTGTGTGAACTACGAGCCCTTGATACTAACAATTACTACTACGCGACCAAAACAATTAGACACATTTCAAACATGGCGTCACGGCCGGTCACGGGGATTAGTGCTGGGAATAAGGGCGAATATTGTACAAACCGCATACCTGTCATGTGTCTAATTGTATTGGTCGAGTAGTAGATCTTTATATTTATTTATTTTTGTCTTGCTCGGTTCATAAATTATCAGGTCGTACATTATGACTCCCCGTGGTGATTGATATAGTTGTTGACAGTTCAGTTCACAATTTCACCACATCACAGTTATTTAGTTCAGTCACAGTATTTTCATATTTTTTATTAAATTGATTGCTTGCTTTGGTCGACTTTGGACTTTGAGTTGAGACAGGCACTCCACAGGCGGTGGTGATTTGGTGAAAGAAAAGCAAAGTGACTAAATAGTTGTGGATATTCATAGTCGTCATTTATTAAAATGAATCCGTTTACCCAGGTAACTAAATGAACAATATATTATGTACAGTTAGAGTGGAGGGAAGTCACCCTTTGCGACAAGATTGTTACTAAAAGTAGGGACAAGGGCTTATAAGGTCGGAAATGTATTTAATTTTCTGCTCAGTTGGTGTGTATTATTTTATTATATAGGAATACAGAATAACCAAGGATCAAGAATGTTATAACGGTAGTACTTATAACATCCTTGCCAAGGATATACCCCTGGTGGTAATGCTGACACTCTGACCCAGCAGTTTCTTTCAGGCAATAAACTTTTGTCATGTCCAACCACAATTTTTTTTGTATTTACGTTAAAAATGAAAACCCCTAAATATTATCAACTAATTTATTACAAATTGTGTGTTTCTGAATATTATGATAACTATAAAATATTTTTATTTTCAGATTGCTCGTGCTAGTCGACCTATTTATAGGAAGCTGTCCACAACAGCTGCTGCATTAGCTGTTAAACCTATCCCTACAACAGGATTCTGTTTTGGTATGTAATTCCTCTCCTAGTACCTAAGTAGGTACCTGTAGTATAATATACAATATTTATACTTGAAGGCCACTTTATTAGAGTACAAAAAGTTTGGTTCATTCCCTAATATATATAGTAAAACTGTAGCGGTCAAATAAATAGAAAAAAAAAAAGAAATCCGTGTCAGGAGGATGTAAGAAGTGAAATAGAACATATCCAGACAATTTTCTTTTTTTTGTTTCTCTGTCTGTTTGTCTGTTTGTACGTGCTAATCTCCGAAACTATTGGACCGATTTGAATGAAATTTTGCATTTATTTAATTAATAGTACACCGGTACTACTAATACGGTGCGGTATGGTGTACTATTAATTAAATAAAATTTCAACATGAAATGTAATAAAAGATTTAAGTATTAATCTAAACTTATATTTTTAAAACTTTAATTTTTTTTTAGAATCTCTTATTTATGCCCAAACATTTCTCGGTCGCATTCCTCAAACGCGCTAAATCCCTTTATCGATAAGTTTTAGATAAGATAACAATAAATAAAAACAGCTATAAACATGATTAGAAAAGATAAACTTGCAATAAACCATCTGTTTGATCTAGGTATTTTATGATCCTATTTTTTTGGTTATGTAGTGATGACTACACTCGTAGAGCTTATGAAGGATTTTATTTTTATAGGTGCAGTGGTGATAATGATATCAACAGGAGCTCTTTTGTCACCTTAGCAACTACGCAATGGAAATTATTTATACAAGCAATTCACAAATGTAGACATAACTGTATATTTCAATCATTAAGTACATATTGTATTGGAGTGTTGAACACAACAACGAACAAACATAGTAGGCGACAATCTTAATAAATATATTGAGTAGGTAGATAATTTTTTCAATGAAAAACTATTCAAGGAAACTATACTATTCTACCTTCATTAGCTCGTAAAAATATTTTCAAAATATTAGACTTGGGAGTGGAAAACCAATTTTATCATAAATACATATATAGGTATTTGTTAAATAACAATAAATTAAAAATTTAAGAAACCCTCGCCACAAAACCGTTTCTTGATCCTTTCAACAACTATAAATGAGCTGATAATCTTCAAATGAAATGGCTGAAGATATTTTCTTGGTTCATAACTAAGACCACTCTCGATTTTGACACCTTGCAAACAAAAAAACTAGATCAAAATCGGAGCAGACAGACATACACACACGTCAAACTTATAACACCCCTCTTTTTCGTCGGGGGTTAAAAAATAATGTTTAACATATTAACTTTTTTGCGAAACTGTCTATGTGTGTAAAGGTGCATCCACACCGGCCGGCCGGCACCGCATCGTATCGAAACGGATTTTACAATTTTTAAACTAAATTAAAACTTGTATACAGTATTTAAAGTCTATATTACCAAGTCACGCACAGCAGCTTGACTGCGCGTGCGTGCGTGACGGGCGGACGTCGCCGTCGGCATGCCGCGACGCGCGGTCTGCTCCGTCCGCGGCGAACGCAACCGGCGGCATGCGAACGAAACCGGCGGCATGCCGCGAGAGCCACGACACGCGATCGGCTCCGTTGAATAGATACGTTCGCAAGCGAGACACCGCCGCCGCCGGCTCCGTTCGTGCGAAGCCGGTCGGAGACGTGCGGTGGCATGCCGCCGGACGCGACGGCATGTGGCCGCATGCGTTCGCATCCGGCCCTTGCGTTGCGATGCCAGCCGGCCGGTGTGGATGCACCATAAGTGTTTAGATGGGTATTCATTCATGTCTTATTATATAATTTTTGTTTCAGAATATTCGGAAGATCAGAAAGCCCTTCAGGAGTTAGCTCGCAAATTCACAAGAGAGGAAATAATTCCTAATGCACCACACTACGACAAGACCGGGGAGTACCCGTGGCCCATCGTCAAGAAGGCGTGGGAGATTGGACTCATGAACTCCCACATTCCAGAATTTTGCGGTAAAGTGAATTCAATATTCTGTTCCTCATAATTATTTCAGCCGAAAGACGTCTACTGCTGAACAAAGGCCTTCCCCGAAATTAAGAAATTAGGGCCTTATTTCACTGGCGACAGAAGACAGAAGACGAAAGGGACGCAGTTATGCGTTAGAATGAGATACAAATACACCGCGCCCACTCTTGCGCATAACTGCGTCCCCTTCATTTTTTTTTTCGCCAGTGAAATACCAGCCTTACTTACAAGTGCTTGGAGAAGGCACCTCCAATACAGTGCGCGCCAATATAGCAGCTGCGGGAGGCGGGCGGAGTGAAGAAAAACATAAGACAAACGACACTAGCGAAAACTGGTGACTGTCCATTTTATGTTTAACTTAGCCTAACCATGAAATGGGTGATAGGCAGATTTTAAGCTTTAGAACGGCAGTCTCTAGATAGAGTAGGTTATTTAAGTATATCATCAATTGCTGAATGGATTTCCAGGTGGCATGGGGAATATGGGTGTGTTCGAGGAGTGCTTGTTGAGTGAGGAGATTGCGTTCGGTTGCACCGGAATTTCTACGGCCATCGGCGGCACTAACTTAGGAGTGAGTATCTGTCTTGTATGACATTATAAAATATAAGTAATGAACGTTTTTTGATAGTAAAAAAATAAATAAAATAATAAATAATTTGTGTTTTAGCAAGCCCCGCTCATCCTCGCCGGTAACAAGGAGCAACAGAAGAAATATCTCGGAAGACTAATTGAAGAACCTATCGTTGCTGTAAGTACCCTGCATTTAGAATTACTCGAACCACTTTCAAGCTAACAATGCTTATACTTTGTTGGACAGAATGAAAACTATACAATGCAGTACAATAATATAAAGACATGCAACCGAAAATAGTACAAAGTTATGTTTGCCGTCTAGTTTTTCTACAGCACTACCTTTTTTGATGAAATATTTTACTAAATTCTAACGCGCTTTTTGTACTGCATACTTGACTTATCCTATCTTATCTCAAATGCGTAGTTTATTTAACATAAATATTGGGAACGGATTTTTCTTTCACCATGGTTTTTTTATGATTTTTATTTCACTACCTAGGCTTACTGTGTGACGGAACCCGGGGCGGGGTCAGATGTGGCGGGTGTCAAAACCAAAGCGGAGAAGAAAGGTGACGAGTGGATTCTGAACGGACAGAAAATGTGGATCACCAATGGTGGTGTCGCTAACTGGTACTTGATTTACCCATGCTGCATGCTGAAGCTAAACTTTCTATCTACAAGTTTCATAAAGTTTTGTACCTACTGCTTGGGTGCTGGGTTAATATTTCTCCGAGTTGAATAGATTTATTGTAGTGTATTTCATTAACAGGTACTTCGTTTTGGCGAGGACCAACCCAGACCCCAAATGCCCTGCCGGCAAAGCTTTCACAGGCTTCATCGTTGAGAGGGATTGGCCTGGAGTTACCCCAGGACGTAAGGTTAGTTCTCGAATCGTATCGACGAATGCTTGAATAGATCCATCTTCCAACTCATGTTTAAATCACTCAAGAACAAAAGGCTATTTTCTGAAGATTCAATCTAGGTACTGATGCTAGAGTTTTCATTCAAAAAAGTTTATTGCGTTCAACATAAAATCTTATGAGTAATGCAAACAAACTGCTTGTATGAGGTGGCGTGCCACAGGGACCTATTATGGGACCGTTATATTTTCTGGGTTATACAGATGACTCAATCAATACTCGTTACTGATCCACTATGACTGATTATTGTCGAGATTTTTGGGGGACGTCTTTGTCCAGCAGTGGACCTAATTCATGACTAACTTACCTTTTTAATCTTCAAGTCAGTCAATGGAAAATATACTTAACTATGTTGGTGCACAGGAAATCAACATGGGTCAGCGCGCGTCAGACACTCGCGGCATCACGTTCGAGGACGTGCGCATTCCCAAGGAGAATGTGTTGATCGGCGAGGGCGCCGGCTTCAAGATCGCCATGGGCGCCTTCGACAAGACTCGCCCGCCGGTAAATCTATTGCTTACATAATATTTCTATACATACATAAACTCACGCCTCTTTACCGGAGGGGAAGGCAGAGACCACTTTCTTCCACTTGCTACGACCGAAACATACTTCTTTCGCTTCATCCATATTCATTAATCTTCCTATACATGTTCGTCGGTTTAGAGTACTCTTGACCCGACCTTTTGTCAAAGCGCTATTGTACTGCATATTTCGCATTTTGTCTAATGTAACCTTATTTGAAACGAAGTATAGATGCGCCTAGCTACCGAGAGCTTTTCTCAGTCACAATGTGATGAAGACTCACGATGGGAATAGTAAACCTTTTAATTTCAGGAAAAATATCTAAATTGAGCAATGCCTAAACTTTTAAAAAACCTATGAACATTAAACGTACTATGATGTTTAAAAATCTAATTTAGATGAATGTTAATCAAGTTTAAAAATCTATTTTATTAGATGTATATTAATAATTTTGGTAAGCGCCTTGGCATTGTATTATTTATAACATTAATAACTGAAATTAGTGCAGGCTCAATAGCCAAATTCATTATCTTGCAAATCTTAAAATTTACTAGTATCCGTTACATGTAGAGATTTTGCAAACAAAAGACAAATAATATAATGGACTGACAAACGGCAAATTGTAGTCGAGATTTTCAGTAATATACCTCCAATTTGGGATTTCTAGCCGGCCCACGTCATTTAAGGTCATTCATCTAAACTCCTTTTTACTATTTAATCACAAAATAAATTGGGAGACATAGATCACGCGTGTCACTTCTGTGCGTTTGTGCCAATCGTAAGCAGATATACAATGCCACCAACTTATCTGTAGAACGGCCAAAAGCGGAACTACGGAACGCCATTTTGAAACGTTCTTTTTGCTGGTGGTTAATTGGTTGGTTGGTCGCCCTTTTCGATCGTGGCGCCTCGCTTCATTCTACAGATAAGTTGGTGGTACTGTAAAACGCTTTCGTAATGTTTTGACACTGATTGCGCTTGGTGACGAATCGGTGTATATGCACAATGTGCACAATTGTGCTTACAGTGCATATTTAGTTATGCGTGCTCTATTCCTCCCAGAAAAAATAATTATACTCTAAGTCTTTCACTTACATTGAATAGAAGATCAAAACGTTCATTACCTTTACGCAAAGAGAAAGTTGAAAGCCCGTCTACCTGCGGCGATCAACTATAATTACCTTAATGGAGTACTCACGTGCCCGTATGGTGCAAGGTCTTTCACACACAAAGGCTTCATAAGTCACATACATGATCGCCAGAATCAGAGTTGAAGCAGTCGCCGTGGCCGCAATTGGTCAAGGGAGTTGTTAAGAAATAAGAAACTTTAAATATTGTAAAGCGACATCTATCATGATCATCTTGAACTAGGTCGACATCCATTTGCTTTTTACGTCGCTCAATTATTGCTATTTTAGTTCTAGCATTAATTGATAGATGGCGCTATCCCGTTACTATAAATAAGATTCGCTCGAATATTCTTTCCTTTTTCTACATCTGTCACCGCACCCGAGAACTGTGGAATACAAGCATCAACGGAGTTTAATTTCAAACAGGAGTAGTACCTTTATGCGAACATGTTTGTATGTCGTTGGTCAGGTGGCGGCGGGCGCGACGGGGCTGGCCCAGCGCGCGCTGTACGAGGCCACCAAGTACTCGCTGGAGCGCAAGACGTTCGGCGTGGCCATCGCCAAGCACCAGGCCGTGGCCTTCATGCTGGCCGACATGGCCGTGGGCGTCGAGACCGCGCGCCTCGCCTGGCAGCGCAGCGCCTGGATGGTCGACCACGGTAACTACACTTACATTACATACTACACTACTATAATACACTTACTACGTATACTATACTTACGTTACATCTCAGTATAACCAGTAAGTCATCTTTATACTAACGCCACAGAAGAAAATAATAGTACTAATCCGTACAGAAAGGACACTCACCCCCCGCACTAGAATGAGATCCCCGCCCGCCCCAGCTCCGCAGGCGCCGCTGAAGTCTGACAGGGGTGTTCAGAGGTGTTTGACTTGTAATTGATATTCAGTTGTTATTCAAAAAGCAGTAGGTTGTCAAAACGTGTCGGCTGTATGGAGTGTCCGACCTGTGCAAACGTGCCACTGTCGGTATGAATATGTGCGTCCGCGCCGCGCGCCGTGTAGGCACGCACTGGCACGCACACACTAGCATAAAATAAAGGGGCGGCACACATACATACTTTTGCATTTGAAACGCAGACGTTTAGTCTCTGAAATACATGGTCGAAGAAAACAAGGTCTAACAATTAGACCACGTGACTGACACAAGCCTACGTCACTTTGCGCTGTTCATCCTTGTCTATTACACGCATTCGACAAGGATGAACAGGCAAAATGACGTAGAAATGACGTAGGCTTTTGTCAGTCACGTGGTCTAATTGTAAGACCTTGTTTTCTTGGACCAAGTCTGAAATGGAAACCGCGTGCCTAGCTATAGCCTGGCAGCGCAGCGTCTGTGTGGTGGACTACGGCACCATCATATTACCCTTGACAGACGCGAGTGATCCTATACGGGTTCCCTAACCTCATCCATCATCATCATCATCATCTCAGCTGAAAGACGTCCACTGCTGGACAAAGGCCTCTCCCAAGGATCTCCACAATGATCGGTGCTGCGCTGCCCGCATCCAGCGGCTTCCCTAACCTAACCTAACCCTGAGGTAGGCGACCCAAAAAAAACTGTCACAACGAATGAATAACATCATCATGTACAAATTGCATATTAATTTGCAGGCCAAAAGAACACCGTTCTGGCTTCGGTAGCCAAGTGCCACGCGTCTGAGATCGCGAACAAGTGCGCTTCGGACGCCGTCCAAGTGTTCGGCGGGAACGGATTCAACACGGAGTACCCCGTCGAGAAGCTCATGAGGGACGCCAAGATCTACCAGATCTACGAGGGAACCTCCCAGATCCAGAGGCTCATCATCTCCAGGGAACTGTTGGCCGCGGCTGCGCAGTCTAATTAATATTATTTTCTAGACGACAAAGTACCGCGGACCCCTTCGCCAGACCACCACTAAGCCTATTTTCCCTTGCAAATGAGCTACCGAGTAATAACTAAAGCCGGCACTACAATCTGACAAAACCCAAGAGCCGAAAGGGGCGCAGTTATGCGGTAGAATGAGATGCAAATACACCGCGCTCACTCTTGCGCATAACTGCGTCCCTTTTGGCTCTCGGGATTTGTCGAGAATGTAGAACCGGCTTAAGAAGCGTGCGATATGAAGAGATATTTTTTTAAATAGTCAGGCTGATTAACCGTTGTACTTGTGTGGTACATACTGAAACATGTATGTAATTACTGTGTGTTTTAAGAGTTTATGATATATGAGTTTATGAGTTTATTTGTATATATCTACATCTTGCACAAAGAAGACTGTATATAATTAATGCACCAGCTAAGACTCTGCAGAATTACCTCAAGTGTTACAATAATCAGTAATTTCAATGTAAATCAAATACAACAGTATATCATCAAAGAGTTGCTTCTCGAACATAGATATAGAATGAAGAGAAGCAAAACAATTCTACCTCTATGTTCTCGAATACTCAAATTGTTATTATTACCGGTGTTTCCCACTTGTTCCATGAAACATGACGTAATAGGTCAAATAGAGAAATTAAATTCCCTATTTGTACTATAGATATATACATTCTATAGTACAATTAGGAAAATAATTACGTCATGTTCCATAGAACAAATGGGACACACCGATGATTACCTATCTAAGTATAAATTTGTATTAATCAGAGAGAGAGAGGCGGCAGATTTGTAAATGGTGCAGACCATTATTTATTAATGTTTTGATAAAATATATAAATTATTTACTCGGAAACGAATCAATCTTTTATTTTATTATTTTAATTTAATCAACCTTTTTTTAATGGCGCTGCAAAATTAAATATACCTAAATGACTAAAAACAGGTAGGTAGGTAAGCAAACGAAAAAAAGACAGATAAACAGTATCTTTTGATGTAAACAACTTTATTTATTTATTTTGATTATTAATTAATAGTATTAGACCAAGGTTGATGATACCTTCACCAGTCTATCAGACCAGTAAACATCCTTGGATGGCAAAACAACTTTATAAAATGCATTCATTTACGACTTTATGTTGAGGGTATAAGGTTAAAATTAAGGTGGCAATATATAGTGGATGCTGCCTTGTAAAGAAGTTTCTTCATAAAGTTTGGTGAACACCGTGGCACAGAATACCAAATAGTAGGTACATGGCTAGATCTGTACTAAATTTAAATGACAATCGCACCATGGAATGTTTTATTATATTGGAAAGATGACTATAAATTCAGCTATATATCGTAAAAGGTTAATGAGATTCTGTTTTAATTAAACCGCCTAATTTTTGCAGTGGTATGAAACGAGAAACGGATTTTTTTATGAAGGGCAAAATTTGTGCGGCGCACTTCATATAGAATTGTAACTAGATTTTCACATGAACTACCGAAGTCATTTATTTTCTTGATCAAAAGCTACGGATTTTTAATTTAAATGTATATTCCAAAAAATATTGGTTTTTTTCTGTTACATCAATAAAAAAAGTTACGCCGATTACGTACGCCGCCGCCGCCGATCAAATCGCAATCGGCGCACATGTCTAGTCGAGACAGGCACTCCACAGGCGGTGGTGATTTGGTGAAAGAAAAGCAAAGTGACTAAATAGTTGTGTGTGGATATTCATAGTCGTCGTTTATTAAAATGAATCCGGTTACCCAGGTAACTAAATGAACAATATATTATGTACAGTTAGTGTGGAGGGAAGTCACCCTTTGCGACAAGATTGTTACTAAAAGGGCTTATAAGGTCGGAAATATGTTTAATTTTCTGCTCAGTTGGTATGTATTATTTTAAAGGAATACAGAATTACCAAGGAAGAAGAATGTTATAACGGTGGTACTTATAACATCCTTGCCAAGGATATACTCCTGGTGGTAATGCTGATACTCTGACCCAGCAATTTCTTTCAGGCAATCTTAATAAACTTTGTCATGTCCAACCACAACATTTTTTGTATTTACGTTACAAATGAAAACCCCTAAGTATTATCAACTAATTTATTGCAAATTGTGTGTTTCTGAATATTATGATAACTATAAAATATTTTTATTTTCAGATTGCTCGTGCTAGTCGATCTATTTATAGGAAGCTGTCTACAACAGCTGCTGCATTGGCTGTTAAACCTATCCCTACAACAGGATTCTGTTTTGGTATGTAATTCCTCTCCTGGTACCTTAGTAGGTAGGTACCTGTAATACAATTATACAATATTTATACTTGAAGGCCACTTTATTCAAGTACAAATTGATATAGGTACATTCCTTAATCTATACCTATAATAAAACTGTAAAGGTACATAGAAAAAAAAGATGAACCCCTTCAGAATTACAGCGCGTCTAATTTTCTTTCTTTGGTGAGCAATGTATACTATTTCGCTTAGAGCAACGCCGGCTACGGAAGGCCGGTAGGAAGGCAGCTATTTCGTGTCTATTTTTTGGATATAAACTTATTCGAAAGACCTCACCGTTTGGCTGTACGAGAGGGGAGGATTCTGGCTTGTATATCCAGCTATAATCCTCCCCAAACTATAGCTATATCTTCAGAATCATAAAGATACTAATTTTCTAGCATAGTCAAAATTGAATTTCATTAAGGTTTCATAGGGGAGGTTATATAGGGGAGGTAGAGTAGAGGCTTGAATCACACCATTCAAACAGGAAAGTTAATACCAAGCCACGGTGTACTATTGAATAAAAGCTTTAACATTAAACGCAATAAAAGATACACTACACTTTTTCCTCACCTAAAGGTTGCCTGGTAGAAATTGCTACCTTAGCAATAAGGCCGCCTTTTGACTCTTCTGTTTGTACTGTTCTATTTTCTGTATACTGTGTCTTTTTTTGTCAATAAAGTATATTGTATTGTATTGTAAGATTGAGTAATGAGCTTATTATAAAAAAACCTTTTTTAAAATTATTTTTAAGATCTCTCATGCCCAAACATTTTTCGGTCGCATTCTTCAAACGCGCTAAGACCCTTTACGGATAAGTTTTAGATAACAATAAATAAAAACAGCTTTAAACATGATTAGAAAAGATAAACTTGCAATAAACCATCTGTTTGATCTAGGTATTTTATGATCGTATTTTTTTGGTTATGTAATGATGACTAAACTCGTAGAACTTAGGAGGGATTTTATTTTATCTACACTCATGTCGTAAATCCTTCATTTACTTATCAGAAACGCTAAGCAAATGATATACCTTTCGATGGAGCCGTGACTAAGGATCCATACAAATTTCATTTCGTACGCCGTCGCTGCGCTCGTTTCATAAACCACACTCGTGTTAAATACCCCTCATTATGCAACAGTTGCATAAATAGATATTTATAGGTACAGTGGTGATTGATAATGATATCAACAGGAGCTCCTGTGTCACCTTAGCAACTGCGCAGTGGAAATTATTTATACAACCCAGCAATTCACAAATCTAGACATAACTATAAACATATTATATTTAAATCATTAAGTAGGTACATATTGTATTGGATTGTTGATCACAACAACAATGGTGAGACAAAAGCTTATTTTCATTTACCCTCCAACAGATCTTCTTCTTCATCTTCTCCTTACTTATCCCATTATTTGGGGTCGGGTCTCCTCACTTTCATGCGCCAAGTCAGACGATCTTGGGTTGTCGTATCATCCAATTGGGCTTTCTTGAGGTCTCTTTCCATATTTTTCCACCAGGTCAATGGCGGGCGACCTCTTCCTCTCTTCTGTTCGGGCAGGTCCAGCGCCATTTGTACCACATGGTCTTCGCTATTTTCGTTTGACATGCCCATACCAACGAAGACGGTTCTCAGTTATTTTATCCGTAATAGGTGCAATTTTAAAGCTGCCCCGAATATACTCGTTACGGATTTTGTCCAGACGAGTGACACCTCCCGCCCATCTTAGCATCTTCATTTCGTTACAGTTGGTATGTGCTTTTTGTTCATGTGTCTTTTTTGTTGTCCAGCATTCAGACCCGTACAGTAGCGCAGGACGGATAGCGGTTTTATACACCTTACCCTTAGTTTTTATGGGGACTCGTGAATCGCACAAAACACCAGTGAGGGATCGCCATTTTTGCCACGCGGTATTAATTCTGTGTGCCGCGTCTACGCTGGCATCAGGTGTGTAAGCATTGATCCTAGGTTTTTAAACTTTTGGACCGTGGGTATCGGTGTTGTCCGAATGTATAAGGTATCTGGCGTTCTATTTCCACTAAAAGGGCATTTCAGATACTCCGTCTTGTTCCTGCTCACCTTTAGGCCGAGTTTTTCTAGGGCTTGTGTCCACAGATTTAGGCGGTTCTGTACGTCTCCTGCGGTGTCTGCAGCCAGAACGATGTCATCTGCGTACATCATGGTCCATGGCAATGGAGAAGGTATATCCCTGGTAAGGTAGTCCATAACCAAATGAAATAGAAGCGGACTGAGAACGGATCCTTGATGGACGCCCACATTTACCTCGAAAGTTTTGCTGACTTCCGCTAGGCTTCTGACTCTTGTGGTGACATTGCTGTACATGTCTTGTACTCGGGTACATGTTGTGCGCGAAGAGCTAGCCATACTAGTCTTCGGGGTACTCGATCGAAGGCTTTTTCGAGGTCTATAAATGTTAGGTGCAGGTCTTTGTTATTAGCTCTATATTTTTCCATCAGGATTCTGATTGTTTGTATTGCGTCTATGGTTGATCTGGACGCTGTAAAGCCGAACTGATTAGGAGATATTTGCGAGATATTTGTGATCCTTCTATTAATAACTCGTTCCCATACTTTAAGCGTATGTGAGGTTAGTATTATGCCTCTATAATTTTCACACTGCGCCACATCTCCCTTGTTCTTGTAGAAAGGTAGAAGATAGCTTTGTCGCCATGATTCCGGTATGCGTTTTGTCACTAATATGATGTTAAATAGTTTAGTAAGCCAAACTATAGCTACTGGGCCGAGAGCTTTCCAAAGGTCTGCGGGTATCTCGTCAGGCCCCGTAGCTTTTCGATTATTCATTTTAGTAACCGCGTGTTTAACCCCAGCTATCTCTATCTCGGGAACTGGTCCATATGTGTGCTTGCAAGGTTCAGGTTCTTCATTTGGGAATTCTTCATTTAGAAGTTGTTCGTAATATTCGGACCATCTTTCTCTAATTTGAGCATTGTCTGTTAGGATTTTTCGATCCTTGCTCTTTATATAGGTACTTATTAGCTTTGATGTCCATAGTTGCCTTGTGTCTCCATTTTGCTATTTTCAGTACTTCGTTTGCCGTTTTAGCGTTTTCCATGTTACTGTAGAACTCTTCATTACACTTAGCTCTTTCTTGTGCCACGCGTTTCTTAGCGTGTTTCTTTGCTTCTTGATACCTATTGTCTTTGTCTTCGTCCAATTGAGACTTTTGCCATTTTTTGAATACCTAGATCTTTTTTGTGTGCTAGTGTCTGTTTAACTGAGTCATTCCACCAGCTTGGATCTTTTCCGGCTCCGACAGGTCCTTTGAATACTCCCAGAATTTCTGCGGCTTTTATCTTGCATTGGCTTTCGAAATTAGACCACATCTCTTCGGCGGTATCGTATTGTATATCGATATCGGTTTTATTTAATATATTCCTTTACAGCAGCTTTTAACAATTCGCCTTTTGGGGCATCCAGACTTTTCCATTTCGTCCTTGGTGTTCTATCGACAACGGTTTTAATCGGTTTAGGCAAGGCATATACCGCAACAAGAAGCCGATGCTGTGTCGTAAAAGGCTCGCCCGGGATTACTTTACAATCTTTGAATCTATACTTAACACTCATATCCGCTATGATGAAGTCTATTTGCGACACCCTACCTACACATTTATACGTAATTAGGTGTTCTTCTTTCTTTTGAAAGTTCGTGTTTATCAGACTTAGCGAGTGCCTCATAGTAAAATCCAAGATTTCTTCGCCCTGCTTGTTTACTTCGGATATCCCATACCCTCCGTGTCCCGTCCCAGACATGATATTTTTGGCTCCTACGTGGCCATTTAGGTCCGCTCCTATGATCTTATATTCGTTTGTAGGAATACTATGAATCAGGTCGTCCATATCCTCCCAGAATTCCACTTTTTCGTTTTTCGTCCAATTACCCTCCAACAGATAGTTGGTTAATTACTTAACATTCTCAGAAATATTCGAATCACAGATAATTTTTTCAATGAAAAACTATTCAAGGAAACTATAGGTACTTACTATTATATCTTCATTAAATCGTAAAAATATTTTCTAAACATTAGACTTGGGAGTGGAGAATCAACTTTATCATAAATACATATAAAAATTTAAGAAACCCCCGTCACAAAACCGTTACTTGATCCTTTCAACAACTATATATGAGCTAACAATCTTAAAAATGGCTAAAGATATTTTCTTGTTTCATAGCTAAGAACACTCTCGATTGTGACACCTTGCAAACTAAAAAACTAGATCAAAATCGGAGCATCCCTTCAGGAGGACAGACACACACGTCAAACTTATACTTACTTATACTTATAGTAAATAATTTGTCGGCCCCGTAGCCTAGTTGGTAGTACGTCTGCCTACTGAGCACAGGGTCGCGGGTTCGAATCCCGCCCAGGGCAAACATTCGTGTGATGAACACTTGTGTTTGCCCTGTGTCTGGATGTTGTATATTTATATATGTATGTATATCAGCTGTCTGACACCCATAGTACAGGCTCTGCCTAGTTTGGGGTCAGATGGCCGTGTGTGAGATGTCCCACATATTATATTATTATTATTATTATACCTATCACCCCTCTTTTTCGTCGGGGGTTAAAAAATAATGTTTAACATATTAACTTTTTTGCGAAACTGTCTATGTGTGTAAGTGTTTAGATAGTTATTCAAGCCTTATTATATAATTTTATTTCAGAATATTCGGAAGATCAGAAAGCCCTTCAGGAGTTAGCTCGCAAATTCACAAGAGAGGAGATAATTCCTAATGCATCACACTACGACAAGACCGGGGAGTACCCGTGGCCCATCGTCAAGAAGGCGTGGGAGATTGGACTCATGAACGCCCACATTCCAGAATTTTGCGGTAAAGTGAATTCAATATTCTGTTCGTCATAGATAATTATTTCAGCCGAAAGACGTCCACTGCTGAACAAATGTCCCCCCGAAATTAAGAAATTAGGGCCTTATTTCACTGGCGACAGAAGACAGAAGACGAAAGGGACGCAGTTATGCGTTAGAATAAGATATAAATACACCGCGCTCACTCTTGCGCATAACTGCGTCCCCTACGTTTTTTGTCTTTGTCGCCAGTGAAATACCATCCTTACTTACAAGTGCTAGAAGAAGGCACCTGCTGCGGCCTGCGGGAGGCAGGCGGAGTGAAGAAAAACATAAGACAAACGCCACGTGCGCAAACTGGTGACTATCCGGGTACGTATTGCAATGTCTAAAATTTAAAAAAGTAACATAAAATAACGGTCAAAATACCTAAAATCTAAAATGTTTTAAAATCCCTACGAAACTAACACCTACCTACGAATTACCTAAGTTTAAAATACCGATTGGACTAAATATCTAATGTTTGAAATATCAACAATAATTACACCGAAGTTGAATACACCAACATTTGAAATACCAAATGCCTAAAATTATGCATCACTTGCGAGCTAAGAATAATATTTAGTTAGAATAAATTAGACTAGGCGGGTGCGAGCGAAGCGAGCACGGGACTTCGGGGCACCCCTACTTCGCCGGGTTAGGTTAGAAGGGTATATAGCGGACGGTAGCTGGGCGAGCGCAGCTCACTCAGCTTCCTCCGCCATACCCTTCGGGGTTAGGTTACATGATGACCCCCTATGCCTGCTTGCAGGCATGGTAACCTTGAATATTTTATAGACTAACTAACGGTATTTTTTATTTTGGTCAATTAACTGTGAGGTAAACTAACTTTAGGAACTTTGTACATAGGAATTTCAAGTTTTAGCTTTATGAACTTCGGTAACATATCCATTTGACATTTTAAGTTTTCGGTATTTCGAATTTAAGTAATACAACCATTAGGTATTTAGATTTTAGGTATTTTGAACGTAGGTTTTTTTAAGTTAGTTTTTTTAAATATAGACATTGTAATACGTAGGTACCTACCCGACTGTCCACCGGTTTTCACAGACAGTCTTTTCATGTTTAACTTAGCCTAACAGTTAGGCTATAACCATGGAATGGATGATAGGCAGATTTTAAGCTTTAGAACGGCAGTCTCTAGATAGAGTAGGTTATTTAAGTATATCATCAATTGCTGTATATGCATTTCCAGGTGGCATGGGGAATATGGGTGTGTTCGAGGAGTGCTTGTTGAGTGAGGAGATTGCGTTCGGTTGCACCGGAATTTTTACGGTGATCGGCGGCTCTAACTTAGGAGTGAGTACCTACCTATTTTGTACGACATTATAAATTTGTATAATTAACTGGTTTTTTATAGTTAAAATATAATATTATAGTATCGCCCAAATGCAATAGACCCATGGTCCAAGAAAACAAGGTCTTACAATTAGACCACGTGACTGACACGAGCCTACGTCATTTCATGGACTTAGTGACATAGTTACACTATAAACACTATGGTAATTCGTCCAAGCGTCATTTTGCCTATTCATCCTTGTCGAATGCGTGTAATAGACAAGGATGAACAGCGCAAAGTGACGTAGGCTTGTGTCAGTCACGTGGTCTAATTGATATACCTTGTTTTCTTGGACCATAATTAGACCTCATAGAATGAGTACAGCGAATTTATGTACGTGGTTTGTGTTTTAGCAAGCCCCGCTCATCCTCGCCGGTAACAAGGAGCAACAGAAGAAATATCTCGGAAGACTAATTGAAGAACCTATCGTTGCTGTAAGTACCCTGCATTTAGAATTGTTGGCGTCATCCCAGCATCACCGTGATCGAATTTCGCGAATTCAACTATACAGGCCTTTAGTCAATAGTAAAGTAGATTTTGTCATATTTTGTCAGACTTTGTCAAGCAGTCGTTCAAAAGTTATAAGGGCGAGTTACTGTGTGTCTGTTCTGTGTTTCTTTGTGTGTTTGCAATAAAGAGATACTTACTTACTTACTTACTGTCTACGCTGGGATGACGTCAATCCAGCATCACCTTTCTTAAAACTCCAAAACTACAGCACCTAGCTCTAATTGGATTGGACGAGGGTTTTGTCGCTACTTTGTCAGGCTTACATACAAAAATTTAGACTTCGTCGTTACACCGTTTAAAAGTTATACGGTTGTGTTACTGTCTCCGCTGGGTTGACGTCAACCCAGCATCACCATTTCTTATATCTCTGGAACTACAGCACCTAGATTGAATCTGATTGCACGAGGAGTTTGTCGCTACTTTGTCAGGCACAAATGCAAAAATCTAGACTTTGTCCTTTAGCCATTTTGAAGATATAAAAAATTACACTATAGTCTCAGAGCCTACAGTAAAATCTGAACATGATTGAGTAATAACGTGTAAATCAATAAACTTCGTAAAATACGAGTCTTTTGAATACTTCATTACGTAAATGAGCCTTCAAATTCTAATCTTCAAAGTTAATATATGTAATTATAATTCGTAATTAGTACATAGTTAAGACTCCGAAAGTTTCCAAAATATCTAATAATACTCCAAAAAGCTATTTGCAAGTATTGTGTTTAATTATTATCTAAATAATATGTAAATTTTTATATTTATCTTTTTGTTTTATAAATAAGGAAGTCAGATGTTGACTCTTATACTATTCGAAAAACCAGGAGTACAGTCATATACAAAAGCTGTTCACCGTGAAGTTTAAGTGAACGAATGAATGAATGAATATACGGTGACTTCCAGTAGTAGGTATAAATGACAAACTTCAGGTAGGTAAAGCCCGACCAAAGAAATAAGAAGCCTCGCCATATTGCGGAATTTCAATGGAACTAATTTTATAAGGGAAATTGTTAAGGTATTCAAATATTCACAGCCAATCTTGCAATTAGTAAATGGCACCGAATGTAAATAATTAAATCACATTTGCCTTATAAATATTTTGATGTAAATGATTTATTTTGTACATGACTGTACCAGTAGGAATTAAATAACCTTTGATATCTTCAAAATGGCTAAAGGACAAAGTCTAGATTTTTGCATTTGTGCCTGACAAAGTAGAGAAAAACTCCTCGTGCAATCAGATTCAATCTAGGTGCTGTAGTTCCAGAGATATAAGCGGTAGCGTAGGCGTAGGGCGTAACTCGCCCTTATAACTTTTGAACGACTGCTTGACAAAGTCTGACAAAACATGACAAAATCTACTTTACTATCAATAGTTAATTAATAGTTAGTCAACTAAAGGCCTGTATAGTTGAATTCGCGAAATTCGATCACGGTGATGCTGGGATGACGCCAACCAATAATATAAAGACGTGCAACCGAAAATATTAAAAAGGTATATATTTGCCGTCTAGTTTTTCTACAGCACTATTTGATGAAATGTCTTACTAAATTACAACGCGCTTTTTGTACTGCACACTTGGCATTCTGTTCTTTAACATAAACATTGGGAACGGTTTTTTTCTTTCACCATGGTTTTTTATGAATTTTATTTCACCTTTTACCTAGGCTTACTGTGTGACGGAACCCGGGGCGGGGTCAGATGTGGCGGGTGTCAAAACCAAAGCGGAGAAGAAGGGCGACGAGTGGATTCTGAACGGACAGAAAATGTGGATCACCAATTGTGGTGTCGCTAACTGGTACTTGATTTACCCATGCTGCATGCTGAAGCTAAACTTTCCACCTACAAGTTTCATAAAGTTTTGTACCTACTGCTTGGGTGCTGGGTTAATATTTATCCGAGTTGAATAGATTTATTGTAATGTATTTCATTAACAGGTACTTCGTTTTGGCGAGGACCAACCCAGACCCCAAATGCCCTGCCAGCAAAGCTTTCTCAGGCTTCATCGTTGAGAGGGATTGGCCTGGAGTTACCCCAGGACGTAAGGTTAGTTCTCGAAAGTGCTATCGCATCGTATCGACGAATACTTGAATAGATCCATCTTCCAACTCATGTTTAAATCACTCAAGAACAAAAGGCTATTTTCTGAAGATTAAATCTAGGTACTGATGCTAGAGTTTTCATTCAAAATATATTGCGTTCAACATAAAATCTTATGAATAATGCAAGCAAACTGCTTGTATGAGGTGGCGTGCCACAGGGACCTATTTTGGGAACGCTATATTTTCTGGGTTATACAGATGACTCACTCAATACTCTTTACAGATCCACTATGACTGATTATTGTCGAGATTTTCGGGGGACGTCTTTGTCCAGCAGTGAACCCAATTCATGACTAGCTTACCTTTTTAGTCTTCAAGTCAGTCAATGGAAAATATACTTAACTATGTTGGTGCACAGGAAGTCAACATGGGTCAGCGCGCGTCAGACACTCGCGGCATCACGTTCGAGGACGTGCGCATTCCCAAGGAGAATGTGTTGATCGGCGAGGGCGCCGGCTTCAAGATCGCCATGAGGGCTTTCGACAAGACTCGCCCGCCGGTAAATCCATTGCTTACATACTATTTCTATGAGACTTAGATGAATATTAATAATTTAGGTAAACGCCGGGGCATTGTATTATAACTGAAATTAGTGCAGGCTCACTAGACAAATTCATTATTTTGCAAAACTTATATCCATTTCATGTAGAGATTTTTGCAAACAAAAGACAGATAATATAATGGACTGACAAACGGCAAATTGTAGTCGAGATTTTCAGTAATATACATCCAATTTGGGAAATCTAGCAGGCCCACGTCATTTTAGGCCATTTATCTAACCTTAGAGTAAAAACAAATTTTGTATGTATTTTGGATATAAAACGCTGTACGCTGCTTAAAACGTCTGACAAGACGTAAAAGGCCGATGATGATGATGAGTGTTTTGACACTGATTGCGCGTGGTGACGAATCGGTGTATTGATTGTGCATAGGTACTGTAGAGTTTCTGAACGAAGCTGATTTGGATGCTCGAGTTCTAAAAATCACTAAGTCCATTTTTATGGTTTTTAAACTGGCAATACCAAGAGATAGAGTTTTTTTTTCTCTATCGACTAGCGTGAATGAGTTGGTTTTAAAAAATCTCTAAGTGGGTTTTACAAAACCCTTCAGGACCTCTAAGTCCTTCGCCAAGGAATTTATAAATCTCTAAGTCCAATAAATTTATGTATAAAGTTGGATTTTCAAGAATTATATGGCAATTGCCAGAAGATACATATACAGGACAACTCAAACTAAAACCTGCAAAAGTGGAGGACATTAAAAAACTTCTCAAATATATACCTGAATCAGAAAGATAATTTTATAATGATTTTATTATTTTTTCTGAAATTGATACTAATGCCGATGATGAGAAAAATTCCACCGAGGAAAATGAATAACTTTTTGTATTTTTCAAAGGAATAATAAATAATTGTTGATTTAGTTGTACTTTAGAATTAAGAAGAATGTAAGTCTATCGTATTTGAATAAAATATTCCTAAGTCCAGGGTTTAGAAATAAGTCCAAAATATTTGATATTTTCTAGACAAGTAATAATAATATTTTTGGAAAAAGTATCTTAACATATTTAAAGAGATTTTTTTATTCTATCCCTCACATTTAATTCAATTGTTTTAATGCAAACCTGTCATTTCAGGAATTTTTTGAAACTTTATTTTGCGATTTACTCGAAAGTGCCAAAATGGACTTAGAGATTTTTAGAATTCGAGCATCCATTTGTGAACGAAATGTAAAATGTCATTCTGACGCTTCTTGGAACTAACCTTTAATGGGCATTCATTTGTAATTGATTAAATTCGTAATTAAAAGATATAAAAGCTTACAAGCCTTTAAATAATATACTCGGCCGCCGCCAACATTGGCGCCGCGGATGAAAAATCAAGATAAACAGGGAAATATCCAAGGATGGCCCTGGCAGCTTTGGCTGAGCCGAATTGTATGGCGGGTGGTACCTTTCAACCATATACAGAACCACACACCGTGGGGGAAAGGTGGAGATCGTGGATAAGGAATTTCAACTATTATATTGATGGAATAGTAGGCCTATCACCACGTCAAAAAGTAGCACGACTACTACATCAAGCAGGTCCGCAAGTACAGGAAATATACGACAGCTTGCAGGAACCAAGTGATACATTTGAAACAATTGTAGAAAAACTGACAAATTACTTCATCCCCGCGATAAATGTGGCGTATGAACGACAAAACTTTAGAGCGCTATCTATGGAATCTGGTGAAAAGGTGGACCAGTTCGTACTGCGACTCAGAAAGGCAGGGAAATATTGCCAATTTGATAAGCTAGAAGAGGTGATCAGAGATCAGTTAATTGAGAAATGTGTACATGAAGAATTGAAAAGAAAACTTCTGAGAAAAGGTGGAGAGCTGACCCTGGCAAAGGCACAGGAGATAGCAAGGATATATGAGCTGGAAAAAGTTGAAAATACTGTAAAACAAGAAGTAATAAATAATGAAGAAAATGTAAACAGTGTAAACTTAAAATGCTTTAGATGCGGTAGTACAGGACATCTAGCTAAGAGCAGTTCATGCCCAGCACTTCAAACAGTTTGCAAGAGATGCAATATAAAAGGACATTTTAAAAGATATTGTAAAACTAAGTTAAATGAAAAGTTTGACAGAAAAGAGCAAAAGAAAAAGAAAAAAAGAGTGGTTAAATATGTCTTGCAACAAGAGGACTCCTCAGATTGTGAAGAGAGTGAAGATTCGGACAGTAATCAAAGTGTAGATGATGTTCAATCAGTTTTTAACATACAAAGTATGAACAATAAGTGCGTAATAAAACTAAATGGTGAACTATGCGAATTTTTAATTGACTCAGGTGCGGCAGTGAACATAATTGACAAATATACCTATAGACAACTGCGGAGCAAAGGCTTGAACATTCAACTAACTAAGTGTTGTAACAAATATAGCACCTATGGTGGGGCAGAGTTGCAAAATTTGGGTGAATTTAAGTGTACACTGCACTGCCCTGATACTGACATAATAGGTGAAAATGAAACCGTACTAGTGTTCAATGGAAGAGGACCAGCTCTCTTATCCAAGAAGACATCTGAGAGACTGAAGCTACTTAGAGTTGGCCCACTTATATTATCTATTGGGAAAAAAGACATTCTTACTAATTACAAGGATTTATTTGAAGGAATTGGAAAGCTAAAAAACTTCAAATTGAAAATACACTTAGATCCGAATGTTCCCTTGGTGGCACAACCATTGCGCAGAGTACCTTTTAATATGAGAGAAATAGAAAACAAACTTATCAAGGAACTACTTGAAAATGACATAATTGAACCAGTCTCGGGCCCTACCCCATGTGTTTCTCCTTCTCACATTGTAAGGAAAAGGGCACCAGGAGAGTATAGACTCGTTGTCGACATGAGACGTGCTAATGAAGCCGTGATGAGAGAAAGAGTCCCATTACCAACTTTTGAAGAGCTACTAGCAGATCTTAATGGATGCAAATACTTTTCTGCTCTTGACATCAAGTGGGGTTTTCATCAAGTAGAGCTTCACGAGGACTCAAGGAAAATTACTGTATTCAGCTGCAGTTCTGGATTGTACCAATACAAGAGACTCTTCTTTGGTATTCGTTGTGCTCCAGAAGTGTTTCAGCGGATTGTGGCTCAATTGTTTACTGGCATAGATGGTGTAGCCAATTCACAAGATGACATTATAATAGGAGGAAGAACTAAGGAAGAACATGACGATCGACTGGTGAAGGTATTGAATCGACTACGAGAAAATGGCATAACACTGAATAAGAACAAGTGCGTCTTTGGTGTTCAAGAAATGACATTCCTTGGCCATCACCTGTCGGCTGATGGTATCAAGCCAACACGTTCAAGTCGAGAAGTTATTCAAGAATTCAGAGCCCCTTTGAACAAGGAAGAAGTCAGAAGCTTCTTGGGTTTAGTGAACTTCTCCGCTCGGTTCATACCTGACTTCAGTACAATCACAGAACCGTTGCGCAAATTAACTAAGAAGGATGTTGACTTTAAATGGGACCAGGAGCACAAACAGGACATAGAAGACAGCGATTTGATAAATAACATTTGCGGAAACATTGAAGCAGTTACCATAGATTCTGTTAAAGAAGAAACATCTAAGGACGACCATCTCACAAGTCTAAAAGAGGCATTACGAGAAGATAAATGGCCTAAAGAACTAAAACGCTATGAGATTATAAAGGCAGAACTGTGTGAAGTAGATGGTGTTATTGTCAGAGGATCAAGGCTAGTCATACCTAAAAGCCTAGTGACTAAAATACTGGATATTGGGCATGAAGGACACATCTCTATTCAAGGGATGAAAGCTAAGCTCAGACGCAGTGTCTGGTGGATGAGCATGGACAAAGATATTGAATATTGGGTAGACACCTGTGAAGGCTGTAGACTCGTGAGGAAACAGACACCTCCTGAACCAGTTGTACCAACTGATTTACCATCTAGAGTGTGGGAAGTAGTAGCCATTGACTATCTGGGACCCCTACCTTCAGGACATTACCTGTTACTGATTATTGATTACTACAGCCGCTACTATGAGGTAGAAATACTAAAGGGTCCAACAGCAGAGAACACTATTAAAGCACTCAAAGTTATTATTGCCAGAGAAGGAGTAATGGATACATTGGTGTGTGACAATGGACCGGCTTTTAGAGATGCAAGGTTTAAGCAATTTCTGGACTGTCATGGCATCAAACTTAGGCATACAACACCTTTATGGCCTCAGGCCAATGGAGAAGTCGAGAGGCAAAATAGAAGCATCTTGAGGAGATTGCGTTTAGCCCAGGCACAAAACAAAGACTGGAAAGAGGAGCTTTTGACTTACCTCACTGCATACCGCACAACTCCGCATACCGCACAACTCCGCATACCACCACAGGAGTCCCACCTGGAGATCTTTTCAGAGGACGGAAAATACGCACAAAATTACCAGAAATTGACCTTCAAGAGAAAAACCCAGATGAAGAGTTAAGAGATAGAGATAGATTGAAAAAACAGTTAAGTAAAGAGTATACCGACAAGAAAAGGCACGCTGAGACCGTGGACTTGAATCCAGGAGACAAAGTTCTGGTCAGACAACCAAAACTGAATAAACTGACGACGCCTTTCTCTCCAGAGGAACACAGAGTTTTATGGAAAAAGGGCAACTCTGTTGTGGCAGAATCTCCTGATGGGAGAATTATTAGGAGAAACTCTTCACATTTTCAAAAAATAAAGCATAGAGACTATTCAAGGCTAGGACAGGCAAAGGAAAGAAAGAGAGATAGTGAAGTAGAAAGGAGGGATAACATACTGGATTTGACGGAACCACCTGATTTGACACCAACACCGGATATGACTGAACATAAAAATGAAACATCGGAAGGGACTGAAAGGCAGAGAAGACCAAAGTGTACTCCTGTCAAGTACAAGGATTTTGTAATGGGGTTGATTTTGGAGTGTATCAATAGTTAGGTTAGAAAATGAAAGAAAAGTTTAAATTTTCAAATAACATCTTTATTATAATTCTATTTGTTAATTACCAATGATATTTGTCTAATGGTACATAACTATGTTGTAACTAACTGTTTTGTTTGCTGTGTATTAGACGTATTGATTTTAAAGTTGAACAGTCTCTGTTACGTAGTCATTGAAAATTAATCATGTGGCTTTTGTTTTCTTAAGGAAAAAAGAGAATGTAGAGTTTCTGAACGAAGCTGATTTGTGAACGAAATGTAAAATGTCATTCTGACGCTTCTTGGAACTAACCTTTAATGGGCATTCATTTGTAATTGATTAAATTCGTAATTAAAAGATATAAAAGCTTACAAGCCTTTAAATAATATACTCGGCCGCCGCCAACAGGTACTTGTTTGCAGTGCATACTTACTTGGTTATGCGTGGTCTATTCCTCCCAGAACCTCAAAACGAAGAAGATCAAAACGTTCATTACCTTTACGCGTGATTAATCAGTTGAAAGCCCGAAGCCTGCGGCGATCAACTATAATTACTATAATGGTGTACTCACGTGCCCGTATTGTGCAAGGTCTCACACTCAAAATAGGTTTCATAAGTCACATACGGGCACAATGATCGCCAGAATCAGAGTTGAAGCAGTCGCCGTCGCCGAAATTCGTCAAGGGAGTAGTACCTTTACGCGAACATGTTTGTTTGTCGTTTGTCAGGTGGCGGCGAGCGCGACGGGGCTGGCCCAGCGCGCGCTGTTTGAGGCCACCAAGTACTCGCTGGAGCGCAAGACGTTCGGCGTGCCCATCGCCAAGCACCAGGCCGTGGCCTTCATGCTGGCCGACATGGCCGTGGGCGTCGAGACCGCGCGCCTCGCCTGGCAGCGCAGCGCCTGGATGGTCGACCACGGTAACTATACTATACTTACATTACAGTATAACCAGTAAGTTATCTTCATACAAACGTGCCACTGTCGGTATGAATATGTGCGTCCGCGCCGCGCGCCGTGTAGGCACGCGCTGGCACGCACACACTAGCATAAAATAAAGGGGCGGCACACATACATACTTTTGCATTTGAAACGCAGACGTTTAGTCTCTGAAATACATAGTCGAAGAAAACAAGGTCTAACAATGAGACCACGTGACTGACACAAGCCTACGTCACTTTGCGCTGTTGATCCTTGTCTATTACACGCATTCGACAAGGATGAACAGGCAAAATGACGTAGAAATGACGTAGGCTTGTGTCAGTCACGTGGTCTAATTGTAAGACCTTGTTTTCTTGGACCAAGTCTGAAATGGAAACCGCGTGCCTAGCTATAGCCTGGCAGCGCAGCGTCTGTGTGGTGGACTACGGCACCATCATATCACCCTTGACAGACGCGAGTGATCCTATACGGGTTCCCTATCCTCATCATCATCATCATCATCTCAGCTGAAAGACGTCCACTGCTGGACAAAGGCCTCTCCCAAGGATCTCCACAATGATCGGTGCTGCGCTGCCCGCATCCAGCGGCTTCCCTAACCTAACCTAACCCTGAGGTAGGCGACCCAAAAAAAATCTTTCACAACGAATGAATAACATCATCATGTACAAATTGCATATTAATTTGCAGGCCAAAAGAACACCGTTCTGGCTTCGGTAGCCAAGTGCCACGCGTCTGAGATCGCGAACAAGTGCGCTTCGGACGCCGTCCAAGTGTTCGGCGGGAACGGATTCAACACAGAGTACCCCGTCGAGAAGCTCATGAGGGACGCCAAGATCTACCAGATCTACGAGGGAACCTCCCAGATCCAGAGGCTCATCATCTCCAGGGAACTGTTGGCCGCGGCTGCGCAGTCTAATTAATATTGTTTTCTAGACGACAAAGTACCGCGGACCCCTTTGCCAGACCACCACTAAGCCTATTTTCCCTTGCAAATGAGTTACCGAGTAATAACTAAAGCCGGATAAATACATAATTGTATATATCTACATCTTGCACAAAGAAGACTGTATATAATGAATGCACCAGCTAAGACTCTGCAGAATTACCTCAAGTGTTACAATAATCAGTAATTTCAATATAAAACTAAAACAGTATATTATCAGTGTTGCTTCTCGAACATAGATATAGAAAGAAATGAAGCAAAAAAAAAATCTACCTCTATGCTCTCGAATACTCAAATTGTTATTATTACCGGTGTGTCCCAATTGTTCCATGACTTAATAGGTCAAATTGAGTACGTGATTTCCCTATTTGTACTATAGATACATACATTCTGTAGTAGGTACTTATCTTATCTAAATTAGCCATACGTGTCCCACTGCTGGGCAAAGGCCTCTTTCCGCTCCCTCCATGACTCTCTTTCCCGTGCCTCTTCCTGCCATGCTTCGCTGAAGGCGTCTAGCTCGTCTCGCCATCGTCGTCTGGTACAATTCACATTCTATAGTACAATTAGGGAAATTATTACGTCATGTTCCATAGAACAAATGGGACACACCGATGATTACCTATCTAAGTATAAATATTAGTTAGAGAGAGAGGCGGCAAATTTGTAAATTTATTAATGTTTTGATAAAATATATAAATTATTTACTCGGAATCGAATCAATCTTTTATTTATTATTTTCATCATCCTTTTTTTCAATGGCGGTTAAAACTTACACTGCAAAATTAAATAACTGACTAAAAACAGGTAGGTATATGAAAAAAACAGATAAACAGTACCTTTTGATGTAAACAACTTTATTTATTTATTATTTATTGATAAAACTAATAAACTCTCATTATTAATTATTAGACCAAGGTTGATGCTATCTTCACCAGAAACATCTTGGATTACTTGACACTACCCTTTAAAAAGCAAAAAAACGTTCTAAAATGCATTCGTTTACGACTTTATGTTGAAGGTATAAGGTTAAAATTAAGGTGGCAATATAGTGGCCACTGCCTTGTAAAGAAGTTTGTTCACAAAGTTTGGTGAACACCGTGGCTAAATCTGTACTAAATTTTCGCACCATGGAATGTTTTATTATATTGGTAAGATGACTATAAATTCAGCTATATATATTTTAAAATGTAAATGAGATTCTGTTTAAATTAATCCGCCTAATTTCAAGTAGTATGAAACGGAAAACGGATTTTTTTGTGAAGGGCAAAAATTGTGCGGCACATTTTATATAGAATTTGTAACTAGATTTTCACATGAACTATCGAAGTCATTTATTTTCTTGATCAAAAGTTACGAATGGGTTAGTTTCGTCAGTGTCCATTTCTTCTGCATCCTTCGGCGGACCATCAGGAAAACTACGATCTAACACTTCTTTTGGTGAAACCTGAAAAAAATAGAAAATAAGCTTCGTTATAATATGAACCATACAAATGAATTCTGCATCTGGGGCCCATTTCACGAAGATCTATCTTGTAAGGTTCCTGTTCTATCTACATAATTTCCTGTTCTCATGTAAGTGACTTACTTGTCTTTTTATGAGAATAAATATCTTTAAACCGAAGGTTCAAAGTACACTAGCCAGCACATACCTAAGGCTGTACTTATGAGCTTATTTCGTAGCAGCAGGGGCGAAGCGAATGACAAAAGTGAAAGCAAAAGAAAAATCCAGTTTCGGGAATCAAATCTATTAGTTCCGAATTCTATAGCACGATTATAAACAGCCCGGGGCGCAAGCTTTTAATTTTCTGGTCAGCAGCAAACATGCCGATTTCTTTGTCAGTAGTAGCTCAATAGAAGATAAGGGGAGAAAGGGGTCAGTTATTTATTTCTCTGATAATTCAACGAGACTTGTAAACAGTTTTGTGTGTAAAGTCCCAGTGCTTTTTTAAAGTTCCGTAGCCAAATGGCAAAAAAGGAACCCATATAGATTCGTCATGTCTGTCTGTCTGTCACTGTCACAGCCCCTTTTTTCCGAAACCTATACTGTTGAAACTTGGTAAGATGTATTTTGTGAACCGCATTAAGATTTTCACACAAAAATGGAAAAAAATGAATAAATTCTGGGGGTTCCCCTGATAATCCTAAAAAAATATATGATGTACATTAGGTCCCATGCAAACTTCCACCGAAAATTGGTTTGAATTGAACGAGAACTTCGTTCAATTCAAACGTTCTTTAAGTCGTAAGTAAATAAATCGTAAACAGCAATTTACCTTTCACTATTAATAAAACATCGATCAAAGTTACAACGAACTACAAAAACTTATATTATGTTACTTGCTTGCTGCTACGGAACCCTTCATGGGCGAGTCCGACTCGCACTTGGCCGCTTTTTTTTTATTTGTCCCATGTGGAAAAAGTATGACGAATCAAGCTTCACCGGACTTGTGGGGGAGCGGAATCTCTATAACAAATCGCTCACCGAAAATAACCTTTACATGTAAGTTATCTCTGGTATAAGTATGTGTATAAATGCGTGACAACTTTCATCATATTTTTTTACATGATAAACACGTTATATATGTAGATTAAAATAAGAAAACATACCTTTTTAGCCTTAACATGTTCCCAATGAAAGCCCATATAAAAGGCAGACTGTTGTAGCTGCCGTAGGTTCCTCATTCGCACTCTGGGATCGCGTTCCAGAAGTCTGGTTAGAAGACCGCGAGCAGCATTCGACAAGCTGGAGGCGCTGGCTGGCAAAGTGCCGGGTGATAGCGGGGTTTTGCTAGAAGTAGAAATAGAAATAGAAAAACTTTATTTGTAGGACATCACAACACAGAAAACAATAAGACAAGAAAAAAATAACTACATAATTTAACACTAATACATGAAACACGAACAATACAACTATACGTGCAAACATCCATCTGTGTTGCGACACCCACACAAAAAGGGCCCCACTCAGCGTAATGCCGCCGCCCGGCTGGGCCACGGCGCTGATCTTCCGTGAGTCCTAAATGGTCGCGTCACGGACGACCACAACGCAACGCAACACGTTACCCGTTATTTAAAAATAGATAAATACATAAAATAGAATAAACTTCAAACTTACAATAGTAACTAAAAATAGATTAGGTAAGTAAACATGGATGTTAACAGCTTATATTATGTCCCCATCGAGGGGCTCAAGCCTACCCTGAAATCAGGGTGTATAACAGGCCTTATTCGGGCTTGTCAACTTCACACACAACCTTTGAAATTTTTTCGCAGGTGTGTGCAGGTTTCCGGACGATGTTTTCCCTGAGAGCGTCGAATAAACGTACATATGAATAAAAAACCGAAAACATTGGTACGTGCCGAGGCTTGAACTTGCGAACTTTCGAATGGAAGTTTGGCACTTGGCCACCGAAGCTCTTAAAAGTAAACATATATGGCAATAAATATTGGTTTGTAGCAGCAGGCGCCTAGTACGTTTGGAGTTTGAAACTTCGAGATTATATGATTAACTCCAGCTGTTCTAAATCAATTTTGTGTGTTTTGAGTATTAACAACATTGTAAAGTGTCCTCTGTGGTATATAGCCCAAAATAAAAAATAAAAAACTTGTCACCATATTGTGGAAGTTCAATCAAAACAAATAATATGTGTCGCCTCCGTGGCAATTTAGGACTTTTTTCTGGTCAGGCTTTGCTTTATATTATACTAGCGACCCGCTCCGGCTCCGCATGGGAAAATGGTTATTGTGGGTTATCCTTAAGTATATTATGAATGTATTATACATATAAACCTTTCTCTTGAATCACTCTATCTATTAAAAAAACCGCATCAAAATCCGTTGCGTAGTTTTAAAGATTAGGCATACATAGGGACATAGGGATAGAGAAAGCGACTTTGTTTTATACTATGTAGTGATAATGATTACGTGCAATATTTAGTAAGTTACCTGGCATGACTCGTAGACCCATGGACTTTGACAGGAGAGTCTCTGGTAGATTCTGACGATGGTTGAACACCGGGTAAAGGCGTTGTAGCAATGGCAGGAGCAGGATACTGTAAACACAGAGAAAACATGAGTAAGTCAAGACATATCGTGTGGGTTTCGAGGTTAACCTATCTCGCAAACCCTGGACCCTGGTGTACGTCAGAACTATAGAGCCTCTAAAACACCCCCCACACGCGGACATAGCGTCTTTCGAGTGTCGACGTAGTGCGTCACGCATGTAATCATCCGCGTCGCTCTTTTGTTTCATTCGCCTTTCTGCTTATGATTGTATTTGCGACGCACGACATCATTTTTTTTTTTTTTTTATTGACCTTTGCTTGTGTCGAAAAGGTACGACCAATCAAGCTTCACCGGACTTGTAACGCACGACATCGACGCTCGAAAGACGCTAGTGTGGTGGGGCCTCTCAAACTTCTGGCATGGCTCGTATAACGACGGAATAATTTTTCTTTCCATACAATCAGATGATTCAGCCTTCAATGTCTTTACCAAACTGGATAAGTCTCGCAAATAAATTTTTTGTCCGACGTTGCCTCACCGAGATTCGATCCTGGAACCTCCGTCATGTGAGGCGAGCTTTTTACTTCTCGGTCAAGTAGCCTGTTGCTGACTTATATTAATCTTCATAATAACTCTTTGACCGAAGCGACTCACATTCACATCATATGTACAGTATTGTACAGTAGCCAGCACACTAGTATTAAAATGAAATTAAACTACATTATAAATTACTTATGGATATAATTTCTACTAATTAGTATTTAATCATGGATGGATTTGTAGGTACTTATCAAATCCACGAAACTAGAACCAAAGGTAATGAATAGGCATTTTCTTTCAAGGAGTTTCGCTTGAACCTGGACGGTTTTTGTGCTAAGAAATTGAATAGGTACGTATATAAATACTCGTACTTATCACTACACTGGGCCCGATTGTACGTATTGCGCACCAACGTAAATACAAAAACAAAATGTCCCTTTCACGATCCTAAGAATTTAAAGGGACAGGTGATTATCTACTCAAATTTAGAGACGTCAAACATCGATTTACGCGTAGTTCGTACTAGTTTATGCCCGCTTAATTTAATTTATCATTCATTCAAAATTAGATTCATTAATATCCCATCCTTTTTTATTCCCATAGCTCCATACGGTCCATACATAGTCTTGACTCCTGGCCCATCATACTCGTATTACTTCTAAGTTTTTTCCTCATCAGTAAAGCTAATAATACTTCCATCGCATCGCAATATCATTAAAAAAAGGCAAAGGCACTCTGTTCTAAAAATACGCCTAAGTTAATTGCTTATTGGAATTTACTGCGCGTTTTAATGATTGCGGGAGGGAGGCGCCCGCGCAGCGAAGTAGGATAACAGGATCAGTAATGAGTTTCAAACCACCTAATAATAGTTTTATAGGAGGTTCGAGGTTGCAGAATGCAGACGATGACTTTAGCCCTGTGCTTTAGCCCGAGGGACAGACAGAAGTAGTTTTTTATGAAATAAATTTTGTGGCTCTACCTAGATATTTAATCATTTCGTGACGATGTAACCCTTTTATTAATGAATTATTATTAGTTCTACAATGCAGGACCTATAATTTTTTTTGCCCTAGGGGTTTACTAAATTAAAATAATGTTTAAAGAAACTTTCTGGAAAAACTAAGCACCTATCAAATGGAAATGTGTAATTTTTGTCGTAAGCTATAATTTTTTTTATTCTAATTACAAGACCAGTCCCAAATTTTAGTTTTTCGCAGATATGTGCTTGTGATCATTTTTAATCCCGTCAACTAGCGTTAGTCAACAGTTTCGGCCCATTAATTCGAAACAGTAATAAAATCAATCTTTTTCGAGCTACCTACACATTTTTGACGGGTTTTCTCCAAGTAGCCAGCCTAATAAGTTATTCTCTGTCACTCAACGACTATTAAGAACAAACCACCGTTAGATATAAACAGTGCTTTGAAAAAGCAGGGCCGGAATGAGCTGGCAAATTGTGGCCCCTTAACGTCTTGTCACTGTACGTCAGGCGCGGTCCGAGGGGGGGGGGTCACAGGGGACATGACCCCCCCCAAAATCTAAGGTGAAATTGATAAATTTCAAAAATTTGCCAAATAATAAAAGGAAAATTTCTAGCTACCCCTAAGAGCGATAAATTTATAGAAGAAAGTATCTGAAATAATCTGAATTCTATACTAACCATAACACTATTATTATTATTCCCATTTTTTAAATAATCCTCCTGCCACTGTCGTTACAGAGAATCAGCTATGAATTACAAAGTGGAAATGGGAGGTCTGGCAACTCTTCCTATAAGTGGTGCGACAGCAAAGCGATCCTTTTCTACGCTTAGAGCCCTTTCACACGAGCGATTTTTTCGGCGATTTCTCGGCGGAGCGAGATTGCCGCGACTTATTAACCGCCGCGATAACGCCGCGTCTCGCCGCGATACCAAATACCAATATGGTTGTGTACACGCCGCGAGCCGCCGCGTGCTCGCTGCGATCTCGCTCCGCCGAGAAATCGCCGAATAAAATCGCTCGTGTGAAAGGGCTCTTAGGCGTGTAAAAACGTGGTTGAGGGCTAACATGTAGGTACCCGGAAATAGTACCAGACGTATCAAATATTAACACCCGATTCGCAAATACAAAAAAAAGCTGCCAAGTGCGAGTCGGACTCGCCCATGAAGGGTTCCGTAAGTGTGCTTCAAGGTATAATCCTCCCCTATGAAACCTTTATGAAATTCAGTTTTGACTATGCTAAAAATGCTATTGAAATAGTAGTACTTAAATAGTATCATTGTAAGGAAATTACTATCATTATGATTCTGAAGATATAGCTATAGTTTGGGGAGGATTATAGCTGGATGTTCAAGCCAGAATCCCCTCTCGTACAGCCAAAAGGTGAGGTCTTTCGACTTAGATTATATCCAAAAAATAGACACGAAATAGTATTCATTGCTCACTAAAGAAAGAAAATTAGACGTGCTGTAATTCCGAAGATATACCTAGCTACTGGTTGGGGAGGATTATGGCTTGAGCATTTCAATTTTGCTCATTTCTGCACAACGCTTTGTTATTTCATCCTAAAATTGGTATCAAAAATTGCAATTGAAATAGTATCGTCAAACTACATTCGATTTATTACGAAAAACATCTTAAAAGTACTTTTAAAATGCATGTAAAGTTCTACATGCAAATCAGTTTTGAGTCCCTATAATGCACAGTACTATTATGCACAGCCAGCAAAGGCAATGGCAAAAAACGGAACCCTTATAGATTCGTCATGTCTGTCTGTCTGTCCGTCCGTATGTCACAGCCAGTTTTTTTCCGAAACTATAAGAACTAATATACTGTTGAAACTTAGTAAGTAGATGTATTTTGTGAACCGCATTAAGATTTTCACACAAAAATAGAAAAAAAAACAATAAATTTTGGGGGTTTCCCATACATAGAACTAAAACTTAAAAAGAAAAATTCATCAAACCCATACGTGTGGGATATCTATGGATAGGTCTTCAAAAATGGTATTGAGGTTTCTAATATCATTTTTTTCTAAAGGATGATAAAACTAAAAAAATATATAATGTACATTACCATGCAAACTTCCACCGAAAATTGGTTTGAACGAGATTTAGTAAGTAGTTTTTTTAATACGTCATAAATCGTAAACCGCAATTTAACTTCCACTATTATTAAAACATCGATCAAAGTTACAACGAACTACAAAAACGTTTAAATTATATTACTTGCTGTTACGGAACCCTTCATGAGCGAGTCCGACTCGCACTTGGCCGCTTTTTTTATTAGTGTAGTGAGTGACCCCCTCCAAAATTTCAGACTGCGACCGCGCCTGCTGTACGTACAGTACATCCACATCCAGTAGGTACTTACAAAGCCTCAACTTGGCTACCAGAGTCCTAACAGCTTTTGCTCGATATGTTTTAAACCTAAACCTAAACCCTTTTTATAGGATTTAGTATGTTTTCTGAAACTTTACTTAGTAGGGTAAATGATACTTCTTTGATAAAAATTTAATAACTATTATTTTAGTACTAAGCCACAAGACAAATGTCTTTAATTCATGATAATATGTTTGGAGCTGTGGAAAAAGACATTGTTTATCTGATAGGTAGGTATATATGACAACATTGCAAAATATTAAAATTTCTTATTTAGATTAAGTAAATAAAACTAAATTGTTATGTTATAGTTTTACCCACCGGATAGTATCAGAACGATCGGTGGAATAATCAGATAACCTAGAGTAATCAGAAAGAGTAATTAGATAAGCCTTTCTAGGTATTTTTATGTAGTTTCCAGAGATCCAAGTTTTCTTTTTTGAGGCCTCACAAGGCCCACCTGCCAACGTCCCTGCTGGTTCGTTCCGACTACTAATCAACTCTTATCTTTATCAGCTAGCCACCGAAACAGGTACAATGAGTGTTTACTTTCCGATCCAGATCTGGTCACGATTTGACCGCGTTGCGCTTGCGACTGCACTACGGACATTTTGTTCTTATTTGTTGGCAAGAATTCTATAATTTGCATGTCAATACTACGAGTAACTACTGCTACAGTTTAGTCTATGTACATGAAATTTTAATCAATATATGTTACAATAAAGGATTCTGGATTTTTTTCTTAAATGATAAATCGGCACTTAATCAGTTTTGTAAGTTTGGCTGTTCCGCTACCCCTGAATCATTTATACGATTTTGATGAAATTTGAAATTAATATAGTTTGTACTTTGGATTAAAAGTTAGGCTGCTTTTTATCAGGGAAAATCTTTCAGATTTTTTTCTGTCAGAACATTTATCGTTTAGTGTGGTTGTCTGTCTAATATAATAAGTTATTGTACTTGGTTAACTTTTTGGGAAATTTAAACAAACAACTAACAAAAACAGTCACACACTTTGTGTTTTTGAAGTATAAAAACTCGTTTTATCTTGTATATACTTTTTACGGAGTTGCCTAGACCTATTTATAAAATTTCCCGAAAAATTACCCAAGTACCTACCTATTAGACAGACTCTATCGCACGTATTCGAATTTTACTTGATGAAATGGAATGGGATAAAACATCTAATTCAGTTTAAGACCGGGTCAGATATCAGGCCTTAAGAAAATTTAAATTAAAAAAATATATTTCTTAGGATGTCCTAGATTCCAGATTCATACAGACAGAAGACTTATTCCAATCCTTCTAAATGCTACGTTCTAACAGCAAGCATAAGAAACATAACAGTCGAATTTCTAGGACCAACTTCCATACAAAAAATGGTCATTGCCTTTATTATTAAAACCAAAGCAATTATATGGCGCCATGCGCCAACGCAGCTAGCGATCAATGTAAGAAAAGTCAAGAGTAAGTATAATAACGGATCTTCCACAGCCTAATTGCTAAGCCACACACGACAGGCGTTGGCTCCACTCGATTAAATCTAGTCATTAAACGTTATTCACTGGCAATCGGCATTAGTTTTAAATGACTGTATAAAAATTCCAACTAGATATTACACTGCCAAATTGAATAACAAACGGTCGTCGAGTCAATTCGATCAATGTTATTAATGAAAACATTATTTTAGCTGTTAATATTTGTAGGCCAAAGACCGTCGAAATTATTTTAAACGCAGACGTGATTTAGGTACGGTAAATATTTTCTTTCTTCAGGTTAGGTTAGCAGGCGCGCAGGTTAGCAATGATCAAATGATCAAAGCTTTTAGATATAGATCGAAATACATAATTTATTGGAAAAATTATCGTCAATTCAAAGAAAAGTTACAGATAATATTCAGATATATGTTTTTTTTATAATATTTTAGTAACTTTATTCCTGTTTAATTTATGTCTATCTTTATGTTTAACTTTGTCCTGCCATTAATTTAACTTAGTTAACGCCTGACCGGAAAAATAAAAATCCTCGCCATATCGCGGAATTTCATTGGAACAAATTTTATGATGGAAATTGTTGCAATAAACATAAAAATATTCACGAGGCGCCCCCAGAGCAGGTTTTTTTTATTTTTCTGGTCGGGCTTTATTTAAATTTATAATCGAAATCATTTTAAAGAACCGATACTTAATTGGCGAATAAATCAGCAATCAACAAATTGAATATAATTGCATTTTTTATTTAATTGTTTAGCCTTACTTCATTGCACCTATAGTCTAGTCAAGGTGAGAAATGCATAGAAAAACTATAGAACTTTTTATTACTTTATTATCTTCCAAGAATCCCATCCGTGAATTTTAAAGGTCGTTACACACTTTGTTAAATGGACAGATTTTGTTGGTAATTATTAATAAATAAAGTGGAAATCGAATACAGAATTGAATATTATTATCCTTTTGCGCGCCAATTGTTGTGGATTTGGGAGGGCCTTTCTCCAGCAATGATCGTCTTTCGGCTGATGATTATCTTCGGTTTAGGACTTTCGTTGTTACCACCACATGATCCAACTTTAGCTAAATCATTTAGAAGATATACGTAAATTATTAAGTGGCCTTTTTTTTCGATTCCCAAAAAGGCATGAGAAAATCATTTCGTCAGAGTTTGGAATTAAGTACCTTATTGTTGTTAACTAGCTTGTCTGCTTCTTTATTTATCCTTGAAATGGACAAGTTTATGAATGATCCCACATACCTAACCTCTGATCTTCTCACCGGATTCTTATAAAGAGCATTTCTTCACCAATGTCGCAACAGCACAATACTTGCTAATTATAAACATTGCGAGAATGTGCGTCTGTCACTGAGCTGGCGAAACGAAACGAAACCAATTCTTACTGGGCCCTGAACTTTAGGCCGATTCATGTGGATTTGAAGTTATGAAATTTCTATTATTGTATGTCAAAAATAATTGGAAAATGGCCAACTACGGCCACGCGATCACAAGTACTACTACAGACGTTTACATTTTTAATCAAATTGCTACGAACGATGCTGCATGAAGACATTTTAAAACGTAAATTTGACTGCAGTAAAATAAAAATAACAATGCAATAAATAAGCCCTGTGGGAGGTAGAAATGCAACCAATTTAGAAAGGTTGTAGGTTGGTTGTTTTGCGGGCACCAACCCTGAAGTCATCGACTTTAAATTAATAAAATCGGGAGAGTAACAGGTTTAAAACTTTATTTGGACTCGTATTTTACGCTACAAATATATACTTCTTGCAGAGACCTGGCCTAGAGGTGCACTGTGTGTAAGATTTTAGGCACCGCAATCTAAACTCTGCTCTAGCTCTAATACTTAGTATGTTTACTATAATTTGTTCTTCACAAAACAAAACAAATAAAATACTTTCAGGATTCGGGGCTTACGCACGAATGTATTATTAGGCAATATTATTTTTATAATAAATATTAAAAATTCATCTCTTCCCTTAAATTCATTCCTTCTTCATCTTTGTAGCAAACATTTCCTAATTTTAATATAATAATAATATTATGTGGGACATCTCACACACACACGGCCATCTGATCCAAACTAGGCAGAACCTATACTATGGGTGCCAGACAGCTGATAATACATACATATATAAATATACAACATCCAGACACAGGGCAAACACAAGTGCTCATCACACGAATGTTTGCCCTGGGCGGGATTCGAACCCGCAACCCTGTGCTCAGTAGGCAGACGTACTACCAACTAGGCTACGGAGCCGTCAACTAGGCTATGGGGCCGTCAGAATTTTAAGATAGTAAGTAGTCTTACTTATTCACTTAAAAATTCAGAGATTTAATTGTACTAAGAATTTTATTTTTTAAAGTTTACTAACACCCACAATTGCTTTATAAAATACCATGACCTAGGTTTTGAAAAGAATACAAAAAATATATACAAAAAGAAAATACTGGCTATCTATAAATCGTTTATTTTGAAGGTTCGACCTCTTAAAAGTTTATAACTGGCGATTTCCAATACCTACCAATCAAATTACTTATTCGGATGATGTTCAAAGTCAATCTTTTATTGCATCAGTCGTCATTATAATTATATCTATAATAAAGTATATTCTATTCTATAATATAGTAGCTTTCCGCTGCGTGAGAAGAGGAATTTTCCTGCGGCAAAAGGTAGCGTATGTTTTTTCCCGAGGTCTATATTCTATCTTTGTACCAAGTTTCATTAAAATCGGTTCAGTGTTCCAGAGCCCCTTTAATTAATTAGGAATATTTTAGGTAAATTTTTGTTCACCTTGGGTTACATTATTGGAATTTTAGTAAGGATACCAAATATTTTTTTAAATAGTATATAGCTTACTCGTATGTTACCCGGGGATAGTGTAGCTTCCCAAGTTTCCCAACAGTGAAAGAATGTTTCAAAACGGTTTAGTAGTTTCGGAGCCTATTCAATGCAAACAAACAAACAATCAATCAATCAAATCTTTCCTCTTTATAATATGAAGTATAAATATTAGTATAGATGTATAGTGTAGATTGCAAAATGCCACCCTGTTTAAATTATTTTGTACTATATTGCAGAGTGAGTGAGAAATAGTATGTCAACGGCGTAGTGGCTAAATAGATAGAGCCGTTCCTTCCTTTTGAAAGTAGGATCGAGCCCTGTATCGGTCTGTCCACGGTAACTCACGTTACCTACTTCTGAGTCAGAGCCGCCGGGTATCATAGACTTTTTAAAAGATGCGACGCTTGTGGAGTTTCTTCGGCGAGCTCTTCTCCACACAAGACCGCACATTTTGCTTTGCTTAACTCGCCACTAAATGTAACTTTATTTGTTTTAACTAAAAGATATAAAATGTCCAAAAGTAAAAAAAAGACATTTCATCCAATATCTTACAATCTAACCAATTTTAAACTAAGAAAGTGTACAAACATGACAAAGGTCAAGTCTATTATACTCATAATTAATGACTAATCGTTAGTTCAAATATTACTCAAAATTGTCGTAAAAGTGTAGGTAACTCACGTTACACAAATTTTCGATTTTCCCTTAATCTAGTGAGATAAATTTATTCGAAAAATAGAAATAAAATATATCATAAAGTGTTACTATGTGGAAAGCAAAAATAAAAAAATCAAAATGTAATTAAAAAATAAAAATGCATATGTTTATGTATGGTAACTTATACGTTACCTCCCAACATCTTAGATTTGCTAGCCAGAAAAACTACAAATAAGACAGATTAATAAAAAAATATTAATTAAAATTTGTGATAGGAGTTCACTTTGGACAGATTGCCGGCTTGGCCAGCGGTCAAATCTAGTTTCAACTTCATTTGTTTGGTCATTAGGATGTTGCTGCACTTTTAAAATTGTTTCGTCATTGGTCTTAGAAAATCTGTGTTCAACTGTTTGTTGTTCACATTTTTTCATTAAATACAGGGTAGTCTCGAGCCCCCCGATTATTGTGAACTAAAAATAATACAGAATCTGTACCACTTAGTTTATAATCTGTTTAGGCTGATATCATATCGCTTCTTAAAATTGTTTTTGATCAGTCTAAGTATATCACAGCGTCTTGACTTTTATTTTGATTTGAGCAAAGTTTAGACTTCTAACTTCACCTATGACCACGAATCCTTCGTGCCTATGACTAATACATCAATTTTTGTTGTCGTTCTGACTATTACTGATCTGATGACCCAGCAGCGAATTACCTAAAGCACGAAAACGCGACTCGCGTTCACTAATAATCGAAAAATCACGTGTACATTTCAGCGTACACTGCGGAGACAGTATGATGAAAATATAAGGGATTCAATTTAAGGCTTAGTGGCTACGCAATGAAAAGTAAATTGGTCTTGTTATGGCTTCGTGAAAGGGGACTTGGTCGATGTGTCAGACTCACGTGCAACCGGCTGGCTCCTCCGGTCAACGGCCTTGACATTGGGCCCATTTCGGTGCATTTCGTGAACATTCGAGCCATGCACCTTTTCCTCAACTTTTGAGGTTCAAGGTTTATTTACTTCGGAATATCATATTTTGGAAACAAAAACCATTCTCGACATTATCAAGTCCGGTGAAGCTTTAGGCCCAGCGCACACCAGGAGAGGCGCGGCGAAGATACTGAGAACGTATCAATTAAAACTAAACCTTAAATATTTTGACATACGGCGCCGCGCGCGGTCTCGCGCCGGCTCTCGTGGCAGCTTCGACGCGCCGCGCGCTACTCGATTTTGGCATGCCGTTTTCAACCGTATGTCAAAATATTTAAGGTTTAGTTTTAATTGATACGTTCTCAGTATCTTCGCCGCGCCTCTCCTGGTGTGCGCTGGGCCTTATAGGTCGCACCTTTTAGATACAAGGGTAGGTCAATTAAGAAAAAAAACGTCCTAATCAGATGCTACTTAAATGGCCTACTGAAAAGATAATTATAATAAGAAAACGTCTGCTTGCAAATTTACAATACAGTAAGTAAGTACATAATGTATTAATCTAGCTGTAGATACTATAGTTTTAATACCTACTTGTAGATAAAGTAAAAAAAAAACCACCAATGTACCATTAAAATTATCCATATTTATGTCATATAATCACGTTTCCATAGGAAAAAATCGTTATTATGAATGCATTCAAATTAAATGCGATATTTTAATTATTGTATGACCTATGTATGTATGTATTACCTATATTTATCCGACAGCGCAAAGAAAATGCAATATTTATGTATTACAGTCTAAAATTTAGAATTTAATATTATATTATCAGTTATATATTATCCTACTATTGCAAAATTTAAAGTGAAAATGATTCGTCAAATCTGAACCGAATAAACCGTACAATCGTAATGAAATTCGGTAAGTAGGTAAACAGGCACTGGATGGATTACCAAGTTTCTCTCGGTTTCGGTCTAAAATTGGTCTATTTCTAAATCATAAATGCAATCAGAATTTGAAAATTTAACGAAGAGAGTAAGATCCGTATCACCTACTATACTGCATTCGTAACAGAAAAAAAACATCAAATCAAAATCAAAATATAATTTATTGCACAGAACAAAAACAAATACAGGCAAGTGGCGGCCTTATCGCTCTAAGCGATTTCTTCCAGGCAACCATTCAACATCTTTAGAATTAAAAACAATTTTAAATACATGATCACTACATACTATAAAACAAAGTCGCTTTCTCTGTTCCGATATCCCTATGTACCTATATACTTAAATCTTTAAAACTACGTAACGGGTTTTGATGCGGTTTCTTTTAATAGAGTGATCCAAGAGGAAGGTTTATATGTATAATACATGCATAATATACTGAGTTTGTCTGAGGCATAAAGATAAAATTATAAGGTCTAAGAATGCCTTAACTTGAGGAGCTTGGACAACCCACAATAACCATTTTCCTGTGCGAAGCCGGGATGGGTCGCTAGTATTATCATACTAATATTATATAGAGGAAAGATTTGTATTTTTGTGTGTGTGTATGTTTATATTGAATAAACTCAAATACTACTGAACCGATTTCAAAAATTCTTTCACCATTAGAAAGTTACATTCACTCTGAGTAACATAGGCTTTTTACTGCGGGAAAATGCCTCATTCCCACGGGAAAAACTGTTAACGCGGGCGGAGCCGCGGCGGAAAGCTAGTATAGAATATGATTTAGCTAAATGATGTTATAAGGACAAGTGTTTTCCTTAAAGTGTGATACAAGTCTCTTAATGTAAGAATAAAAAAAGTAGGTTTACCCAGTAGCATTATAAACGCTATTTTTTATTACTCGATATAAACTATGCACAGTTTGTTTATCACGCATCGCAAACACGCAATTAAAAAATACCTAAACAGTTTACCATCTCAGCAAGGATATGGCAATTTGCAGTTTTGAGAAACGGTCACGATGTTATACGGAAACGTTCATCCTACAGTCATTACATCGTTAAGCAAACGATCGGCTCACTTACTGCCTTCTAAGTAGAAGATATGTTGAGCTACAGTTTGTGTAAGTGGGCTGTCTGCAATATTATTTATTCTAAAAACCACCGCTATAAAAAAGATAAATCTATTTAAAATAAGAACCAAAAAAAGGTAACAAATTCATACATCGACGAAAATATAAGATACTCGTAAGAAAAAATAGCGCTTGCAGGAATCGCTTTAGGTTCACAAAGTTGTTGTCTGGACGGACTGAACGCTGCACTAGTTTTCCAAATGTTTAAACTTTACCTTAAAACAAGGTACGTTCATAGAAATTCTAGTGATTAACCCTCCAAAGACCCTTCATAAATAAATAAATATACGGGGACATCTCACCAGCTAGCTGACCATACCATGCCATGACTATAGGTGTCCGACAGCTGATATACATACATTATATTATAGTCCAGACAAAAGGCAAACAAGTGCCCATCACACGAATGTTCGGTCTGGGTGGAACCTAGTGTAAAAGTAGCAACCTAGTGTACAGAAATTGAACATGTTACTTGGATGCCTTAAGGCCATAAGGTCTCAGGTTAGAAGTGTCTATGCAACACTCTGCGTCGAGCTAGTATGTTTTCCACCGTAAGTATAATAATTTTGCAAACCGGCCCAGCATAGTGGAAGGAGTTTATGATGCTTATATTTAGACGTCATTATCATTACAGTGGAGAAGCGAACTGTATTTGTAGGGTCTCGGGCATTTACGCACATAGTTTCGCAGGATGATTAAATGTATGAAAATGCTAAAAATTTTCGATTTAATTTACACCGTACTTTTGAAATCAAGGGTATAAATAAATTTGTCTATGATAGATAGTTTCAAGGAAAATCAGATCAAATAAAACGAAAACCCAAAAAGCTAGGAAGATTTGAGCGTTCAATGTTTTGGCCCATAAAGATACATTTCACGTTGCAAAAAATTTGGCTGTCGCGTATTTTAATGAGAATCAGCAATTTAGATATGCGGCTAACCAACATTAAAAAACAAAGAGCAGTTTTGTGAATCATACTCGTATCATAATATATTTAAGAGCAAAAACTATAATAACAGATCATCTTTTCCGAGAATGTTAGTATAGGTCTAAAGTGGGAAGGGAAAACCATAAACTAAGTTTAATATCTACAAAACATTAAGGCCTTATTAAACTACTTATATTACTTCTTCTTTATTTATTAAATCTATAGTCCACCGAATGGATGATGGTGATGATGATAATCACTCGGACCATTTTATTCCACTTTAGGCCAGTTCGATTCAGTCAATCTAGCGGTGACGAATAGTTCGTAGTTAAGTTTTCAGCAACTTTATACGCCTTTCAAATGTTTCAGGTAAGTAAAGCCCGACCAAAGAAATAAGAAACCTCGCCATATTGCGGATTTTCAAAGGAACTAATTTTATAAGGGAAATTGTTGCCAAAGTCGTAAAAATATACACGTGGCGCCCCTAGAGCAGGTTTCTTATTTCTTTGGTCAGGCTTTCTAAAGTATTTTTAGAATATAGACAAATAATAATAGGGTATAATATAACATTAGAAGGAAGGATTCCCCGTAGGAACACCCTTATCTGCTCGAAGATTTTGAGGCATACTTGGCCGTTCTTCAATGTTAGACTAATTTTATTTTTTTAAACTTGACATTTATATTTTTTATTAAAGTACTTTTATAAAGCTTTCATGAGAGCTTAGAGTTTCAATGGCAATCAAGTTTGTGTAAATTACGCAGCTATTTACATTGACTGTTTTCTACATTAATGGACTTTTCACTTACAAAAAAAACTACTGCGTTGCCCTTATGTTTGAGATGTTATTATTGGCCCAATGTTTTAGATATAATGCAAAATTATTGGTATCGAGAGTACGGTTAACCGATAAACGTACGGTATTGTTAAGACTGACCGATGCAACTAAGTATATGGAAACAGATGCACTGTTCGTCCACCGCACAAATTTTTATTACAATAATTTTCCAGTGGAGGTATTGCCTTACCATTTTAACAGTTACTGAACATATAGGGTTGCTAGGTCTTCATATACACCAGGAAACTGATAAAAAGTAACAATTTAATGCCGGCCGGCATATTATCGGACATTTTCTATTAAACGCGGTCATAAAGAAGTAATTCTAATTCCTGACATAACTTTTCAAACCTTCTAACTTTTATGATGAAAATCTTCGCACGTACTACGTTCTGTCTGCCGAGGATAACATGTTGTAGTACATTTTAAGAATTATTAATAAAGAAAATGGTAATATAATTTGTAATAGTAAATATACGTGTGTGTAATATTTATTGTTGATTTTATGAAACAAAAATTAGTAACTGTATTGACTTACAAGTGTTTTAAAAACATTCTTATTGGTTGGTGTCTCGACCAATCGCAGAATCGGACGCCAACCAATAAGATTCTAGCGTTAGGGAGTAGGGAGAATCGAGATTGTGGAAGGAATGTTGAGCGGGCGATCAGTCGTCGATTGTGATTGACAGTGAATACACGTGTTTGGTGCATAAAGTGTTTTTCATTTTGAATACTTACCAACTACCCTGAGTTTGTGGAGTTACAACTCAGAAGTGGGATAGAAATCCAGGAGCGCTCACAAATGCTAAACGTGTAAGTTTTAAAATATTTTATTATTCTTCTAATTTTAATATTTAATACTTTCAAAAGTAAAATTATTATTATTTATAATATTTTCTTAATTATATAATTAATAACCATGATTTTATTATTATCTATTAATTTTTTTTTTTTCTTTGCATTTTAATTATTTTCTTTATCCTTCTTTCTTTTCTTTGTGTTTGCTGTCATATACAGCGTTAGTCTTTGAATAATAATATTCCATTACACAAGAGAGGTGTTCAAGGCTAGTAGGTAGTTAAATTAAAACCGATTATTTTTATTTTGATGTTTATTATCACAAAAAAAAAAAATGTTTTATTAAATAACTATTTAACGACACAGTCACGCTTACAGTAAGCCAATAAAAAAAAATAGACTAGAATATACTTTATTACAAACGAAAGAATCAGTAAAAAAAAAATTAATAATAATAAAAAAAAAAAAAATGTACCAGGCAACCTTGGAGCCCCTCGGTGGGAACATATATGAGCTGTTAACGAAGTATAACTTCATGTAAAATATAGTTTTAGCATGAAAATTTATTACAAATTTATTAATATTAGAGCATCTCATAGCTTATAAGATAAATACTTAAAAACAACTTCAAAAATAAACTTAACTGAAATTAATATAAATTTTGTTTTATCGAGGTGACACCATGAATAAAGAGAGGAGTCAGAGCCGTCACAGAAGTCGCTCCCCAGTACATTCTGCAAGATCACGGAGCGTGAACCCTGAGCGAGCCGTGGACGTCACTGCCGAGGAAGCAGAGGCGGTAGTCCACGACAATCGTCAGACGAAAAGCCCAACATTGGAATGGCGAACAAGATCAAGAATTCTGCCATATCGGGACATCCAGCGCGTTGGAACCAGGAGAAATCGCCAGCTGAGAAGCCCGTCGCCGCCACGCTGTTCCAAGGCAAGGAGTGCGAATTCAAATTGCCACCATGTTGCGGTAACTGAAAAGTCACGCAGTCGAAGCAAGTCTCGAGGTCGATCTAAGGTACGTTCTCCTTATACCGTTCGCTCTAGACAACGTCGCTCGCGTTCGAGACGATCTAGGGGTAGGCCATCAAGATCCGCCACAAGACGAACAAGGTCCAGAGGTCATTCTAGAGGTTGTGATTTGGTGAAGCAGAGGGATTCATCCCGTGAACGATCTAGATCAAGGTTGTCAGGGTTACATTCCCCAGAGCCACGTCACCAGACACCCGATAGAAACAAGACAGTTGATTCCCAAAGCATATTTTTTGAAAAGTTTCTCAATGTTTTGAATAACATAAAGCCCGTAGGTGACAGTGATAGGTTTCCTGTTTTGAATGTTGTTCCGGAGTTTGATCCGTTAAACAAGGAGCAAACTGTGGAGACTTGGATTCATAAGGTAGATGAGTGCGCTCAAATATATAGTTGGAGTGACAAACAAGTAGTTCACTACGCGATGTCTAAACTTACCGGTATTGCAAAAACCTGGTACCAAGGTTTACCTTCTTTACTGTATTCATGGTCAGAGTGGAAAATAAAACTTCGCGAATCATTCCCAACGCGCGAAAATTACGCGGAATTACTATCAGAAATGTTAGGTAAAAGGGCTCGTTTCGGAGAATCTTTAGATTTGTATTATTATTCAAAAATCAATCTTTTAAATCGATGTGGAATCACAGGCAAACGTGCAGTAGACTGTCTTTTGGCTGGTATTGACGACAGAAACGTACGCGTAAGTGGACAAAGTGCTGAATTTACAGAACCCGAACAGGTTCTCAAATTTTTAAAATCCGTTAAAGTAGTACAGAATAAAACTAATGGTGATGCTGCTAGGAGTAGAGATAAAGAAAAGCGTTTTTCTCGTCAGTACCAAAATTTAAAAGAAACAGATAGGGCACCTAGCACATCCCAAAAAACAATTTCAGAAACAAACATGACGTGTTATAACTGCAATGAAAAAGGACATGCATTTTACCGCTGTCCGAAACCAAAAGTAAATTGCACAAACTGTAAATTACTTGGGCACGTAGTTTCTGATTGCCCGAAGCTCAAAAAAGCGTCAAATAATGATGACAAAAGTAAAAACGTCTTAAAAGTTGCGAGCGAAGATAATTTAATAAAAGGTAATGAAACAGACTACGATACTGGTCTAAAATATAAAATTCCAATCAAGATAAATGGTAAATCACTAGGTTGTGTAGTTGATTTAGGTAGTGAGGGTACGCTGATACAACTGAGTGAAGCTAAACGGTTACAACTTCAGTGGAACAACGTAAATGGTCCTTTATTAAAAGGGATAGGTAATGTCGCTTGTATTCCTATTGGATCATTGTACGCAACTGTTGAAGTGCAAGGTGTCCTCGAACACAACGTACATATTTTAGTTGTTGATGATCATGTCATACCTTGTCCATTGCTATTGGGTCATACTTTCACAGAAAGACCTACTATTAAAATCGTAAAAACTAACAAAGATGTTATTTTTCAAAAGATAAAACCGCACGATACAGAAAAATGCGTTTTGATTTGTGAACGCGATATTCTTATCGGTAAAGATGAAATACAACCAGTAACGGTTAAATGTTCTAACGGATATACAGGTGCTATTTATGTGCATGGCAGTATTAGATGCGATATAAATCGCGAGCATTACTTGTTTCCCGGAGAGTACGAATTAAAAAATGGCTGTGGCACTTTACTAGTTCAAAACATAGGTCAAAGGGAAATGATTATAAAGGCAGGAGAATTAGTCACAAGAAGCCACTCTATTGTGAATAAAATTAATATTAAATATGTGGACATTAACGATGATAATTTCGACAAAATTGTAACTTGCGGAGACTCTTTGACACAGACACAAAAGGACGAATTGCAAAACGTACTTAGTAAATACAAGAATTGTTTTTCTTCCAGTTTGAAAGATTTAGGCTTTACCACTGCAACTGAAATGACGATCGAATTGACCGATTCAAATCCTGTTGTATATCGTCCATACCGTTTGTCTCAAGACGAACGGAAGCATGTTCAGAACATGATTCAAGAAATGATGGACAGCGGTATTATCAGGGAGTCTAGTTCTCCTTTCGCAAGTCCGATAGTGCTGGTCAACAAAAAAACAGGGGAAAAGAGATTGTGTGTCGATTATCGCGCGATCAATCGTAAGACAAAACGCGAACATTATCCTTTACCAAGAATTGAGGATCAACTTGATAGACTCTCTGGTAGTACGCTGTTTATTACGCTTGATTTAGCCTCAGGCTATTATCAAATTCCCATCGCAGAACAATCTCGTGAGAAAACTGCTTTCGTTACCCCAGACGGACAATTTGAATATAATAGAATGCCGTTTGGGCTTGTTAACGCACCATCCGTCTTCCAACGGACTATGAATAAAATAATACAGAGTTCACCAGTAAAATCTTATACTCTAGTATATATGGACGATATACTGATACCGGCAGGATCATTTGCGCAGGGTTTGAATCGGCTTGATGAGGTACTTAAATTACTGACACAAAATGGATTAACTCTGAAATTAAGTAAATGCAATTTCTTCTTTGACAAAATTGAATATCTAGGGTATGAGGTTACTGCAGATGGTATCAGGCCAGGGTCATCGAAAACAAAGGCTGTTACAGAATTTTCTCCGCCAAATAATGTTCATGAAGTGAGACGATTTGTAGGGCTCGCAAGCTTTTTTAGAAGGTTCGTGAAGGGATTCGCCATAATAGCTCGACCCTTGACTTCTCTGCTCAAGAAAAATGTTCCTTGGCATTGGGGTATTGAGGAAGCTAAAGCATTTGATAAACTAAAAGAAATATTGGCAGACCGACCAGTGTTGGCTATTTATGATCCAACACTGGAAACGCAGCTGCACACAGATGCGAGTAAGATCGGGGTAGCAGGCATTCTTATGCAAAAAGATACTTCAGGCGCCTTAAAAGTAATTGCTTATTATAGTAGACAGACAACTCTGGACGAACAAAAACTACATTCTTACGAGCTCGAAACTCTCGCCGTGATATCGTCATTAAATAAATTTCGAGTATATTTGCTTGGAATTCGCTTCACGATAATCTCGGACTGCAACGCTCTCCGCACTACATTAACCAAACGTGATCTAGTGCCTCGAATTGCACGTTGGTGGTTGCAATTTCTTGAGTATGACTGTGACATAGAATACAAACCTGGAGAAAAGATGGCTCACGTCGATGCGTTAAGTAGGAGTCCAATACTTGATGAAAATGACCGCACTCACCCGCTAGAAATTCTCTCTGTGGGCACCGACGATTGGTTAGCAACGTATCAACAGGCCGATGATGAAATAAAACGCATTGCTGACATACTTAAAGACTCAAAGACAACGGACGCAACAGAAACTTTTAAGAAATATAAGTTAGAAAACGGTCGCGTTTATCGTGTGCTTGACGATTCCACACTGCGTTGGTTAGTGCCGCGAGGCGCAAGATGGCATTTGTTAAAAGCAAATCATGACGACATAGGTCACTTTGGCTACGACAAAACTTTAAAACGTATCCAGGCAAACTACTGGTTCCCGAAAATGAGGCGATTTGTTAAGAAGTACGTAGCAGCATGTGTCGAATGCGCTCATCATAAACTGCCAAGTGGTACTAAAGCGGGCGAATTGCACCCAATCCAGAAAGTGGAGTTGCCGTTTCACACCATACACGCCGACCATTTGGGACCGTTTATTAAAACAAAACGGGGCAACACGTACATTTTGGTAATTGTAGACGCATTTACTAAATACGTCAATCTCACTGCTGTGCGTAACACAAAGTCTGCTACGAGCATAAGGGTTTTGCGTGATCATATCAGTTACTTTGGTACGCCTAACCGCCTTATTACTGACCAAGGTACAAGTTTCACGAGTGGTGCTTTCAAGAACTTTATTAAAACTACAGGCATTAAACACATTTTGAATGCTGTGGCAACGCCAAGGGCAAACGGTCAAGTGGAAAGGTACAATCGCACTATTTTGGCTGCCCTTGGTGCAATGAATCACAATAAACCCAACGGTATATGGGACGACCATCTACCCGAAATCCAACTAGGCATTAACACTACTATTCATTCGGTAACAAAGAAAACTCCAACAGAGTTGTTGTTCGGGAGAACGGTATCTAATCCATCATTAAGTATATTTAACGAAGCCATTTCCGACACTAACTCTGCAAATCAGTCTTTGACAGAACTTAGGTCAGAGGCCAGTGAATCGATTAAGGAACAACAAATAAAAGTCAAAGAGGCGTACGATAAACACAGGAAGGGCAACATAAAATTTAAAGTAGGCGATCTTGTTCGAGTAATACGCGCAGCTCAAGGTATCGAGGGACAATCAAAAAAATTGGAACCTAAATGTAGAGGTCCGTACCGAATTAAGAAAGAACTTCCAAACGATAGATACGTAATCGAAGATACTCCTATTACGCGACAAGGAAAACGTTATGAAGCTGTAGTTGCGATAGACAAAATATTCCCTTGGCTCTCGGTGACACAATCGGTAGGTTCTGATAATGAGTCAATAGAGTCGGTTGATAACGAATCCTTGCTAAATGAATCTAATTCTCCATAAATACTATTTGCTTGTCACTTTCACTGTTGGGCTGCGTAATAAAGTATGCATATAAAGCATTATTTCAAATAAATAATTAGAATAATTCAATTATTGGTCAACATCACGTTAGTGCCGGTAACGGTCAATGTTATGGACCGGGCATAATTGGCTCCTGTAGAACTTGCCGGTAACGGTTAATGACAAGGACCGGGCATGTCGTATGTTTAGTATGACAAGCAGGTAACGGTTAATGTCATGAACCGGGCATACAGTTGATTAAATGCAACTTGTCGGTAACGGTCAGTTTCATGGACCGGACAAAGGAATATTGTGTGAAAATAACCGGTAACGGTCAATGTTATGGACCGGGTTTAAAATTGGAAAGTGTACATTATATTTATTTTGGAATATATATATATATTATCATCATTCTCACTCAATCATTATGCAGTGTATAATAATACAATCTATATCATGTATTAATTCTAGTTTAGTAATGTTCTTGTCCTAGTAGTATAGATCTAGTTTAGCATGACTGATCGATCATACCGTAAGAATTATATCAGATGATTAAAATATAAAAATAATTGTATAGTTCCATTAATTTTCTTCTCATTTTGTTCATAATATGTTAAGTATTAATTATAATGGTGTTGATAATGTATGTTAACTGGCTGTTATAATGGTTGCATGTACCTATATAACGAAGGGACTCGTTAGTATAAGGATGGCCGAGTTGTTGTAGTACATTTTAAGAATTATTAATAAAGAAAATGGTAATATAATTTGTAATAGTAAATATACGTGTGTGTAATATTTATTGTTGATTTTATGAAACAAAAATTAGTAACTGTATTGACTTACAAGTGTTTTAAAAACATTCTTATTGGTTGGTGTCTCGACCAATCGCAGAATCGGACGCCAACCAATAAGATTCTAGCGTTAGGGAGTAGGGAGAATCGAGATTGTGGAAGGAATGTTGAGCGGGCGATCAGTCGTCGATTGTGATTGACAGTGAATACACGTGTTTGGTGCATAAAGTGTTTTTCATTTTGAATACTTACCAACTACCCTGAGTTTGTGGAGTTACAACCAAATTAAATATTACATACTTCAAGTAAATGTAAAACAAACATGTTTGACTGGATACAACCGTAAAAGTCCAAACACATACCTAATCATCATTATTTCAGCCGACATAAAGATCCATTGCTGGACAAAGGATTCCCCTAAAAAATCCACAAATGAAAACTTAGATAAATCCAGTTAAATCCGAACTATTCCTAACACCTATTAGGCAGCCCTATCTAAACCTGCGCTTGCACTTCAGCAGTGCGGTTTTTGTTTCCTGCAGTCTTCACTCGCTTTATTTGAAGTTTACGGTCACGACTCGAGATAATTCCGCTCCGACGGTAATGACCGCCACTTCCGAATCACAAATGGTAATGATGATATTTTTTGTGCTATTCGGAAATAAATGTGTTTTATTTAACAACTGATTTCGTTAAAATTACCTGGTTATTATTTTAGTATGCACTGTTGTGTTAGTTTTTTAGTAGCTGAAGTGAAAATGTGGTTCGGCTAAAATGTTAAATTTGGGGACAAAGATTTCATAGAAGAGAATGTACTGTAGACAAACCATGTTGACCCTTAGAGCGCCCGAATTCTGTAGCGGTAGGGGCAAAATTTCGTAGTGCGAATTTCCAACCGCATGTGCTGGCTTCTGCGCTTTATTTAACACCAGTAATAACAAAAAATACAGTCTACAATAATAAACGTGTACAAATGGCGGCCTTATAGCCTATTCTAAGGTAGCACACCAGTAGGTAACCCTAGCATGAAGCACTGTGACAAGCGATTGACACATTTATTTATATATTTTGTTTATTTCATATTCAGCTAAGAGATATTTTTAGATATTCAGGCAACTAGATACTTATACCTTCGATCATAATACTATACAATTATAATACTTTTACAAATTCTTCTTACATTGCATTATGAACAACCGAAGAATATCAGCATCTTATGCAACAAAAAATAGGGTACAAATTGATAATGCAAATGGAAATATAAAAATAAAACCTGGTTTACTATGTTTCTCTATTCGAAACTTTGAACGCTATAACGTTAAAAATAACATACAGTTCAATCAACACATGGTACTGGAATCAATCAATACAAACCACATATACAAACAAACACACGACCATTGTCAATAGACATGACAAGCAAATAAGCTCAGGCAATGTCATGTCACCTCCCTCATCCATGTTGACAAACTGTCCAAAACTCGATTAGTCTCGTAACGGTATGCGAGTAACGGGTAAACCTGAACGCGGGAAATGATCGCCTCTCGTTGTCTAACTTGATAGAAGCTGCGGTGTGCCTACTCAATGCCCAACCTGATCAGTCTGCGTCATATCAGACTGTCTGGGTCAGAACTCAGAGATCAACTCAGGACTTCTTACCCTCCCTTCTTCGCCAAAGCACAGAATGACCTGTTTAATTTTTTAAGAGTTCATTCTTTATTAGTGCGAGACGAAAGCCAGCCTTAGTTTGAACAAAACTTAATAATTTCATTAAAATTTTACGTCAAAAAGTTATTTGTAAAATCTTACTTCGAATAAAAACCTTTTGACTTTGAATAAATAATAGCACAAGGTAGCCAAAGGCATGAAATATCCTTGGTCAGACCTAAATAACGGTCGTAAAATATTCTGCATCTCTAACCTATATGTTACGTAGGCTGGTATGTTCCACTACTTCCACTCTCTAATATTTTTGAAAGGCATCCAAGTTCTTTGATAAAATGCATATTGGACACCGTGGCCACAGTTTGACCTGTGGATAACCTAAAATCGGTATGAAAAGCTATAACCCGATTTCAACGCACCCTTCTGATCACGCATGCTCCACACTCGTGATATCTAGCATCAATGTTACGGGAGAAGCAGTGAAAGCCAAGAGGACACAGCAACATAAGAGTATCTTTCAGATATCTGAAAATTTATTAGAAATGACCATGAACTACAACGAAAACCACGCCAGCAACGATCAATGATCTTCATCAGATTGAGGTTCATATTCATTCAGCCATTGAACTATCTACGAATGGATACGTTACACGGGCCATGTCAGAAGCCTAGGCGGCTCTATAATTCTGTTCTGATACCAGGGTTTTTGCGGTAAGCTCGAAACCCCCTCGATGAGCAAGCTACCAAGCAATTCATTTACATTGTAGACAATTCTATGAGAAACAAGAAGTCAGACCGTGTGTGTGTATCAAGTTCAAGTAGTGTTTAACTCACACATTTTAGTACTGCACTGCACCTATGGGTTTACGGTAAATGTAATTATAGTTTTACAGAACGTGTAAAGAGTGGTACAGGATACACCAGTGCAGAGCTATTTTAGTGCTGCTAAGTGTACAACGCTTGTAGTTTGTAAACACAACAGCGTGAACTAGTAAATACATACAATTTTAGTGATGTCTATTTATATGAAATACAATACAAAAATACTAAAAAGATTTCTTTTGAATTCAGAGTAGGTGTAGATTAATTATGCGAAGCCAACGCACTATAATATTACAACGGATTTCAGAGTCTCAATTTTTAATATTTTTTTTAAATCTGAGTTGGTTCTCATCTCAAAACCTATAAGATTATTCAGGGTGTAAGAAACGGCTTAGAAAACATTGAAAGGACATGCACAGTCAATGGATCTGATAAATTCCCCAAAGGAAGATTTCCCAGAGACAAGCATCTAATTTCACTTCTCCATACAAACTGGCAGATCAAAATGACTATTTACATGGTAAGCGCTGCAATAAACGTCATAGTCGGAACCACACTGGACGATTCGATTGCGCGCGGCAGAAGCGCGCTCCACAGGAGTCTGGTGCGATCCAAAGAAGCGCGCGTTCTTTGCAGCGAGCGATCCGTTGGGAAAGGTGCCTCGCCCTTGGTGTGGACGATTATAAATTTTATAACAGAGCGCGACACTTTATAGCGAGCGAGAATTCAACTATAAGCGGATTAGTATGGAACGGCTGAAGTGTGAAGAGTGGCGCAGCAGGATCGTAAAAAAGTTCAAGCCGTCTAGACCAAGAATCTGTCTTAACCAGAATCTGTCCAAACGCGAAGGAGGGGTACGATCATGATCCATGCTCCACGCTTCTCGATTGTGGATCGCGGGATCGTCCAGAGTGGTTCCGGCTTATGATGATGATGATGATGGTAGGGTTATTTTTTTTGTTTCTGAGAAAAGAGAAAAGTGTCTTTGGGATAGTTGTTCAAAACTTTTGACTGATCATGTCCTTTCAGTATTTGCAAAGAAGCCACCGCTTACCTACACATACACCGTGAAAATTAACTGGTTTATCCGCAACATAGTGGTAGTGGTAGTACCTACTCACGAAACTGAACAACTTTCCCTAAGGAACATAGGAACATAGGTTGAAATCTCAAAATTAAAATTCAACTTCCATACAAAGTGGCCGATCACGTGACTGAAGTTTATATGAAAAGTTGAATATTATTTTTGAGATTTCAACCTATGTTAGAGAAAGTTTTTAGTTACATGGGTACTACTACTGTATGGCGGATGAAACACCAGTTAAATTACACGGTGTATACTTACCTAAAATAACAAGAAAACATGTAAACAACAGCAAAACTTATAAGGATAATATCACGGTCACATTATTATGGACCAGTATAACTATATCTAAGTGTGATAATTCAATTAGATATCTTTTATGATAATTTTTCCAAGTAAAATCCATGAAATACGGTAGCTTTGTTGGCAACAATACCATTTTGGCGCAAATATTGATGACGCAACCGTTAAAATTAAAACTTTAAAACTGGGTTGACGATACAGATTGCTGAATATTAAAATACAAACGTGCATTTCAGATACAAACGTGAGGATACTATAACCACGAATTTAAATAAAATATAATTAAACTTGTTGTTTATAGATGAAATTGTACAAAAGATACTGTGGCGTGTATGCGTCCTGTTTGCTTGCTTTCGTGCTGGCAATTTCTTTCCGCGTTCTATGAACTTTGAAAGGTAACAGGTATTATATCTTTTAAATTTGGTTGCTGCCTTTTAGACGGCCGCAACCCTCACTGCGTTTTTCTATTTCCAAAGTTCTAAAGTAGGTAATATTGTCTCAAATAAACCTAATATAATAGTACTATCCGAGTTTTCTTGATAGGGCCGTCCCTCCACCTTCTAGGGCCACGATAGTACATACATACAAAGAAAGAATCGATTCGAGCGTAATTGAATGTCACCTTGTTTTGTTACTTTAAATCAAGTGAAAATTACGGGTTCTAACGAATTTAATGGCTAGTTAGTTAGAGTTATATTTTTCGAGTGCATAATATGTTTGTTTGTACATAATATAATAAACCTATCGAAAGGAGTACCACAATAAAGGGCTCTAAGTAAAAGTTTACAAAAATATATGATATTTATGTTTAAACGTAATTTGAAATAAGAAATTTAAAAAAGAAACACTCGTCCGGGTTTTTGTATCTACTTATACTTAATTACAAAGAGGAAAGATTTGATTGTTTGTTTGTTTGCATTGAATATGCTCCAAACATACTAAACCGATTGTAATGAAATTTGGTTTATAGATAGAATAGAACTTGGGGAGTAACATTACCAATACCACCACTACCGCCGCCGCCACCACCACGAAAATGAATTAAAGCGGGCGAAGCCCAAAGTAGGGACTACTATTTGGTATACTGTGCCCAAAGCTAGTTTTTAACTATTTATAATTTAGAAATATAGTTTCATATTTCCTGCAGGTGGCAGATTAATAGAGATGGCTAGTTTTTACTAATTACAAATACTCTGACTCATTCAAAATCTACTGAAACCATAGAATAAATAATAGTACTAGGTAAACCACATAGAAATGTTGTAATGTTACTATACCTGAAAACTACCGTACTAATAAAACTTCAGGCTCATCATAATCATGTATACTGGGATATTTTTTAATCAGTGCGCATTTTAAATAGCCATAGATTATGATAAATAAAAAAAACCGTATATTTTTATTTTATTACGTTTCATACAAAAAAGTCCCCGTTTTACGCATTAAATACAACAAACTTTCATATGGGAAGAAATTTAATTTGTTCCAATGTTCTTTATACTTCGTATAAACATTCTTCGACATAATTAATTAAGAACAGTATTTTGGCGTTTTTAAAATTCGTTCCCTGAACGAAATTAAAAAAAAATTGGAAAACTCTTTGTACAATTTTTTTTGTCTTTGAGTTATTAACGATACTGACTAATTAGGTTTCTGATCAAGTCTAGAGGAGCTTGATTTGCGACACAAGAAAGCTTATTTTATTCAATTTCAAAATAAAATATTTTATGTAGTCTTAGTTCTTTTTGAATAGATTTTTTGCGCTGGGGCGCTATAGGTACGGTTGATCTTTGATTTGATTAGTGGGATAAAACCTCTTTTGTTATTGTTTTACAAATTAGTTCTTCTTATATTCAGATTGGTGAAATTGTTTACTATCACATCAAATTAACCACAAAGAATGCCGCACGTCATATTTTCTGTACCTATAAATTTATCATTCTATTACACAAAAAATTACGTAGGTAGGTACCTAATACCTATATGTATAGATTAACCATTTTGTCATTAATTTAAATCTAAAAGAAAGAAATGTATTTCAAAATATTGAAAACAGCATCTTCGGTCAGTAACCTTACAATTTACAACAAAGACCATTTTGCGGAAGACTTTATCCGCAATCTCTACATTCAACTGACGTCACAGCACAAGGACGCGCATCATTGCTTTCAACGTTATTGGAAGGCTTTTTTAACAGTATTAAAGTATAATGAACAAACAGACAAAAATAATATCCTCATCTCGAAAAAGCATGTATTGAAACATGGTTACGGTAAACGGCGAGTTGGTCCAGCTACCGAACATTTTTATGCCCACTACTGTCACTTAACTAGGTACTATCTTGAATTAGTATTTTTTTTTAGTTTAAATGTAGATGTAACGCCTGTAGATTTACTTGAAATATTCCACAGAAGACGGGTAATTTGAATCGCTATAAAAGATAACTTTGACTATAGTCATGTATAATAATAAAAAGGGATCGCTACCCGATAAGTAAATAAATACTTACGTTAGTAAAAAGGTGACAGTACTTACAAAACTCACTTAATAACATTAATATAGGTACCTCAATACGAAAAACAATTTCGGAAAGAAACTTTAAACAATCATTTACTTATAAATCTCAAGGACGTTCGACAATGAATAAGACGAAGCAAACAGTGCATAGATGTTAATAAGATTAAAAATCACTATCAAAAGTTAAACATATATCGGTCTAGTAATATTAAATAAAAAAGATATGAAGATGAAATAATTAAAACTCAGATAAGACAAAGGTAATAGGTACGTAGAGTAAAAGCTATTTGAAATAAAAAAGTAATGAAAACGGTAAGCATTATATTGTTTAATTTTAAAGGTATTATTTGGAAATTAATATTAATAATAATGGTAATTTTGTAATAATAATAAGAAATGTAATCGAATTATAAATGTAAGAAACAGGTGAAAATAAAATTTAAACAAAAGATTGCCAACAGTACAATAAAAGTATCGCCAGTATAATCATATTAGGTATTAAATAAGTTTAAGAAATTAAAAAAATATATAACTAATAAAGATAAAGAAATAAATATAAGAACAATAATACAATATTTTAACAGTATAATCATGTTAATTAAGTATTTAGAAGTTTAAGAAATTAAAAAAATATATAACTAATAAACATAGAGAAATAAATGTAAGAGCAAGAATATAATATTTTTACATTCACGCCCATATCGTCGAGCACAGTATAATATGGTCCCGTATATTATTATACTGTATCCAATTTTACTCTATCTTCTTTATATTATTTTTTTTTAATCAAATAAATTATATTCAGGTAAAGAAAATATAATTCATAAAAATAGAACTAAGAAATACATATATTAACCAAATAAATAAGTTAAAAAAAAGACATTGTATCGTCAAAATTTAGAAATGTAAGTGAAAAATTGTATTACTGAACAGCATATTATGTAATAATAATAATATTGATTTTTACTAAATAGTACATAGTTTGTATTTTAAGCCAAAAATTGTGTAATAAATTTTTGTCTCAAAAAAAAGGGGGAAGGTGTAGTGTAGGTACAAAGGTATGTCCTATTTAACCATATTGGGAAAATGATAAGATAAATTAATTAATATTTTATTACATAAACATTGAATATCAGATTACCGTAACGGTACCTTATATGGAGTGACCTAGTTAAGATGTTTATAAAAACAAATGTATTGAATATCATTGTAACTTGATATAATTTTAGATATGAAAACATTGAATATCAGATGACCATAACGGTACCTTATATGGAATAACTTAGTTAAGATGTTTATAATAACAATGTATTAAATATCAATGTAACTTAATATTATTCTAGATATGGTAAATGTCAGGGTTAAAGCATGTAGTTCAACGACACGAAAATTTAATATATAAACCCGTATTTCACTTAATAAATGTTCAGTCTATTACCAACTACTGTCGTGTTATTCTGTCTCCCTAACTCCGCACATTTCATGGCATTGACTATTCAAAGTTATCTTTTATAGCGATTCAAATTACCCGTCTTCTGTGGAATATTTCAAGTAAATCTACAGGCGTTACATCTACATTTAAACTAAAAAAAATTACTAATTCAAGATTTTTGAATAAGGGGTTAAAAAATACCTGCAACTTAAGCACAAATTCTCTTGGATATTTTTGTAAGTAATCTGTTATTTTATAATAAACTTTATTAATGTTTTTTTCTTTCCCTTGTGATATATACGAGTATGTATAGATTTCAATTATTTGTTTTGTGTTCCTTGCACAGTGAAGGAGTCTATTTCTACGCATTGCGTTGTAACGAGGTGCTTTGCAACCTCATTCCCATCCTATATTCCATTTCTTTCTTTTTTTCGTCTAAATTCAAACATTCAATTTTGCAATTTCTTCATCATTCTTACGTCATCCTCGTCTCCATTTTCCTCAGTTTCCAACTTAACTGCAGTTCCTCGCCAATATCTTTAAAATGTTTGTGTTAGTTGAATTGAAAAACTAAAATTACTTGTGGAAAATTACTGCTTTTATATGTAATAATAATAATACGCTTACTTTAATAAACTTTACTCAGTTTGTTGTAATAATTTATTGCTAGTGCATGAAACTCTTGGGGCTAGTAGACCCCAGTGATCAGCCGCTCCTGACGGCTCGCCAAGGACCTGAAGATTTTATTTATTTAAATTACAGCTTTCCGTCCGTCTATATTGATGCTAGTTAACTTTGCAATTTTTATGTCAATCCGTTCAGACATGAAACAGTAACAGACATACAGATATAAAAAGGGTGGCCCAAAATTTTTGGATTATCCCACAAAACTAATGTTTTTAGGATCAGACAGAAAATTTTCCTTAACTTATTTTGTTGATGTAACTGACCTTTAAATACCCTTTCCTCAAAATCATGATTGTTGAAAAAAAGTAAAGGAAATAAAAATGATTAGGGAAATAAAAAATTACGCCGTATTTTCTACCTGTGTTTCCCAAATAGAGCAGGAAAAGGAACTGACGGAAAACTTCTACCATATCTTCATAATCTACAAAGATTTTATAGGGTGTTTTTACATCGTCGATTTTATCATACTCGTATCATACTATTATTATATAGAGGAAAGATTTGTATTTTTGTGTGTATGTGTGTGTGTGTATGTGTACGTTTGTAGTGAATAAACTCAGAAACTACTGAACCGATTTTAAAGCTACATTCACCTTGAAAAACATAGGCTTTTTTCATTGCGGGAAAATGCCTCATTCCCACGGGAAAAACTGTTAACGCGGCCGGAGCCGCGGCGGAACGCTAGTCAAAGATAATTTTACAGAGAATTTCCAAAGAAGTCAATATACAAACATTAGAACCGCGAACTAATATGGGTTCACATCACACTGTTATAATTAACAACACATACATCACGTTGTCAATGATGCCACGAACAGTCAACACTCGTGTTAGCAAAGTTTACCTTTATCTTGAACCTGGGCTATTTTATAATTTTATAGTATCTTCACTTGTAAGGCCCAGCGCACACCAGGAGAGGCGCGGCGAAGATACTGAGAACGTATCAATTAAAACTAAACCTTAAATATTTTGACATACGGTTGAAAACGGCATGCCAAAATCGAGTGCGCGGCGCGTCGAAGCTGCCACGAGAGCCGGCGCGAGACCGCCGTATGGCAAAATATTTAAGGTTTAGTTTTAATTGATACGTTCTCAGTATCTTCGCCGCGCCTCTCCTGGTGTGCGCTGGGCCTAAATTGTAAGTAATGCTTGCTTGCTTATCGTATGAATATTGAGGTAATCGTACCTATCAAACCCTAGTGTCAGAATTATTTTGCCGTCTGAGGCTTCTGACATGGCTCGTACGTAAAATACATTTGTAGATAATAGCCGTGACTAACGTTACTACCTGGCCTTATGTAATCATCTTTCTTTTCAGATGATCAGGTGATTTAGCCTGCAATATCCTAACCTTACCAAGCTGGGAAAAAAGCTCTTCTTACAAAGTGCCTGTTCGACGAGTGCTTCACCGGGATTCGAACCTGGAACCTCCGTAATATGGAACGACCATTTTACTTATTTTTGTTTATTAAAAGAATACCGAGTAAATGCAAGTAATTGTGTTTAGGTAGGTACATTATGTAAGGGTTGGTCTATTCCTAAACCCATCTCTCTCTATTTTCAGCAGCTGTCTTAAAAGTCTTAAAAGCTCTCTAAAAGCCCGTACCCACAAAAGCGAGAAACATGCGAATGATCATCACAGTTTTATGTGCAGCCTGTCGGTCGTCCCTAAGTAAGCGGACGTTATGCAATCTGTGCTACGGATTGCATATTTTTATAGTCTACCTTATAGACACAGAGGAACTTTTTGACTTCTCCATACAAACTGTCCAATTAAAAAGTAAATTTCATATGGGAGTGTTGAATTTTATTTTGTTCCGGGAAAAGATTTTTTTAAGTTTTTCAAAGTCATTGACTGAACAACGCAAATTTAGTATTTTGCAAAGCTGTCGTTACCACTATGTATAATTTAATTTAATAGATAACTAGCATGGTCTAAGAAAACAAGGTCTTCCATTCGGACCACGTGACTGACACAAGCCTACGTCATCTTGCGCTGTTCATCCTTTTTGAATGTGTGTAAATAGACAACGATGAACAGCGCGAAATGACGTAGGCTTGTGTCAGTCACGTGGTCCGAATGGAAGACCTTGTTTTCTTCGACCATGGATAACTAGCTAACTGCCCCGCGGCTCCGTCCGCGTTTACAGGTTTTCCATCCATCCTCACAAACATTCGCGTTTATATATCAGTGGAATACCTACTTAAATAAAATAACAAATATTTTTAAACTCAGATATCGTTCCGCAACCCGCGCTTTTCCGAGTCTGTGGGCATCTTAAAGCATGCAACCATATTACAAAGCTGCCTAAATACTCAAGATTGTAATCTAACGGACATTATCAATTAATATGGTCATAAAATGGCCTGTCGACGTCTGACCCTTTGGCAGTAAGGATGGTCGGAGATAATGCGGACTCTAGCATGTACAAATTGGAAAATTATGCTAAAAACTTGCGTGTTTCCTCAGTAGACAATTTACTACTCGGAAACATTACAAGCGCATCTTATTTGTCCTTGGTGACGAATCGTTTATGAGCAAACTCATTACGATAATAATGATTAGCCAGGAATAACTTTTTCGTGTCTCTGAAAGCAAGTCAGAGGCTATTTCAGTTATCTACCTTGCGGCATTGAAATGAGTATTAGCATATACACAGAAATCTATCCACCTATACAACTCAAGTACCTATTAGTAGAACATTTTAAAAAATACACCGCTACAAGAATAACTCAGAAAGTAATTTTAATAGGTACTTACCGCAATCGAGTAGTATTATTTACGGGTAAGAATACTAAGTAATTATTGAAAAATAAGTTAACTTTTGCGGCGGCAGCAACATTTTTATTGTTTGATTTCTTTTTAAAAATTGAAAATATGGGCCAATTTTTCCTCATATAAGTATTATGTTGCGTCTTATGACACTCAGTAAAATACGTAAATAATTATGGGTATCTGATACAGTATTTTGTATGCTAGGTCTAAGGGTTCCTAAAATACAAACGCGGCGCGTGCATATCATAAACGAAAAAACTTAATTATAATTTAATAATTTAGTATGCACAATCAAAATATAAACTAAATACCTACTTAATTCAGACAACTCCGGATTATTTATTTTTATTTATATAGAACTTTATTGCACAACACAAAAGGCGGGCCTAGTACCATAAGGCATTCTCTACCAGCTAACAAGGCAAACAGAGAAAAGCGAAGCGGGTGCACGCACGCTATCTAAATCGATTGTGTAAAAATTTCAATTAAAGAAATAAATGTGTTATTATACCATATACCATACACATATACATAAAGATAAAATACTAATACCATTACTATATAACAATACAATAAAATATCATCATCATCATTATTTTAGCAGGAAGAAGTCCACTGCTGGACAAAGGCAATCCCTCCAAGTTCTCCACAAAGATCGGTCCTGCGTTACCCGCAATACATCATGATTAATCTATGTTGGCGTTTTTAAGTACCGATACTTCCTTGCCCCCGTAGAGTAAATAAATAAAAAAAAAGACGAATGAAGAAAATCAACAATCTTCAAATAAGAAATTTCATTATCTAGATAAGATAGATAAGATAAGATAAGAAAGATTAGATCTGACACATAGAATAGAAAAAAATAACGTCAGGGTTACTCAGATGAAAAGTCATGAATGAAATAAAGATGATTATTTATAGCTACAGTGGCATTGTCTTTTGCATAACCTAGTTTGCCGCCGCCCTAGAATGTTGTTTTTTTTTTGACAAAAATGTATTAGCAAAGACAAAACAAAACATCATGGTGAGATGGGCACTGGCTGACTACAACCTATAAGCACTGACCACTTGCACCGAAGTCAACGCGCTCGCAGTATAAAAACACGCGCATTATCTCACCGCCACCAATACATTGCCGGCCGTCCGACTGTTCGCATTTCAAATTCAAACTTGGAACTGTGAACTTTTATACTTAGTGTCAGTGCTTCAGCCAGTTTTTAAGGACCTTTTTTCAGGTGAGCTTTAGTAAATAAATGTTATCGTGAAAAATAAATACTCATATAAAATTATGCAAATCACCTAAATTGTTTTTTCAAGATGAGCATATTTTTACATTTTGATATTTAAATTTAAAAAGGTCAAATAGGTAATAAAGTTTTAATTTTAACCAATAAATTAACAATATTTCCGGAGTCTGAATGCACATTTTTAGTTAAAGGCAGGCGTTTAACCTGGCAAATGAACTTAATTAATTACCTACATGTAATTAAGTAAATTTTACATGTCTCTTTAATTAATTAATATTTCATGACCCTTCATAGAGATTGGAGATGTTGTAATTAATTATTACTTCTATCTTAAATATTTTTGATCGAAAACGAACCAGCACCCATGGAAAACGAGTTACGCATCATCGGTTCTATGACGTAGGTTTTCTTTTATTATTCGGTTGTCTAATAACAAAAGATACCTATCCAAAGTTTTAGGTCACAACTGGATACTTGACTGTATTCAAAATAAATTAATTGTTTCCATGTAAAAAATGAACCGTCTGAAATCACTCGTATAAAACTTGGCCTGAGGCTATTTTTAACTATTTCAGTATTATTATTGAAAAACAAATCAAAAATTGTATAAAAACGGTCTGCAAAAGGTTACGTTACATTTTCCTTTTCGGTAGAACTTGGCTTGACGCGCAGATATTTTTTTTATTTATGGCTCTTGTTAGTTACTTTGTGCCAGTATTGTTTTGACATTTCATAAAAATAAACTCATATGGCTAATCTACATTATAAATATTGAATTGAATTAGCCACTCAAGTACTCATATTATCCTGTGTACCCAATAACGACTGCAATTCCCATCCCATGGGGATTATGACAACACGCTCCCAAAGCTTATTTGTAGATGATTGCATTAAAAAAAAATTTAAACGTTTTAAATTCCAACTTTGAAATTAGAAGAGAATGGAGTCAATAAGCCCTTGCTAACCAGACGCTCCGCGCGACTAAAACATGACTAAAAGCGTACACAATCGATTAGGGCGTAGAGCCGCTTGAATGTATTCGTACCTACTGCTTAGAGCTACTCGATCCACCGAAGGACCTTCAAAGGTTTCGCACCAATCGCAATCTAATCAAGCAATCTGTTGAAGGAATTTATCTTTCTACACGAGCTGTTTAGTAATTCGCGTTTCTGTTTTGTTAACTGAAGCTGTTTTAGTGACCGTTTGTTTAATCTGTTTAAAATTTGAAATGCTTGCTTACTTGTCGTGTGGATTTCGAGGTTGACCCACCTCACAAACCCTGGTGTCAGAATTATTGAATCACCTTTGGGCTACTGCATCGAAAATTCTAAAAAAAATTAGCATGGGTGCACGTAGGAAAAAGGATGCTGAAAAATAGCTCTACTCCTCGTTATTTGACTCTAGAACAGTTTTTTATGGCACTAGCAGAGCTTGCTTTAATTATGCCAATATAAAGATAGAATATAGTATTAAGCTGAGCACGCTGAGCCCTTTTGCTACAACAAACTAACTTTCAACTATAAATCTTTCAAGAGTCGGAAGATGCGGAAGCCATCAGATGGTCAGGATATATTCAGAATAGAATATATTTTATTACACACAAAAATACAAAAACTAAGGTATCAATCTCTGCCGGATGCCTGGCAAGTTCAAGTGCGCAATCGTATGGTAGAAATTAAAAAAATCTATCTAGAAGAAAAAGTAGGCACCTTCTGTTCAGGTTTCAAAGTTCCTCTTGAAATTGAGCGAACTTAATTTGTAGATCCGAAGAATTTACACTGGTTACTGTCAAAAACAAGAAATAACAAAGAATATATCGAATCTATGTAACAATACTATCGCGATAAGCCATTTCTACTTAGGTATGTATTGTGTTATTTACTGCTGATATCAATTGTTACTTACCAAATATGTCTTTAAAATAGATTAAAATATAATAAAAAAATATTTGCAAGAACACTTAGAGATGAAATTTCAAAACAAAAACGATCAATATTCAGTTTTGTAAGACAAGGCCTTTGAATTTAAAGGTACTATTGTACTAAATCGGATAATTTATTTATTTGTTATGGCAGAAAAGGTACTTCTGAAAAAGTTATAATGCAAAGCCACAGGTCGTCAGCAAGTACACCATATCATATCATAAAGATGTAGTTGTTGATACTCAAACACAAAATAGACACATAATTTGAAAACTGATTGATAAATATATAACTTAATATATTTTGTCATAAGGCCTATCACTTATATGGCTTCGCACTCATTCTAACCTTAGCCCTAGTGGGAGCGAATGAGAAAGGGCTTCGCCATTTCTTATTGTCGCATCCGCTCTTCAAGTGATTCCTAATCCCCCTTCAAGGTCTGTCTCCAAGCAATCACTTTGAAATCTGGTGTGGTTCAAGCTACAATCCTCCCCTATGAAACCTTTTCAATTTTGATGACTATGCCAATAAATGCTATTGAAATAGTAGTAAATAGTATCATTGTAAGAAAAAATAGTATCATTATGATTCTGAAGATATAGCTATAGTTTGGGGAGGATTATAGCTGGATCCTCCCCTCTCGTACAGCCAAACGGTGGGGTCTTTCGACTTAGTTTTTATCCTAAAAAATAGACACCAAATAGTATTCTTTGCTTACTAAAGAAAGAAAATTAGACGCGCTGTAGTTCCGAAGATATAGCTACTGGTTGGGGAGGATTATGGCTTGAGCATTTCAATTTGGCTCATTTCTGCACTTCGCTTTGTTCTTTCATCCCAAAATTGGTATCAAAAATTGCTATTGAAATAGTATCGTCAAACTACATTCGATTTATTACGAAAAACATCGTAAAGGTACTAAAATGCATGTAAAGTTCTACATACAAATTGGTTTTGAGTCCCTATAATGCACAGTACGATAATATACAGCCAGCAAAGCATGACCGACAATTGAATTAAGTTAGAGTTAAGAATAAAGTTACATAGTCAGAAGTCAGTTCTATTGCGTTCCTTAAATTTCCAATGACATCAAGTCTGCTCTGGATACGGGGGACAACTTATAGACAAAAACTTACAGTTTGAGTAAGTTTTATTGTCTACAATAATGACGTAGGTAGCCTAAGTTAGTGCATAGATGTCTGGACAAGATTAGCACATGAAAGATCCACATAAACTTGCCCGAACGCCCGAACACATTGTTTGTGAATGTTTAAAAAGCGTGACAATTTCTACAAATTACTTGTTACGTCAACTGTCAAAAATATATTTGTTACATAAATTAACACTCAAATAATAACAGAAGCGAGTAAAAAGCCGGTGTCTGTTGACATTGGTCTAATTTTCAAGGTGTCATCTCATCGCCTTGAACGATTATGTAAACAGCCTCTAAAGAAGGTAAGTTTAAAGCACCGTGAATAAATTTTAAATTCTGTTTCCGTTGATATTTAAAAAAAAGTATAAAGTTAGATCATTACAATTTTAAAATGTTTCTCATTACTCATGTCTTTCAGGTGGCAATTCTACCAAGCCACACTCCAAACATAAAATGAAGGCTCGGTTTTTTTGTCACAGCAGTCAAAGTACGCGTAATTGTCATATTATATTTGCACATTTACTCTAAGCTTAGTCGATGCATTAAAATTTATTAAATCGATTTTTGACTATAGTGTAACTAAGTCCATGGTTTAACATGTCTAAAACGAAATTGATAATCTTCTTTTTGTTCATATAAGCGTGAAAAATGAAGATAGAAAAAAAAAATTAGAGGCGTTTTAACAAGAATCAGCGCCAATACACAGAATACCAAATAGTAGTTCCAATATCAAAGCACCAAAGTATGATGATTAAAAAAGTTTCCACAGAATTTAAGTCATATCATGACGCATATTATGGAAAATTCAAATGTTTATCACACGGTCAATTGTTACATTTTACATCACAATGGAATATTAATATTTAAATTTCAAACTTAAAATAGTAAAATAAAATAGGCTCGTAGCGTCGTAGCAGTATACCTTCCGATGAAGGTCGGTAGTTGTTAAACAAGAATAAAGCTCAGTGTGTAATCCAATAAGTATAACATAACGCCTCAGTTCACTGGTTCACGTGTTTGATAAACTACGTAGAAAATCTGCGGTGGGGAACTGGCCCAGGTCAGGTGTACTAGCACACGATACGACAAGCAAGTCAAGTAGAAAATTGGATTAGGCCTATTATCCATACTAATATTACAAATGCAAAAGTGTGCCTGTTTACTAAAACTAAACAATCGTTTACTAAACAATGTTGCATAAATATAATATACTAGCGACCCGCCCCGGCTCCGCACGGGAAAATGGTTATTGTGGGTTATCCTTCAGTATATTATGCATGTATTATACATATAAACCTTCCTCTTGAATCACTCTATCTATTAAAAAAAACCGCATCAAAATCCGTTGCGTAGTTTTAAAGATTTAAGCGTACAAAGGGACATAGGGACATAGGGACGGAGAAAGCGACTTTATTTTATACTATGTAGTGATAAAAAGCTGGAGAGTGATACAGGCTACTTTTCACTGCGGGAAAATATGTTGTTCCCACGGGAAAAATCTAATAAAAACTCGAGCGTTGCTGCAGTCGCGGGCGAACAGCTAGTCATAAAAATATACGTCGCCTAAACATTTAATATCACTAGCTCACATTTTTTCGTCATATTCCCACAATCTTTTCACACCCATACGTAACAGTAACAACCTAGGCTTATCTAGTAGGTGTATTCTAAAATAGTGAAACGAAACAATTTTGTATACCAGACTTGCAAAACCTCACACATTTCAATAGGAAATATAATATCATGATGGCACGTCGCAGTTATAAAAACAAATATGCATTTTTAAATTTAACTTACATTTGGTTGGATGCAAGGAATGCCATACGATATGAGAAACAATGAAACTTAAGTATTCGCTTAATGACACTATGGACGATAAAGATAATGAGCTAAATTTAAATCTCTAATCTAAAAATAGCTATACCATTAATTATAAATTCATGACAAGATAAATGGTGTGGGACAATGAAAATTAAAATTTGTAGGTTTAATGTGATGGTAAATTCATTGCTAATCGTAATCGTAAGTTGTACATGGTTGTACTTTTTGCAAATGCACTGAACAAACAATTTACTATTTTTATTATTAATTTATTTGAAGTTCATTAATAGTAATTGCTACTCTACTTTTGTCAAAATACTTCTAAAATTCTAAGAACAAATAAGTAAATAAAAATTGGCCATGAAATTTTTAGTATTCATTTATTTAAATTCATTAATAGTAATTGCTGCTCTACTTTTGTCAAAATACTTCTAAAATTCTAAGAACAAATAAATAAATGAAAATTGGCCATGAAATGTGCGTGATTCGGTTGTCAATATACAACTGCCAAATTACAGTGAAGTGCTAATCAGCAGGGACTACAATAGCACATCGTAACTGACACAATCGCATATAACTTGCGAGCTGCGCTTGCGACTATGACGCACGCTCCGGCCACAATTTGCGCAGTACCACCAGTACGATGATGGGTAGATTTCCATGGGTAACGTAGCCCATAAATGCCATAAAACACGATAACAAGATGCTCACACAATGCTCACATCAATCATACGAATAATTTTATTACCGCATAGGTACTGCACTATTCATATTAGCTCTGTCAGAAAACATCACTGGAATATTAGACCAAGTCGGCTCGCTACTGCAGAAACATTCAGAGATTCAGATTACGTACGTACTACTCGTATATTCTTAATAATGAAGACTTGGAAATACAAAATTGCAAAATTGCTTCAGCATAAAATAAACAAAAACCAACGCGCCAGATACATTTGTATACGATTTATATTATACCATCATAGCAATAACGAAAACAGGAAACAGGGCCTTTTAAAATTGGCCATTATAATGTGCATCCAAATTGTCATTCGAGACGGTCTGAAGTGGTCAAAAAACAGCCGACCAAGGAGTGTGAACCAAGTCTCCGTCGATTACACGATTGGTTGTGCAGCCATATTCATTTCCACGGATCACGAACGACTTAAGCCTACCACACACGTAGCTACAATATAATATATTAGAGCAAGACATATTACAAAAATATATTTCCCATACAAATCAGTGAGCCACCACACACGTAGCTCTAATATTTCTGTGGGGCGTCACAAAAAAATGTCGACAATAATGTAGCAAGGCATTATATTTCGATATATTATACCGTACCACAAACGCAATAAGGGCAAAAAATATATTTCAATACTACTACCGTGTGTGGTGGCCAGCTATAAAATATAACTGGGCAATATTAATATAAATTGCGGCTAAGTGTGTGTCGGGTTTTATGAGTGTTGCCCGAACAATGGAAGACGACGAACACAAACCATTTCGGACAACCAAGGACAAACTTAAGATTCGTTCCAATGTAACGCACTAACTTTAAAAACGCTCTTAAAAGTAACAAATTACAAACATTTTAAATAGGTGTTTAAAACAAGATTGTTACTTAAGATAACATTGAAAACTACGATGAGTCAAGGATGTGTTTGTATTATATATTTATTTTGACGTTACATATATTTTTATAACAGTGGTATTTAATCCAACTCAACAGGTTGTATGGTATGGCATGTGAATTCGTATAATGCGAATCTGATTATATTACAGTTTACGGCACGTGACTCTTAAATAGCTTTGATAAGTGGAGGTGTTACAAAGAAAGATTAAATAATTTTAAAAATACTGTATTATGTATTATCAACAATTAACAAAAGCAACACTACTTCTCGTATGATCTAATTAAAACAGAAATTCGTCAGGACTTGCAACTTAATTAATTGTAGACAAAAAAAGAATAATTATTCTTATTAAATCTTAGTTTCGAACGACGTAAGTGGTCTATAGTAGCAACTCGTCTATCTAGGGATGTCGCGTATCTCCAACCAAACCAATATAGTATGATTGTATGAAACAAATACCGATGTGAAGAGAATGCAACTAATGAAACGAGATTTGTTGACACTTCACACCTTTTAATGCTCACCATACCGTTAAGCCAAACATAGTTGGATGACTATAATAATTCTGGCAACGGTAAAATCATGATTAAATATTTACTTACCAAATGTTTTGGCTGCCTATTCAAATGAATAGTTCGCTGTTTGGTCATGATTTCAAATAATGATGATAAGTCACTTTTGAAAACACGTACGGAGCTGGTAATTTGTTTCTAAATCACTTCAATCAATATCAAGCATATATCTAATAGATATTTCCCAAGTCAACAGCATAGCAATCTATTCTATTACAAGATTATTTTCTTGGACATCGATAACAGCTCATATATGTCCCCACCGAGGGGCTCGAGCCTACGCTGATACCAGGGTGAATAGGCCTTAGTCGACCACGCTGGCCCAGTGCGGGTTGGTCAACTTCACACACACCTTTTTTAGCGTGTTTTTTTAAAAATCCCTTAACTTTTGAGGAACTTGAAACATAGGTACGTTAACATCATCTTTAACTGTAAATTTCTTCGCAGGTGTGTGCAGGTTTCCTCACGATGTTTTCCTTCACCGTAAGAGCGTCGAATAAACGTACATATGAATTCGAAAATCGAAAACACATTGGTACGTGCCGAGGTTTGAACCCGCGAACTTCGGAATGGAAGTCAACGGCCCTAGCCACTTGGCCACTGACGCTCTTAAACATATAGGGAATAAATATAGCGTGTCGTGTGGTGTCGAGTTATCAAAGAAAATATAATTCGCGTGAAAATTTACAAAAAGTCAAAGTCATCTAAATACGAGTAGCTTAGATAGAGGCTCACATAAACATAAACATAAATAGGTACACATCCCATATGGTCTGATAATATGTATAAGTAGGTTATTTATGCTATAATAATAAGTAAATAATCATTAAATGTCACTACAAAACCATTTATAGATTAAAAGGTAGTATTCTCAGCATTATAGTATACTGTTTTTCAGAATCCCAATTTTTTCGTCACACTTAGTAAAAAATACGAAAGCTATTTTACAAAGAAGTGCCCAGTGGGAATGTCTCCCTATCGGATAATGAAAAACAAATGAATATGAATATGGCTTTTTTCAATTCGAGACTCTTCTAGAAGTCACTGACACTGCAAGGCGCAAACAGTTATCGTAAGTAAATAATGGCCGACTGCGACTCAATCCGGCGGAATTGCCATCAGTCATGTCTAGATGCAACGAATCGAATAATGGGTTCGGTCGAGCCCATCTGACAATGAACGTGGGTTGTAGGTTGCACAATCAGAGCTCAACCGAGTTGCAACATTCACAGCTTACATTCATGGAGAAACAGTACACGATTTTATGTACATTATAGCCAATTAAGTAAATGCAATGATGCCAAGTCTTGCAAGAATTATTTGGGACTGTCGTTGAAAGTTGTAGAAGAACAAAATAAATCAACGAAACAAAATAAATAATATCCACCGAAGCGAAAATTAGTTGCGCTAGAAAGTAGGCAGCCTAACTGGGGCTAGATCGATAGGTCATTTTTTGCTTCGACATTTGATACAAAAAGTTAGAATTCTGGGTCACAATCCAGGCGGTCACGTTCATTATTTGAGAGCTGTGATAATAATATAAAAACTATATTAATTTCGTCTATTTACCTACGTCTACGTATCTACGCTGGAGGAGTTATTGAGCACGAATAACGAAAGGAGTTATAAAGTGAGATAAGCCAATGGGCCTCTGCCTGTAAGACGTTTACGACAGATCACGTCAAAATGATAAACAACCCTACTTGAATTTCATTCGGATGGAACTCGTGCCTATATGTAAATGCTATCCAAGATTATCACTCCAAACGTAAGTTATATTGTAATAAATAAAGTAAATTTACACATTCTTCGTGATAAATGTACACATTTGAATGATGCAACTTGTAATATTTAAATTGATTAGAGTTTCCCAAGTGTTGCCTCGTCCGGAGAAAGCTAAACTTGTTTGGGAATTTTGAAATTTCCATGTTTATCTTTATCGGTGGTCAAAAGAATTCGAAATAAAACGGGACATAGCTACGTACTTGTTTGTACACTTAAGAGCTTCATGTTGATTCGAAGTAAAATTAATTTGTGAATTTGTTTGATCACTGTCTCTAAAGATTAGGAATATGCGCATTGCACGTCAAGTGCAAAAAATAATAATTTTCGGTACTTAATAATATCCTTCTTAACTGAAAAAGATCCCAATTAGACGTTTTTGAGGAACATCCTTCTATAATTTGAAATCTAATAATAATTTATTGCTCCGTATTTCCACATGCATTGCAGTTAGTACGGAAATGATTGATTACATTACACACTAGTTTGGCAGCCCGTCTAATCAAACACAGAAAATTACATAAAATGTAACATTTTCTTGATTTTTTAATTTTACTTTAGCTTCACTGGTCTTTATATGTATGCAACACATTAATAACCAACCATTAATATTATAATACGATAATTTGCTCGTCAATTTATTAGATTTTAACATCATATGATACATCGTGCACTTGAACACAATGCCCTACCTATTATACTCGTAAACGTAGATCACGAGTCTTACATAGTAATATACGTAGAGTCAGAATTATTTGTGTACCCAGATTTAATACCGGCTGTACAATTCCAATGAAATCAAGACTTTTAACTTCAAAATGGACACCTTATTTTGTTCGTTCTAACATCTATTTATGATACATGCTTGCTTATTATTAATATCAGTAATAAGGATGTCTGTCTGTCTATGGCAAATGGATGCCCGGGGCCTTCTTAATCTGTCTCAAGATGTTTCGCGATTGCATCGGAATTGCACCGAGCATCCTCTTGAACATGAGGCTGTGGGAACTTGAGTGCATTTTATTTATAAACATAAGAGGCTCATCGAATGATAAAAAAAATAGTAATAGAAACGTATTAGGCATGATCTAAAACTGTTCTGGTTTATTAAGAGGCTCTCTGTAGTTTTTAGATCAGTTAATTGCATACTTAAAATGTACTAATGAAATTAAGCAATAAGAAAATATCTTGTGCACCGCTAATAATAACAACAACACATTATACGTCGGGAAACTGCACGGAGAGGTCAAAAAACAACGCGGGCGTAGCCGCGGGTGGGCAGCTAGTAATAAAATAATACGAGTATTAAGTATGTTCGTCCAAATAAATTAATAAGTGATTGTGAAAATAATTAATAGGAAAAATGCATGTTTAAAAAAATAATAATATGATATTTTTGTAAAATGAATTCAGATATTTGTTTATTTTTCATGCATATTCCCTATTAGAACAAATTGGGATAGAGCTTTCCGCTTTCCCGCAAGCCCGGTGAAGGTTATAATTTTTTTGCGACACAGAAGACGAAAGACATTTCTAATATCTAAGTCCTAAATCCCTTCCTAGTCTAGACTCGCTCAGCAACTCAAGCTCAAGGTGTGTAATATTCTTCTCCCACGATACTCACTTAATTATAAGATAAGAATTACCTTTAGAATTACGCACCAATAAATGCAGAATCTACATTGCCAGGCGTGCAAGCACACGTCTTTAATATTAAAGCTTGCAGTTACTGCGATGCCATCGGCAGATAGTCCAAACTTAGATTATGGTGTAATTATGATGCAGAACCTTGTAACGGTTACAGGAACCTCATGATTTAATGCCCATGGCGTGTTGTGCGTAACACATAATATTATGAATATGATGATGGCGCAGTCATTGCCCACATTTCGTTACGGACTTAATTATTCTGGCGATTACTGAAATTATGCACGTTTGAAGTACGTGTTTAATTAAATTGCCAACATTGTTTGCTTTATAAAAACAGAAAATTGAATTGAAACCAAAATTAACCTTGTCCAATATCTCTTTCAACTAGTAATCCCTCATTATTACATCAAATATGCCTCTGTAAAAAGTATAATGAAACGGTTTGAGTAAATTAATGTTAAATTCATATGCACTGGAGAGTTGGCTGTGGACGTGTGGGTCAGACAGAGCCAAACTCGAACGCAGTGCGTTTCGTAAAAATCGGTCACCCGTAACGCTTATTCAGGTGTGTTGCAACTGGGAACATAATGAACGAAGGTCTGAACTGTCTCGAGTGCAGATTTTAACCGTCACGTGATTCTAAAACTTCCCAATCTCTCAACTGAAAGAAATAATTTGGCAAAAAAAATTTGGAACTTTATTTATTTCCTCACAAAATAATACGTTTAGCATGTCTTGCTTCCATTTTTTATCAGCAATTTGTCACTGGTACGCTCGCGGTGATATTTAATTCATCGTAAAAATAAATGTTGTAACACTTGTCCAAGATCTTTATCACATAGAGCAGAATTAAAGAATCTCAGTAGATCAATATGAAATAGGGAGGATAGCCTTCAAACTAGCGCCAAAACCAGAAAAAAAATCACGCAGGAATTAATTTGGAAGGCAGATTAGTTAATTTTGCAATTAAGAAATACGAGGAAAATAACAATCACGAGTAACCCTTCAAGGTCAAAAGGTACATCGAATCTTATTTTAAGCCTTCGAAAACACGTTTATACATTGGATGTTAAATAGATAGACTGGATGAAAAATAAATTTTGTTGGTCTCAAAATAATTAATAAAATTCCAAGCACGTGCGTCTTTTATCTCCGATGTTAGGTTTAGCAGAACACCAGGGTTTGCGTAGTGTAGTCTGTTGTCGACTTACAATATTGAGGACCATGACACGAGAAAAAAATTCAAAGCATCTCTATGTGTTTGCCTAACGCTTCGATCTTGTTCTCTGGCTAGTTAAAACGGCCACGTGTGGCAACATCGAAATTTAATTTAAATAAAAAACCTTTATTTTTCGGATTGGATTTGTAGATAGAAGGTTAGGCCTGTACCTAACATGGATATCAGTAAAATATATTATTTATATCAAGCGTGTTAGACTGTACCAGTGGCGGTGGGCAATTTTTTTCATTGGCGCAATAAACCACGAGCTCAATTGGAAGATTGGTCGTTTGTGGGAAGATCGCTTGCCCTCAGCTGAGGATATCCTTCCACAAAATAACGACCATAAATAGTCTGTAGGAAAATGCAGACAGCACAATGCCAAAAAGAAAAAAAATAACCTGCCAGCCTTATCGGCCTACCTGCGATACAAACTTCCTTAGGATTTATCAACACGTTCTCCCAAAATTTCAAAAGACCTTTACCGTAAGATGTTCCCGACCGTAATGTTGGCACTATTGCTTGTAGCTTTGTTTGATCCCTTTCGACTCATAAGGACCACTTCCCAAAAGGTCAACTTCCCAAAATGTCCACTTCCCATATTGTTCACAACCACTATACCTATAGTGTTCACTTCCCATAGTCACCACCACAGAAGAAAATAATAGTACTATGTCACCACGGGATAAACAACAATATTTCAGGTGGTTGTCACGCTAAGACTTAAACTGCTTGACTGATTTTTTTTTGTTTGCTCTGAACACTAAAATATTGGGTACCTATATAAAAAATAAATGATAATTTTACGGGACACTCTCGGTAATCAGCTAGTAGGTTATAAATGTAGTAAAATGGAAACTAAGCTTTTGACAACGCCGGCATACCTATCTTAAAACCATAAAATTTTAATGCCATGTGAGCACTAAACGTTTCTGAGTACTATTTAAGCAGATACTTGTTATATTAGTACCCCGTAGAAAGGTTTATATCATAATTCTATATTTTATTCAAGCCATAAAAAATGATAAAAATATATTTAGGTAGAGGCATTAGTTTTTTTAATGGATAATATTATGTTAATTAAGTACAATCTATTTCTGTTTGTAATATCACTTATTTCTTCATTTTGTTAAGCTTGCTTTTATAACAGTGGAAAATATTTTAAATACATATTATTTATGGATGTTATATATGAAAGTTATGTTTCGTTATTATTATACGCGCTAACTTAAATTCAGGAAGTAAAAAATAGCAAAAAAAAGACACTCTAAAAAATGCAATGCAATGCAATGCACGTACCTATATAAACTACAGCATGTTTACAGAAAAAGAGTAATGATTTTGAAATACTATTCTATAACATAATGGCATAAGGACAGGGTGTTTTTTCTGCAATAAATATAGAACGATGCAAGCCATCCACGCAATCCTGGCGTGGCTGGGTACGGCCGTCGCTCATCCCACAAAACCAGTTGTACAAGACCCTTTATTTTGTTTATATTTTATTTGCAAAGTTCATTGGGTGTTAGGGTTGGTAGCAGCTTATTATTAAAAAAATAATATGATATTAGCAAAAACAGTAATTCGATCAAGAAGAGCTTTAAACGGAGCCCTGATATGGTTAATTTGTGGTAGTATAAAACAATACATAATTATGATAAGGCATTTTAGCTAGCTTTAAAATATTCGTTCTTCTTTTTGTTGTGTATTAGTTACATAAAAATTTATTACTATTTCCCTTTCGTATCATAATGTTGCATTTTCAAATATGTAGTTGAATTCCTAAAATGTAGAATTTGCTAAATTTTGAACTAATATTTCAAAATGTTAAATGGTGGACGAGGAAATATTTCGCTTGGCTTATTTAAATCGCAATATGTACATTGAAGGCTCGAAAATGGAATGAACCCTGTGAACATTCGAAAAACGAAACAGACAGAACAAAGTATCGGTTATATGAAGTAAGAAGAGTGGACGTAATAACAAGTAACCATCGGCTCACGGAACCGGCTCTCATTACAAATTATTCAACTGGCTCTTGTCCGACAATAAAATAAAAACACGCACTAAAGTGCGGACATCTCGCCAGACGAGAACGAAACAGCAGTTCCATTTTTTAATAAAGTTGTATGCAATTATAAAGTTAACGAACTTTTAAAAACTGGATTTCTGGATCGTCGGCGAATCGACTGTTTTTGTATGCATTTAAAATCATCCTGTAAAGAATATGGCTAACTAAACAAAATATCTTTCTGTATAGCACATTGTTAAATAAAATTGCAAAGCGTCTACGTTTTAGCTTGGATAAAAACGCTTTTGCAAGTCCATTTTGAGACACGCAACATAAGTTGCATTTCAAATTTTGTGAGTAGGACTCCTCAGGTATTGAGCTCATAGAGCCACTACTAGGTATAACAATAGTAAATATTTATTTATTTTTATAATACTTGTTTGGCGTGTTCAAACAGGTAGAACAAATCTGCTTCACGAAGTCGCGAGTTGCATTATAGTTGACGATTGAATTGAATGAGGGCATTAATATTCAGATAATGGTGCGTCTGGACATCCATATTGGTGACGCACGGGCGCATCCTGCCTGGCCCTAGGCACGCGCTAGGAAGCGTCCATCATATCGTGAATTTACTAACTAATTTACGATCCTACTTCTCAAAATGCCTAAGATGTACCTACTTTAAGGTTATTTGAAAATAAAACGTGCAAACATCTGCCCGCCGAAACGAAATCTAAAGAGCATCGAACTGACACGTATTGTTAAAGTCTAGACAGAATGAATTTGCAAAAAAGGGGCTCACGGTAGATCAATGTAATAATATCCTACTCTCGGCAATGTCGTAATTCCCTGTTATTTAAAGCCGATTACGGTGGCGTCGTAATCTATTCACAGCGGCGCCAGACTGCATTCCTACGGGAGCTGGGATATCGCCTTAATGCCCTACCTTCAGGTGCAGCCAGTCTAGTTTATTAATAGCCCCTCGAGGTTTACGACCCTAACCTAATGGAAAATAGATGAGCTTGCCAGCAAGTAAAAACAATATTGCATTTTTATTTCAAGACCTTATAAAGTTGAATTCAATGTCACATTATCCCATTAATAGTACACCAACAACCTAACTCGGTCTCAAATAATCCACTATCACGCACGCCCGCAAAATGGGAGAGTACAAGTGACAATGTGCTTTCGAAAGCAACGCTATTATTCCATAGCCCACTTTCACAAATAGATTACATCCTACTTATCATATTGAGTCAATTCAGTAGCTAAAAGATGATAACGGTCCCCAGCATAGCGGGCCCTTAGATGATTTAGGCTAATAGGAAAATTGCTGCAAAACGCCGATGCCGGTCGACGCGTAACATTGGCCTTACCGCACTCACGACTTGCAGACGTGCATTCAGTTCCATTATAATAACTACGGCAAGACAAACCGCTAATTGTACGTTTCTTTCTTTGCAGGATGAAGGTCCTATTATTATGCTTGGCCTTCGCGGCTGTATGCCTGGCCATGCCAGTAGCCGAGAAAGAAGCTGCGGCCCCTGCGCCCGCTCCAGAGGTTAAAGCCGATGCTCCAGCACCCCCAGCAGCTGCTGCAGAAGAAAAAAAACCAGAAGAACCAAAACCCGAAATTAAAGCTGACGAGAAAGCGCCTGAAGCAAAACCCGAAGCAAAGAGTGTACCGACAGAGCCTGCATCTGAGAACAAAGTGCCAGAGCCCGCTAAGCCTGCAGAAGCTGCGGAAGAAAAGAAAGAAGTCGTACCTGAAGTAAAAGCAGCATCCGAACCTGAATCTAAACCTGAACCCAACAAGCCTGAAGAGGCTAAGACTGAAAATCAAGCTGAATCAAAGGCTGTGGTAAAGGAAGTTCCTAGTGATGTACCAGCTGGGAAATCTGCTGACGAATCTATTGATATAGCCAGTGTTATCAAACCTGAATCCGCTATTGCTGCGGAAACCATAGATAATGCTGGAGTTGTGCCAGAAAAGAACGCAGAGGTGCCTGCAGTTTCTGCCAAGAGCGCTGAGCCTGTTGCTGAAGAAAAGAAGGAAGACAAAAAAGAAGACGCAGAGAAAAAGGAAGACTCACCAGCACCTAAAGCCGAGGAAGCCAAACCTGAGGAACCTAAACCTGAAGTAAAAGCTGAAGATAAAGCTGACCAGAAACCCGCTGACAAACCTGCAGAAGCAAAGTCTGCTGATGTACCCGCTGAAGACCCTCTCAGAGTAGTACGTGACACAATTGAAGACCAGAAAGCTGCTGCTGTAGTACCGGAAAAGGAAGTCAAAGCTGTAGAATCCGCCAAAGCAGCTCCTGAGCAACCTAAAGAAGAAAAGAAAGACGAAAAAGATGCTGCCCCCAGTGTCCCAGCGGTAGATGCCAAATCTGCCGTGCCAGAAGAGCCTGTCAAGGCAGAAGAGGCCAAGCCGGAGGAAGTAAAGCCTGAAGCTAAACCCGAAGAACCTAAACCAGCAGCTAAGGAAATTCCCGTACTTGGCGAAAAGAAGGCCGAAGAAGTAAGTGAAAAGAAAGAAGAATCTGTAAGTGAAAAGAAAGAGGAACCCGTAAGTGAAAAGAAGGAAGAGAGTCAAAAGAAGGATGAGAGTCAAAAGAAGGCTGAAGAAAAGCCCGCCGGCGACGCACCTGACAGTTCTTCAAGCGAGGAGAGCGCTGAGGTTAAAAACAAGGACAAGAAGGATAGCGCAGAGAAGAAGGACACGAGCAACTCTTCCGAGGAAAGCAAAGAGGTTTAAATAAGTCGGTGAGCGCTAGCGGAAAGCCTGTGTCGACGACGCGCGGCCCTCGACACGCGCTTCCCGCACGCGGCCCCTCGCGGCCGCCGCGCGCAACTGGAGCCAGGTAGTGCATGGTGCGTGAAGTGAGTGACTGACGTCCGTGTGAATAATCTTATTCACTAGTTCTAGAGACTTATTTAAATAGCCGACACGAAAATTACGTTGTAATTATGTCTCAGAGTAAATTATCGAATTTCCGGTACTATAAGTAAGAATTTAAAATAAATATGTTTTATAATAACAAATGAATTTTAATTTTACCCCTAATCCATATAAGGAAATATATAATGACGAATTCTTGTATGTAAAATAATTTTTATACCTAACTAGCTCTTGCCCTGCGACTTCGCCCGCATTACAGAAAGTCACAAACGTTGTCCTGATAATACTGAACCAACGAAGCGGCTCTTCAAAACTCTTTGTACTGAACGGAATAAAAAAAAAGTTTCGAGGGCTATCAACTGACAACCAAAATTGACAGGATTATAATAAGCTTTTTAATAAATTATGAAATTAAATACCTAATTGGCACATAAAAGTGCCACAACACGTTTGCTTTTTAAGCCAATGCTGTAATTAATTATTTATACCTCAGTAGATTTCATCCAAAATTATGGCAAGAAATTGTGGCATTGTTCATTCTTAGTCTTACAAGCATTAATGTTATGGTATCCCTACATAGTGTTGCTCCTTAACTACTGAACTTACTTAAAGTTCATACAATTGATAAAGTACTATGATTCGTCATTATAAAATTAATATGAAGTATTCAATACGAAACAGATAGAAGAATTTAAATAAGAGAATGTCTGAGAATTAATGAGAAGTTTAGTGTACCCGGCTGAGAATTGGACCAACCAGATTCCTGTGGGTTTCGTACGAGGCGACGAAAGGAAGTACATACCCGTATATGTATAAGGCGTCCCACGGCTATACCACATGGAGGGAAAGTACCTTAAATATTGTAGATACGAGTAGAACATTTTACTGAAAAATTACTTTATTTTAATTTAAGAATCAATTAAAACTGCTTTCAAACATTTTTTTAATAATTACATGGTTGAACCGGGAATCGAACCCGCTACACGAGAAAAAAAATACCCTGTAGTTTTATTATACCGATCGATAGGCTTCATCATCATAAGGATTATTTTTTGCTAAATAACATAGTGTCAGAAATAATAGGAAGACCATGAATTTTAACATTTCCCTCCATGTGGCATAGCCGTGGGACGCCCTATATATAAGTGAGCAGCAGCATTCACCTGTGTTATCATAAACAGCAATACAATACAAAAATACTTTTATGACACGAAACACAGAAATACAACATATTATACAGAAAAACGAAACAAAACAGAAGAGTCAAAAGGCGGTCTTATTGCTAAGGTAGCAATTTGTACCAGGTAACCTTTTGGGTACCTATAGAAATAGCGTAGGTAAACTTTAGACGGTTGTCAACAACTACAATCCCCAAACCCACCCGCCAATTATGGGGATTATGTAAGGCTTCTTTCCAGCAGATAGTTGTAGATTTTAAAACAGATTTTTTAAGTTACTTTTGACGATCGTATTACATGGTAATAAAAAAGCAAATTGAAAGGATATACAAAAAATCTATACCTCTCTCAAACTTTTATAATTCCATTGAGACAAAATCAGACCTTTATATTTGAATCTCTTTTATTTCTTAATATCGGCGGTAATTCCTTGAGCCCCATACTAAAATTTGATAGGTTTTGTTAACTAGTAGGTAGTAAAATTAATGGCACTTACGTCATTTATTAACATCCGGCAGATGATGACTCCGAGCGACCACCAGTCCACTGCATGGCCGTAAGGCTCTCTGCTCAGCACTTCCGGGGCTGCAGACAAAATTATAGACAGTAATTTTAACACTAGTTAATAAAATGAGAAGCGAAAAATAAGAAATACATATGGGCCTAAAGCTTGTTGACTAATTTCTTATAACCCATTGGTCACTTTTCATGTTTGGACATTAGTCGCGCAAAGGCTAATAACTAAAGCTTAATGCCGTGCTAGGTCCATTTGACTTAGGAGAGGGAGGATATAAAGAAACAGGTTTTCCGGTACGGAATTTTCGGTGCGGGTCGGTACGGATAGGTGCAGTTTACCCAAAATAAAGAAACAGGTGAATTTGTCTTTATTAACCATCAAGTTCAAGCCCGTATGAGCCGGTCTAGGTCAGTCGTAGTCTATACTGATACCGAAATCCCAACCTGTTTCTCTATACGTATAGAGAAGTATAGAGAAACAGGTTGGGATTGCATAAATAACATTTAATTGGGATATTTTACATGTACGCATCAGTACCTTCCCCTACCGGTTTGTCAGTACCGGGAACCTGTTTCTTTATATCGTCACCCTTAGACCTTAATGCATTTTAGGGTAGTCCACAGCAAATCAATTCATGGTAGTCAGGGAGAATAAAAATAATCATTTATTTTGTTTCTTAAAAGTTTATGGTCATTCAATAGAGACCCATTGTATGATTCACACGTCTGTTTTGTAATATTATAAATATTTTTAATTTCCCCGACTAAACATATTTTGCTATTCCTTTCATACTTCTTGTGCTCTACGCCACTCGCATTCCCCCATTCATACTAAAAAATAAAATTAAAAGACATTATAGATAATGTATCAAAAAGTGTACTTATGCTGATGGTAGGAACATCCGACGTCGTGTAGCACACGAAGGCTTCTTGGGAACACCACACTTTTATATTACTTATCATCAAATTTTGTCACTGTTGTCATCCAAATCAGGGCAGAGACAATTTTATTTATGTATGTAGGATACTATGATTAATATTTATTGTTTTTGTTTAATACGGTATTTATATTTAGATGTGTATGTTTAGTGCTTATTTAGGGTGTAAGTTACACAGAGTAATTTTATTTTGAATAATCTGGACAAATTAGGTTTCAAAATAAATTGTATTTATTTGTAATATTGAAAGCTATTATTTGAGTTAACATTTCTTTTATAGTCCAGATCGTGCTAAGCTGAACACTTCGTTAGCACCGTTCTTATGCCAATTGAATAAGGCAGAGAATTCCGGTGCGCGTGTTAGGCTTACCTTTCACTTGACAGTATATTTTTTAAATTTTATATAGTTGATTCCGATTCGAAAATATATATTAATTAATTTTGATACATACTTGTATTTGGTTTGATTAAAAATAAATAAAAACAAAAGCGTAATACTTCATCATTTATTCACATATTTATATAAATTATCACAAGACTAAGATTTTCAGCTTATTTTTGAACTTATACATCACAACATATCGCTTCCCGGCAAAAAAAGTGTCATAACACAAAAACTGCTGTTTGGAGAAAACGAGACTTTTATGATTTTGTAATCTTTTTCTCGTCAATTATATCAAAAGTATAAAAGCTACGTAATTATTTTTTTTATTATAATATAGATCTTTTAGTTACAATTGGAATGACTTATAGTTTTTAAGATTATTGTTGTTTTATTTTAGGTAAATTTTAAGAACCTTGAAATTAGGCACATAATATGACTCTTTTCTTGAAAATGTATACGTATTGTAGAAAATAATACACCATGTTTTTCTTTATCAAATTTAATTTGAAGAGAAAAAACTACTTTTAAAACCAAAAGAAATTAAAAAATTCTAACAAAATTAACATTTACCGAATACAGACAGTCTTAAAGTATATTTGGTACCTATAGGTACGCAATAGAATCTATATAGGAGGTTACTTAAAAATAATTATCAAACAGTAGGAACTAGAACTTCTTCTTCTTCTTTTCGAGTCGACAGCAAAACTCAGACAGTCTCGGCCCAAAAACCAACCACACGAATAGCGTCGTCAGTAGCCTTCATCAAGTCCTCTCGCGTGCAGACGACAGAACAAGATGGACAGCTAATGAGATGGTCCATTTTCTGGGGAACCATACCACACCTACACTCCAAGTTAGAGTCACCTATGAAACCCCATCGGTATAAGTTATCCCTAGTCCGACCCACCTGGGTCCAGAGTCTGTTGAGGGATTCCAGATAGGCTGTTTATAACCAGGGGGGAGACCCTCAGCTATCGGGACAAATGGATTAGGGAGGGAGACACTATTCCGCCAAAGCTCAACTCTCGCCTCTGCAGGGTCGACTGTTAAGGGAACGACACACATAGAAAAGTTTTTTCGACTTTTCAGCCTTTGTGGAACGGACGAATGTTCGTTCATAGGGTGTCGCGTGTCGCTCTCCATTTTGGTTCTTTCCAGGGAGCTTGCCACAGCTCTGCGGACCTCTGGTGGTGATATTCCAGCCAGTGGATAAAGCCAGTGTACGTACAGGTGTCGGCTTAAGACAACCAGTAATTAATCTGCACGTTTCATTGAGTGCAGTGTCCGCCAACTTTGCATCGGCTGAACGACTCCACACAGGGCTGGCATACTCGCCTGCCGAGAAGGATAAGGCCAGCCCAGTAGTCAGCATGACATCAGGCGAAGCCCCCCATTTTGTAGAGACTAGTCGACGAAGCAGGTTGTTCCGCGAGTGAACTTTCAGTTTCAGATGTTCGCAGTTTTTCCTGAAACTTAGTACTGTAGTACTGTAGTTTAAGTAGTCTAGTAAAGAAAGAAGGCTTAATTTAATGCAGGAAAAAATAATTAATACAACATAAAACTACTGGCCATCAGAACTGTTAACTGATAAAATTGCACTTTATGTGTTATGTCTCTATTACAATATTGCAAGCAAGTTCAAAGACCAAAAGCAACCTACAAAAGTGTATCTACACAAGATAAAACTATTTTCTGTAAAATATCAACCACTTTGAGACATTATTTCGTCGAAAAAACCGCCATAACACATTTTGTGACACTATTAATAGTTCTAAGCACACAATTACATTTCAAAACTAACCGATAAAAAGTCACATCACACGTTAATACACTTTTGTAGCAACACGGTACACATTCACTCAGTAGTAACACAATTTGTGACACTGTTCACGCCGGTGAAGTGAGCGAAACGGCTTAGTGAAAAAGAGAACTTAGTGCCATCTCTCGGCAACTAAGGGCAACATAGTAATGACGATTTTATTGCCGGGTGTGTTAAATCTTTGCCAATTAATTGTACTAATTATGTCAAAACGTAACTATTCTGTGATGTGACACTTTTTTTGCCGGGAAGCGATATACCATCATCTGTTTCGTTATATACTCTAATATGTAACAGCCGTATTGAAACACCCCCACTTCTCTAAACCATCTCTTAAATAAGGCCAGCGTGTGCAACATTTATGACTTCGTGCTATAATCACCACATTGAGAACGAGGCACATAATCAAAGTACAAGCGAACCAACGGAATTAAGGTCTTAGTTTCTATTTCATTTAAACTATTGCTCACCCAGAGGCGTATTTAATGGGTTACTCCCCGAGGTTACCATTCCCTGAGGCCACCTTCCCGGAGGTTATCGATTTTCTAATTATTTGTATAAACAAAACTCGGTACCCTCCAGGAAGGTGGTCTCGGGGAATGGTAACCCTATTCAATCGGTAGAAAGAGAAAATCTTGCGCGCGAGCTCTGTGCTATTATTATCTAATGATAATGTTAAATTTTAACAATGAGAACAAAGTAATGAATGTCCAAATAAATTTTCAGTTTCTAAGTATATAATGAAGAAAGTAATATAGAATACAACGGGTTCGTCTAATCCAATTTGAAGTACATATATGTATACTATCATTATGTTTGCAGTTGACCAGTTTATGGCTTCAAAATTTTACCTCAATTCAAATAATAAAATATACATGATCGTTTTAAAATTACATATTTTTTGTACAGACTATCGTTTGATACATAATACTTATTGGAGACGGGCGAAAAGGATTTATCATTTTAACCTCTAAAGAAAAATTGAAATTTAAAATATTGTTCATAATGGTAAGAGAAAATTATATTTTTTTGTATATTTGACTGTGGTGTCATTCAATTGTGTAAATTTTTAATAATATTTACTTCAAATGAGTGTGTTTTAAACAAAAACTGAAAGCGAAATTGTGAAAGGATGATAATAATCATTAGAAGCTTTTTTTATATGATATTCCATGAACACGATAGTTTTTTAAGACATTATAATGTACTGAAAAAATAGCCGTTGGTCCATTTGTAACTACAGTTACTGAATATTATTATATTGTCTTACCACCAGATTTATGTACCAAGAAGTAAAACGAACCGAACAAGGTACTCACTGATATGAATAGATATAAATTAGTGCAAATATAAACATTTAACGTTTTTAGACGATTTGAAGGTAGTACAGCCTCATCTTTGGTGACAAAATAGCTCTGATTATCGTAAACAACAGATAGGAAACTATTTTACGATTGAGATGCACAGTACTAAAGCTAAAGTCATAGATTGAGGTAGGAGATTAAATTAATTTAAGTATTGGATGGACTCATTCACAGTCCGATAAAAATATTAATTATTTCCAAATTGTACCGTAAGCGCTTTATTAAGGTGCTAACACCTACATTTTCCGTAATAATGAAGAGTAAAAGCTAATGGGTCATGGATTGTCAATCTTCTAATTTACAATAAAAAGTATAAAAAGTGAATATTGGGAATAATAAACGATGTGAATTTAATCGGGAACTCCTATATTAGTACCTTAATAACTATCGAGACTTTCCATGCACCATTTCTAAACTAACATTAAAACTGACGAACTTACACTAAACAATCAGTGTTCGAATAAAGACATCTCCTAACATAGCAAAATTAGTTCGATAAAGCTCTCCCGTTCCGATCATGCAATATTCGATAAAGAATCAATGAGACGAATATCTCTTTACACCAACCCTATTTACATTTTAATATTTCGTTTCACATATACCTAATTGTTTACAATCTATTACGTTAATGGCTCGTAATCTAACCTACAAATTTACCTATACACACATAAAATCATTATTTTTTTTACAATTTTCTGAAATTTCTCTTCTGCAATATCACAAAGCCATTTTAATATAAAAAAAAACACGCATAATAGTCTAACGACTGTACTAATTCACTGAGCGTACTCCACTCAATAACGCGATGTTGTTCCGTAGTTAGTTCAATATTAATTGCCACCATATTAAATTAATATTTTTATTTTACCATACTGGCAATACATCAGTTGCAATAAAACTATTACTTTAAATAACTAGGTAACTATAATTCTACAAAAAGTATCTAAACAGTGTGCATTGTTAATAAATTCCTATTTCTAAACTATCTCAGTTAAATTAGGCAAACTTGAACTGAGAGGTCAAACCTTAAATCATACAAATGAGTGGACACATCAACCAGCCTGAGTCAGAGCTCCAAAATCATTACAACTAAACATTACTTTACCGCTAAAATTACAACAGACGAAAGCTCCATACACTTATATAGCTAAACATACTCGTACTAGCCAAACCAACTAAATATTATCAACTCTAAGCTACAGTAATCACATCACTTCGTGTACAAACCGAATTGGTAAATAATCTACAAGGAAATGTTAGTGAAATGTTAACTACGATATTTTGTGCAATATACAAAGCATATAAGTACAATAAATGACTGCATTGTGAGCGAGGAAGCGAAAGATTCAAGAAATATCATTAATATTTTTAATATTCATGAAATAAAACATACAATTTTCATTATGTACACACACAATGTCAACAATTAAAATCAAAATGTTATGTAAATAAAAATATCTGGCTGTCGCCGCAATTATTACTATTAGATTTGTTGTGACAGCAGGTCTTTGTTATATTAGACCAAAGCCACGTTCGGACCGAGTTTCCAGGCGCGTGTTCACACACAATGGCATCACGGTCCGTCTCAAGGACAGCGCCGCCACCAATACGAGTGTGCATCACAAGGAGAGCGTATCTCTGATCAGTTTCCGGACGGTGTTGCCGACGGAGGTAGGCGGGGCGCCGGTCAGGTTGTAGTGGATCTTGAACAGGTAGGGCTGGATGTCGCAGTACGACGTGTCGAATATGAGGTCGGCGTCCGAGCGATTGGGCATCTTCGGCACGTACTCGTGTCGGTTGATGATCTCCGTGATGAAGACGATTTTGTCTTGGAGCATCTCGACCACGCTCTCGTGCTTGGTGCTGGTGTCGGTGAGCTCGCAGTACACGGTCCACACCTCCCAGGGCACGCACTCGGGCTGGAAGGGCCAGCGCGCGCGCCGCTTCTGGAAGAACTCGAGGCTGATGGAGCCCTTGGCCGGCGAGGAGGAGGCGTCGGCGCCGCGCAGCAGCTCCGAGAAGTCCGAGATCTCCCGCCGCACGTTCCGGCACAGCGCCTCCGACTCGCAGCACACGTACGTGAAGTCGATGAAATCGCAGTCGACGTCGACGTAGCTGACGGTGCGTATCGAGTAGCTCTCCTCGTTGTTGTAGAAGAACTTGCCGCTGGAGCGGTGGAAGAGGACCGTGTGGAAGATGCTGGCGACCACCTCGTCCACTTGGCGGCCCTCCATCGCCAGCTGGAACGAGATGCTGCGCGCGTTCATACTGGCGGCGTCAGTGCCGCCCGCTCCTACCGCTCATACCGCTAGCTCTGCTTACTCCGCTCGCTCCGCTCGTCCCGCGCATCTCACCGCGCCCAGCCCGCGCCGGCACTGGAGGCCATTGCACTAAAACATGTAGCGGGCTATATGCCGCACTGAAATGGAAAATTGACCGCGTTAGTCACGCGTGCAGACCTCGGCCTTCCGCTATCATCAAAACGGAAATGTTTTGTTTGATTCACAGTTAGAAACGCTATGTGTTGTTGCTCGCAAACACATCGAATCATCATCATCATCATCAAATCGAATATTGTCTTGATATTCTTAAACGTTTTTTAAAAAGCTAGAAACAAAAAATAAATATTCGGTCCGTTTGTCCCTTGTGAATTTAAAGTCTCATAAATCTCATAAAAGTCTTATAAAAAGTAGCAACACTATAGATAGTATCGTCTCATTCTCACGGGTAATTTCTATTCTTTTTGGTCAGACTGTAATTTCCTTGGGTAAAACAATTCAAATTATTATTATTCCAATTCCAAAACTACCGCGTACCTGACCTTAAAATAATCACGTCACGTTGCATACCTACTTAGGTAATAAATACTGAGTAAACTCTATATGGAGAACATCATGATTATTTGAAAACTGCCTTGGTAATATTATCTATTCGGAAAACCCACAACAAATATTTAGTGAAAGTGTTTATTTTTCAAGGCTTGACAGCTAAAACGATTCGATATTCATAACATTTTCCATGTAGAATAAATAGCAGAATAGCCTGCCAAAGGCCGCGACAAACGATTCAACTTTACTACATAATGCTTACCTATTTCGATTTAATTGTTTCGGAAAACTACGGAAATTTAAATCCTAATAATTACGACCGGAATAGATAAAGAATAAGTGTCTGCACAGTATCTAATCTGCGCGGAAAATAACGTATAACGCTGTAGGAAAAACTATTGATATAATAATCCATTTAATTTAACAGAGTCCTTATAATGTAAACAAACATGAAGAGACGTCACGAACGACTCACTTGACGATTTAATTAACTCAATTATTATGAATTTATTTTATTTATTAAAACATACATCCTAATCGTCATTATGGATTGGATTATAAATTTAAAGGGTCTATCGAAGTGCCAAAAAAATATTAATAAAACATCGCTAACAAAAAAATTGTGTCGTATCGCAAACTAGAAACATTAAAGAGACTCCGTCATTGAGAAATTACGTACAAGTTCTAGAGAAGACATTCCCGAATACACTCTATACCCCAACATGGCGGCACCGGGAGGCGGGCGGAGTGAAGAAAAACAAGACAAACGCCATGAGCGAAAACTGCGACACCAACTCATATTACTATGAATCTGTTTTATGGTGTCGTTTCTATCTAGTACTAATAGTAGTTCAATGGTCTCCATGAAACGAATAGACTTTTAGGGACTCGTATTCTCGACAACTGCGGGCAGCGTGGGGCGGTGAGCGCCACCGCATAATCATAACGCGCGGATGCAGTCGAGAATAGTTCAATATGGAACTAAGCTTTTGAAATCGCTGCACCCGCGCCGCAATCGCCCGCGGTCTTTATGGTGCTTGTGGCGAAAAAGAACGACAAATCAAGTTTCACCAGACTTGCGGGGGAGCGGATGGCTCTACCCCAAAGTAGTCAAGTACCAACGCGTCTAGGGGCGGCTCAAGGCCTACCGCCCGCGGTCGTCAAGAATACGGCCTAATAAGGAAATCAAACTCACCCATATATTTGAGAGTGCCGCAGAGAGTAGTGGTGCGGGCTCCTATCGACAGCCACTTGGAGAGGCCGAAGTCCACCAGGTGGATGTGGTGGTCGGAATCCAATAGAATGTTCTCCGGCTTCAGGTCTCGGTATATCACACCCGCGTTGTGGAGGAAATCTGGAACATATTGAGATTAGCCAATCATATTGCGTGCAGAACAGGCAGACAGAGCTGTATTAGCATACAGCTCTGTGGTGTAATAATGTAGCCATTATTGGTAAACAAATTAACAGTAAAATGCTTGGAAAATTATCTAGCCACAATGTTGCCTCGGCCTAAAATAGGATGCCGCATGCAGCAAATGTCACGCGTATAACTATTTTGTAGAATAACACAAGATTCCGTATGATATAGAGTTGCGTATTTGAATATTTATACGCGTGCGTGGTATTAGGGGTTCGTTCGAGCTCGGTGGGGACATATGTTAAAGAAGATGGGTGCGTTGGCCATATTTGAATTTGGTAATAGGATCTGGAAAGTGTAGTTGCCGGCGACAGGCTGGCAACTTTTCACTGTTATTAATTGTACCATACTGATTGTGATACTGCAATACATATATATGCCCTACGTAACACAAAGACAGATGCGTACCGAATCTGTGCCATCTGTTCGACAAGTGCCCAGACAGAATTCAAACCCGGAACCTCCGTAACAGGCGAGCATTTCAATCAAACCACCACGTCCCGATTCACATTTCAACTCTAAATATAATACTACTGTTCCTCGATTTTTTCCGAGACCACTTTATACAATTTAAAATAAGTGTGTAAAATACAAGTTGTTAAATAACCAACCGGAACGAGAACACAGATTATAATTGATTATTTTCAATAGTACACTAATAGTATATAATATGTATACGATGTTTATCTTAATATTAATAACAATTGATCGAAACTGACCCAATTATAAGAATTTAGTCTTATCTCCAGTACAAAATGTAGGGCATTGTAATGATAAATAAAATATATTGTGTAAATGATGAATGTCACTATACGGCAACGGCAAAGCGATAATAGCCTTTCGGCAATATTCTTCTTCATAGGTGAGTATCATAATTATTCTTCCATACAAACAAAATTATTATCATTTACTACTTATTGTTTTTAAATCAATCGGGAACCTTCTGCAAATATTTAGAACGTCTTATGTGATGACGGCCTGAAAAGGACATTGTCCAGACATCTGCTTTTTTAATACAATTTTGGTCTTGCACGCGCGCCTATCTTTGAAAACCGTGAAAAAAAGGGACAGGCCATTTTTTTACCAAAGAATACGAAAAGAGTTTTTGCTCAGGTCAGACCTTTATAAAAACGATACAAAGTTACGTACCTTAGAAACCGCTGCACATTTAATATTATAATGGTGGTAATTCTCCAAAGACACACTAAAATGAAGTCATCCACATATCTCTTTTAAAGGTATGGGAAGCGAAAAAGACGGGAGATCACCGACTTTTTAATGAGTATTTAAAATAAGAGCACATTAGTTGTCAAATTGAGCATGCTCTCTTAACTTGTGCGATAGACGCGTTAAATCGATAAATAATAAATAATAATAAATTTATTTATTTTCTCCCAAAAATAATTGTACAATATCGTGTTAAACTTAAAAGAAGTGGTTTTACAATTTGATAAGAATTATGTTTTAAGGGAGAACTGGTGTCCAAGCTAGGTTGTAAACCTGTGTTATGGATCACCAGGCCACCCCGTCATAATAAAATAGACAGAGCAAAACTTAATAATTTACTGCATTTGCGAGTGGCAAAGTTCTCATAAGGAGATGGTAAACAAATAAATCAAAGAAAAGAAAACTAAATAAGCTAAAGTATACTAAGGTATGTATATAAACTAAGAAAGAAAACTTAACATCTGTAGAACTTTGTTTCTATGAGTGTACGAGTGTGTGTGTATGTATATATGTGTGTGTGTGTGTGTGTGTGTGTGTGTGTGTGTGTGTGTGTGTGTGTGTGTGAGAATAATTTTCCTCGCTACCTAATCATTAACAACTCACCTAGCCCTACGATAATTATCTTGGGATCACTTTACAAGCACTAGATAATAGCAGAAACAGAATAGAAGCGCTAACGCACCTATGAGTGAGTATGAAATGTTAATTTATCTCCAACTACCTAGCCCTACGATGTTTATCTTGGGATTACTTATATAAGCACTAGCTAGAGGCAATAGGCACGGTTTCGTACTTCTATCTTATCAAACAAGCGTAGCAATTAAAGTTAGTCATATTTAAGTTAAAATTTGGAATAACTTTTCAGTTGACTCATAATCCAGCTTCTGAAGCCATTCTGTCACCACAGTTTTACATTTATGGTATGTGAGGGAATATATATTTAACTGACCATTTATTTTATTATATAAGTAAGGACCCAGGGAAGAGAAAGATCTTTGGAAGAAGCTAGTGCGGGAATTCGGATGGAATATTCTGTCTTGACGTCTTTTTCCTGCAATACGAGAGGAATCATAACTTGATAAGGTGTGCTGTCTAGTTAAACAATTCAAAACAAAAAGCTGACGAACTGTCAAGACTTGGCAAATATTATACAACGCATTAGTGGGAAATTTAAAAGGTAAAAATAATGAGACTTTTAGTACTGCTCTTTGAGTTCTTTCAAGTCTGATAAGATTTGTTTTATAGGTTCCACCCCACGTCGATATACAATAAACCAATAAAGATTGGCAGAGAGCCAAGTATATTGCTTTAATTGTCGCATACTGAGCCACACTTCGGAGGTTTTTAAAAACATATATTAGTTTGCGGAGCTTTGATGAGAGCATATCTATGTGAGCATTAAAATTGAGTTTATAGTCAATTATGACTCCGAGGTACCGTATTGTGTCTACTCGTTGTAGCACTGTGCAATTACATGTACCAATAGCTATCTTGTCGCAGCTGTGAGATATAAGGGAGAAGGAAGTCACAGGGGGGTTGCTTCTCATCGTGAAAGTTATATATTTTGTCTTGCTATCATTTAGGGTAAGTAGACTATTTTTAAGCCAACGACTTACGGTGTTAAAGCCGTTTTGCGCATGCATAAAAGTTTCTTCCCAGGTGTCAGCACTAAAGACTAGGGCAGTATCATCCGCAAAAGCTGTTATGCGACCGTTTGTTAATTGGAGGTTACACAAATTATTTATATATGTGAGGAATAATGTAGGTCCTAGTATACTGCCCTGTGGGACTCCAAAAGTAACCTTTTGATCATTGCTGACATAATCTCCCACTTTAACACGTTGGGTTCTTCCAGTTAAGTAGTCATTGAAAAGTTGAAGTTGTAAACCTCGAATACCAAGTCCTTCAAGGCGTTTCGTCAAAAGTGGGATAGAAACCGTGTCGAAAGCCTTCGTTCGATGTTTGACGTCTGTAAAACTCAGTTGATAATCTTCTATCCCTCCCAGAAAATTTTCTATTTATACTTTAAGCTTCTATCCTTTTTTGTTATTAAAAGCGTAAAAAAACGAAAAGGCTATATTTTCAATTTAAGGAAGAATTATGTGCATAAATATAAGTGAATTATGTGCATAAATATAAGTGTGTTAAATATCCCTACACGGTCTAAGTGTAATGAATAAAACATACCTAAAGCTACGGCGATCTCGGCGACGAATATTTTGACGACCGCCTCTGGTAACTTCCCGTATTTGTCAAGAAGAGCTAGTAGTTCTCCCCCGGAAATGTATTCTGAAACTAGATACAATCATTTTAGATTCAAGTCATGTTTATGTAAGCAGTATATCTATTAAAGTTTACTTTATTCTGTCCTAAAGAAAAGTCTAGGAAACGATAAAAAAAAAAACTTTTCCATACGAACTGTCCGATCAAAATTACAATTTTGTATAGGAGCGTAGATTATTTTTATTTTCTCTTTCTTTAGGGTTGTAAATCTCGATGCGGAATTTGGATGGGCAAAGCAAATTAATACAGAACTGATCGACAGGTACAATTTATTTGAAAGAGACATATTTCAGCTATGACATTCTTTTTATATAATCGGAGCAGCGCCATCTATTCAATAAAAGTCAAACTACTTACTTAATTGAGCTACTACGATGATCAAGGAACGATAACATGCAATACAGCCTAAACCTATAAGTTGTTAACTGTTAGCAGTGACGTCTCATAGATGGCGTGCTAACAAGGGTAGTTGGTCAAAACCATTGACTGAGCATCACCGTCAGTATTTGCTAAGGCACCACTACCACTGTATCTTAAATTTGTTATCTAAAAACGGATATCAACCTGATATCAATAATAGTATAGAAAAATAGTAACATGTCATTTAAAGTTTTATCACAATGAATAAAGACGCGACCTTAGATATAGTTTCCCTAATCTTTGTTTCTTTTCTATTCCTACCTAGCCCTTAGGAAAAAGTGTGAATTTCTTTTTACATTCTAAAATCTGCACACCAGCTGTCTTCTAGGCGGAATAATCGAACTATTATCATACTATTATAATAAAGAGGAAAGATTTGTATTTTTGTGTGTGTGTATGTTTGTAACGAATAAATTACTGAACCGATTTCAAAAATTATTTCACCATTAGAAAGCTATATTCATCCTGAGTAACATAGGCTTCCTTTTACCGCGGGAAAATGCCTCATTCCCACGGGAAAAACTGTTAACGCGGGCGTTATCACGGGTGTTATCCCTAAGGGGCAACGCAAACAGAAGACGGCGAGGCGAGGATACGGCACAGGCGCGGCGGTGTATCGACTGAAACTGGTTTGACATACGGTTGAAAACAGCATGCCAAAATCGAGTAGCGCGCGGCGCGTCGAAGCTGCCACGAGAGCCGGCGCGAGACCGCCGCGCCGCCGTATGTCAAAATATTTAAGGTTTGGTTTTGATTGATACATCGCCGCGCCTGCACCGTACCCTCGCCTCGCCGTCTTCTGTTTGCGTTGCCCCTAATGCTACTTGCAACGGTAGGAATAGATAGGTGAAATAGACGAACCAACCTAACATACATATTACATACATACTATACAGCTACAAGCAATACGTTACGTGCAGCAAGCAATAAAATAACAATATTGTCACAGAACAGCTAAATATCATCTAAATATAGCAAAAGAAATAAAGAAAAGTAAACAAGCTGGATTATCTTCAGCAGTGTCCTATATTAAGAATTGTAAGCCTACCTGTTTATCAGGTCAAGAATGAAAGATGTAATCACCTTTGAACTCAACTCTGAATGGAATAGTATTCTGATATCACAGCACAATTTAAAAGACAAAACGTTATAGTAATATAAAGGCAATTTAACCACTATTAAGTTACATTGATCACAGATACAGAACAGCGATCCAGCTTAGAGACCAGCTTACAACTGCACAAAATGTACAACAATTCCATACAAATTGGCTTAGCAAAGTACTGGCATTAAATAGTTACGATACGAAGCTATTTACTAATGACAATACCACTTAAGTAGGTCATTATCGACAACATTAATTAAAAATAAACAAATAAATACTTATGAGGTTTAGAACTTTTTGATAAGTATGGGAAGTACAATTACAGAGGCACTGCAGGTCGTCTTAAATTAAAATAGATTCGTATGATGTTTACGTTATTTAAGTAGCGGATGATGGATAAGCTTCAAAGCCTGCGCAATAAAATGTTGACTGGCTAGTCAAATAAGCTTCTTTTGATTAGATGCCAAAATAAAATTTTACTATAATAGACAAATTAAAAGCAATACCTATAAACTTCATCATCATCATCATCATCATTTCAACCGAAAGACGTCTACTGCTGGACAAAGGCTTCCCCAAATTTCCACGACCATCGATCCTGCGCTGCCCGCATCCAGCGATTTCCCGCGACCCTCACCAGATCGTCAGTCCACCTTGTGGGAGGCCTGCCCACGCTACGTCTTCCGGCGCGCGGTCGCTGTGCGAGAACCTTTTTGCCCCAACAGCTGTCGGTTCTAAGCGCAATGTGCCCACTACTATTATTATTATTATTTTATTATTATGCTACGGCATATTTGGTAGTACGTCTGCCTTCGAAGCACAGGGTCGCGGGTTTGAATCCCGCCCAGAGCAAACATTCGTGTGATGAGCACTTGTGTTTACCTTGTATCTGTATGTATGTATGTATGTATATCAGCTGTCTGACACCCATAGTACAGACTCCGCCTAGTTTAGGGTCAAATGGCCGTGTGTAAAATGTCCTACGTTTTTTGCATTAAGATAATTCATTTTGAAGACAGTCGACATCGCCATCTATAAGTTTTGTATAGGTAGGTATGTATATAAAGTATATACTTTTAAAACAACATGTATGTATACCAACAAAACATGTAACACAGATTATACCATTATACAGACAGTCTCGCGACTAAACAAATCGTTGTTCAGCTTTAATGACCCCGACGACAATGACCTTAACCGCAACGTAGGTAAATTACTTTTATCAGTGTAATTCTAGGACACTGTGTCATAAATTGACATGTTTTCTAATCATACTCGTATAGGTGATTCGAAATCTAAAATATTACTTAACTACTAACCTTCCACATCGCGGCTCCGCCCGCTACACTACTCTGAATGTCAGAAAACCACTAAAGTTTACGCTAAGTAAACATTTTCATGGGTTTTCTCCGCGATTTGGTTCTAAATTGAGCGTACCGATATTTCGACCGAGTTACATCGATGATGGTCACGGCAGTTCTGCCTAAATCGTGGAGAAAACCCTTGAAAATGTGTGTTAGTGCAATTAACAACCGCGAAAATCTTTCACTACTTTGAATGTCAGAAAACCTTGTTTGACTATTAACTTTACTTTGAATGACATTTCATTAATTTTTATTAGCCTAGTAATGTTTTATCTCGTTAAATATCCTAAAAAAATCTCAAGAAAGACATAATTGTAGAGAGCTACGACCTTCTGGCGAGCACCATGTCTTTCCAGTAGTACACACGATCTAGAGGTCAAATAAACATAAATATTTAAATGAAACTACAATGGGCAACTATTTCATAATCTGAAACTTGTGGCGGATCCAGGAAACATTGGGAACCGCTGCCTAAAATAGAAACAATGGTATTACGTAAGTAAATATGTCACGATAATGACCTTTGGACCTAACATGCATAATGACGTTTTAATTAAATCTAATTCCAGATCAGTGTGCCACGAATCGCCACGGCCTCGCTCCGTTTACCGCTCGCTACATAATTATACAAAAGGCAACATCGCACTTCACCTTACCAGTATAACTGACTAAAAGATGTTCCCGTGATACTAGCACTGCCAGGCCATTTTATACTGGTTTAGTTAAAAACGAATGATTGTTGGTCGTACTTGCCGGCCAAGAATAAATATTATTTCCTGAAATAGTTTGGTTTCGTATAGAAAACAATAAAACTTAATTTCGTAGGCGATTTAGATAAAGCAATATCGCATTTGCATGTCTTGTGTTAAATTACAATAAATAACATACAACACAATACAAATATGCTATATTATAGGTACCTAAGTATATCAATCACTAACTTTCCGCCACGCAGCTCCGCCCGCGCTAACAGTTTTTCCCGTGGTAAAAGGTAGCCTATGTCCTTTCCCAGGGTCAATTCAATCTTTGTACCAAGTTTCATTAAAATCTGTTGAGTAGATTCGAAGCCTATCCAATGTAAACAAACAATCAAATCTTTCCTCCTTATTATTTTGGTATAGTACGGAATTTGTGAGGTAATGCATGTATCACTGTTATGCATAACTACGTCCCGTAGGCTTGGCAAGCCACGGCAAGCATGTACTCGACATTAGACCTAGGGCAATAAGTTTGAAATAAAATATTCCATGGACTTGCATATGCATGTCAAAAGTCTAGCCCAGATAACGGGCGATAAACCCGATATATTTGGAGCAACCACCTTTATTGCGGGTCGAGTTTTATCGTTTAATATTTACTGATAACGTATGATAGTAAACTACCTAACTCATAATAATAAACTAGCTTTCCGCCGGTGCTCCGTACGTGTTAACAGTAAAAGGTAGCCTATGTTACTCAGGGTGAATGTAGCTTTCTAATGGTGAAAGAATTTTTGAAATCTGCATAGTAGTTTTTGAGTTATTCATTACAAACATACAACTTCCTCTTAATAAGATAATAGCATTTCGTGTGTAAACAACATTCAAACCGAGCCAACAAGAAAACACAAACTTATCATTATTACACGTAAAAAAATAATCCTAAATATTTTATCAAACGAGTGTTTTAGTTTACCTTCCTGTGAATTGACTCTGTTCACATCCCATTGGGTTTAAAGTCGTATCTATGTCTAAAAATATATTTCGAATAAAATACCTGCAATATCAGAAATAAGCAGCGACGATATATCTATATCTAAAAATATTTTTGGAATAAAATACCTGCAATATCAGAAATAAGCAGCGACGATATATCTATATCTAAAAATATTTTTGGAATAAAATACCTGCAATATCAGAAAGAAGCTGCCACGATTTTCTTATATTTTGAAGACAGTAAACTATGCAGCCTGCACTAGTTCCAACAACCCACTGAACTGAAGTAAACAAGTAAGTGTACAATAAGGTGCTGTATGCGAGGGTGTTATCTACAGCGAAGGTCCCAAGGCAGGTAGCCAGCTATTGTTTTAGCGCAGGCCAAATGCAAGGAAACGGACTGGACAATAATAACAATCTACCTGCTAAATGTGTCTCCTCTGCACAAAACATGAAAGCTACACTACTCAAAAGTCAAATTTCTACATGAAAGGTTTATTTTTAACACTTTATGACGTCAAATCAGAAGTTAAGAAGCTTTGCTCAAACCAAGACCGGCTCTCGTCTCAAACGAATGTACAAGTCTAAGCAATAAAAAAGAGATCAAACAATAAAAGAGTCGAAGCGATATCATTAATTTCTTGTACCAGCACTCGAAGATGATGACGAATGTGGAGTAAATCCTATGATACTTTTTTATTCGATAGGAAAGGGTAAAAATAATAACAACCGCAATAGCGTTTCCGTTTTACTTATTTCAGCCGGTACTGACTGACCCACGCTGACTCTTTATTGGGTAAAAGGTACCAAACAAATATGTCACTTCTGCGAAGCACAAACCTACTAGTATTTAATTCTGATCTTGAAAAATAGGAATCGCCATATGACACCTTATGGGAAGATTCATTAAGTAAATTAATGCACGCAATCAAAGTTCGGGCTTAGTGGCGTGGACTGCTTCAAGTCTTTGACGATGATTATATTGAAGATTTAACAAAAAAGACATTCAATAGGTATGCAATCAAATCCTGAGACACGAGACAAACTGTTACAGACGGCCGTGACTTCTACTTCCCTATATTTAGAGCGCGTTATCGCGAGCTAGAGATATCGGTCAGGCCCTCCTTGTGTGACTGTCACTAGGACACACACTGATAACTGAGCTTTGAACTTTGCAGATCCATTTGTAAGTAGGCAAACAATTGAGTTTAAATATTCGTTGAAGAATTTGATGTAAGTACTCTAGTAAGCAGTGTGATTGCCGACTTAGAAATTAACCACCCTAACTCTTCCTGTGGGTGTCGTATGAGGGGATAAACGAATCAGCAGACAACTGCGATGTCCAACCCGCCTGCCAAGCGTGGGGCTTATTGCAATACTTTATTCATAGGTAGAGGTATGGTCCTGCAGGGGACTGCTGTTAGTTAATAGGTGCAAGATTACAGATACCGTTAAAGCAGCCAAAGCGTTCAAGTTACACCTTACTTACAGGATGCCTTTTGGAAGTGAATATCCTTCTGGTAATAATTTACTCTTCAATGCGTATTATGTAGTTATAGAGGCAGACGACGACGTCTGCTTTTATGATGTTTTTCGTATTAATGCGTAAGGCCGCGATTTCCCTTGAACCAACCCTAGGCCTAGATGTGTTGATTGATGTTGGTAGTTTGGTACTAGGTAAATCTCTCCGCTCGCCTGCAAGTCCGGTGAAGCCTGATACTAAGTACGTCGATTTTGCGACAAAAGTATAATCATAAAAAAACTGTAGCTTCAATAGAATGGAATAGAATAATTTACATAACATGAAATAGAGGCGATTCTGATATAATAATAATAATATGTACGTACTTAAATAATTATAATTATTTAAGTACGTACATATTATTATTTAAGTACGTACATATTATTATTCTTGGTCATACATAATTATGTATGACCAAGAATGCTACTGGTAAACAATTTTACCAAACATAATGATGATTGTTTGTGGGGCTGATACAAACAACCTGATAAATAAATAAAGTATATTAGCGTTATTGGGTAATCATGTAAAAAGGTCTGAGTGTGTCTTACAAATCACATAGTCATTATTACCTACTATTCTGTGATTACAGGACAGATCACAGTTAACTATATGTATATACGTAGTGAGTTACAACCTTGATCAATAATATAACTGTAAAATAATACAATAAAAAAAGAGATTGTGTGACACCTTTGCAACTTCTCGTGCATTACGAAGTGAACTAGCTGATAAGATATGGTGACTGTTCTATTCTAACTTATGGTCACAGGCGTGTGTCACTCCACAGTTTAGGTATGATCAGCCGATGTGCCCCCCCCCCCGGGAGGTTTTTGATAGGGAACTCAACGTGTAATAAGCGTGCCAAATAAGAATAGGACTGACGCCATCTTGAATTGACAGTCCCTCCTTTTCTTATTTGCCAAATTAGAAAAGGAGGGACTGTCAATTCAAGATGGCGTCAGTCCTATTCTTATTTGGCACGCATAGTAAGTTACAACAGAGACAGGCGCGAATCGGCGCGATATGCTATAGAAAGGGACGCAGCAACTCGTGTTTTAGCTGGTGCCGTGCGATCTGAATTGCACTTTATTATAATGGAGCTAGAGTTGTATTTATTTGAATTATGTCGCTAAGTAAATCTTCTGTAGGGACTACTATTTGGTATTGTGTGCTTAAGGCCTGTTTACAACATGGTTGTATGTAGGTGTTAAGTGCAGCTGCAGATCAGTAATTTAATCACTCGCGACTTGTACGACTGTGTTCTATTTTCTGACGCACCTACCCAAACAATATGTAAACCTGTCTTTATGACAGTCGTGATATTCCGGTCTATTTTATATATCTACACTCATATTATAAAGAGGAAAGATTTGATTGTTAATTTGTTTGTATTGAACAAGCTCTGAAACTATTGAACCGATGTTGATGAAACTTAGTATAAAGATAGAATAGACCTTGAGGAGTAACATAGGCCACCTTTTCCCGCGGGAAAAACTGTTAACGCGGGCGGAGCCGCGAGACGGAAAGCTAGTGACTAATATGAGAGTAATCAAGGGCACAAGTTGGCACTTACCAATATATAGTCTTTTCTTGGTCTGCCACCGAGCGACTGCACTGGCTATGAACAAGTGGTGGCCACACGCGCTCTGGATACGGGCTTCTTCTTTCACTTGCTGCACTGCTCCCTCACTTATTATCTGAAATATTACAAATTATGTCACAACATCAGCTTCTGTGATTGATCATCAAATACTTGCCAAGTCTATCTAATGTGGTTGGTTGAAGAATTTACTTTTGAGTATTAGTTACTTTCTAAACTGTCAACCCTGGCAGCACAGAAGTATCTAAAACCCACCAGTAGCATAAAACACAAAATATAATAAAACTAAGAGATTAAGTGACATTTGATTATCAAAATTCTGTGAGAAACCCGCCATGTTCAAATTTACTTCAATAAGATGAGATTAAGATCAAAGCAAAATGGGAAAGCCCTTAAGACATTCTTGGTTGGGATGAGAGTATGTAGCATGTATCCTGACTGGTCTTCAATGATTAAACCAGGAAGTTGTTACAACTTGTGATGCTAATGACAGTTTTTCTGTTGATAAAATACTCAACTAATTTGTATTATAAATTCATTAGAAAAAAAAAACTTACTAAAAAACATTTTACACAGTGTTTAGTATATACCTCATGTCATTCTTTACAAACTTCTAGTCAATGACCACAAAAAAGTATAAGTGACATCATTCATTGCAGTGATAGTGAGTCATCTTACTTAACTGGTCATAGCAGTTAAAATAAAAAAAATGTAGCAAAATGTAAATAATATTAACAACAAGTTGATTAAGCAAGTAAACAATCACCCAAAAACAGAAAAATAAAATATCTCATTGCAATGTTGTACATACATAATGCCAATAATATAATAACATTTCAAATTTGTCCACACATTATAGTGATTTAAAAGAATATTATCGGAACCCATAATTTAATAAACTTCTTCTTATCAATGCATGTAAAATCCATTTAGCTTATACTATGAAAGGAGGTCAACTTGATAAGCCTACTGATATATGAATGCAACTGTTCCTATATGCAATGTGAATTTGAAACAGTTAATTAGATACTAAAAATTCAGGCTCTGGAAGGCAAAGCTATACTAGGAGGTTCCTAGTAGGAGCCCTATGTTCCTGCTGGGATGACAGGAAGTGAAGAGAAGGAAGAATTAATAAAATTTAAAATTACAGTATTTTTTAAATTATGCAAGTCATAGTGATATGCAATAGCAATATTATCTATACTAGGAGGCTCCTAGTAGGAGCCCTATGTCCCTGCTATGACAGGAAGTGGAGGAAAGGAGAAATTACTAGAATTTAAAACTACAGTATTTATTATATTATGCAAGTCATAATGTTAATGCAATCAGGAATATCCACTTCGGGTCGCTGAGCCAGCGTAGTAAGTAATCAGGAATATTATCTGATAGATGTTTTTGTTTTGTCTCAAATATGCAGTCACATGGAATGATTCATGGAAGGATTATACCTCCCTGGTGGGTGAAAATGGATTGGAAAAACATCAAAAATGTATTTAATGTCATAAACTAATTTTACAATATATTTTGTGTTTTTTAGAAAATATTATTTTTAATTAGTATACAAAATGTTTTATATAAGCCACCAAAGATGTTGCTTTTAATAAATAATGAAAACTTTGGGTGCAACGCTGTATAGAACTTGTTAAATCTGACATAAAAACATGAAAAAAATTCAGAATGAAATTCACTCACCTGTGATTTGCTAAGAACTTTCAAAGCATATGCTGTTCCCTCGCTAACTTTGTTTACTTTATAGACCTCTCCAAATGCACCTTTGGCTATAGTTTCAGTAATTTCAAAGTCACTCTGCAGTAAGTTTGTGGTTATGGGAAATTCTGGCAGGAAAATAGACTCCTTGTGAGCGACCGGCCAGGCTGTCTTGCTAGCTTCTAAAGGGTTTGTTAATGTAGAATCATGCCACCTGAAACATATGCATTATTTTAAAATCTTTATAAGGAAGATGAATTTGCATGATGTAATCAATAATAATGGGACTGTGTAAACTTTGTCTATTAATTTAAATATCATTTTTAACACTGAAGTTTCTATACCTATTAATAAGAGTAAGCATGCACACACACGCAAACATCAACTAAACTCGTAAACAAACGCTCTAGAAACGAGAACCAAGTATTACTATGTAGTGTTATTTGATAACATGAAAACGGGATTAGATGATGAGCTCACCTGCGCCTGGAGACCCGAGACCAAGGCCGCGACGCACTGTACACCGACTGGTTGCTCGTTACAGACCTCCCGCTCAAGTTACCAACAAACGCAGACAGGCTGAACTGTACACACAAATTCCATCACATCGGAAAACAAAGAACTGTCAAACCATACACAAGCATCACAAAAACAGACACGCCTGAAAGCACGACTACCTCCCTTAGCTCTACACGCAACAAGCTGAACAAAGGATTTTCACGCAGCGACCGACCCAATATTACGTATATTCAGCTGAGAATGACATTAGCAAGTTTTCGTTTCATCATTTACCTGACTCGAGAACGCCTGGCCGTCGCGGTCTGAATGCGCAGATTGCTTCTGGCGTTGATTTTTGCTGCTAATATTTTGCGTGTTTCCCATTAAACTAAATCAAAACTATTTTTTTCATGGTTCAATCAATGATTTGCAGCAAGTTACAATTTTATTTTGCGTTGATTTGATTGTGTGCGACAGCCAGTGATACTTTTTGAACCTAAACAATTTTTTATTTATTTATCATAGACATTTTTTTTTATTTTATATATTTGTTCTTTTGAACAGGCTAAGGTCAGTGACCATGCTGCCTAGTCTTCAGTTGCAAATCTTATGTAGATCCGGGTAGGTAAGTCTTCAGTATTGTATATTCTTGAGTATTTATCATAGACAGTAAAAACAACAATACAAACACAACCCAACAGCCAGAAGAAAAAAAACTTTTTTTTATAAAAGAGTTAAATTGTGATTTTGCTTTGCGGAAAGCCGGAAAATACCATTTAAAAGTATTATTTTATACTTCCAAAGCGAAATATTTGTATAAAAATATATTGATTGAATATTTCAATAAATAAAGCCCATTGAATGAAATGAACGCTGCGCCACCGAGCGAGCCGATATAAAATTTTATTTCTGTTGTCTATGTCTATGATGTTCCTATTACTTTTAGGCGGATTATTTAAAATTGTTTTATATTTTTTATAAATGAACTCTTATGTATTGTGAAATAACTATATCTAGATATTTACAGGTCAATATTTGTTTATCGAAACTCGCTGTATCTCTATACAGCTTGAGTAAATGTATGAACACCTTTCACGTTTCCTGTTTGTTTCTTCTTACTAGTCCTTTTCCATTTTCTTATTTTCTCTCGAAATGTTATTAATGCGCGCTTTAATAATCCAAATAATACTTCTATCACAAACATTACGGAACTTATACCCAAGGCAAAATAATAACATTTAAAAATTCCAATAAGATCTTCCAGTTTTAACGCCTTCACAGGCACTTCGTCAACGATGTCGCTGTAACGATATTGCTCCCACTTTTGTATAAGGCCTCCTTCGAACGCCATTCGAAGGTATCGATTGAATGTATTTGTTAACGGAGAATATTTGTGGAAGATCATGTTTAGATAATGACTGTGTATCCTATCCCTCGCAATATGAAGATACTGTTCTCCCCTTTCGTTAAGTTTGTTCCTAGCTAAGTAGCGGCCAATAGAACAATCTATCAGGCAGAATCGCTTAGAATTATTAGACATTCGCTCTATGCATTCAAACATAGTAGGCACTGATACAACTCTGGAGTTGAATTTGTCAAATCGCTCTTCATCATCCGGCAGTATCATATCAGGAGAAGACATGCCTTCGATGACATAGCCGGTGTTGAGAATGTCTTCAAACGTGTCCATTTCCTTTCCTCTCTTGTAAGCGGCAAAGAAAGAAATAATAGCCGCTTGGGTGGCAAAATTAACTATAAAAAAACTCCACATAGATACGAACAAATAAACCCGGAAAGAACCTCTTTCAGGAGGTTTATAAAGACTGATCGATAGGATGTTTCTAATAGTATTCACAAAATCCTTTCCAGCTTGATCAAAACTAAGTTTGTTTTTTTCCACAGTATTGAAAACGAAGAAAAGTAACCAGATCGAAAGGACACATAATAAGAATCTGATAATAAGACTAGTGTTTTCTAGTACTAATTTAGTGTCGAATAGGGTTGTCTCGAACCCAGCACGATGTGCCACAATACAAACTCCACTATCTTTATATGCAATGCTCAAGTCTAATTCAATAACGACAAAGTCAAATTGATACACTGGAAAGACGACCAAATCAGCTTGCCTCTTCGAAAAAGTTAAAATCTGTTGAAGATTGGTGTTATAATTAAATGGTTTCTTAATAATATCCCTGATCTCGTCAAAGTTTATAGAGAAGTTCATACGCTCTGCAGCGGTGTTCCAAACCAAACCATCTCTCTCTTTCAGGGAGTAGGTGCCATTACCAAGTTCGTCGATTACAAAGAAGGGCAAAGTATCGGCCCCGTGAGCTTTCATTACGAAGCCATGAAGATTACTGCCTTTATCCTCGAAAAGAGACAATCTAACCAAACTGTCCTTGTCACCGTATCGGATTTTCACGGTGTCGTAGCCAATGCAAGTGCCCACAAAAAAAGCTCTTAATTTCGAATGAAGTGTGACATTATGGCACCCTTCGACACACTTAAAACTTTTTTGGAAGTTGTTTACTTTTTCGCCCTTCTTTGTCTTCCAACAACCATACTGGTTAGAGAGTTTGTAATTTTCACCGACGTAGGGATTGTAATAAGACACGATGAAATTTTCTTCGTCATCGTCATACTGAACGACGATTCCGTTACTGATTTTGTAGAACCAGAAAACCATAAAAATTGTAGGAAGGTCCATTTGTTCTTTCGATTGGTAGTAAAGAATAGTATTAGAGAGAGGATGCCAGTACGGCGAAGCCATGGTTTTAAAAAGTTCGTCCTCAAAATTTGAGAAGTCTGCACAGTGTAAGATGACCATGTTAGAGTGATACTGTACAGCGCCATCGAGACCGATATCCTGCGACTCAGAGCGGATGGTCGTGAAAGAGAAGGGTATTTTTTTGTTCATGCTGACGTAAAAATTGTTCGGGAAATGACGGCCAGCGCATATAATGTTAGACCATCCATTCCGTTTTAAGTTACCGTTGATCAACTCTACCTGAAATTAAAGAGACATTATTTATTAAAGTATATTAGAAAAAAAAAATACTTTTTCCAGTTTGGTTATGGTTACCACATTAATAAGGCTAGTCACCTCAGTTGTACGTAAATGTTCCTGGAAAGACCTCGTAAATTAAGGCATTTAAAAAAAAACTTCTATTACCAACTATACCCATACATAATGAAAAATGTGAATGCATGTTTGTCCTTTTACATAGTAAAAGATGTGAATTTTGTAGGACAGTCTATCCTAGAGACTAGGGCTCTAACTACTATCTTATAGTATCGACTACTCAATTTCCCTTTACTATTTGAAGAATTTAAGGGAATCCAGTGTAAATGATTATAGAACCAAATCTTTTCTCCAGCTACGCCCTTAAAAATATTGAATATAGGTACTTACAAAGAAATCCAATCTCTGTTCTTCCTTAGTTTCATCACCGGTGGTTAAGATAAGGCTCGAATTTCCAAATATGAAACATGGCAGCATTGCAAAAAATAAGAAAAAAAGCGGCTTCATTTTACACATTTATGCCGTGAATATTAGTTAATATGTAGTGTTGCCATGCGAAGAAACTTGTATGGAATAAAAGCTTATAATATTTCAGAATCACTATGAATAAATAATATCCATTACAATGATTTGATGTTATTCAATACTTAGATGTACTTAGATCACAATCAGTTAATTTATAAATCATGATGATGATGGGCTAGAATAATTAATTTCCTAACCATTGGAGCGTCACGGGGTAAACAGAATTATTTAAAAATAGAATTTATTCAGGCTATAATGTAAACCTTTAACAATATAGTAATTATGCTTAGATATACACAAAATAATTACTTAATAAGTATAAAACACAAGATATTAGATACGAGAAAGGCCTCAAATAAACATTATTATACCCTTACAAAAAGTAATAGATATATTGCACTAGTCCATGGTTTAACTAAAATACGACTAAAGTACCCAACCCCTTTCATAAAGACACGATACGGCGTAACTACTACACACACTAATAAACGATATTATAGAAAAAAAAACATAATTTGATTATGTTCATGAATATTGTCCACTATTGGAGGCAGCATATCTTAGCTAATAACGTGGCTATAACTAAACTGTCTCTGGTTAATCCTTCTCACACTTAACAATAAATAAAAAGAGACAAGAGATGATACCTTAAGGCAGCTTTTTCACCAGAGCTATGCTACGGAGCTATGCTGCGAGGATGTGATAGCCGTGAAACTACGTAACGTTTCAACCAATGCTATTGCTATGAAGATGCGCAGCTCGAGCTATGTATGCGATGTATCGATACCACCACTATAGTAGCGGCGAGGGCATAGGATCCTTGCATATAAAAAATATAGCTTAGCTGGAACCATTTCCACCAGAGCTATGTTATGTGAACCAATGAATATGATTGGTGGATACCAAACGCATCCATAGCAACGCAGCATAGCGCATTTTTGGTGGAAAGGCACTTTGAAATCTAGAATGAATGGACTATTAGGTCAATCGCACAGATCGGCACATGTAAAGATACGCATTATTTTAAATATTATGCTTTCAAGACCTTTAAGTTTGTCTTTTCTGTTTATAAAAGGTAAAGTACGGGGACCTTTCTAGATTTAAAACGTGACAGTGTAATAATTAGGTAGAGCTAATAAATATACTTTTGCGGTCTACAATCATTTGTTATGGCACATTTCATGCTAAGTTTTGTGCGAACGAATGCATTAAATAACTGAATAAGTAAATACAAAAATAAATTAAAATACATAATACAATAAGCCGTCATTCGTGCCACGCAGCAATAATTGGCTCATATCGTACATACGTACACTATTACCATGATATTTACTTAATAAACGCTTTTCACATGCTTTTTATACACATCTATGTAACTTTTTGAATCACAGTTTGGAGGTGTTCCTATTATCGAGATATTTTTGTAACTGTTCCCAAGCTCTGTCGATTTGTCCCTGCGTGTACTCGTAGCTCCAGTAGGGGCTGAATACGACGTTAGCCAGTGCCACTTGTTCCAGATTTGAAGGCTGGGACTCAATGCGTTGGCGCGCTTCCTCTGCAGTTAAGTTGTTCCTTTTTTCCAACCTCTTTATAGCCTGAAAGCAAATAAAGAGTTGATACATATTTTCTAGAGTAAGGCCCGATAAAAAAAAGTAACATTTAGCCATATTGCGGAATTTCAATGGCACTAATTTTATAGTTGAAACATAAAAATATACACGTAGTATCCCCAGTAGGCCTACTATGTAAGTAGCGACAGGCTCGAGAAGCGGTCAAACGCGACATAGTGACATTAGAGCCATAGTAGTTCTGTCAATGTGTCGCGTTTGACAGCTTCTCGAGCCTGTCGCTACTTACATAGTAGGCCTACAGAGCAGGTTTCTTATTTTAGATCAGGCTTTACATATGTTCCAGGTTCCTTGTACCCTGGTAGCTACTTACCTCTTCCGGCGGTATGATGACAGCCCACAGCTGGTGCGCGTATTGGTACCACTTGGCGCGCACCATCACCGCGGCTTCCATTACCACCACCTTGTACCCCTGCTCGCCTGGTAGTTACTTACCTCTTCCGGCGGTATGATGACAGCCCACAGCTGGTGCGCGTATTGGTACCACTTGGCGCGCACCATCACCGCGGCTTCCATTACCACCACCTTGTACCCCTGCTCGCCTGGTAGTTACTTACTTCTTCCGGCGGTATGATGACAGCCCACAGCTGGTGCGCGTATTGGTACCACTTGGCGCGCACCATCACCGCGGCTTCCATTACCACCACCTTGTATCCCTGCTCGCCTAGTACTGATACTCTCCGTTTTGCCTCTTTTATTATTTCCGGCCAAATCAATTGATTTAATCTTTCCAGTTCTGCCTGTAAGTAGATAAATGTAGAATATCACTCATTCAAAATACTATTCTATTTATGACTGTAAATGAAAATAAAACATAAAAGGATGCTCTGGTCACTAAAGACGTCTACTCCGTGTTCACAAACACTTAACATGTTCCAAAGTCAAGGTTTGACAAACACATAAGGATGATTTTTGTCTAAAGTTCGGCCTTTATAACATGAAAACACGACAAGTGTACGCAACTTATTTTTTTTTATTTAAATGTGTCGTCATAAGCGGTGGCAGACTATCAGAGGGGTTGATTCGAGATTAAAATATTTGATGAATGAATTGGATTGTAATGAATTCTTAAGGTCGCGTGCGCGGGCGCTGCATATGGGCTACGGGACAGGACTGACTCCTGAATAGCATGGCGTCATTGCTCTGCGCCCAAATACTTAACTATTGTTTCAGTGACTCTCAAAGTATAGCAGCTTTTCTCAAGCAACCACCCCAAGACTTCATTCATGAGCTAGCCTCACGATCCAATTCGGTCTACATATTCTACACTCCGACAAAAATGTATTATTCATAAAGCACCTACCTTATCGCCAAATACAATCTCTCCCAGTTTCTTCCTATTGACCTCCCCTGTTTCGGTGATGACGTGTTTGCCGAAGGTCTCCGATATGGTTGTATTGAGAGGCATACCCGGTTTGTACAGGTCGTGGGCAATGAAATCGCAGTTCACTATCGCTGCCCCCTTAGCTCTGGATAACAAAAATAAAGAAAGAAAAAAACAAAACATATCATGACGCCACAATAATAATTAAAATAAAAAAAACTGGAACACACAAATAAAAAAAAAAACGAATTAAGAACAGAAATAGTGAGGGAAGTGCCGAACGATGTGTCATTCATAATAATGACAATAAAATGACCACATTCAGCTTATGCCGCGATTGTGAACCACGACGCTGGTGTTCTATGGGCCCTTAAATTTAGTTATCACTGGCATGGCTCACTCCAAAGAACTAGTGTAATTTGAAATTTTGTAAGACAACTACCAAACTTGAATGAAAATCAAAGAAAAATAGTCTTTATGCTTCATCGACTACTACGCATCATAACCCGGTAGAATCGGGTGGCGCTGGCGTCCGAACTGTATATAGAAATCCTACATATAAGTTGCTGTTCACCGATCTTCGGTAGAAAGAAGTTTTTTTACAGCCGAGACGTGGTCTCGCCGACAGCATGATTCGCCGAAAGATGGTTAAGGTCTCACTAAAAACAAAATCTTAGGACCGAAGATCGATGAACAGTGACTTCTTGGGTAATTTAATTATATACACAGTTAGGAGTTCGGGGCTCGTCGGCGACTGCGGGGTGTGGTGCGTGGGGCTTAATGGTGGAGAACTCGTTTTGGTGCGGGGGGGGGGGGTTAATTTCCTTTCTAGACGGTACGGGCAGTACTATTATTTATTTCTGTGCAAATACTGAAGGGACATGATCATTTCAAAGGTTTAGAGCAACTTTCCAAATAAAACTTTTCAATTTGTTCAGAAGTCCTAAGTCCAAAATATAGAAGAGATGCAACGCCTATGTAACAAGTTCAAGTTCAGTTCTAGTATGTATAAAAAAAACTCACTTGAGTTTTTCAGCGATGTTGCTTTTCCCGCTAGCGATGCCTCCTGCTAATCCAATTACGTACGGCCAGTCAGGGATGTGGGGATTAGGCTGGAAGATAACAGCCAAAACAAATTGAAAAGCTTCAGTTTTCTAAACTGTATTTCACTTATTAACAGCTTGTTTTCTCTGAAGCCAGTTGGCAGTTAATATGTTTTGAATCGGAGAAGAGTCCGTTCTATACGGCTACGGTTTGTTTCATATCAATCCGGACAAAAGGTCATTGACACCTACATACAATGCGCACATTTTTATTCAAACGATATAATAAAACTATAGGAAATTATCGCAAAATACGTAATTTGGCATACCATAGTAGAAGGCGGGTTGAGTGTGTGACCTTGCCAGACATTTTGGCGTGACCATAACTTAATGAAGTAAAGCCTGAGCAAAATAATAAAACAACCCTAAGAGCGTCACATGTGTTTGTTTCTGCCAACAATCGCCATTATAAAATTATAGTAAAATATTGCAATATGGCGAAGATTTGGTCAGGTTTTACCATAGCATAAAAAATACTTTGGGCTTTACGATATTCTGTGGTGCTGACATAAAGAATAATAGATTACCTGTGGGGGCCTCAACACAGTCCCAAGCAGGCGCATTCTCTGATTGCTAGAGCTAACTTTGACCTCTTCCTCTTCCGAGCGCTTTTCATAAGTGTCTTCTGCCAACCCAATCACGTAAGTCTCCAATGGCTTTAGACCATTCTCCTGGCGCTTTTCATTAATCTTTACTGCACCACGGACTGTTTCTTCACTGACTACTATGAGCTGTAAGAATAAAACATTGCAACACTCCCTGTTAACCGGTTAATTAACCTACAAGTATTTGATGTTCATTGTGCAGGCAACTAAATAATATATTTATTAATTTCCTTTTTCATAACGATTTGGCTATCAAAGTACAGAAGCCAGCACATGCGGCTGGACAATTGCACTACGAAACTCACCCCTACCACTACGGAATACGGGCGCCCTCAAGGTCATAATGCCCAGCCGCATGTGCTGCCTACTGTACATATTATTATTCGGTCGTAAGCAGGTAAAGCTGAATTAATCCTCGAATATATCCAAAAAGAAAGATTATTCTGTGCTTCCGAAGGCACGTAGAGCCGTTAGTCCCGGTTTTAATCAATAGATGTTGTCAGAAGCCGTAGGCGGCTCAATAATTCTGATGTTCTGGCATCAGATTTTGTGATGTAGGGTAACCTCGAATACTACACAATAAGCAAGCAAGCACGAACGGAATCAAGTTGAGTGTTCAGATTGGCTTGCTTTTAACTGTACTTGAAACTTGTGAAATGTAACCCAGAGGTCTATGACATTACTGTACTGATATAATACCTGATATTTGGGGTCGTCCTTAGTTGGTCCATACAAGTCTTGTATAGGCAGCACACTGTACTCCAGATCAGGGTTTATGTCTTTGAGAAAATTCAACACTGCCTCTATTCTCTTCTCCACTGGTTCTATTAACTCCCACAATTTCTTTGCTGTAAGTACAAAAAGAATTTTAAAAACAGTTAGTTGTCTGTTTAAGGGGTATATTGCGCGCAGAACCTATGGCCGTTAGGGCAGAATGGTTCTTGAATGGTGACCGACTGGAAGGCGTAGCGTGGACAGTTCCCTAACAGAGGGGACCGACGATCGAGTGTGGAACTGGAAGCCGTTGGACGCGCGGTACCGATCGTTGTGGAGTATGGGTGAGGCGTTTATTAGCAGTGGGCGTCTTTCGACTGAAAATGATGATGATGATGGATGAGATGTCCGCTCCGCGACTCTAACCGCGTTTTTACCGCTAGCAGAAACAATTGATTATCCTTAGCAAGCTGTTCAATCATTTAGAAGACAGACAGCCTTTCACTTTTATTATTAGGAATTAAAAATTTTAAAAACCGCCGACACAAAACCGTTACTTGATCCTTTCAACTACTAGAAAAGAGCTGATAATCTTCAAAATGGCTAAAGATATTTTCCTGGATCCTAGACAATAACACTCGATTGTTCACCTTGCAAACAAAAAAAAACTAGATCAAAATCGGCGCATCCGTTCAGGAGCTACGATGCCACAGACAGACAGACAAACACACACGTCCAACTTATAACACCCCTCTTTTTCGTCTGGGGTTAAAAATGAAGGTGATAATTATTTTAAATCAAGCTAGGCATGAAGACGTCCAATTTGTTACTACAATAAAAGTTAATAATAAAAATACATACACTGTATCATATTAACATCACAGACTCCCACTGTAACATGTTTAGATGCCCTGAGCACTGCCTGTGATAACAGAATTTTGTGACCATTGTGTAGTCTATCAAATGTACCCCCGAGGGCCACATAATCATAAGTCTGTACTGCTTCCTCCTTTCCTGACAGTGGCAATGATTCCAGACTTTCTGAAAAAATATTATGAGCGTAAAGAAAAATCTTTCATACATAAGTATGATGTATTTGGAGAGTAAGAATTTATAACAGAGTAGCTTTCCGCCGCGGCTCCGCCCGCGTTAACAGTTTTTTCCGTGGGAATGAGGCATTTTCCCGCGGTAAAAGGTAGCCTATGTTGCTCAGGGTGAATGTAGCTTTCTAATGGTGTAAGAATTTTTGAAATAGGCCCAGTAGTTTTTGAGTTTATTCATTACAAACATACACACACACACACACACAAATACAAAATCTTTCCTCTTTATTATATTAGTATGATTGTAAGAGAAGGCGATGATCTTAAATGGTATTAAAAATCAAAGTTTTTATTGCTTGCATGCTTCCTTGATAAGATAAAGATATGGAAATCCATTTGCAAGAGTACCTACAAGTTATACAAGGTCCTAAACAAATTTCGAAGACTAGCACAGATTGGTTCTCGTAATGAAATTATAAGCAAGTAGCAATGTTTTGTGAATGAAGATTAGCATCTTTAAATAATGAAACACACCAACACTCTGCAATTTACACCCTGTAATCTGAGTAGCTACGGCTTGTTTCAGCTTGTCCATATCTCTGTCTAGCTCACTCTCATAGAGTATCATATCTATAGGGTTGTTAGTATGAATGCTCTTCACGGTATCTCCAGGCTTCAACATCAGTCTTACGTCTAAGTTGCTGCAGTGTGATGTGGCCTGCAAACAAATATTTTATAAGTGCTTGGTGTCAGAATTTTATAAGTAACAATTTTTGATTTGGTAGCAAATATCTGATGTGAACAAATTAAACTTTTATGTAATTTTTTTCAAATTTCCACTAATAGCTAGAAGTAATATTTATATACTTTATTATATATATGATAGGGGTGAATTTCGTAGCAGGTACAACTCACCTTAGAATACAAATTAGCAATCTGCCGACTGATAATAGGTAATGTTCCTTCAGAAGTCCCATTAATTTTTACATACAAAACTTTTTGTACAAACTTAGATGCCTTTTGGCAAACATTGTGCACTTTAGCTGCATTTGACACAAATATTAACCCATTATTGGCCATAGCGTCTGCTGAAACATAAAAGTGCTTATAGAGAAATAGTAAAAGATATCAAGAAAATACTTTTCTTTGTAAAAAATATATTGAGTAAGTTCTGGGTTAGCATGAACTTGTACACTTAAAACTTGACTGAATTAAATAGATTCAAATGTTATCAAAACAACTATAATTTAAAATTAGCCCCCGGTATAGTAAGTAGGTAATCCAAGTATTGAAATAATAACCAGTGATATTTAAATAGAAAAGTGACTGGTCTTATTATTGATTATCTGAATCGGACAAAAAAAAAAATTATACATAGTAACTTTTCTATGTAATAATTACATTCAAATGTAAGACGGATTTCTTATTGAAACATACATGATGAGCAAGAAAATCAAAATGCTATAGCTACCTGTGTTACTAGAGTTCATCACACACAAATACGACACAATGATTGAAAGCAATAACACTGCAACAGATGCCTGATAACCTGAGATGCCAGAACAATAAGGTGTGTGACAGGTATATTGAGAACAATACAAATTAACCAGAACTATATAAACACAAATATAGTTTGGAAGTATTTTTTATAAGATTTTGGCTTGTGGGTGAAGAGGTGCATACCTGTCACGCGCCTTATTGTGATAGTAGAAACCGAGTGGCACTTTGAAACTACAATCGGCATTGTAAACGTAACGCCCGGCGTTCAAAGGTTGTTATCATAGATATTGTTATCATTTTCCGATTACTCTTGCGTTCACGTCACAATATTTACTGTCATACCAAACCAAAAACAGTTGCGCACAATTATGTAGGTGCTCGCACTCGTACTATATTAGTAATTATAAACAAAAACATACAATTTAGAATTCACATTATTAGAATGTACATAATAGTATTATGTCAAAGGGGTCAAAATTAATAAAACTTGTGTGCGATGGATGATGCTAAAAGTGGCAACAACTTTTTATGATTGTGAATAATTTATATTATTAAATAACTAAAGTGTAAAACACCTATGTATACGTATTAATTCCCAATTGCTATGATAGATACGGGGAAATCCAGCCAGAAGTCTGTCTCTGACCAAACAAACAAAATAATCTTCCATCAGATGACAGATGATCAATATTGAGGTTATCTTGCGTTTATTTTGTTTTGGCTTTAGCGTAAATAGTGGTAAGAGATTGCAATAACAGATAAAAATCACCATAAAATCACATATTTTTGTTCTCTTTCTGACTGATGAATGATGTTCGTTACTATGATAAATAAACAAGCTTTGACAGTTTGGGCGCCGATTCTGCTAACGAACGAATAACATGAAGCAGGCACAGGAATTAACTTCTATAAAGCCTATTCTTCTAACCTGACCCTCCTGACCGGAGTTTTACCATAACTGAACTACTCAAGTATTGAAGGGCATTCTTCTAAGCCCATAGACTGGGCTTTGCATCTGTGTTTCCATCGTCAGGGGGTCAGGGGGGTTCAGACGCGACGGCATTTTAAAAGCGTAGGACATTGTTAGGAATAAGTAAATACATAAAGTCATTTATTTTTAGGGTAGGTATATGTAAATAAAACCAATTAATACAATTATTAATGTTTTTATTTATCAAAAAATATAGAGTATATTTTACAAAATTTAATGCCGTAAAACCAGCAGCGCAAAGCAAACATTTGAACTTTCGACTTATCCTTACTTAGTACATTAAAATGTTAATTAGGTAGGCGATATCTCACACACGGGCTTGTCCAACCACAACCTTGACAGAGCTTGCCGAGAATCAAGCTGGTAATTAATATAGGTACATACAACAGACGAATAAAAGTAATATTCTATTACTTACACACAAATAGATAGACTAATTCACACATAATGCAAACAGAAAATACCTAGTAGAGTAACATAACACGATATTTGTCCTAGACTAAACAGAATTTGAACCTGCGTGCGACCCTCAATTAAATGCGCTACAAGCGCTTTCTCTTGGCTTCATCAAAATTTCTCATAATTACTTGAAAATAAATAATTTTAAAAAATAAAACAAAATGTGATTTTTACATTTATGTATAAGACGTTTTTTTATCAATATTCATCGTAGTTCAATTATTTGCGACTATTTAATGAATTGGACACAACATTCAATACACTGTGGATGTTGAAGATAACAGTAAAACAAGTTCGTAAAAGAAATATATTTTTGCCACTATTTTTGTCGCGGTTGCTTTGACATGGTTTGGACAAACATTTATTTTGTTGGCAAATAAAGTTGGTAGGTATAATCGCAATTTCATTTGAAACGTGGGATGTGTGTGTACTGTGCAAATTATTCAGGGTTGTATTGTAAGGCAGACCTTCGACCCTAGCTTTTCAAAAGTTTGTTTAGTACCCGGCTGTGTTTGCACGTAACATAATAAATCAATTTCTGTACGGTATCCAGACAAATAAAAGCAGGTTGAAATAGTAGAAACTTTTACTAAACCAAAAACAGCACTGACGATATGATGGAGAGCCAAACAGATGCGCAGATAAGTAAATTAGCTTAACCGATCCGCCCGCCCAATATCAAATAAAAACAAAAGCGGCCAAGTGCGAGTCGGAATCGCCCATGAAAGGTTCCGTAGCAGCCAGTAACATAATATAAAAGTTTTTGTAGTTCGTTGTGACTTTGATCGATGTTTTAATAATAGTGAAAGGTAAATTGCGGTTTACGATTTATGACGTATTAAAAAAAAACTACTTACTAGATCTCGTTCAAACCAATTTTCGTTGGAAGTTTTCATGGTAATGCATATCATATATTTTTTTTAGTTTTATCATTCTCTTATTTTAGAAGTTAGAGGGAGGGGGACACACAGTTTTCCACTTTGGAAGCGTCTCTCGCGCAAACTATTCAGTTTAGAAATTTATTTTATTAGAAACCTCAATATCATTTTTGAAGACCTATCCATAGATACCCCCCACACGTATAGGTTTGATGAAAAAAAAATTTTTTTTCCGTTCTGTGTATGGGGGGCCCCTAAATTTATTGTTTTTTTTCTATTTTTGTAAGAAAATATTAATGCGGTTCACAAAATACATCTACTTACCAAGTTTCAACAGTATAGGTATTATAGTTTCGGAATAAAGTGGCTGTGACATACGGACATACGGACAGACGGACAGACAGACAGACAGACATGACGAATCTATAAGGGTTCCGTTTTTTGCCATTTGGCTACGGAACCCTAAAAATGGATGAGTATCATTTTACGCCTAGACAATTTATAGGTCAGCCTAACTCGGAGATTACACCACCATAGAATAAAATGATGATAATTCAATATTATTCCGATATCATATAATTAAGAATAACTTGATACTTATATTACTAACTAGCGACCCGCCCCGGCTTCGCACGGGAAAATGGTTATTGTGAGTTATCCTTAAGTATATTATGCATGTATTATACATATAAACCTTCCTCTTGAATCACTCTATGTATTAAAAGAAACCGCATCAAAATCCGTTGCGTAGTTTTAAAGATTTAAGCATACTTAAGGACACAGATAGGGACATAGAGACAGAGAAAGCGACTTTGTTTTAAATACTATGTAGTATGTAGTATGATAGTGATAATATTACTATTTCGTTATACTGTAAATTCTAACAGCATTAAATAAATATATAGGTAAATCGCTAAAAACTATTTGTACTATTTAATTATGTATTGTTGATACGTCTTGAATTTTCCTTCGACATCATTATTTTAATTACAACCTCTGTACATATACAAAAAATAGTAATTAAAAGAATACAAACATAACTGGGTCTTAAAGATTACAGAATTGCATAACATTTTGATTCTTTGTTTATGTTCTAACTAAAAAGGAAACACACAAAACTACAATACCTGTACTTAGTCAATTCACAAACTTAATCTAGAAACTCTTATCACCAATTTTGACGAGGAAGACAGACTGCTAGCTTATTTAGTCTTAGGCACGTCTTACTTAAAGAGAGTTTAATGTTACTTAAAAACCTTATAATTCTATTTAAGATATCTTAGAAAAAATATACTAAAACGAATTTAAAAATATATTGTTCGGTGCAGTTGACTAGCAATTCGTGGAAAGCGGTGGCGATGTAGTACTCTTGAGGATTCTTTGGCTATTCGTATCATGTCTTTGGAATCTGAAAAAAAAAGACTTTACTTACTCACCAGCTAAAACAAGCATAACTTAGTCAACAGCATTATCTCAAAGATAAAGGTTTGGAGATTATTTTGTATTGTCTTGAAAGGAATGACGTACGCTGGTATGACGAGCAGTATCCGCAGTGTTGATAAAATTAAATGGACGATAAATATTTGTGTTTGGGTTTTTTTATCATTTTAACATTTTGACCTCAAATGATTAGCCATCAACAAAAATACTTTTTACAATGAGAAAGCTGTTGTATTTGATCAGGATCACCACTTTACTTTGCTTTTTACCGTGGAAATTACTCCCAAAGGAGTAGGTACTTCTGAAATCTAAGAGATAGGTACCTAAAGTATTTTTTCATATTTTTCCACCCAAATGCAAAACCGGACAGTGATCAGCAGTGGGCTATCTATGCCCTTGCCCACCGTACACCCGAGTTTTCTAGAGCAACATTTTACGAAATTGTGTTGGAGTGGAGCAAATACGACAGTTCCTGTCTGTCTGGGTGCAGGTATCGTTTGGCCAGCTAATATACCTATGTATATTATTATACTAGCTTTCCGCCGCGGCTCCGCCCGCGTTAACAGATTTTCCTGTGGGAGGCATTTTTTCGCAGTAAAAGGTAACCTATGCCGAAAAAAAATTCGAGACTAACGGAGAAAATAAAATCCTAAGGGAGAAGTCAAATTATTTCAGTATTCTTTCAGTATTTAAGCCGCCGCTACTGTATAATTTAATTTTCTTTAAAGACTACACATGCAAACAGTTCCTAGAACTAGATTAGGTCGAAATCATTTATTCACCGGTTAGAAAAAACAATCAATGAAGTTGGCCAAAGTCAAAAACATAAATCTCCCCAGTTTTTACTTTTTTTAACAGATACCGTCTGTTAGGGATGGCCAAGGAGATGCGGGTTCGAGGCCCTGCCCAAGTTCAATATTTTTCATTTTTGCTTCTATTGAAAAATAGTAAAAAGCTTTCCTTTTTTGGTTAGCGTAGTTGGATAAAAAGCCCTAAAAAACTTAGCGGCTCTCGTCATAAGGTCATAAGTCAAGTATTAAAAATAATAAAATTTAAAGAGTTGATTTGAGTTTTTTTTATTTGACCTATGCTTGTGTCGAAAAGGTACGACCAATCAAGCTTCACCGGACTTGAAATTGATTCGATTAGGACAGGAAGAACAAGCAAGGCTCACCAGGACTCAGCGTAGGTCCTTCAGCCGCACGCCCGCAGCGTCGTCCGAGGAGTTGATGCGCGTCACCTCAGTGGCAGCCGCGCTGGATCTCGTCGCCCACCGACCGGTCCCGGAGTCAGAAAACGCGCCAGAACCCTCCGCTGGCGACCCTCGCCATATAGCGAACCTGGTCACACAGAGGATTATTATCACACGTCGCTGATATTTGGACTTGGACCCAGGCCAGAAAAACCTTAAAAAAAGACATACGTCATTTTCCCTCCAGCCGCGTACTAAACCGCATGTCCGTAAAAGAAAATTTCCGCTATAGTCATTGAGGAATTATGTACAAGTAAAGAAAACACCTCGAATATATTCTATGCGCAAACATGGCGGCAGCAGGAGGCGGGCAGAGAGCTCGGCGAGAAGAAAAACAAAACACAAACGCCATAGAAGTTGGAGCTCGCTCGGTCGCGACCTCCAATTCAAATTAAGTAGTTCAATGGCTATAGTCTATAGTCTACAGTGGGTAATAAAAATAATAAGCGATGCAGGACTAAATGGACGTGGGTTGGTAATGGTTGGTATGATGAACAGCTGCGATTCGAGGATGCAAATAATTTCAGCAGTTTTCTCTATTATTATTATAGTTGCTTAGAGGTATATGTAACAGTATAGGTAGATAGATACTTATTTACCAATATTTGATGTATGATAATAAATTATTTTACTCTATTTAATTTGGTTAGTAAATTTTTGATGACTTAAGTACTTATATATATAGAGAAAACCAAAACTCAAGCTCTGTATTTATTTTATGATCGTACTAAAATAATTAACCTTTTTTTCAAATTTATTTTAACTGCAATTAAATTAAAATGTCCATTCAACTCTTGCTCGCTCGACCCACTAACCTACAAAATTGCAGCGTAGATACTTATATCTCTCAACCGCAATATAAGCTTTCTTATATAAATAACTAGTCGTTGCTGTATCAAGACGTTTAATAAACAAACAAATGAGTGATAAAAAATGAATATGTAATTTAAGCCTGAACCTAATCAATTTTTCAAAGTCCAACAATCCAAAGTTTTCTCTTATGCACCCGACGCAAAGCTCCGAAAGCTGGTAAAGCTGCTCCCTTGGCCTTTGACAAATATCTTCACATTAAGCTTTATATTACCTATTACACCAAGGGTTAAAGAAGTGTTTAAGGGTCGACCAGCACTTAAGAGCCCGGCACGCGGCGCACAATGACTGCGCGCCTGTGCCGACGGCCCTAACACTCTCAGTGAAACAGCTGGGGGATAAAGCGTAATCATACTTTTATTATCTTTAAATTAATCAAGACTAAGGTGGAAATAAAAGAAAGAGACACCAAGCTGACGGCCCCGTAGCCTAGTTGGTTTGGATCCCGCTCAGAGCAAACAGTCGTGTACCTCGTGAACACTAGTTTTTTTGCGTTGAGTCTGGATGTTGTTTTGTTTAGGGCATCTCATCTCAGATTATTTAAGTTCTTTAAATCGGAATTCGATGATGATCTCTCTCTATATGATCAATATTTTTCAAAACTTTTCCCAGTATATATTTAACCATTGTACTAAATGTATGTATACGTGAAATTACACGATTTTCAGGTGAATTATGGGAAGGCGGAACTGACACAGCTAAGGTTATATTAAATGTTGAGCTCTGCGTCTCCTGCCTGATGTATGACTTTTGTCATTATGTAAGTAGGTACTTGACATACTGGTGGTGGCAGATGTATTCAAGGATGTTTGTTATATTGGATGTATTCTAATATATTTTATGTCCCATGTGTCACGGTCATGAATGAATGAAGCACATGTAGTGTAGTAAACATATGTGGAGCACCTAATTGTGGTACATTGTCTTAAACCAATAAATAATGTGGAGCACCTAATTGTGGTACATTGTCTTAAACCAATAAATAATGTGTATTATTCGAATTTTGTTTGTTTTATGTGATTTTAAACTACATCTTGGGAAGTCTTTTGTAACAACTAATGCTTTTTTACCGAGCAGTTCACGCTGTGGGTCTCTCAAATACTTGTGTAGTTAAAAACATGGATGTAGTTTTTGTAGATCAATAATTCTAACATTACATGAAAGCATTTTTTAAAAGCTTGTTTTCTGATATCATAATGAAAAAAGATAAGGTTTCTGATTTTAGAAAAATAAATTAACATTGTGTGCAGGTTTTCTACCCTAACGATATTTTCTTTCACTGTAAAAAACATATCTTTTAAATTTCTAGGTTAAAATATAGTTATGTAGATAGAACACTGTACCTTTAGGTACCTACGAGTATGTATGTGGCAACATTTCCTCCTATACCCCTGACACGAATCCAAGGACTACCGTAGTACTTAAAAGATCCTTGCACGAAGCATATTGAAACTCACCAAGCGTAAGTACAACCTAGAATAAATTACACAAATTAGCGTGCACTCACTTCTTGCCCACCAAGTTGCGCACTTTGTTCTTCCACACGAATATGAAGAAGATGAAGATGCCGAGCGCGATGTTGGAGAGGTCGGTCACGATCCAGTACCAGTTGGTGCCGCCGGCGCCGAAGCTTATCACCTCCACCGACCAGTTCACTCCCATCACCACGAACAACTTCAGGTAGAGGGCATATCTGGCACAAATTGGGGAAGATTAGCTTTTAAACCATCAAGTTAAAAAATTAAAGCCGTCGTCATCGTCGTCTATCTATAATAATAATAATAATCCTCCAAATAGATGAAGACGTGACAGACTGACAGACCTAATTTTTCCGTTTACTTGGTCAAGGCCCGTAAACGGAAATATTGAAAATTACCGGTGAAAGCCGAGAAAAAAAGTACCTACAAAGAAAATAATAATAAAAGTTTAGTTTTATATAATAAAACTGCAGAAGTCGATATTCTGTACATAGAAAAAAATAGCTAAAAACCGAGTCAGATCAGAAGGATATAATAAGAAGATATAGAGAACATACCCAGATTGTATTTTTACTTTTTGTTTCTCTGTTTGTCTGTTTGTACGGGCTAATCTCCAAAACTGTTGAACTGATTTCAATGAAAGTTTATATAGTGATAACCTATACCCCCCGGTCAACATCTTAGATAGTTTTTACCACGGGAAAATATCTAATTCCCACGGGAAACTGCACGATAAGTCAAAAAACATCGCGGGCGTAACCGCGGGCGGACAACTAGTAGCTCATATAATATGTCCCCACTGAGGCTCGAGCCTACCCCGAAACCAGGGTGAATAAGCCTTGATCGACAGTGCTGGCCCAGTGCGGGTGGGTCAACCAACTTCATAAACGACCATCGAATTACTTCGCAGGAGTGTGCAGGTTTCCTCGCGATGTATTCCTTCATCCATCACATAACAGATAAAGTATTTGACTCAAATGTCATTCGTTACATAAATTTTTATTGTAATTTATATACATGCTACGTATTTATTTATACCTAATAATGATAGTGGGTAAGAAGAACACAAAGCAAAGCTTATGACCGTGTTGCACGCTCGCCGCGAGTGGGCGGCATATTGTTTACAAAGTAATTTATAGTACCCGCGCTAACATTTTTAATAGAAAATTACTTTCTGGAACTCCCAATGAGATAAATTCTTGATAATATTTATGCAGCGGTCGCAATTCAGAAGTTACTTTCAATTTCGTATGGAAATGAAGAATCTTGGTCAAATAAGAAAATCAAAATCCAACTTAATTTTAACTTTTTAAGTGCAATCTCTTGCTAAGAAAATAAAACGGACAAGAATACGGAAGTGTTAAATAAAACTTTTTAGTGGTACGTAAACGAAAAAATAGATTTTTAGTAATATTTTTCTTACGCTTTGCTTGTTTATTTAGTAATCATTTTATTAATATTGTACACCATGACCTACCTTCATGTTTGTTCAGTAAGCTAGCTATGAAGCGACAAATCAAAATAATTTATGAAGTCAGCTATTACTTAATCACGTATTGATTCTTGCAAGCAAATACACAAGTACCATTTGTCTACTTCAATTGCGGTTTGTGGTTAAAACTTTAGAACGCAATAATAATAGCCAGGCATGTAGGTTCGTACATTCTGAAAAGGTACAGTACAGGCCTCTTGAAACTAATAATAATAATAAATAATAATAATAAATCCATTTATATGATGGATTACAAACATACACAACTAAATACTGTTTTTATTGATCCGTGACATAGTCGTGAAATCAACTTATTGTTCAAAAAGTTCTTCTAGCGTGTTGCAGATAACTTTAAGGTTATTTTCACCAAAAGACTGATTCCCTGAGAAGGCGCAATAAGCAAAACCAAAAATAGTAAAAATGTTTTAGTATTCTATCTAGCCTGTATAAATATTATATATGTTAACGGAAATGTATGAAATCCGTCATTGTATACAATTCCTAGGAAATGTATACAATTCCTAAAGTCGCCCGGAAATGTGTGAAATGAATGATATTAGACACATTTCCTAGGAAATGTATACATTTCCTAAATAGCAATCGGAAATGTAATACACTCACGATGTCAATGGGTAACCGGGGAAAGCGGAGCGAAGGGAGGCTAAGGCAGAAGAAAAATTTACCTCCCCGCACCAAAACGAGTTCCCCGCCTGATATCCTCCCACTCACTGCATCCCGTAGGCGCCGCCAAACTCCGCCGGATGGTGTTGCGTAGTATTAGATGAAACATAAAGACTACTTGTTTCTTATTTTCATTAACGTCTGGAAGTTGCCTGTTAAAACCACGTTGGTTCTGTGGAGTATCCAGCCTGTGGTATAGCATCACCCGATCAGGCGAACGCTTGCGGTAGTGCTACTTAAACATACAGTGCCTACCTATATACTAGCCATAAATAAGAATAAATAGTTAAATTTTAGAGTTTAATTACTTATAAGCCCTATAAATATTTTATATTTATGTTACTTGGAAGGGTTTCTTTACATAGTTAAAAAACGCTTTTGCTTATACATTGTGTCGTATTATTTACTTATACGATACACTGTTTACTTGTCAAATTAAAGTTTGAGCGTTACAAGCACATTTAGGTATTTATAGTTTTTGTGCCAGATGCGCCGTAACAAATAATAAATAGCTGATTATCAAAGCTTAATTAACAAAAATCCGTTTAGAGATGTTATATTTTACGGTATGATTGTTGCATTAATTCAACGAGAGCCTTGAGAAAAAATTCTAATTGTCAGTTTAACAACGTGTTTCATTTATAATATTGACAGATAACTGTGCATCTCAGTTTAACAGAGAGCTTTGTTCATTTTATTCACGTAAAGCATGAGTTTAATACATTTCCTAGTACGAGTTTGGAATTTTATACAATTCCTAGGAAATTCATACATTTCCTAGGATATGTGTGTAATAAATAAACTTTGAAACATTATTTCATACATTTCCTAACGAGCTCCGGAATTGTATACATTTCCTAGGAAATGTATACAATTCCTGGATTTAATACATTTCCTGTAACATATACATATTTTCTTTGCTAACTGTACGACCAATATCTAAAGCCTCTACACAGTATTCGCGACACAAGTGAGTTATGGTTATGGCTGCTGGAAGGAAACCCTAGCTATTTCCGATAGTTATTTCTGGACTTGCTACTTCAGCTTATCTACATATCTTATCAATATAGACAGATAAACGAGCTTCTAATAAGACGATTCTAACTACAAAATATTGTTTTGACCATTTCTGCATTTTCTGCCGCGCGTGGTTTTGTAATGTGTGTGGTAATGTTGATACCCGTACGTTCAAGTACAAGCAAGATACCTATGTCCAAACTGATAAATTGAATTACTTCGTTACCCAGAAACCAACAACAAGTTGGTGTTTTCAATAACACAACGCAATTAGTTATGTAAATTCCATGTACCTAAAGTAAATAAATCGCAAGATTAAGGAAATTCTGCGGAACTCGTGAAACATCGGGGATTTAGAGAAGGATTTTGGTATCTTGAGTTACGGTTGCGATTTTGAATCTTATGGATATCGCGCCAAAAAACATTAAAGAGAGTTGAATTCAGATTTTTATTTAGGATTTTTGGCTAAACGAATCGAATGAACTTGAGGATTGACTGAAATACAGATAGAGAATAAAAAGCGAAAAACTACAAATGCAAAATTTTAGTTCTAAAATTCTTGTTTTTTCTTTTAATCTTAGTCCCGTCAAAAGAATTTGAAAAAGCACGAAATTGGACTTTTATACGTTATTAAAATTTGTGAGTTGTGTACTTTGTTTCTAGTATCCATTCGGTTACCTCCATTTTGCTCACTCCGTAAATTCTATGTGACAGTTATGGCAGTAACCACCACAATTTTTATACCGCGCTTTCATACGTTAGTACAAATTTATGGGAAGGCTGACTTTTACTACGACGCGGTGTGGCTACGCCGCCGCCGTAGCCATATCGTAGCTCGTAGACACTTTCTTGCTAAACACATAAAGGCACCTTAACTACTGCAAAAAACTTAATTACTTACACTGCGTAAGCCTTCAGAATAAATGACTAATGACCATTTAGATTCATGTTCGATGAAAAAAAATAGCAACGTGGACAATTTTTCATTATTATACTTAAGTAGTACGAAAGCGAACGAACGAACAAACTAAACCATGACCCACTTGGTGTCCTGTCCTGCCTGTCCTGTCACCTGTTCTCAGCAGGACCTGATGGACGCCTCAGATTCGCAAAGAAGAAGAAGTCCTACGATGTAGCGCTCGTTCTATATTTATAGCAGTTATCGTTACGGTTAAGAAAATCGGATGGATTGGACGATTTGGTATTTTTTAATCGTAATAAATATTTGAGAATGTGGACATTTTTAGTATAGTAGAGTGGACAAAGTATTTAAATTCCATTTGAGATCGGCTAATGACGTCAGAATATAAACTGACTGACCTCTGTTTGTCCCTCTTCAGCTTGTCACTGCGCGAAGACTCGGAGCTCTTCAAGATGGCGGTCTCTTGTCTGATGGAGCGGATGCGATGAGCCGTGATGGAGAACAGCACAATGTTGCACACCACCAGCACCAGCACAGGAGTGAAGAAGTACACCAGCTCGCTCAGCCAATCTGCGTAACAAATATGTGAGGAATCAAATATATAGGGACATCTCACACACGGACATCTGACTCCAAACTAGGAGCTATGGGCACAGAATACCAAATAGTAGTCCCTACATGGGTGTCAAACAGCTAACTACATTACATACCTACATATTCCTATAGATAAACTGACTGTCCCTCCTTTTGTTCCACAGCTCTTTAGAGTTAAATACATACCTCTTTTTATAAATGTGTATACAACATCCACACACGTCACAAGTGCTCAGCTCATCTCATGTTGGCCTTGTGCTCCGAAGGCAAACGTACTGCCAACACCTACCAACTAGCTTAAGGGGCCTTCAAATACTCTTGGAATAATTGTTATTAAACACTTGTAGTACTTGTTTCAATCTTTAGTATAAAGTAAACCCAACCAATTTAGCTCACATACTCGTAAGCTCATGTCACCAGGGTTTGTGAGGTAGGTTAACCTAGAAACTCACACGTTAGGTAGGTAAGTTCAAATTGTATTCTTACTTGAGAACCAGCACCTCCGGTCTCCGAAGCCTGGCCTGATGATGTGTTCCGGGAGACTGTCGCTGATCTGCATGGAGACTGTGATGGCAGTCAACACCAAGGGGACTCCCCAAGCGTACAACCCGTATAAGATAAACCTCTTCTTTTCGCGCCGTTTGCTGCTGGTTCCGCCTCTGTAACCGCTGTAAATATATAAAAAATAAAATAAAAAAGTTCTAAATATGAACGTGGACACAAATTGTATTACTACTAGCTAATACATTTAACCATAGTCTACAAATATTGCACGCTTTGGAAACTTTAATAGGTACCTATAATTTCGGTTTTGTAAATCGTTATTTTGGCGCACGATGTTTTAGCTTTTTTTTTTCTATTTAGGATGTGCTAAGAAAAAATATATTTTTTTAATCTTATCAGATCGTTCGAAAAGTCGTGCAATACCTTTATCTTCGCAGACTGAACATCCATCCGTCATACATAAAATATAATAACACTTAATAGAACATACATAACGGGCAAAATTATTTGTAAATAAAATAGACGGACAAATATTTGAGCTAAACTACCACTACTCGTACAGATAACTACTACAATGCTTATCTCAATTATTTTTTTCTCGTAACATGCTCAACTACATATTATACACAAAGTGATTTATACCCATGTATGATTCCAGACCTATTGTTTAAAGGAAGAATGAATTATTATATAATAAATTACCTCAAGTGAAGTACTTGTACATACAAAGTTGCATTAATGCATTTATTTTATACGGTCATGATTCATTTCATTTACGTCCCACGTTTGATTGACAATAAGAGAAAACAACTGGAGGAAATAAATTATTTTGTTGTTTCCTACAAATAAATCAGTTATTACGAATGAATGCAATATGTACAGTACAGGTCGTCGATGGTACAGGGTGTATGTAAGTGACGGCCTTGTACTAAAAGAACATTTATTTATTTATTTTAACATGACATATTCCGTCAATGTTTTGAGCACCTTTGTTAGATGAATTTTGTTGAAAACGATATAAAAAAATTACTTCTCCATACAAACGGTTCGATTAAACTACTTTGCTCAACACCGTTGACTGAATAATATGTCCTTTCAGTATGTGCTAAGCCGCTAAGGACATGCTTACTTAGTAAAGGTTTTTAGCAATTATGTATATAAAATAGTCATTAGGCAGGTCCTCACCAAGCGAGCGGCACTTGCCTTGGTGTGGACACGCCTAATGACTATTTTGTATCTTTCATTGGGAATCTGACTATTTTATATAGGTAAGCTTCTAAACATAAATATTTTTTTGCGGAAAGTTATTGAGATTTATTGACTGAACACGTCCTTTCAGTTGTTGCTAATCGGTTACTTACACCCTGTACAAACATTAAGTAATTATTAATTACTTGTGTATGACTGACTAAGCCAGTACATACTAGTCATATAATATTTATCTGTGACTAAGCTTACCATTGCGCTTGTTGAGAGGACGCTACCCCTCCGATCCTTTTGTATTACAAAGAATGCGTGAACAAAATGTTTGAAATAAATTATTAATTATTAAAGTTATCAATTACACCGTAATTATCACGAAGAATGCCTATTAAAAAAAATTAAAGTACCCTATTTAAATTCCGGAGTAAAAATTGTTTTTATAATATAAGATTTAAGACGTAGTAACTATGTTCGTGCTTTTATTCTTTATTAGGTATATAGCTGAGTGATTGTTTTATTATAATATGTTATACTTAATTTATATTAACCAAAATAATATTTTAGCCCTTTTTTGCTTTTTGTATACCATGTCGGTTGGATGTGTGATACCCATATTCCCAAAATTTAACAACTATTCACCAAATTTATACCAATAAAGAATTCTTTCTCACTTTTATGAAAATCGTATATGAGTCTGGTATTTCTATGTATGTAAAATTTATTTTTATAAACGAATTTCTCCTAAACCCTCCAAAACTTTATTTCAATTTTGTTCTTGAAATCATTGAATCTGCGAAGCTCTCTTCGTAATGGAATTTTCATATATTGGTTTAGTACCCAATATTGAGAAAGTTCACAAAAGATTTGCTGGTCGAACATTTTACCATAATTTCTGTATACTCTCGTATTAAACCAACATTATAAAGTATACCCACCAGAAGTCCACCAGCTGCGAAGAAATGACTTATTTACATAATTGTCTGGTACAATTTAATGTGAAACAAATTGCGTTTGCAATTAAATTACTATTAAGACGGTTCCTATTTGCTATGTGGTACAAACAATTTTATCTTATCCAACTTACGATACTGTCTTGTTGTTCAGCTGACTAGTTTATTTAGTTATTTACCAATAAAACATATAAAGTTAAAAACTAAAATTTGGAGACATAATACTGAATGTTGGTGTCTGGTGAAGCTTGATTGGCCGTAACTTTTCGCGACACAAGCTTCAGGTTAGGTCAATTCAAACAAAAAAATATTGTTCGTGCTTTACATGCAAAGGTGATAAACTTAAATTGAAATTAGTAACTCTCCCTCACCTAACTAGTATTAGCTATTTACTATATACTGAGTTGGTAATGTTAATATGTATTTTTTTAATGAAAAGTTTAACATTTTATAAGGATGCCGGTACATCAAACAAACAGGCACTGAGTCTAATTTAAAACAGTTAATGTTACATCTTCCCCCATGCCATCTGAAACGAAACGACAGCCCATTCCACTATTTACAACGGCTCCCACAGACTATAGCATGCTACTCAACGAATATAGTTAACAATCATACATCAATAATTGAATACGCTCTAGTGAGCTAGGGTTGCACTGTACCACTTGGGACCACTGAAGGTAAGAGCCGGAATAAACGTCCTGGAAACCATCGAATCGTTTTAGACATTCATTATTTATAAATACATATAAAACCTATTCATATTTACATACAACCAACCATATCCATACTATACTATATATACAATACACTATTTAATATAATTAATAATTTAATATGAATAATATATATAGGTAATAATATAATATTTAATGTTATAAATCTGAAAGTGTGTTTGTTTGTTTGTTTGTCCTTTCTTCACGCCCTAACTAAGCAACCCATCGACTTGTTTTTTTGGCATAGAGTTAGTTGAAAGGATGGAGAGTAACATAGCCTAGTTTTTACCGCGACAAAATACCTTATTCCTACGGGAAAAACCGTTAACTCGGGCGGAGCCGCGGGGCGGAAGCTAGGTAGTATAAATATAAAATAAATTAGTAGATAATATGTTTAGTTACAAAAATATGTGGGGGATATAACAGAAGAAATCACATACATACACGACCATTTGATCCCAAACTAAGCTAAGCCTGTATCTGTAGGTACCATGGATACAATAACCTGACAACCAAATAACTATACGAGTATCCTTTTAAATAATACCTGTATAAGGGAAGAAGATATTTAATGTAAGTGCGGATAGTAAAATAGAAGCTTTAGAAAAGACGTAAAATTTTACATCCTTTTAATTCCTAAACGGAGCGCTTTTGTTCACTACCCTTTACCGATTTCCAATAAGTGCCCAGCAGATATTGCTGGAACTGACAATGGTCTAGATACTGGCAAATGTTTTTTTTACAATAAAAGCGGGGAAAGCAATGGTTTTCGTTTTTTGAGTCGCAAAAATGACGTTTCAGTTAGATATTTTCGTGGACCTACTTGTAATATTGGGTACTAGCTTTCCGCCGCGGCTCCGCCCGCGTTAACTGTTAGGCATTTTCCCGCGGTAAAAGGTAGCCTTGTTACTCAGGGTAAATGTAGCTTTCATCTAATTGTGAAAGAATTTTTGAAATCAGTTCTGCAGTTTTTGAGTTTATTCATTACAAACATACACACACACACACACACAAAAATACAAAACTTTCCTCTTTATAATATTAGTATGATATGACTACAGAGGTCATATTATTATATAAGAAACCAACAATTTTTTTAGAGTATTCCATTTTGATCCCGCTAAACCGATACCAAAAGAGTTTTTACTTAGAATCTTTCCATTCTGATACCATCGTACTTTGTCATTCCATTCTGATACCAGTCTTATTATTTTAAAAAAGTATGGTTAGCAAAAGAAGTGATAATGTAAGAAATAATATTTATTTAATAAAACATATTTTACAAGTTGTAATAATTAGAGGTAAGTAAGTATACCATGCAAAATAAAAAAAAACCTTACAATATAATAAAACAACAAATATACATAGATCTTTAACTACATAAAAATCAACTTTAAAATCACAGTTTTGTCAAAAAATTCCTCAAAAATAATTTAAAAAAAAATGTACATAAATATCTACCTACCCACATAAAGATTGGTCAGTCAATGTAATTAAACGAACATCTTGCACTCACATTTTTACACTTAATTTTTTTCTAATTTAACAATGTTTTATTACGTATTGTATGATTTTTCTGCGAACAGTACCAAATATATGTTAAAATATTGAGTCTGATTCCACTCAATACAAACCCAATGGAATAAAAAATAATTAAATATTTTAAATAAATTGTGATACCATTGCAGTGGTATCAGACTGGAATAGAAAATAATATTTTATTCAACGGATACCAGTGGTATCGGTTCAGTGGTATCAGACTGGAATAACTCATTTTTTAGACATCATGATAGAAAATTGTTTACTTTCAAGCATTGATAGGTCGAAATGGGACTTTTTTTTACTATAAATATTTATATGTGACGTTATTTCATCATCATTGTAAATAACTGGAAATGAAAAGGTCTACGAAATAATTTTGAGTTTAGATAACAGCATATTCTATTCCATTGCATGTCGTCTGTCGTAATTAATTAAAATACGACAAATAAATGACAGAACTCTGGGTTGGGGTTTTAGTAACATGAGTAACATGGATTATAATATTTTTACAAACATTATGTATAATATTATGAAACCTGGTTTTTAACTATAATTAATGCGACTTTGAAAAATGAGTTTTTTATATCTCAAATTGCTGTAATAATAAGACCGATATGATGTAGTATGAAAGTACTTTGATTAATTTTACCAAGTTTTGTCATGTTTTTAAGGACAAATGGCTGAAAATTTGTTTCTTAATTCACAATAAAATCAATTAGTTATTTTGAATGGCATTAATAAAACCTAGAATCAAAATTTTTCTATTTATACCTACTCTAAGCCTAGAATAATATTGTTTTTAAATCAGAACTAGCTGTCTGCCCGCGTTGTTTTTCAACTTTTTCGTAGTAGTTTTTAATTATTACACGGGATCTCTTAAATTTTCCGCGATTAAAAGTATATGACCGGCGATTTAAGGTACCACCATGCAAAATTTTATTCAAATCGGTCTGACAGTTTTGGAAGTTAGCCCGTACAAACAGACAAACAGAAACAAAAGAAAATTAAATAATTAGGATAAGTTTAATGTTACTTCTTACATGCTCCTGACTCGGTTTTTCGATTTTTTTCTATGTACAGATTTTCAACCACTACAGTTTTATTATATAGATAATAACGGAAGATAATAACTCATTTCTCGTAGGGAAAAAGTAGAGCGAGGCGGAAATCGAATAAGTAACCTACTTATCTATTTTGATCTCAAAATATAAGTATTATTATTATTTTATAATTATAAATTAATGTAAAAGCGGATGAAGTGATCATCAGTATAGGTATAACTAAATTTATAGTTTGATTACCTCAATCTGTTAGTTGAGCAAGTCCATGTGTGGTCTCTGGTTTGTTACAAATGCCATGCCGTACGTAATCAAATTCTATTGCCTATCATCGCCATATGGGCGTGAACGAGATGGGTCACGGCTCAATACAATAATTTATTACGTCACACATCTATAGGCAGGAATAGTTAAAAATAGATGAGAAAGAGCCGTGTTAGCGCTTCTGTCCACAAATTGGTTGTTCTTTGACCTTTGGTTACGAAATGTGATATTTCCATGACATTTCATTTTCAACCCCCGACAAAAAAGAGGAGTGTTATAAGTTTGACGTGTGTGTCTGTAGCATCGTAGCTCCTAAACGATGCGCCGATTTTGATCTAGTTTTTTTTGTTTGCAAGGTGTCATAATCGAGAGTGTTCTTAGCTATGATCCAAGAAAATATCTTCAGCCATTTGAAGATTATCAGCTCATTTCTAGTTTTCGAAAGGATCGAGTAATGGCTTTGTGTCGGGGGTTATTAAAATTTTTAATTTAATGTTATTAACTATTTGGATGCCATGCCGCATTATTTTTTTATGGCATTGCTGGGACATGGTACACTTTGTTCGCTGGATACGGACGGGCAGCGCAGAACGGATTGTCATGAAATCTATGTCCAGCAGTGGACGTATACAGGCTGAAACGATGATTACAGGGCACTTTTTTATCATTGTCTCCATTCAAATAAGAATAAAATTATAAAGCAAGCGCAGCCGCTGGGTAGAATAACATTTTTAAATAATTATATAAGACATATTTATTTCTTACAAAGTCTTGGTATAATGTATAAATAAATAAATAGGATACACTATTAAATAATTGGGTTAGTGAAGGAAGTTCGTGTAACTGATAATGATGGTAACATACCTAAAGGTCCTCCAAATGTCGAAGCACATGACGTTGAGCCAGAAGAAGCTGGTTTGGAAAGCGTAGTAGATCATGAACGCTGTAACAAGATATAGGTATTGTAAAGTCGCAACCCACAGGACGATATATCCGAGTTTATCGTTTACTAGAGACCCGCCCCGGGAAAATGGTTATTGTGGGTTATCCTTAAGTATATTATGCATGTATTATACATATAAACCTTCTTCTTGAATCACTTTACCTATTAAAAAAACCGCATCAAAATCCGTTGCGTAGTTTTAAAGATTTAAGCATACATAGGGACATAGGGACATAGGGACATAGGGACGTCCGGACGGAGAAAGCGACTTTGTTTTATACTATGTAGTGATGATAGTGACGACGGCCCCGTAGCCTAGTTGGTAGTACGTCTGCCTTTGAAGCATAGGTCGGCAGATTCGAATCCCGCAAGGGCAAACATTCTTGTGATGAGCACTTGTGTTTGCCTTGTGTTTGGGTGTTGTATATTCATATATGTATCTATATCAGCTGTTTGACACCCATAGTACACGCTCTGCCAAATTTGGGGTCAGATGGCCGTGTGGGAGATGTCCCACATATTATAGAGTTATTTTATTACTAGCTTTCCGCCGCGGCTCCGCCCGCGTTAACAGTTTTTCCCGTGGGAATGAGGCATTTTTCCGCGGTAAAAAGTAGTAAGTAGCTTTCTAATGGTGAAAGAATTTTTGAAATCGGTTTAGTAGTTTTTGAGTTTATTCATTACAAACATACACACACACACACACACACACACACACACACACACACACACACACACACACACACACACACATACACACACACAGACAAATACAAATCTATCCTCTTTATAATATTAGTATGAAGTATGATAATAGGATATCGTCTCGCAGCCCGCTTTGACTTGAATAGCCATTTCATCATAATTGATTAAAGCTAAAATAAATATCATACGCTCTATTAGCTCGAACTTGTAACCGTGACTGATGCTTAAAATTCCAAGTCACTGGGCTGGGGCTTTTGTCGTGTCGTGTAGATAATTTCAGTCATTCTTTGTGTTTGTTCTGCAAAAGTTTCATTCAATAGAAATACCAAAGGTCACTTCCCAAATCCCTTCTTTCACAAATTATTCAAAATTTCGTCACAAATTATCTAAAATTTCGTCATAAATTAAATGGTTGACGCTAATTACGGTATTCTTAAATAATAACTGGCATTGGAAGCATAATTAATTTGATCCTTTCGTAAACGCAATTAACATACCCATGTGCAAAAACTCAAATAAATGTGAAAAACACATGTGTAATTTTCATGTGTAGCAAACCAACAATGTTAATGTTGTATTGGGTACTTATATTGTTAATAATATAACGTAATGGAAGAATTAATCTCCCTGATACAGGCATTACAGGCATTGTGCATTGTACTATGTACCGGCTAGTCTTGCTTTGTATTTTTTCTAGGAACTCGTTGACTTAATAGATATCGTGGTACGATAAGCTGTCTTGCTACAGACAAGAACAGACCAAGCGTTAAAGAACAGCATCGCATCGCAAGCCGCGTGTCCAGCTTGATCTGATCTTGACTGTACTAACACATTTATGAAATTGAGATATTCATATTCGGGAAATTTCTTATCAGGATTTTTTTATTGAAGTTCGACTGCTACTTGGCACGTATATGTTATAAATAAGCTTTTGATTTAAAATAAGGTTTTGCTCGCTTTCGTAGTACCTACTTTCAACAATGAAAAAAAAATTGCACTTTCTTGTTTCGTCCGACTTCCTATTCTCTTGAAAGATTTTTATGAAAATCGAAATTAAAAATGGTTTTACATGCATGACCAAATATAGTACTGTAGAAAATATGAACACATAAATTACCTCCGAAGAGCTCAGTTGTGTGAAATGCCATAAATCAACGAAGCTATTCAAAACGATGAAAAACCGATAAAAAAAATTAATGCTTCGCGTGAATCGTTCATCAGTTTCTACGTACCTTCGATTTGGTATTTATTAAATCTAAAATGGATTGCTTTTTTTTCTATTAACCTTAGAACATCGAATGCCTGATTTTTTGTGTTTTGGCTTAGTAATTAAAACCTATAGATTATTTATAAAAAGAATGAGTACCTACCTAGTGTTAAAGTGTTTTGGTCTCTCTTTAATTCGTTTCATGAATCGCGTAAGTTAGAGTGAAAAAAAATCTTTTAATTATTTTCTTTTTTGATTTGATTATATTTAGACAAAAAGTCAAACTGTCGCAATTCAAATTCATTTGGAATTTACAAACATTTAAATTACAAACTTGAATTTATTTTGCAAAGAACTGTTTATTGTGACATTCAGCCAGGACTTAAGAACATGAGATACAATTATTGTATCTCATGTTCTTAAGTCCTGGCTGAATGTCACAATATTAACACAGTGCGTGCGGTAGCGCCATACATTTTATTTTCTTAATTATTAAGAAAATAAAATATATGGCGCTACCGCACGCACTTCACTAACTTCGAATACGCAGATGCAGATATATTCTAGGTATATTCCAGAATTATTTTTAAAACTTTTGTAATAAGAACAGATCGACTGCGCAACTCTATGTTGATCTGAACTATTTTTTCCAACTACCCACATCCTGTATCGGAATCGATGGCGGATGACTCTTTCATCTTAGCGTTCTTATTTATTATGTTTGCAGAAACAACACAATTTCCTTTGTGTGCGTATGTTTACAAATATCGGTATTGGGTCAATGCCATGAGCAATGAAAGGAATTTCGAAATTAATTAATTAGTGTGCGTGTGTTTGATATTTTCGTTTTAGGTCGAGTTGCATTGCTGTCATCATAATGATGAATTGTTTGATCTGAACTAACTATACTATTATCAGGTACTAGCTTTCCGCCAGCGGCTCCGCTCGCGTTAACAGGTTTTCCCGTGGGAAAGAAGTATTTCCCGCGGTAAAAAGTAGCCTATGTGTTATTCTGATGTATGAGCAATTTTTTTTGTAAAGTTTGATTGAAATCCATTCAGTAGTTTTTGCGTGAAAGAGTAACAAACATACATCCATCCATACTCACAAACTTTCGCGTTTGTATTATTATTAGGATATGTAAACTATGATAATGTTTAGGATTGGAAACTTGAACCTATTGTGTGAACATTAAGTCATTAACCCGTAAAATTCTGTTAGTATATCAGAATATTGAAACGTCATAATATAATCAGCGCGGCTAATCAACGATATTCTGCCGATGCTATCGCCTTAACTCAGGGAGGCTTACGTCAGCAAGTTCGTAGTTGAGTGGTAGAACTTTTCCCTTTGGATAACAAGAATCCGGGTACGATATCCGGTGGGCAAGTTTGTTTCATACGCGTATGGAAATCCGTGACCCAAAGAAAGACCAACTTGTCAAAAATCATATTCAAAATTCTTAATTTCTAACCACAAGGAGTCTCCTAGTAGGCAAGTACCTTGTATTTATTATACTTACATTTTTTATCTTTTCTTTTTTGTTATTCGTTAATGAGAATTTGTGTTGATATGTAAGTAGGTAGTTTAGATATATGCGGTTATCTCTCCAAATATTAACTATCCAAGGGTCATTCGACGATAATTTATTATTAGTTCATTATTATTTGTTTGGCCGGATTAATTTGGTCTCTTTTATATCCTTGATACTGAAATACATTAATGTACAATTAATGTAAATGTAGATATTACTATGGAAATAAGTCAATTCTATTTGAATACTGAGCGCGCAAGGATTTTACGATTCTTCCATTTTTATTGTCAGTACCCATTAAAATTTATCGGGTAGATTCTGGATATCAATTTAATCGACGAAGGCAAAAGTCCTGCGTTCCTCCAAGATATTTTGATACATAAGGATAACTATCATTTCTAAAAGCAGATACCACAGAATTATATAACAGTACTATGCCGCAGAAAATCTTGAAATAACTAATACCTAGAAATAGGTAATAGTTTCTAGCTGAAACCTTTTATTAACTTAGTAAATAAACACTCCTTATTATTCTAATTACTTGGCATGTAATATTTCCGTGTCATCCACTCCCAGAAGCAGGCTTTTAATGAAATTAGGTTAGAGCAACGTGTAATGAATTCCTGCCATCGTCGCCAATTAACCAATAGGAGTGGCTGCAACGGCCAGCGAGGGTAGTTTTACTTAATTATAGTACAGATTGGTGATTTGAAATAGCGCGCTATTATGTCCTAAAACCTAACTAGAGCATAGACTTAGGATATATAATGTTATGCTGTAAACCAGACGATCAAAATTAAATCTGTGCGTTATCGTGTCGCTCGCTGCTAAGATGGCATTTGTGTTGGGATCGTTTTTTATTCTAAATCTATGGCTTGCATGGAACAGTTTAACTTTCCTGTTTCCAAAAAATAAAATAAGGATGTAGATGACGACAAGAGCGGAGCACACCGACTTTCCTTGCTCTTACTTAGATGACGACACAGCTGTTATCTCTGCTGTTGCTCTTGTTAATGGCCATTTACGGAAAAATTACAAAACTAGAAATAAATTATTATTTATTTCATAGGTACGGTACGCCATCCTCCACAACTATTAAGGGAATTTTTCAGTATTGTAAAACGCTTATTTGTTGAGTGGAATATAGCCGCGTGTCCAAGAGTAGAGTTAGCGGTAGAGTACAGTCATCTGCAGAAATAAGTATTTTTTTGCAATCTACCGGCTAACTCTACCTGTTTTTCTGATCTTATAACCGTTTAGGCAAAATATGAGACTGTCTCTGAATATCACTCCACTCTACCATTTAGTATTCTGTGACTCTGCCTTAATAATATTTCTACGTTCGAACAAGTTTCCTTAAAAAACATATCTCTTTTCTGTTTCTAAAAACAAAAGCAAACTGTCTTCCAACTTCGAAGAATTGTCTACTTTTTATTATCACTGTAAAACAAATAAGTTTGAAACCATAAATCTTTGAAATACGTGTTGAGAGCAAGGTTATAAGTACGTAGGTTAGGTACTATACGTACTTCTATCATTCTTGGTTGAGAGTTGTAGGAAAAGTATCGCGCTACATAAATACACAGGGTACACTTTTGGGTACACTTAGGTATACATATTACATAGGTTAGTACACTTACGTTAATCAAAATCAAAATTCAAAATAAAAAAGTATAAAATAATAATTTCGAAAACAGACTAAGTTATAACTCACTAATTAACTCGAAACAATCCATATCTTGGAAACAGACTTACAACTTCTTAAACTACGTTAGTAAAAAAATATGTAAATTGCTCTCATATTTGTACGGAAATATTAAAAAGAATGAATTTGAGTTTCTACCAGGGTATCGACTTAAATAAATACTTAGTACTTAGGTACTTACTTAAAAATAAATACTATTCAAGCAACTTTTTGTTATTTTATTTATAGGTTAAGCTGAAATTCTGAATACAATGACTACATGAAAACGAATAATATGTTTTTGTTCTGAAAAATGGCGGCCACAGCTCGTAATCAAAACATAGCACCGCGGCCCGTGAGAACAAACAAATATACTGACAGACACTTAACATCCTCTTCCGTAAACGATTCACACGATTTTGGTTAAAAAGAACGAACCAAATAAGACAAATAAGTATTTTATACAGACTTGTCATTAATTTAGAAGCAAATAAGGACAAAATCGCACGAGTCTTGAGTCAATATCACGTATATTGACTCTAACTCCATCGGACGTCTACGTGTACGTGACTAGAACTTACTTACAGTTTGGATTGGGCTCCTTCGGAAATTGTAAGTTTGCTTGCATATAAGATATGTGTCGAAAATATTATGTATTCCTTACTAACTGGCCGCCCCACGGGTTCGCCTGCGTATTTTTTTTTATTTAAAGTTTTTCCGCTCTATGTGGTATTAATAGAAAATCTGATCCTGCTCCAGATAATAGCGAAAACAACAAAAAAAGAATGATCCAATTCGGATACTTGTACGTTTCGGCGGTTATTTTTTTATTTTTACCTATAGATTCAAATATGTATAATTAAAAGTTGTATATCTCAGAATTTTTAGGCAGTTTAAAACAGAAGACAGTATTCTTCAACTATAAAAAAATTTTGAACTTTGATGATTATTCTTAAGACGTTTTAATTTAATAACTAAAACGTAATTATAAATATACCTTCTCACGTGGAAGGGCGATTCATCTTTATTTATACTCTTATCATTCCTATTAAAGAACTTGATATTATACTTTATCTATCATATTCTTTATTGGGAGATATATCTAACTTTTTTCTGTTGATCGTTTTTTTTTTGTGCTGCTCTACTATAATTCAAAGTACTTAGTACTCAGACTCTTGAGAGCATCGGTATAAAGTATATTTACGTGTCAAAATATCGATACACTCTCACGTACATACATAACTTGGTAACTTGCCAAAGCGCGGCGCTTCGAAAATTGGGTTCACTTTTAATCCAATTTGGTATGAAATTAAAATTGAATGAAAAAGAAAACTAGTTTTGGCCTAATAAAAAAAGGACTTTCTTTTCGATGGCGAGACGTTCGTTGCATTACTGAGTTGACTTGATTTTATTTGTACTGGTAGATAGAGTTTCACTTTTGTTTTATTTTTTTCCAAATCAACTGAAATGCGTTCTTCTGTGAAAGGAAGCTGTTCGAATTAAGCTTCTTTTTTAGTAAAAATCAAGACACCGCTCTTACTATTGTAAACAAAACTCAATTCAACGATGTAATATAGTGTTCACACATCTTATTTTGTGTCTACTCTTATTTGAACCTCTCAGCAGTAATAACTAAATAATTATATAATATTCGAGGACATCTCACACACGGCCATCTGACCCGTAACTAGACAAGGCCTGTAGTATCCTATCCAACAGCTGTAACACATAATTATTTAGCTATATACATACACAATAAGTATACAACATCCAGACATAAAGCAAATACAGAAGTACTCATCACACAAATGTTTGCCCTGGGCGGGGAACTAACCCTCAACCCTTTGGTTTGAAGGCAGGCGCACTACGGCTAAGGGGCCCGGCCGTTAGATTGATGAATTCCTGCAACTTACCCAGCACGGTACAGCCAGCGACGCTGACATTGATGCTAGTGATCTGCAGCTTGAGGTAAGCCAAGAGGGGGTACGCTACGATGAGACCAGCGCAGTATGCCATCAGACACAAGCCGTGCAAATTCCGCAGCTCAGGAATGAAGGCGTACACTATGAACGTCGCCAGCAGAAACGGCACGGAGAGCAGAAGACCTGGAAATAAAGTAAGCTTAAGCAGAGGATCCCATAACCGGGTTAATATGCAGCATGTCTTATAGAAAGCGGGCGCAATCTGTGTTACACGCTCAATGTACACGCTGCATATAAACTAGGATATCGTCCCGTAGCCCGCGCTTACCCGACTCTGTGGGTTCGCGTCTTACTTCAGTTTTATAAATAGATAATAACGTTCATAGCATTACTTCTCAAAAAATATCGCTAAATACAAGCAAATAACTAGGTTTAGTGGTATAGGTTTATAAGTTAGTTTTTGTTATGTTCCTACCTATTGTGTACGTCTTTGCCTTCCTTTGTTATAGAAAACATTTCTTTAGAAATAAATAGTACCGGTTGTGTCTATTTGTGTGCAATAAATGCTAATTAAAAAGATAGACAAATATGCACATAATAGGTATATGTGCTGCAATGCTGAAGGATCAAGGCTCGGCAATTTTCTTGCCTAGGATACTGATTTTCAACCCTCAACTGGCTTGCATATACTAAACTGTACCACCGACTTTTAAATTGCGGCTTCTTGCCCACAGATATAAAATATGACGAGCGCAAAATATTTGTGCGTATCATGAAATCGCAGCATATTAAAGGAAAATTTTCCCCTGCTTAGAATTTCAAGCTTCCCATGGTGTTTGTTCATTCTCGTCAGATTAATGATGTGACCAACAAATACACGGTCCCCACCACATCCCCACTAATCACTGACCTGTCCGCTAAGAGAGAGGATATTATAACGATTAAAGTGGGTCGTAAGGAAACCATCGATCATTTATCTATTGACGGTCAAACAGATTCGTATTACAATGTTAGCTTTCAATATATTAATACGTCGATAAGTATTATCATTGTTATACTGATTTACATCATGAGCTGGACATGTTCGGCTTTGCGTGGATCCGACTGTACTTTTCTTCTTTTATACTTTTATGTGGCATCAAGGTTTACATGTTTTTTACTGTACTGTATCAACCAACTATAAATTATTGTCTTAAGTAACTACTTATTTACTGCATTTATCGATATAAATATTATTTGTAGACGACTCTGTGGCACAGATAAACCCATAGAGGTTTCCGTGCTGTCGTATGTATATCACAGTAGGTATAAATTTTCTTAAATATAATAAACAAATAAAAAAAATACCAGCGATTTTTCATGACTTGATTGAGTTCTTGTTGTTGTTCTTTGAAATTATTCTTTTATTGTTGTTATCAATTAATATTGAAATTGTTTTAATTATGATTACTATCCATCCACAAAATTTAATAGATTTTTTTAAAGATTGTTTAAAGTTTCGAAGAAATTACAAAGTTAGGTTAGGTCTTAGATTTTAATTAGTAGGTACTATCGTGCGTGGCTAAGTTTATATTTTTTGCCGGAAAATAACTTGAATTCTGCTTACATAACATCCTATGCTGGTCATCCTGTTCCAGGAAAACTGTTTCGTCCGGGCTTTTCAGTGACGTGGGGTGCTCCCTCACCGGGAGCATTCGCGTGTAATGTAACATTATAGATTCGTCTTTGAGCATTACATTACAATAATACCTCCCTGACTGACGAGCATTCGCGTGTAATGTAACATTATAGATTCGTCTTTGAGCATTACATTACAATAATACCTCCCTGACTGACGAGCATTCGCGTGTAATGTAACATTATAGATTCGACTTTGAGCATTTCATAGCGGCGGGGGGCTAGGGGAAGTGAAGCGCATTGATGTTACAAGTTGTATCAAGATATTACACATTGTATCATTACAAGGTGCGCATTGTAATGCTCGGTTCTCCTCCTTCACTGATGTATGCTCGTTTTGTATCATTACAAGGTGCGCATTGTAATGCTCGGTTCTCCTCCTTCACTGATGTAATGCTCAAATCTGTAACGTTACATTACACGCGAATGCTCCCGGTGAGGGAGCACTTGGTTTGAGTCATTCATGATCAATTGGCCAGCTTCATTATAAGACGGACAGGTGACATAAGGTCACTTAAGTAATAACAAGGATGTACTTATATCATCCTTGGGTAATAATAAATAAGAACATTTTCCTATTTTATCATTATGTCACAGAAGAAAAAAATTGTACTATTATGTCTGTTAAGTTTGTACTAAAAAAAAACCGAAAGGATGTCTTATATAATTACCTACATAATACATTATACACGGGCAGGCGATGAAGGCGGTTTACTTAAAAATGAAAAGCTCGTCGCAGGGCTTCCGGCCTTTCCCGTACTAAAGTACTCGTACGTAAGAATACCCTTACCAGATCAAACTCTACATTGACGCTCGAATTATACAAACTTTTAAAAAATAAAATATGTTTATTTCGAATCCAAAACCGAATTCCCACAAGACTCTGCTCCGACAAGACTCTGCTCCGACAGAACATAAAACCTAACCTAACCTACCGAACTTGTCGGAGTAGTGTCTTGTCGGAGCAGAGTCTTGTCTTGTCGGAATTCGGTCATTAAACCGTTTATTTCATTTTTTAGTTGCTATGGTGTCTCCTTTTAAGCTAGGAAAGCCTGTGTTAGGAGACACCGCTCTTCATTTGAGTATAGGTATTATTATTCTAGTTACATAGGTAGGTACTTAATTAAACTTATTTAATAAATACATATAGATTATTCTATGTATAATAAATATATCTTAGCACCACCTTAGCACTCACCCACAGCATAAGCAATGTACAGTGCGGCGTCATCGTCCTGCTTTTCCTCGGGGAGACAAACCAGTGTAATGGTGCGGCTGCCAGCTGTCAGGTTGCTGAGCATCATGTCCACACAGTAGGTCGTTGGGCCGTGCCATTGGTGCTGGCCGTTTGCTATCTCGTACAAGGTTGCGTTCTGGAACAGATATTTGAAATGTATTCGTTTGTCTATAACTTTATGGCAACTGACTCTCACTGGGCGATAGTGGTCAACGATTTATCTGTTGCGGGTAGTTGAGTTTTATACATATTTCAGTAAAAATTACAGGCAATTCCTCCCTTTAATTTTTTACACGTCGATCGTACTAGTTTAAGTGAAAGAAAAAAAATTGTTGTATGCAATAACATTCGACCTATCAAATAACAGCTGCGCTCTTATTTTAAATAACATTAATTTAAAATTGGTATTAATTAATCTTCTAGCCTTTTCGGTTATGAACGAAATTGACCGCGACTTTATGTTAAGCGTGTGACTAAGAGAACTGACATAATCATTTCCACGCTAGCTCTGAATGTGGCAAAGTGCAAACCGCAGTTATATTATTGGTACCAATTCCTTAAATTACATGAAATGTTTGAATGAATGTGTCATTGCTGATTCTGTAGAGTCGTCCTTATCAAAGGCAATCGTATAATGTGGAAAAACAAATTAAATAATTGTAGGTACATGCAAGTACACCACTTACTATAAACACCATCCAATTACATATTAAATGGGCCCTGAATACTTTAAGATACTTTTGAATAATAATAATAATATGTGGGGACATCTCACACACGGCCATCTGACTGACCTCAAAGTAGGCAAAATCTGTACTATAGTACTAAGTCAGACAGCTGATATACATACATAATATATAAATATAAAACATCCAGACACAAGGCAAACTGCTCAACACACGAATGTTTTGCCCTGGGCGGGATTTGAACTCGCGACTCTGTGCTTCGAAGGCTGTCGTACTACCAACTACGCTATGGGGCCGTCGATGAATGAAAGAATTAATGAAGGATAAAAAAAAAGAATGAAATGAATAAATGAATGATATAATCTTAGATTTGTGGAGTCAGACGATGAGGACTTATAAATCCATGGAGTCGCCAAACCAAAAGAGTACCTATTTGAAAAAAATGTGATCAATAGAACTGAAGCACGATGGTCAGAATAAATTGATTCTTGGACACAAAAACTAATTCTTGAGTACTATATTGATTTCTATGAACATGATATTCCTTTTGAAAAACGTCTTAGGTCATTTAAGTCATACTTCAAAGAAAAATGCGCAAACTGCACGCTAGGGTGAAAAAACGTGCATGCATTACATGCATGGTTATAAAAGTTCTAATCATGCTAGGTAGTTAACGGGTGTTCGTTGCATGTGTTTGCCAGATATGAAATTCGGGAAGAAAATGGTTGTGTTTCGTTTTGCTAGAAACGCTCTACATGTGCAACATTTTACAGTACTTATCTACGAATAAGTGCCATTTTATTTTTATGTTAGTTAACACGTTGAACGCCACAGAAAAATAGTTGTCTTTATAAGCCATTGGGGACACGGGTGACCCAAACCAATTGAATCCTTTCAGGCCGCGGGGGTCACCGGTGGCCGGTGAGCCACAGCAATGTTTCTGTTTAAACGCGATTTACAAGCCACAAACAAGGCATCGTTATCGTTCAAAAAGTGAGAAAGGTGGGCCGCGTGAGCCCGCGTGAGCCCGCGTGGCCCTGTAGGACAACTTTGCCAACTTGGTTCTTATTTTACACAAAAGACTTAAAATTTATTCACGCCTTTCTGTGCTTAGTAAAGTTTGTTTCAAATTGCACCAAATGGGATATATTTAGCAATAACTATTTAGTATTTAATTTAAAATTCATGATAAAAATAAGACAATTTATAATATTTTCCTTAAATATAATATATGTTACAGTTAAAACCAGTTTTTAGATAGAACGCGTTTTTCCTAGTTAGAACTAGGTTTTACTTTATGGCTTTGTTAATACTAGAACTAACCAATGCTCAAAATTGAATATCAGTTAAAACTTATATAATATCCAGTTTAATATTTATATAATATCCATTTATTCTTTAATATCCATGTGTAACCTAACACCTTCGAACCTATAGGTACTATCCGAAGTAGGGGTGCCCTGAACTCCCGTGCTCGCTGCGCTCGCACCCGCCTGGTAATGAGTTGAACATACAACTAGTTTTATCTGAAAATCAAATGAATCAGTAGTAATTTCTAGTTATAACAAAGGCATTAAGTAAAATCTAGTTTTAACTAAGAAAAACGCGTTCTATCTAAAAACTGGTTTTAACTGTGACATATACAAACTTCGGGATAACAGTGCAAAACAAATTGCACATAAATAATTTTGAAACCAATAAATTAGAAATGTTTTCCTTATGAGAGTAAATACCGATATATTTAGTAAACATTTTAAAAAACCTAATAAAACAAAGCATGACCTACTTTCTGGCATTTCGCTTATTTTCTCGTAGTATTTACTACTCAGTGCCAACATTTTGTTTTCTGTGAGAAAGAAGCAAGAATGCAGTACAAGCAGGAGTTTAGTTGTGGTTTAGTGTTAAATATTCAAAGTTCGGCATGTTTATTATTTTAAATGGTTTGTTATTTCTGCCCGAGCTCGTTTGAGAATCACCATATGCTGAAATTTAAATGCTTTAGATTTGTACAAAGTGCGATTTTACCAAACTATGGATTTGAAATGTGTAAATCTATGTTATTTTGATATTTACATGCTCCATTATTTCAACACTAACAGATTTTTACGGTAGGTATAACTACGGTATTTAACATCAATTAAAAAAGCAATGATAGATTACAAAATATATTAAGGGAAAGTAAAATCACGCCTTCAAACCAAAATCCTAATTTTTAACGTCCTCGCTGAAAGCATAGTTTTCAATATTTACGTGAAAATAAATTGTTTATCTTTGTAATGATGAATTAGAAAGGATGATAACGGTTTTACAAAACAATACAACCAGCATATTTTCGCTTTCAGCATTAAAAAAGGTATTTATTCCAAAATATTGCAATAGAAGTAATAATATTTCTTCATATTATAATGCTCCCCATGCAGAATGCTATTTCTAACTTATAGAAAAACACTGAAGACGGTTCAACTTGTTAGCTAATTGAAACTTAAATAACTAGATAAGGTATCATACAATAAAACTTCCGAGCTTTGTTTCTCGGGAAAACGGAGAACGCATTAGAAAAATTAAACATTAATCGGACTGCAGACAAACGCAAAGCTTTTAAAGAAATAAATATTTAAAAGTAAGTCTAAATCATATGGAAGTTTTATACACTTTGTAATTTAAGAATAAACACAAGAATAAACGTTGAAAGACCTAAAAAATTATGTAAGTAGGTAAAGGAAAATGTAAACAAAACTACGTCTTCCTGAAAATTTTACAAACAAACTTTAGGGTTATTTTCTAGTTATTTAGACCTTTTAAATATAATAGAATAAGTATCATTTTATTTTCTAAAATTATGGGTGAAAATAATTGTTCTTCATGTACTTTTACGAATATATTGTATTGTGACGCAAAATCTTGGTTTTATTTATACATAGGTACTCATTTATTTATGACGGACGACGGTTTGTATGAGTAAAAAATAAGCGAGCTTCGCTTTTGCTCCGTCAAAGTATATGTTTGTTTAAGAATTTCGTCAGAAACGATGACATTTTAAGTGGTTTCTCTTAATTTGTTGACTTGTTGTTAATGAGTCAACTCTTGACAATGTTAAACAGTTAAACTTTGGTTAAACGGCGTTAGGTAATGGCGATTACTCTGCTGGACTAATTAGAATTTTACTAGCGGGGAAGCAACGTAACACGCAAACTTTACTACTTTTATATACCTGACTACAATAATATATTTAAATTTTCTAAACCATACCATAGTAAGGTATATGTATAGGGGCAACTTTATTACTATTTACTTTTTCTTTAAAAAAATAAAACATTATATTTCTATATCAAGGTTCGAATACAAGGTAAGCTGAACAAGCGAGTGCACTACGATTCAACGGGTATAAGAACGCAATGGTGCAAAATTCAAAGTGTTTAGCTTAGCGTGCTTTTGACAGTACCTAGAAAAGTCAGTATTAAATGCAACGTGTTTGATAATTCTCATAATGTACGGTACGATTATCATTACGAAGATGAAAAAAAAATTGTTAGCAGATTAGATAAAGATATTTTTATTATTAAAGCACTTATTTGCAAAAAATATATAAAAAACGAATGCTTTATCATCATCATATGGGTGTTTCTATTAATTAAGGCCAATTTTTAAACATGGCTAACACATGTAATCATTTTAGTCACGTTGTTGTCAACTTGTGAGTAGTAGAGTATACAATACTACGCTAGTAGGTATATATTATGTGACAATACGTACCACTTAATTGTATGTATAGTTGTGTAGTAAGTAAGCTAGTAAAAGCCCTGGCTGGTCGTAATTTTGCTCGTAAAGGCTGGTAATGAGCCGTTCCCCAATATTGGGACAAAGTGCTCCACTCAACTCGAGTATAGGAAACGTTTGTGTCGTGTCGTCATATTCCCACACTATAGAGTATTATGTGGAAATGTCACTTAGGTAAAATGGAGAATGTTTTATTTAACGACTCGGCTATTAGTTACAGCTTTTCGCCCTCGGCTCCGCCCGCACTAACATTGTTTTAACTATACCACGGAAACTCCTCAATTTTCCGGATCAAAAGTATCTAAGATGTTGGCCAGGGATATAATGTACCACGACGCAAAATTTCATTTTAATCGGTCCAGCAGCTAGCGGCTAGGCGGTTAGGCGGTTAGGCGGTGGATATTAGCCAGTACAAACAGACAGAGAAAAAATGCTGATTGTCCTATTTCACTTTTTACATCATCCCCCTGACTCGTTTTTAGCATTTTTTTCTTTGTACTGATATTTAACCTCTACAGTATTATTATATTATAGTTATTTTCTATACATGATCGATTTATGTTGTATTTTTTTTTAAGTGTGTGTGGTGCGTGTTAAGCTTCGATCAAAACAGGACTTCCGGCGTTTGAATGCCCTTCCTTAGCTAGTCAAAGGTGTTCGAAATTATTATAATAAAAAGCATAATTATTATGCATACAAAAAAAAAGAAAAAATTAAAGATGCGAATGTGACACTTCAAAAAGCAAACCGATTATTTTCCGGCTGGAGTGTCTTCCATGAATGTGAGATGTCTCCTTAATCACAGTTTTTGTAAAGTTTTATAAAATAAAAAACCGGCCAAGTGCGAGTCGGACTCGCGCACCGAGGGTTCCGTACAAACCTGCAAGGTTTACAAAGTTCTTTCATTACGACAATCGAGTCATAACTATGGTAATCTTATTGCAAAATGAAATTCATAACATTACAATGGGGAAAGATGGAGGAGCATAAATTTAAGACAAAGATCTCTTTATCGTTTAAGTAACTAAGTACTAAGTAAGTATTTCAACTTGATAGCTCTACGCGTTCATGAGGAAAAAAGTAATAAGTTTATATTTATTAAAAAATATATATTTTGTAATGTAACTAAAAATTTAAGGTTTTCGGAATTTTTCCTTTATGTGTGCTATAAAACGTTGCTTCATGCCAAATTTCAAGATTCTAGGTCGACTGGAAGTACCCCTTAGGTTTTGATTCCCTTGCGAGTACTTGCGAGTTTCAAAATATGCAGCTTAAATTGCTGTTTCTTTTGATTGCGTTGACATAGAAGTTTGATTTTGTTACAGCTTAAAGGTATTATAGACCTGAGTATTTGGTATGAATTTCAATTTAATACCTCTACGCGTTTATGAGGAAATGGGTAGTAAGGTTAAAATTATTAAAAAAATATATATTATGTGATGTAACTAAAAATTTATGGATTTCGTAATTTTTCCTTTATCTATGCTATAAGACGTTGCTTCGTACCAAATTTCAAGATTCTGAGTTCACGGGAAGCACCCTGTAGGTTTTGATTCCCTTGCAAGTGTCGAAAATTTGCGGCATAAACGGCTGTATCTTTTGATTGCGTTGGCTTAGAAGTTTGATTTTTTCACAGCTTCAAGGGACAGTAGACCTGAGTAATTGATATAAATTTCAGCTTCATACCTCCACGCGTTCCTGAGAAAAAGGGTCTTGACAGACGGACAGACGGACAGACGGACAACAAAGTGATCCTATAAGGGTTCCGTTTTTTCCTTTTGAGGTACGGAACCCTAAAAAATAAGAAATCCGGCGGGAAATTTGACAACGGCGATGATGCGGTCGTAGACCAATAGACAGTCTATTACCACAGCTATTGCTGAATAATAGAACCATAGAAGGTAGATTTTTTTAAATCTATGTATAGAACCATAATAGGTAGAACACACTCGGACACTGAGGTCTCTCAACACAGTGACAGTATTGTTGTATTATCTATCACAGAAGAAAATAATAGTACTAAGTATTACGCGGAATATGTATGTATAGCTTTACGTTGTCCGTGATAATACTATGCAGAGCGTGGTATTTCCCAAGCGGGACTAGCCCAAACCCTTGGTAAAGCCAGATAATAAACGGTAACTTGCGTATTATAGACGTTGCGGCTTAAATATGAGTAGATGTTATTGCCCTATTAATATTGATTTCTTGGTAGAGATATCTTATATATAATACTTTTATGTCTTTATAAATAAATAATACTTATAGCTTAAAGTATTCAACAAAACGTTTGTTAACAAATGAATCATCTATGGAAGAAAAATCGTATATATAACCCTATTTAAGTTTCATAAATTAAATGACTTTACAAATACGTAAGACGGCGAAAGTAATTCAGGATATTCAGGTTCAAGGTAAAATGCCAAAATTAATTTAAAAAAGGTAAATCACCTCTTGCACCATAACTTCGTGCCCGTCAATGTGAGGATCGACGATGTATCTGCTGGCGCACAGTCTATTGTACATGTAGAAGAAATGCTGGCTTGCTTCCACCATGGTCAACTCCCGACCCTTGTACACTGGAGGGCTGAAGGGGTTCACTTCCGACATATTTGTGGCTTTACACGTCTTGTTGAAATACATCTCGCCCTCGGCACAGCATTTCCACAGACAAGTCCTTTTAATACATGGACACCCAAATCGCACGTCCTGGTCATCCTCCGTGGTATCGTACCAGGTGCCGGAGCTGTATTCAGTGCCGTCGTAAATCACTGAGCCATTCTCGTACTCCACACCTGCCGTAATATTTACACTTTCGATTCGGGAACATGGTTCGCAGTTTACTGAATTGATGACTAACAAAACCAACACTAATTTGAAATACATTTTCAATCCGTAAAAGTCACAGGTTTTTTTATTTGTACACAAAACTTACATCGCGGATATGAAAAAACAAATTTTATTTTATTTTAATGGCATAAACAAGGTGTGAAATCAGTCCTGATTCCGGAACGCTTATCGTGGATGAAGTGCGTTATCTATCACTCGTGAGGTAATTCGATGTATCATGGTTTGTTGTGATAAGAGATAAGAGCTCGCAGTCCGCGGTCTTGAGAACCCGAGAGCTGCGAGCCGTAGACGTCCGGCGAGCGCGGGAAGCCTGCACTGTCTGACTGACTAACCTCAACCTGCTTACTGCTGGTTCGGCTGGCTTGGCTCATTCGCACTTGGCTTATTCGTTGTCGTACTTCTCGTTGTCCGACAGGAGCATAATATCCTCAAATTCATGTCTCCTCTTTTCCTCTTATAGAAGATGGGTGGCATAAAGTTTTCAATCCAGTCCGGTGAAGCTTGATTTGTCGTACCTTTTCGACACAAGCATAGGTCAATTCAAAAAAAAAAAAATGTTTTCAACAATCTCTGCCAAAAAATCTTAGTGTAGATGGCACTTCTAGAAAAAACTTAAGTATGGCATAAATGAGTAGCTAGAAACACGCCGGGAAAATTGGTTTTTAAATGTTGATTATTATTGAATTAAACTATGTATTATCTTAATTAGAAGCGATTCAGTAAATATCGCTCCTGAGCTGAGCATAATAATTAATAACATCTAAAGTAGGGTTAGTAGGGGTAATGTAAGTACCAATAGCTGACCAAACCAGGCACCTGAAGCCGACCACCACGCAAAAAATAATATAATTTAATTAATAAGATTATAATTATTTTATTTTGTGTCACCATCGTCAATTTATTGACATTCGGAAGTCGCTTTCCTATTCGTTGAAAGAAAGCCAGTCATGTATTAGGACATACCTATTAGCTTTTTTAAGTTTGATATCAAATTCCGTACCCATGTGAAAGTCATTAACATTAATAAATAATCAGTTCCAACAGATAATTAGTTATCACTAGGCAAAATTTAACATCGATTAGTAAATAAGTACGATTTCCTTAATTTTGTATACTTTGAAATCCGCTTAAATAAATAAAATTAAAATCGACTATTAGTAAGTATTTATTAAATGCATGAACCTCGTTTCAAATGCGAAAGACGCTACAAAAGGAAACGACTTCCCTTGTTTGACTGTTTTATTCCCGGTGAACCTTATTATTTTAATAATTGTAAAAGTGACCTACCAAAACCACACGATTATTATAAAACTACAGGCTGTCCTACGATTTCGCCCGCGTGGTTATTAATTAAATTTCCGGTATAAAAAGTATCCATCCATGTTTTATCTAGGTAAAAATATATGAAATACTAAATTATTTCATTCCATGCCGTTTAGCCCTTCCTGCGAAAAAAAAATCCAAAGTTTGTCATTTATGTATTAGTGTAATTGATCCGCAGTTCCACCCTCGTTTATACTGTTTCCTGTGGTTGGTAATTAATTTCCTGAAAAAAGTAGCGTGTACTTTTAGTTTAAGTAATCTAAGAACCTAGTTTCAAAAACATGTAAATTTTTTTAAGGCGATAAATTACAAATAAACTTTACAATTTCATAACGTCTGACACGTTATGAAATTGTAAGTAAAATTGCTTTTCGAATAGAAAAAAGTAGTTAAGTAGATACCTTAGCGAAATAAGGATTCTGATTGCATTAAAATTTTAATACTAAGTAATGTTAGTGTCACCTTAAATATTTATTGTGTTAATATGGTGAAAAATAGGGGAGGACATAATGCACATTTTTTGTTGTTACGATTCCAACACATCATATTAAAAGTATCCTCCTCTTATTTTTGGCTTCTGTCAAAGTTTCCATCAGGATTCGAAGTGAATGTTTACTTTCGACGACGACGGTGTTAAGTATTTCTACACAAAAAACTGCTATGCTACAACGATGTTATTTTTTATTTTTAGCAACACTGACGTTTACTTACTTTACCCCTAGATCTGTGATATTCTAAAATAAATAACGAAATAAAAGTTATGACGGGTAACTCCGAATTGAAACAATACAATCCCTTGAAAATTACTCACTTTAATACATTTCTTAACGCTAGGTGACGCTACCTATATAGTACTATTAATTTTATTCTGTGGTGACGCTAGTAATGTCTTTAATCCATACCACTTAAAACTTAGGAAACAACACTTCAAACTTGGCGCCATTTGTAAGCATTAGCAGAATCAGCTTCTTTCGGCGTGTTCGTTTCAACACACTTTATATTTTGGAAATGGCAACTCAGCGTAAAATAAACCTGCGCACTCATCTTTGCCACAGAAGAAATATAGTATGTACTTAGTACTAGTTGTTTGCTTGCGCACTGTTTTGATTCCGGGAATCCCCCATCATCGCTACAAACATTCTTCAATTCAGTTCTATACGTTACATTCCGAAATGTAATGGTTGCACACTTAGTATGCTTATGCCCATAACAATATTAAGAAATTAAAATTATTTCATTTATATATTTGAAGTTTGAAGTGTGCTGATTAATAAAAAATAATGACGCATATCATAATAAGGTATGATAAGATTTATTAAAACAAGAGCTGTAAGCGATTTGAATACACTGCGAACTTAGATTGGAACGCTCCTCATTTCGATCGCCGCAGCGCTGCTCAGCTAATCAGCTTGCTTCGTCATTTCTGCCTGCAAACAAAGTTAAGTAGAGGAAACGGGAAACATATAAATAGCCGACCGTGCTTGGCACTGTTTAGTGATCCCTTTGTTTTCTCTTCGAAAACTGTTTGAGTGTCATCGTCCAAACGATATCTTAAGAAGGTAAGGCCGAATTTAAATTTAAATTTTGTTCAAAAAACATAGATGTTTTGCTTAATTTTGTTTAATTTTGATGTCTTTGTATTCGAAGACAAAATATAAGGGAGGAAAAATGGCCGTTAATGCAGTTGCAAAGTTTTATGTACATTTTACAAAAGATTATTATGGTTTTATGCGAATTACTATGAGGGATTAGTTCAGTGCCAGTACATTTTTTAACCCCCTTTTCCTAGATTTTGATATATTTTTTTTTGCATGGTGTCAAAATGAGAGTGTAGGGTATTCATTCTTAGCTATGAACCAAGAAAATATCTTCAGCCATTTGAAGATTATCATCAGCTTGTTTCTAGTTGTTGAAAGGATCAAGGTTTCGTGGCTAGGGAATTTTAAATTTTAAAAATTAAAACCTTAAAAAAACAACTATGGACAAAATATTTTGTATTCTTTCAGAATCTAAAGCCATGGGGATTCTTTCTGCAATCGTAGTAGGCGTGGCCGGCGGCGCAGTGGTGATGACAGGTGGCTGGGGGCTGGCTGTGGTCGGGCCCGCTCTAGGGTTTAGCAGCGCCGGCATCGTCGCCGGCTCCACTGCCGCCGCGGCGCAGGCCTACGTGGGCAACGTGGCCGCGGGCAGCGTCGTCGCCAAGATGACGTCAATGGCCATGCTCGCACCTACCCCTTAGGAGGTAAAGATTATAAATTCGTTTAAAATAAATTAGTAGTCAGAAATATATTTAAAATAAGCTTTTATTCAAATGCTCTAAAAATTTTGATCAGTACCACCCCGTACACACATACATGTACGTACCTATATACTTACATTGCAAGTTAAATACAAAGTTTTAAAAAGTAATGTCGAAAATGATACGTAGGTACTTTGTCGTCAAATAAGTAGGTACCTACCTATAGGATCACGAATGTGAAATTCAATTGTCGGCCATGCTTTGCTGGATGTGTATTATCGTACTGTGCACTATAGGGACTCAACACCAATTTGTATGTAGAACTTTACATGCATTTTTAAAGTACTTTTACGATGTTTTTCGTAATAAATCGAATGTAGTTTGACGATACTATTTCAATATAAATTTTTGATACCAATTTTGGGATGAAAGAACAAAGCGAAGTGCAGAAATGAGCAAAATTGAAATGCTCAAGCCATAATCCTCCCCAACTAGTAGCTATATCTTCGGAATTACAGCGCGTCTAATTTTCTTTCTTTAGTGAGCAATGAATACTATTTCGTGTCTATTTTTTTGGATATAAACTAAATCGAAAGACCCCACCGTTGGCTGTACGAGAGGGGAGGATTATAGCTTGAACATCCAGCTATAATCCTCCCCAAACTATAGCTATATCTTCAGAATCATAATGATACCAATTTTTCTTACAATGATACTATTTACTACTATTTCAATACCATTTTTTGGCATAGTCAAAATTGAATTTCATTAAAGTTTCATAGGGGAGGATTATAGCTTGAACCACACATTTATCAATAGTATCTCAGGGAGGTGGGGGAAAAAGCCGCGCTACAATGTGGTATCTACACAAGTACATACTAGCGAGCGGGTCTGTACAATCAATGTGATAGTGATAGTATAATTAGTCATATTGACTCGAGTGTCAGTATTTCAGGCAAGGATATTATATAAAAGTAGTAGTACTACGTTAATACTTAAAACATCCTTGATTCTGAGGCTATCAAAAACCTTTATCAAAAATATAACACATTACATAATTATAATTTGTTTCTATTTCAGGTATTCAGCACCAGCCATCAGCTATTGTCAAAGACAATCTACTGGTGGAGCTGCCTCTTCAATTCTTTTATTTTCGGAAATGTAATAATAAATCACCAGATAACAGAAAATTATATATTTATTATTTTCCTAATCCCTTGTTTATTAATAGATAAAAACTTTCTTAACATATTTTTTGTGCAGTAGCCAGCACGCGCGACTGGACATGTTGACCTTGAGAGCACTCTTCATAGCAGTAGAGTTAAATCTCATAATGCGAATGTCACCCTGGGCCACCCTGACTCAGACTAATCGAGCCATATAATATTAACTGTTAAGGAAGGTAAATAAACGTAAGATACATAAGATAAGACACTTAACAATAATTAGGTAAATGGAACATTACAAAGAAAGGCTATTTAAACACTTCATAGGTAAACCGGTCGGTTTGTCTCGCTGGGAAAGTCCCGAAATCGAAAGAAAGTTTTGCTCTGAATTAGGCTGCTATTTCACGGTAGTCAAAGACAGAAGACGAAAGGGACGCAGTTATGCGCAAGAGTGAGCGCGGTGTAATTGTAACTCATTCCAACGCATAACTGCGTCTCTTTCGTGTTCTGTCTTTTATCTCCCGTGAAATTGCTGCCTTAGTGGGTAATCCCTGTCGATTAAGCATGGAATAGTGTAATGAATAGATTAAATTAAATTTATTAAATTAATAAAATCATAAACTAATTAAACACTTGAATAATAGAAATTAAAAATTAAAATTTTTTCCAACCCTGTCTAAGAAAAGACACCCGTGCAGCAAGGGCTGGCAACTCTGGTCAGGGCGGGAGTTTTTTGTAAACGAGGCGAGGTTGTTCGATTTAAATAGTGTTACCATTTGTGGCAGATTTCTGCTATATATTTTCTAAATTTTACCTTTCGCATTTTAAATTTTAATTTGCAGATTTCAAGGCAATCTTGTTTTTTTTTGTAATTTGTATTGAAAAGAAACTGAATAAACAATTCACTGTTTGCAGTGAATTCTACCACTGGTAGAATTGAATTAAAAGCTATTAAGTAATATTTTTTTTTCCACTGTATTCAATCAACAACGTCATGAAACAGATTTTTTATTTACTCCGAAAAAAAGGCAAAATGCTGAACTTGTGTTCTGCTAGTTGAGTGGGACTACTTTTATAAAATAGGTCCGATGAAGTGACTGCAGGCAGCATAATCTCCACTTTCAATCAATAAATGATTTTATTTATCTTAAAATCCTAATATTACCGAAATTGACCATTGTATGGCAGATTTTGCCGTTTTTGAAATGGTCACTCTGATGTGCCAGCGCTTCGCAGGTTTATCATCCACCGACCAGAGCGGTATAAAACAGTTCACATTTTCACAATCAGTTAGGTTGTGTTGTTCGTTGTGCGTGCAGGCAGTGCTGAATTTAATAGTAAGTACTTCTAGTTGTAGTGTGCACGTGCAGAGTTTGAACAGACGGTGAGTGAAGCGAATCTAAACTTACCATACAAAGACTAGATGAATAGGCACTGATATTCTGCAGTGACCTAAGATGAGGAGAAGGAGGCATATCATAGACGTTGGAAAAAATAGGAATAGTAGGTGCCAGCCAACCTATTTCACTGGCGACGAAGACAAAAAACGAAAGCGACGCAGTTATGCGTTAGAATGAGATACAGATACACCGCGCTCACTCTTGCGCATAACTGCATCCCTTTCGTCTTTTGTCGCTGTCGAAGGCCGCCAGTGAAATACCTGCCTTTGTTTGTTTGCCAGTTACGTCTCAACTGTGAACCATTCAATTTTTGCAGAACTAATAATTCACCTTGCGTTCCAGAGTGGACAACATGGGCGTTGGTTCAATTATCCTAACCATCCCCTGGGCCTTGTTGAAGGGGGTGGGATGGATACTACGAGGTTTGGGCTTGGGCCTATTGCGTCTCGTGGGCTTCGCGAGCAAAGGCATAAGAGCCGGCTCCATAGCCGCGGGCATCCAGTCCCTCCTCGGGAATGTCGTCAGAGGCAGTTACTTTGCCATACTTACGTCAATTGGCATGCGCGCATAAGGTATTCCTATTCATTTGAAGTTTGATAAATTTGCCATATAAAATATAGTTTATTTTCCGACGGCATCATCTACGTATAGATTTACCTACTTAGATATACTGAAAAAACTATTACAGCGTGACACGTTTTGATTACACAAAATCACTGTAAACTTATTGTTACACAATAAAAAACCGAACAGATTAGACTTTGGAATCAATATGATTACTGATCGACGCTATTATTCCGGTGAATATAAACAACGCGAAAAATTTGCATACACCTGCGAAGATTGTGAGTGACACCGCACTTTTTGTTAACCCTAATCTATAACGTGGTATAACCTAATCTGTGCCCTAATTCAGATTAGGCTCGATTTGTTCCTTTTATTCGGTTTACGACAGATTATTGTGTAATACCAACTAAGCTGAGAATAAGATACTACACCACTACAAAGCCTATAACAGTCCACTGCAGGACGAAGGGCTCTCCATATGAAGGGTTGTACTGGTATAATCCCCACGCTTGTCAGGCGGATCGGAGATCGCAGTTGTTTTTGATTACACAGGTGAACGCACTGCTCATTCCCTGGATGTTCATTTTCAGGAAGAGTTGGGGTGGTTCCGGAGTTGGGGTGGCCGGAAACCACACGACTAAAATAATATTATATAAACTTTTACAGGCAAATCGTACCTACGTAACAGCTGTGTTGGCGACGTTGGCTCTTCGTCAAAGCGAAGTCTACACGTCCTCACGAATCCATTATTTTTATGATAAGATACGTCATTATTTTTATGTATTCTATCTAGGCATTGTAGTACGGCTTGCTAGCTAAAAAATATAAGGATATCGGTCCCATCTGGCAGAAAGTACGAAACTTGGCATGAATGTAGCTGTCATATATGTGCTTCAATATCGATATGGAAACACTTCGATAAATTATTGTTTCCCCCCTTTCCCCCCCCTTTTATCTCCCTCATTCTGGTTTTTTGAATTTTATAATAAAACGGTACGTTTGAGGAGTTTACTTTTCAGAGACCAAATCATCGTCGATAAATTGCCTACAAAACGATACTACATTTTATAGTGCTAAGATTAATATATTTCTATATACAGCCATCAACGTTTTATGAAATTTTAAAAACAGGCACACTTTTTTATTCCTTACTTCATTTATAGGAAAACGACAAGAGTGGTGATAAAATGGACTGAAAAAGTCAACTACCTTATACATTAAGCTAAAAAATTACATTTATTTCATAGTCGTAAAGGCATTACTTCTAGAGTTACAGCTCACCGCGTCTGACTCAAGTACTCTTTTTTTTTACTTTTTAGAATACCATCTTTCTATTAACTTTGTTTCGCGTAGATTAGATTCAGATTTTCCAATTAGAAATAAAACAGTCCATGTATTAATCCAGGCCACAGTCTATTTACATGTAAAACTAGCTGTCTGCCCGCGGCTACGCTTGCGTTGTGTTTCGATATTTCCGGAGTAATTTTTACTATCTCACTTTTTTCCGTGATTTTAAAGTATCCAACATGTTGGCCGAGTATATAAGGTACCACCATGCAAAATTTCATTTCAATCGATCTAACAGTTTCGGAGATAAGCCCGTAGAATGTACTGCGCCGTATGAGTTACTAAAGTTTTTTAACTATCCCACGGGAACTTTTTAATTTTCTGGGATTAAAAGTATCTAAGATGTTGACCGGGGATATAAGGTACCACTATACAAAATTTCATTCAAATCGGTCGAATAGTTTCGGAGATTAGCCCGCACAAACAGACAAACAGAGAAACAAAAATATTTAAAAAAAAATCTGGGTATGTACTATATCGCTTCTTACATCCCCTTGAATAGGTTTATAGCATTTTTTTCTATGTACAGATTTTATAGATTTTTTTTTGTTTCTCTTTGTATGGGCTAATCTCCGAAACTATTCGACCGATTTGAATAAAATTTTGTACAGTGGTACCTTATATCCCCGGTCAACATCTTAGATGCTTTTAATCCCAGAAAATTAAAATGTTCCCGTGGGATAGTTAAAAAACTTTAGTAACTCATACGGCGCAGTATATTCTACGGGCTTATCTCCGAAACTGTTAGACCGATTGAAATGAATTTTTGCATGGTGGTACCTTATATACTCAGTCAACATGTTGGATACTTTAAAATCACGGAAAAAAAGTGGGATAGTAAAAAATTAATACGGAAATGTCGAAACACAACGCAAGCGTAGCCGCGGCAGACAGCTAGTTTTACATGTAAATAGACTGTGGCCTGGATTAATACATGGACTGTTTTATTTCTAATTAGAAAATCTGAATCTAATCTACGCTAAACAAAGTTAACAGAAAGATAGTATTCTAAAAAGGTAAAAAAAAGAGTACTTGAGTCAGACGCGGTGAGCTGTAACTCTAGAAGTAATGCCTTTACGACTATGAAATAAATGTCATTTTTTAGCTTAATGTATAAGGTAGTTGACTTCTTTAGTCCATTTTGTCACCACTCTTGTCGTTTTCCTATAAATGAAGTAATGAAGAAAAAAGTGTGCCTGTTTTTAAAATTTCATAACACGTTGATGGCTGTATATAGAAATATATTAATCTTAGCACTATAAAATGTGTATCGTTTTGTAGGTAATTTATCGACAACTATTTGGTTCTTGAAAAGTAAACTCATCAGTCCTACCGTTTTTGTAGAAAATGGAAAAAACCAAAATGAGGGAGGTAAAATGAGGGAAAAAAGGGGGGGGGGGATCATTTCTCAGCGTGTTTCCATATCGACATTGAAGCACAAATATAAAAGCTACATATATGCTAAGTTTCATGCTTTCTGCCAGATGGGACCGTAATTCAGGTTAACAAGCCGTACTATTGGTAATAAAGGTTACGTAGTATAGATGAATCTTTTAGTTTCTTATCTGGCATTCTGTGTGCTAGTCTTTGGTTTTCTTCTTGTTGCGACCGTATACCATTATTTTTTCTCTTTGCCGTATACTACTTATAACATCCTTGGTTGCGACATTAGAATCAGTTTTCCTTACTATGTACGTATCTAATAAACCTAATGAAAAACAGGACAAGTTTTGTTACTTGTAATGTAACAGATTTACTTTTAGGGTTCCGTAGCCAAATGGCAAAAAACGGGACCCTTATAGATTCGTTATGTCTGTCTGTCTGTCCGTCCGTCCGTATGTCACAGCCACTTTATTCCGAAACTATAATACCTATACTGTTGAAACTTGGCAAGTAGATGTATTCTGTGAACCGCATTAAGATTTTCTTACAAAAATAGAAAAAAAAACAATAAATTTAGGGGGTCCCCATACATAGAACTGAAACTAAAAAAAAAATTTTTTAATCAAACCCATAAAGTGTGGGGTATCATTTATCAATGGATAGGTCTTCAAAAATAATATTTAGGTTCCTAATAACATTTTTTTCTAAACTGAATAGTTTGCGCGAGAGACGCTTCCAAAGTGGAAAAACGTGTGTCCCCCATGTATTTATTTCCATAATTTGTACATAATACATAGGCGGAGACTTCCCAGAAAGTAATCCAGAGGATACTTGTGGTGGGAATGGCTCGCAACTTCACTTGTGAACAATTTTTAAATAGGTACAGAGATTATGAAAATGACATCCATGCTACTAAACACTTTGTTACCTATAAAGTCAGTGGTAGAAATAGTACATTTTAGACAAACATAAGTATTTAAGCAACACTAGATATCCTTGTTGTATCTAACTTCTAAAATAAGAGAATGATAAAACTAAAAAAAATATATTATGTGCTTACCATGAAAACTTCCAACGAAAATTGGTTTTTAACAAGATCTAGTAAGTAGTTTTTTTTTAATACGTCATAAATCGTAAAACGCAATTCACCTTTCACTAATTAAAAATCTATCAAAGTCACAACGAACTACAAAAACTTTTATATTGTTACTGGCTGCTATTAGCTGCTACGGAACCCTTCATGGGCGATACCGACTCGCACTTGGCCGCTTTTTTTTACTACTACCCTGAATGTCTTGACTTTACCACTGGCACCCACTGGGCTTATAATATGGTTGGAAATCAGATAGCGATCGTAATTGTTGTTGGTTGCACAGGGGAACTCATTCCTTGGGTTATGTGAAAAACAAAATTACCACCAAATTACAATTTTTTTATAATCAGACCGGGAATCGTAATTTGTTGCGAATGTTTGGTTCCTTGGGTTTTAAAAGCTTTTTTTTCGTGATAATAGGTACACAACTACAAATACATAGTGTATTACTTACTTACTTACTTACTTATGTTACACAATAAATATTCAAAATAATAATAATAAAAAAGCTTTAATCAAAATAACACCTCTTATAATTTTAATAACGAAACGACATAATTTAAAATTACATAATAGACAAGACAGACTGGTATTTGGCATTGAAACATTCATTTTTCACCGCTTCTTATGTTCAAGATCCCTTCGTATAGAGTTCATAGTAGAGTCCCTTCAAAGAAAAAAATAATATTTATTTATAATATAGAAAAGAGTTCTATCAATTTTGATTAGAATGCAGAAATTCAATTATATTGGTTTGTTTGTTGCATTTTTATTTCATACGTACTTTTGATTTCGGCCTTCCAATATAAAATTTTCTTTCATTTCATAATTTTTAGATTAATTTTGAAGCCATTACATTTTTGATGTGAAACATCTACTATAGGCGAGGGGTAAAACTGATTATTGACAGGAGACCGTGGGGCGCCGCGGGACTCTGACAGGGGTGTTCGGGGGTGTTTTATATAGCGTTTCAGTGTTTGACTTGTAATTTATATTCAGTTGTTATTCAAAAATCAGTAGGTTGTCAAAACGCGTTGGCTCTGGCTGTATGGAGTGTTCGACCTATTTCAAGTCCGGTGAAGCTTGATTGGTCGTACCTTTTCGACACAAGCATAGGTCAATTAAAAAAAAAAGAAGTGTCCGACCTGTGACCATGGTTAGTGAGGTTAACCTCGAAACCCACACGCTAAAGCAATAAGAAGGGATGTTAGGTGGTAGTAGTGCCTTGGAGTCGAGTAGTTGGTTGTGCGTGCCCCGCTCGGCGACGCGGCCGCGCCGGATGACGCAGATGGCGTCGGCGTCACGGACCGTGCTCAGCCGGTGCGCGATCGTGACGCACGTGCGACCCGCCTTCGCGCGCTCCAGCGCTTCTTGCACCACCTGTAGGTGTAGGCGGCACATACTCACATACCGAACTCTGACAAGACTCTACTTTGACAAGACACTACTCCGACAAGTTCGGTAGGTTAGGTTACATTTATTCTATACTAGCTGGCCGCCCACGGCTACGACCGCGTTGTTTTTTTCCTTGGTAAAAGGTATAGTACTACCACTACCGCTGTGCACTCCCTTAGGTATGCGCGCGGCGAGAGGCGGGGGGACGCGCTCTGTCAGCCCGCCGTCAACGCTCGTGGCGGCAGGTATTGTCATTTGTTTCTGTCCGTCATGTCCATACTCATGCAATTTTTTCCCCGGCTCCCACCTCATACCTCATACCTCAGAGAGTGCACAGCGGTAGTGGTAGTACTATATCTAAGATGTTGACTGGGTCCTACGGGACCAAGGTCTATTCTATCTTTGTGCCAAGTTTCATTAAAATCGGTTCAATAGTTTCGGCGCCTATTTAATGCAAACAATCAATCAAATCTTTCTCATTATAATATACTAGCTTTCCGCTGCGGCTTCGCCCGCGTTAATAGTTTTTCCCGTGGTAATGAGGCATTTTCCTGCGGTAAAAGATTGTCTATGTTACTCAGGGTGAATGTAGCAGCAGCTTTCTAATGGTGAAATATTTTTTTGGAATCGGTTCAGTAGTTTTTGAGTTTATTCATTACAAATATACACACACACAAAAATGCAAATCTTTCCTCTTTATAATAATTAGTATTAGTATGATGAAATGCCCCGGCTACCTTTTCGCTCTCCGTATCCAAAGCGCTCGTGGCCTCATCCAGTAGCAGTATCTTGGGTTTCCGAACCAGCGCTCGAGCGATGGCTATCCTCTGCTTCTGTCCGCCCGATAGTTGCACTCCTTTTGACCCGATATTTGAATCGTAGCCCTATCAGTTAAAAAGGGAAATCTTATTCGCTTTGAACTGTTTTTTTACGTGCAAAGTATTTAAAAATCCAGAATAGAAGCTAGCATTATCACTACATAGTATAAAACAAAGTCGCTTTCTCTGTCCCTATGTCCCTATGTCAGCTAAATCTTTAAAACTACGCAACGGATTTTGATGCGGTTTTTAATAGATGGAGTGATTCAAGAGGAAGGTTTATATGTATAATACATGCATAATATACTTAAGAATAACCCACAATAACCATTTTCCCGTGCGGAGCCGGAGCGGGTCGCTAGTTTTAAAATAAAACATACACATTTTAATAAAAACAGCTCATTCAAACCCACTACTTGAATTTGTGTGAATGTCCCTGTTTTCTTCGTTAGGCTACAGATAATACCTATCCTATAACACTACTATGGTTAGGCTTGGGCCGCGCGACACATTCTTGAAGGTGATGCGCGAAGATAGGAGGGGAAGCCTACCCACGGATGAGTGGCATCGTCAGGCTGGGATTAGGGGTGAAATAGTCCTCATATCGGGGACTGATCACCCGTCTGCGCCACTCGCAGACGTCCCCCATTTAGATTGAATATGGTTAGGCTTAGTTCTGTTACCTCTGTTTTCTTCACTATCATCATCACTACATAGTCACTAGGTCACTACATAGTATAAAATAAAGTCGCTTTCTCTGTCCCTATGTCCCTATGTCCCTCCCTTTGTACGCTTAAATCTTTAAAACTACGCAACGGATTTTGATGCGGTTTTTTTTAATAGATAGAGTGATTCAAGAGGAAGGTTTATATGTATAATACATGCATAATATACTGAAGGATAACCCACAATAACCATTTTCCCGTGCGGAGCCGGGGCGGGTCGCTAGTTACGTATAAATATAATATTTAGTTACATCAAATAAACTGTCAAAAATCACCTGAGAGCGGATCTACTTATTTATTAATGTGTGGTAAACCTCGAAACCTACACGACAAGATCGTCGGTGGCCAAGTGGCTAGGGCAGATGACTTTCATTCGGAAGTTCGCGGGTTTCAAGCCTTGGAATGTACCAATGTGTTTTCAATTTATTCGTCGCTCTTATGGTGTAGGAAACATCGTAAGGATACCTGCGTACAACTACGAAGTAATTCATAGCTTGAGTGTTAAGTTGAATAACCCGCACTGAGCAAGCTTGGTCGAAGCCTATTACACCTTGATTGTAAAAGGTAGGCTCGGTGGGGACATACACCGTGAAATTTAACTGGTTTTTTATCCGCAACGTGGTGGTAGTTAGTACCCACTGAAACTGAACAAAGGAACATAGGAACGCAAGTAGCAGGTACTCCTGAAACTCATATGAGTTAACGAAGTCAGTAAGCAAATCTGACCAGAGGCAATGTGCAGACAAAGCTGTGTATGTTGGCGTGTGTGGCCGCTTCAACGATCTCGGCGTCAGTGGGAGTGCGGGCGTTGTCTCCATACGCTATGTTTTCGCGCACGGATCTGTCAAACAATACTGGCTCCTGGGACACCAGGCCCAAGTTCCCGCGGACATCCTGCAGCAGCAGCGCCGGCAGCGGTATACCGTCCAGCTCCTGTACAGATTACAAATAACATTAAATTTAAAACCCCCCGCCACAAGACCGTTACTTTATCCTTTCAACAACTTAAAAAGAGCTGATAATGTTCAAATGGCTGAAGATATTTTCTTGGATCATAGCTAAGAACACTCTCGATTGTGACACCTTGCAAACAAAAAAAACTGAATCGAAATCGGCTTAGCCGTTTAGGAGTTAAATATTTTTAGATTCATAGAAAACAACCAAAAACTGGCGGGACTTGAACCCACGACCTTCGGTCTATACGCAGCCGACGTGCTTACCAACTACACCACGGAGGGCATAGTGGCAGCGCCGAAATTCGTTTTCTATCAAAACATGACTTCACCATCATTATAAGCAACCACTTGGCACGAGACAGCGAGTTTAGGAGTTACGATGCCACATACGTCAAACAACCCTTTTTTTGTCGGGGGTTAAAAAAGAGATGTTTTGAAGGTACTTAAAAAACGCATGACTTCATTACTGACATGAGACATGTTTACTAATTAGTACAAGATACCTAGTAATGTATGTGTGCTTTGGGCACTTTGGGTACTAATCTCAGCAAATACTAGACATCTTTGCCCGGCGTTTTCAGCTCATCTAACTTTAGATAAATAAACGCGTTTCATTTGAACTCTTAAAAATGACTCAATATCAAACTTTAGCTCTAAGTCAGCACTCTTCTCCATTTTAGGAAAAGTTAATGTTATTTATACTTATATTGTAAAGAGGAAATATTTGATCTTTGTTTGTTTGCTCTGAAAGTACTGAACTGATTTCAATGAAGCTTGGGATGAGGATAAGTAGGATAGACCTTGGGGAGTAAAGAAACAAGCTATTCCTCGTACCCACGAAGCAGAAAGCTAGTTCATTATTAAATTGAAATAAAGGTTACTCACTATAACCCCGGCTTCGGGGTCGTAGTACCTCTGCATCAAACTGACCACAGTGCTTTTTCCGCAGCCACTCTCCCCAACCAACGCTACAGTTTCACCGCATTTTATCTGTCACAACACGATACAAATTATAAAGTCAATTCTTTTGAACACTGGGCCAAGGTCGGTCCCGCAAGAGGTGGCAAGATGAGTGAGATACTTGCTTGCTTATTTATCGAGTGGGTTTCGGTGGTGGGTTTGGGAGGTAGTAAAATCCTTATCCTGGGCAGTTGGAAAGCATAGCTTGGGATCGGGAAAAGTGGAAACAGGGAGGAACTAAATATTTGACAACTCAACCTGAATTTAGACACTTGATGATTTAATATAAGTACTTAATTATGATGTAAGGATATAATGCCATAGATATTTAACTAAATAAAGGAAGCTTTTCAGAGAGAGATTTGTTTACATTCTAGAGGACCTACGTTATATTAATTAGTAATATCGGTACCGAACTTGGATGTTTTTAAATGATAATCTTCTTTTCAAACAAATAATTTTTAATCACTGAAATGTACATATCACTCCAGTAAGGTTGCACCAAATTGACTAATTATTTTTGCTATGTTCGTTTTAACTAATTTCTTACTATTTTCTGCAGGAAACATCTCCTTCCCATGGTAAAAAGGGGGTGGATACTGGCTAGTATAATATAATACTCATATAAATACATCTAGCCCTGAAGCACTAATTTTATTGTGCTATTTATTACACAGTGAGAATAATAGCATTGAAAAGTACAATACCTCAAGATCTAATCCTCGTAGTATTTTGACACCAGGTCTAGTTGGGTATCTAAACTCAACGGCTTTAAAACTTGCGTGGCCGGTACTTTTCTGTAATAAAAAGTAATGCTTTTAGCATTGCAGTGTAGCAGTAAGTTCTTCGTAAGTAAGGTCTTGAAATTTTGGAAATCATATCTAGCGTAGTAACGTGTACCTTCTTATTAACATGAAAGATAAATCTGCTATTTAAAAAGTATAGGTACTACTTAATCAGTCCTTCTAAGAATTTGCGTCATCAAGTGGGCTGGGCACTACAGAGCGCGTTCCCAGAAGCCAGAGTGTTATTATCGGTCTAGTGGCTAAGACCTCATACTCCACTGTGGAAGGAAACACGGGTACAAGCATTGTCGGCACGTACAATTTATTTTCGATTTTCAAATTCAATAAAGGCATATTTCATTATACGATATTTAGATTCAATATTCAGACCACATTCAGACTGTCTGAATATTGAATTAGACAACCTTCCTATTACATGCTAAATATCGCGTGCTAAATATCGCATGCTAACTCATTTGCAAGGCGTCCGGCGTCGATGACGGTTGTCTGTCGTGAGTCATGTGAAAACTTAGGCATATTTCATTATACGATATTTAGATTCAATATTCAGACCACATTCAGACTGTCTGAATATTGAATTAGACAACCTTCCTATTACATGCTAAATATCGCGTGCTAAATATCGCATGCTAACTCATTTGCAAGGCGTCCGGCGTCGATGACGGTTGTCTGTCGTGAGTCATGTGAAAACTTACGAAGACCTAGGAAATCGGCCCAAGCCCCAAAAAATAAATATGGCATGTCACGGAATCAAAAAATACTAAAAGAACTTCCTTTTCAATACTCAATATTACATATATTTGTATTGCATTTTATATATTTCCAAAATGTTATTTTAATACAATA